>OX453281.1:27658838-28361338 GCA_949710005.1 Ricordea florida | reverse complement strand
GGCTTTGACAATAGAGGTCGCAAGAATGTCCATGGAAAAATTAGTCCCGGTTGAGGAAGGTGATGCAATGGGAGTCGGTTGTGATTCAGCTTGGGAAATGCCAGGAACAGAAGCTGGAGTGACGAAGTGGTTCAAAGAAGAAAGATTATTGGCTAGAACCATGTCAATGCTGACGTCAAAAATGTGCGTTCAAATTGTTCCTCGTCCCATGCAGCATAAGCGATTTGTCAAGAGGAGTCGATAGCATGCCAGGAAGGAGAAAAAAGCAACGTGAAAAGGCCAACCAAACAAGCAAGGAAAAAATAAACAGAAAACTATCCATCTCTGATATTGAAATGGCAATAATAATAATAATAATATATAGATTTAGCCAAGCCTAAAAGCGGGGCTCCCGTTTAGTACTTTCATTTCACTTTAAACTGTAAAAGCATTCTAAAATATTGCGAAGGAATTCACAAACGTTTTTAACTATAGTTAAGTGTCGAGGTCGGTTAACTTGCTATGATTTTTGTCTAAACTTTCGTCTGCCATAAGTACGGTCTTTCTACCTGCAAAGTCATGGAGTATATTCTACAAAAAACACAAATTATCAATGTACTGTATTCTATTCCTGATGAAATTAACCATTCTATTTGCGTAAATGTATTTAAAAGATTTGAACACGCTACTGGGAAATGCAGGACACAACTCTTTTTATTTTCGTGTTAAAACGAACACCTCGGTAAAATAAATGTTTACTCCAAGCAGGGTGCAAAGAAAATTAATTTTACAGATTGCCCTGCGGGCAAGCTGTAACCAACATCTACCAGCCCGAAAAACATTTTTCACGAGAATGAAAAAATAATTATTAATTATTCTTTTCTTAGTTACATTGTAAGTTTAAAAAATTACTGCCTTCATTTATTCACTACAATCAGCTGTAGTTACTTAACAAAAGAAATAAATAACCGTAAAAGTGTGAACTATAAGTAGACCTGGTCCAACGCAACACGTGAATGACTAACATACATTTGAGACATTTTACAATTTAGAAGAACATTTTTTACGAAAACAACGGCGTTGAAACCAAAGTTCTCAATCGACACACTAAATGACAACGTCGACAACGCGAAAAGCTGCCAGTGAAAGCGCTACATTCTGCAATTTGCCACCAAGAGAAAATTCCCGCGGGAGTATTTCTTAGCCATCGACAGGGGAGATGTTTATATGATTAAAGGACATAAAAATTTGAAATCTTTCATCAGTTTGCTTCTCATTCAAAGGTAGTGCATTCAGAAGATCATTTTTCTGAAGAAGGTTTGTTTAGAAGTCGGTTTTCCAAGTCAAGTGTCAAGTTTAAGGGAAAGTGGAAAGTGCGAGTGCTGAGTCACGCATCAGTGAGCAAATATTATGCAGACAAAACTTATGCAAATTTGTGGTCCATAGCACGGAGTCTTTTCACTTCTCGGCTTTCTTCGCTACAATTTTGTCTGTTTTCCACAGCACGGAGTCTTGCCGCTTCTCGGCTTTCTTCGCTACAATTTTGTCTGTTTTCCACAGCACAGAGTCTTTCCGCTTCTCGGCTTTCTTCGCTAAAATTTTGTCTGTTTTCCACAGCACAGAGTCTTTCCGCTTCTCGGCTTTCTTCGCTAAAATTTTGTCTCCTTTCTCTTTCCCGAGCGCGCCTTCTTTGGCGATCTACTTCGCTCATTCTTCCTCAGTTAATTCTTGCTCTCTTTTCCGTTGCTCTTCACCTGAACCCTGTGTTCTGCAAATTATATTTTCTCTGCTATTGTTTGTTGACATAGCAATAGAAATTGTTTCGTTTATCTTTTAGTAAAACTTTAACAGTGTAGAGTAGTAATATTGTGTCTCAAAAAGACAATGAACTGAAAATTTCTTTTTCAGTCGTCAACGCAATTTCCCGCCAAAAATATGCGGGCTACCAGAACAGCTTCCAAATAAATCACGTCACCTCGATTAGTTGACACATGAGCCCACAATATGGTCATGTGATGCTGGTCAGTGGCTATCCCGTTTTGACAGCTGTCAATTGACCATGTTGTGAATGTCCAATATAAAAGATGTGGATTTGCCAAGACAAGCCTGAGATACCCCTCCCTTTTGATAGTCTCCCCTACCCTACCCGTACAATCTGTAGACGCGTACAGACGTACGATCGGTCAGTCACGTGACAACCAAAAGAAAAGAGGTTGACCATATTCCATGAGTATGGGGCTCTGTTCCACGCGCGCTTCGCGCGTGGGAGCCCCGCTAATAATAATAATAATAATAATAATAATAATAATTTACTTTATTATATGGCTCCAGTATTATGCACGCTCTGATTGGTTGCTGAGTGGCAAAGATTTTCTTGTAATGACCAGGCATTATGAAAATTTTTTAAAAATTTTTTTTCCTTTAATATAGACAAAAGTTGTCTCATTTTCAAAGAAACAGTTTTTCTGTCACTTCGTGTTTCAAACCCATGGTCATGTGTGTTTCGATTCAGTGAACATGACTTTGAGTGACCTTTTGTGCACAAGGGGATATTGAAAAACCCTTCTGTTTTTCTTTTTCCAGTGCTAAAAAGGACATATAATAAACAACTTATTAACCTCGTCTGTTCGGTCATTACAAGGAAATCCCGGACCTCGGCCTGTATTGACCATGCTATCACTCGGTCAATACATCAAGGCCTCTGTCCAAGATTTCCCTGTAATGACTTCACTATAAGTAATATATAATGATTGACCTTTTGGTATGAAGGTGCAATTGATTGTGCTTCTATGTAAATTGCATTATTGTATGTCTCTTATGCCCCATTGATTGTCATATTGTGCAGTTGATTTTCTATTGGTGTCAATGATTAACCATTGTGCAAAATTGAAAGTATATTTGTTATTTTTGATTGTCCAAAGGTGCAATTGTTCATCTATTGATGCTACTGAATGTTAATACATATGAAAATAGCATTATTGAAAGTTGCTTTGCATTAATGGAGTCCATGGAAGTTCTAATGAAAGTACTTTTGCCATATAGTTTCAACTATTGAGGTAAATGAATGTATATTGTGTGATTCCAGAAAATATCCATACTCCCCCCCCCCCCCCCCCCCCACGGATGGTTAATGGAAATTCCTAGGGGGTGGGGGGGCTAAAGGGTAGAAATTTCCGAGGGGTATGGGGGATGCCCACGAGAGGAATTTTCCACAGGGTTGTAAAAGATGCGATCGATCGTACAAGGTACTTACGTGGATTATTTTGATTTGTAGCACAACAAAAATTAGAAATAAATGCCTTTTCGAGAAAAAAACTTAAAGATGTTTGTCTCAAAACGTTTTTTTTTTCTTTGCTGGGAGTTCGCTATCATCTCCGACGACGAAATTTCGTGGGTTATCAAATTTTCTGTGTAGGTTTGATTAATTGATATATTATATAAAAATTACTGGGAAATTAGTAAAGGTAATCACACGGTCTCAAGTTCAATTTGGAATTAATTTGCACGAGTGGCTCGTGCAATTTCAGGTTTTTGAAAAACTCACAAGTGCAAATTAATTCCAAATTGAACGAGAAAAACTGTATTATTACTTAATAATAATAAAAACATTAACAAATTTGCCTGGAGGAAGTGCCGGAAGATCTCATTGTGGACAGGAAGTGAGCATTTGACACGGATTCGACACTTTATTTACTGATTGGCTGATGAAGATAAGCTGATAACACTACAAACTCAAAGTGGTTTATTTAAAAATAAAGAATATCATAATCCAGAATATTGATGTGTAATTTGCACTGGTGTTACACTTTTTGCACTGGTGTTACACTTTTTGCACTGATGTTATAGTTGAACTGCACTGCTCTCAACCAATCAGAATCAAATAATTTTTTCATGTATATTATTAATAAAGTTATCAAGAGTCAACTTTAACCATTACTGCCTATTGCATTCAAAATTTAGTCATCCCCTGCCAGCTATCATAATTAATAGTATATTTATCTGGAGAAGAGAGTTATTCCTCATGAATAAAGCAGTATTTAATTTGAATTTGTTATAATTTAATAACCTTTTAAGCAATTTAGAAAATGTACAAATGCTGAATTCTCCAAACTGACATATAAGAATATTTAAGCCTCTAATTTGGGAGAAATTTTCTCCAGGTCTTGGGAATGAGATGGTTCTTAGTTTTAATACTTGATAAACAAGTCAAAATTATTCTGTGGTTGTTTTCTCTCACTTAGGGAATGATCATTTTTCTATTCATGACATAAAGCCATTCCATGATCGTCAACAAAGACTTGCATTCTTAGGTCTTTGCCTGACAGGTCTGAGCCATTATGCAAACCTGCCAGCTGCAGAGGTAAGTAAAACAACTCCAAATTTTTAGTTGGTGCTTTGTGTTGCCACTTTGTCATTTTCCTAGAAATTATTTAGATTCTGATATCTCAATTGAAAATCCGTTTCATTTGTAAGCATGGCATCACACAAAATTGAAAGATCCCAGCAAAAGACATAGGTACTTTGTAGATATATGTACCAGCTAGGTAATTATTGTTTTAAGTTAATTTTATTTTTAACTAGGTAATTTTTTAACCCTGTAAGTCCCAGTAGTGACCAGCATCCAATTTTGCATTACAATATTCACTGTTCATCAACTATTCATGTTATAAGAATAACCAGCAAAAATGACCACCAGTAAAGAGTTGTATTTACATTTAAAAAACATTCTCATCACTAGTACTATAATAAATATATAAGAACAGTTAGGAGAAAATGGATATAGATATTGGGGCTTAAAAGGTGAAAAGGCACCTCTTGTATTGGTTTACACTGACATTTGTATTATGAAAGTGAAAATTACCTTGTTTAATATAAAATTAACTAAAAATATTTTTTACCAGCAACATACACATGTACATGATCTTGAACTAGTGTGAAGTCTTCCATACCAGGAAAAAATGTTGCCCAAGTTCCTTTTTTACAAGTTTATTACCCAAGCCAAGGGCATCGGTGGAAGCAATGACTTTACTCCAAAGAAACTCTCCTCTGATACATCATAATATTTCCCAGTAACACAGCCCCCAATTTTAAATTTTGGGATTACTGGTAAGTGTCTTGTTCTCAGCCAATCAGCATGTTGAAATTTCTGCCTGGATATTATTAAGTAAGTTTTTTTAACACCATGGAGTCCAGGGGTGCTGGTGTTTCAAACAATAGCCCTTTTTCAGAGTGAATGATTCAAGTGATCTTGGTCCACAAATGCTGATCTGTATGATACCCATGAGTATCTACTTTAATATGGAAGATTTGACATAATGTTTTTTCTCAGGTTACAGGTGAATCTAATGTGCAGCAAATGATGTTATCATTGAAAGTGTACAGGGATAGGCCCAGGTTCTTGACCATTGTTATGAGAGAGCTGTTTAATGTCATCAGATACAGAGACACAACCTTAAAAGTTAATCCCATTTGTGAGGTAAGTCGCCTTTCCTAAAATTCGCAAATTTGCAAATATTTCGCAAATGATGTTATCATTGAAAGTGTACTGGGATAGGCCCAGGTTCTTGACCATTGTTATGAGAGAGCTGTTTAATGTCATCAGATACAGAGACACAACCTTAGAAGTTAATCCCATTTGTGAGATAGGTTGCCTTTCCCATGCCAGTGATGCACAGGAGGCCCTCTAATCCAGGGTTAAACAGTAACTAACTGATCTAAGGGACCGGTCATTTACTAGAGGGGGTGGGCTGGGTTGGGCTGGTGCAAATGAGGTGGAGGTCATACCTTTTTGTGCACCTGAAAATGGAGAGCTGCATAAAATTCTGCAGCCATTTCTGAGTGGTCATGTATTTTTGTGCACTCCAATTTCCTTTCCACAACACTGGGGGAAGGGCTGCTCGCTATTTGCTTTTTAAAAATAGTTCAGTTTCTGTGGTTGAGGGCGGGTCATCTTATTTCATGTGCAGACTCGAAGGGGGCCACATTATGTTATGCAGTGGCAAGAACAGGCCCACGGAAAATTATTTATAGGAAAATTAAAATGCACCACCCCACCCACCCCTCTCTAACTTAACTTATTATCCTTATTAGTAATTATTAGCCTTGTAAGTTCCCTCAGCGTGATTGGTCAATTTAGTGTGTCAATCATACTGACTGTATAATGTTGACTGTAAAAGCCCAACAAACTTTACTATGATCTTCAGCCAAACAAACTGTTGTGTTATACAATGCTTTGTACCTCAGTCTAGAACAACACTTGAATTGAAAAAACATAAGGTAAAAGGACAGTTGTATATGTTAGAGGTAATTTTTGTTTTTAGTTTTACAGTGTATCAAACTCAACTGGTGCCACCCAATGTTTTTCTGCCAATCACAAGACGAGTTAAGAACAAAAGAATTGGAGTTCATTCCTTTTATAACTGTTTGAATTGATTTTACACGTTGTGAAAACTTATTGGCCTCCAAAATTGTAGCTGGTCATGAAACTCTGTTTTGTCGGCCGTAGTATCAACATGCTGGTAATCCATTATTCTTGACCACGTAGTGATCCAGATACTGATATTTAGTCCAGGTCCAGATACTGGTATTTAGTCCAGGTCCAGATACTGTTATTTAGTCCAGGTCCAGATACTGGTATTTAGTCCAGGTTCAGATACTGGTGTTTAGTCCAGGTCCAGATACTGGTGTTTAGTCCGTTTTGACTTCAACATTGTAGTCATTTGAAGTATGAAATATATCTTACGTTAAGTCCATCAAGTCCTCAACTGACAACATTTGCAACCACGGAGTCGTTTGATAAACACATCTGTCATGCACGGTTAGTCTTTAAAATTTGCGGCCTTTACACGGGAATATATTTGTGTTTCTCTGTTTCATTCTCAACATTCACGGCAGCCATTCGGTAAAGATAAATCAAATTTGTGCCGAGTCTGTTTCATCTGCAACCAGGCCATTTTTGGGTAAATGTATTTGTGTTTTGTGAAAATCAGTAAATATTAATTAGCCTTTCGTTAATGGAAATGAACAACTTTTCACGGTTAATATCTCATTTGTGATTGGTCTGAAACTGGAACAAACTCCGATTCTTTAGTTCTTAACTCGTCTTGTGATTGGTACAATGGATCAGTGAAACTAGTTTTTTTTGTTGTAATTGTTGAAAGATATCTTCCACAAGGAGTTTACACCATAGTTTGTATTATAAAAATGAAAATTACCAAGTAAAAATACAAAATGTGTTAGCATGTAACCTATACGTAATCTTTAGGTGCCATGTTCAATTTTTTCTTGTTTGTCCACAGCTTGTTTTAAGTACAATGGAAAGGCATCACCAAGACCAAAAAATCCAACTTGCTGGAAGGTTTGTCATTAATGGTAATCTTTATTAGCATTATTGTTACCCATTTCTTCCATAAACCATAGAGTTTTATGGCTTGATCTTTATCTTGATCTTTATGAATGTAATAGTCAAGCTTCATACTTTCCTTGCTGTCAGTATTGGCACCCCACGTCAGTGTCAGTATTGGCACCACACGGCACAGCTACAATATTATAATATTATTAGTATCATAGTTATTATTATTTATAGCTGAAATAGGAAAAATAATATATATTGTGTAGCAGTGTTTCTTTGGGTGTTCTACCAATATTATTAACTTCCAATATCTGAGTAGAAATTACCCTGAAGATGTGTCATGCACTTGCTTATATGCAATTCTCCTCAGTGTGTTTTCTTTACAATGTATTTATTTTGATATTGATTAAGAAAATGGATATGGTCACCTCTGAGGGTTGATATGTTATGTCATAATCTAAGTTCTATTGGTTAGCAAGTTGTTATTAGATACAATTATCGTTAAACAAATCTCAGAAAAACATATGTCATTTATTTAATAGTGCTTCATTGTATCATTTGTCACGAGAGGAAGATCTTTATGAAAATCATTCATGGGTCCTCTCACAAGATCTGAAAAGGTCAGTAACTTGTTAAGTATTTTTCTTTTAATCACAATACATATACTATTAATATTATTATTATTATTAATCGCAAACATTGCCATTATTTAAGCTTATTCGTATCTCCAAACCTAAAGTGCAACCAAGTTAACACTACAATATTCCTTCCCCTTTTTTTCTTGAAGTTGTTCAATAACAAATGCTCCACAGTACTTCATTAAAAGCTGCACTTTCAAGTTGATAGACATATATTCTTGTTTGTTTGCAGACGAGTTGTTGATGTAACTCTCAGTGCAATGGAAAATCACATTCATGAGGGACAAGTATGTCACTGTTGAACTATTGTTGATGTATGCATTCCTGTTTTTAGTCTTTCAAGTTTCAATAGTGATAAGCATGTAATTTATCTTTTTGATTTCATTATAAAGGGAAGAAAACAGTGAGTGAGAATATAAAACTTTAGTGCATGATTACATAAGAAAAACATTTGAGCAGAGAGGAGGACATTGGCCACTAAAATTCAGTCTCCGAAAATAGTTTGGAGAACAAACTGCAAGGAAGCTTAAACTATAATTCATTGTTCAACAAAAGCATCCCAGTGAAACTGCATATTGTCTGTGTGCATTACTTTCAGTTGCAAAAGAACTGTTGTCTTACTTTGGCAAACCTCAGAATTCCAGATGAATTGGTAAGGAACACAATAACTCCTTATTAATTTATTCTTTTTATTTAGCCTTAACATTCCATGTTGTGCAGTGAAACCTAAGGTTTCAAGCTACGACTTCTGTTTGAAATGGACAGCTATCTTCCTATAGCAGACACTTGATGTTTGTCCCTCAGTTTCTGCCTTTCAGTTGCATTACAGTGACCGGTTATTGGATATGATTTTCAGGTGTGTAACTACAGAAGAGTTGCCCAAGCTCTGTTGACCACTGCCTCCACGCACAAGGTGGACTTCATTCAGAGATTTGCTATTGGTCTATGTAACCTTTTGGTTTGCCAGGTGGGAACAACGTACCAGTTTTATAGCTGTGAAATGTTTTACATTCGTTATGTTGTTAACTGACTCTACCTTGTTTTCTGACAAGCAATATTTGCTCTTGACTGAATGGCACAGGTACAAGACACTCAAAAAGTAACTGTTGGCAAAGACTTGCAAGGAGTTGAGGTACTGCCCTGAACTGAAAATTTGATATTGCTTGTTGTCATGATTAACAGAAGGTCTTTGATTTCTAATATTTGTACAATACTTTTATTCTGACAGGTCTTTAAAAAAATAAAGTACCTTACTCTATCAAAAATGCATAAGAAAATGTAAACCTTGCCCTCCTCCACCTGTTCAGCAGACTTTCAGTGTCTTCAAAATGATTTCTATAATAGTTACGTTCTTTAATTTTCTTGCAGATAATCTTGAATATTATAAGACACAAGATGAACAATGATCCAGTAAGCAAGACCCTGGCTTTGCAGGCATGAGCAGGCACCCAAGTACAGAGTTGTCATTTGCACACCTCTGCTTAGCACCAGCTTTTACCATCAATACATTTTTACCGAGTGATTTCCTACTCAAAATAACAGTATTGCTTTAGTTACCTTAGGTTTTTTGTTATGAAGCGGCTAGGATACTGGACTTGAAATCTGGTCGTCCTAGATTCAGCTCGTGTCCTGATCACCAGCTGGATTTGTTGTATGGTCATTCTGAGTTTCAAATCAAATCCTTGACCACACTTGTAAATAGCCAACTGGTCTGCCATCCACCAATTGGATCGATTCTTTATTATTCTCCCTATCATGGTCTTTGCTGGGGCTCTTTTTTTGCATCAACCATGCACCTAGGGCATCAGACACTCAAGCCAATCTTTCTGTTCATACACTGAGCACCTTTCTGAGGATTCATGCAAATCCCAACATACAGATCTTTTGAATCTCTGTCACAGTCACTGCTACTGATACTTTCTTGACGTTTTCTACTATCCTCTTCTTTAGCATACCAAGTGCATCAACAACCACAGGATCACTACTGTGTTCATATGCCACATTCGCTGTATTTCTAATTCTGGGTCTTTGTACTTGTTTTTCTTTTTTCGATTTTCTTCAGTGAGATGTTTCTGACAGAACAGTTGTATCAATCAGTTTGCAGGTGGAAATCATTAAATCTTTAATAACGATGTCTGGTCTGTTTGCTGATATAGTTCTGTCAGCACTGATTAGCATGTCTCACATGATGGTGTTGTTGTTGTCTTTATTGTGCGTCACAGTTTCTGGCTCACGTTGGTACCATTTGTCTGTAATCTTGATTATTATCATGATCTTTACAGATGCTCCAGTGGAGATATGCTGCAGCATTATTGTGCCTGGAGACGTACTATGTTTTAGCTAATACATCGCATCTAGATACAATGTGGTCCACCATCTCTTCGTTTTGCGAACACATTCTACATTTGCTCTCCACTATCTGGCCACATCTAACTTTCTGGTAGTTTCTGGTGTTTATTGCCTGTAGGTCTTGAGCTGGAACAAATGGTTCCTCTCTTTCCTCTTTCAGATTACTTGACAACCATTTGTTGGTGGTGACTGTGTCTACATGAGGCCTCTTTAGAATTATTATTTTTATTATTATTAGTAGTAGTATTAGTATTATTATTAGTAGTATTATTATTAGTAGTATTATTATTAGTAGCAGTATTATTATTATTAGTAGTATTATTAGTAGTAGTATTATTATTATTAGTATTATTATTAGTAGTAGTATTATTAGTAGTAGTAGTATTAGTATTATTATTAGTATTATTATTAGTAGTAGTATTATTATTAATAGCAGTATTATTATTATTATTTCCTTTACAAGACTTTGTTACCCTGCACTAATTCATTTGTTCACCTATTAGTCAGTCATGACCTTATATCACTTGAGCATTCCTCTACGAAGTCAGAACTATTGTATTCTAAAATATCTGACCAGCCTTAACTTTTTTTCTCTTTCACAAGGAAATTGGTGGAGTGTTGGAATGTTGTTGGAGTGCTCTGTGGAATATAACAGGTGAGGAAAATAAAATGATTTCTTCATTTCAGGAGATGTTATTTCATCAGCCATAGTCTAATTTAATTGTTATATACCTAGCCTTTCACTCAACATAACGAGCACTGTGATTGGTCGATTCTTGGTCACGTTCCCCTCATCAAATTCAAATGTATCCCAACCGGGATACAATTGCGCAGTTGTTTCCCGCGTGCCAGTTGTGCCGTCTTTGTTTGTTTTTGCTATATGATTGATTAAGGGAAAGCACTTAATGTATGGTCCCTCGGGAAACTAGTTGGTTTTTGTTTTCCAAGAGTCCTGATGTTTCCCTCGACTTCCTCTTGGGAAACATCAGGACTCTCGGAAAAACAAAACTAACTGTTTACCTCAGTGATTTGTGATAGTTTGGTTCCTAGGGGGAGGGAAACATTGTGCACTAGGTTCGAGAAAACATTGTGATCAACATTTTAGAAGTTCAGCCCTTGTGCTAGTACAGTAACATTTATTTATTGGTGTAAATATTTATTTATTGTTTTCCAGATGAAACACCAGAAAACTGCTCTCTGTTTATCCTTCATGGTGGATTGGAACTCTTTATGGAATGCAAATCGGTGAGCTGCTCTCAGGCGAAACATAAACGTCCTTACCAAAAGATGAATACATGCGCTTAACTATATTATTAGTATATAGCAACTCAGCAACCTTGGTATTTTGAATAATCTGATTGGTTCACTATCTCGGGATATTCAATATCAATATATAACAACTCAGCAACTTTGGTATTTTGGGTAATCTGTTTGGCTCACTATCTCAGGATATTCAACATAAGTATATACCAACTCAGCAACCTTGGCATTTTAAGCATTCTGATTGGCTCACTCAGCCAATATCTCAGGATATTCAACATTAGTATGTAACAACTCGGCAAACTCGACATTTTAAGTAATCTGATTGGCTCACCATCTCGGGATACTCAATATTAATATATACTAAAACAGCAGATAGCGTTGAAGGTGCGCTCTGATTGGCTTGTCAAACTCGGAATATTCTGTGCTATTTCCCTCCGAGCAACTTGCGAGTTTTCGCTCCGTCGCGTGAATTTCGAAAAATATGGCGTCACGGTTTGCTTCCGTGACAATCATCCAAATTAACAACGAAAGAGTCCCTGAAAACCCAAAGAAAGCGACTAAATTTGGCTTGCATGGCCGTGTTCAAAAGTAATGGTTCACGCTTTTAACCCGGAGTTGATCGACAAAAAAGCAACCAGAAAGGTTTGTTTACAAATGCAAATTTATTTTGCGTAACCGAATTTTGATAATCACTTGTTCACTTGAGAACCAAAGTTGAATTATACTTCTTACAGAACTGTTTCAAATACAGTTTGCAACTCCATTTGAAGAAGTGTCGCCATTAGAACTAAACAACTTTTTTTCTGTCAGTGAGAAAACGAGACGTACGGCAGTCATTACAGCAGAAAAATCCCTTACGGCGATCTGAGCCGCGTTGGATTGTCGCTTGAGAAGTCCTATATTTTCCAAGCCATTTTCTTTTTCTGGTGTACATGACCTCACTGTTTTAGTACATATACTAAAACAACTATTCACCTTAGTGTCGGTGGCTAGTGGTGGATATCCGCCACTAGCCACCGACAATGAGGTGACTAGTTGTAAGCTATTCTGCTATTCATCTCCTGTGAGATGTAAAGTGCGTGGGCCTCAGGGAAACTCTTGAGAGCTTTGGTCAAAAAACGAAAAGTGGAAAGGGGTCTGTCTCAGTTGTTACTTTATATATGCTGTTTCCAAATGTTGTCACTGAGGTTGCTGCATTGGTATGTACAAAACGTGTTTTCTCTTCAATCACAATGAATAGAGGCCTTAAAAATATTTGCTAAGCTGCAAAACAGTGAGGTAAATATTCAGCCAATATTCACCGCGTTTTGCTTTTAACAGTCGTGTTGTGTTTTTAAATATAAACCCACAATTTAATTACTGACTTTCATCCTTTGTCTTTGAAATAAATTTGTTGCTCTTTGCTGTATTAATTTCAACTTTGTGACCACACAACAGCAAAATACGCCAGTTGGTACCAGACTAAGGCAAGATGTACATGTCTATACGCCACCATTACTAACCTAATTTCAATTTTTCTGTCGCGCAGAGACTGGGCGACCAGCGGGACCTGGTGAGGAACATGTTGGGTCTTATGGTGAGTCACCCTCTGGTGAAAGTTAAAGAACAATTCGGTCAGGCACTGGGGCCAGTTCAGTAAAACGTTTACAAGTGTAATTTATATCGGTAATTAATATTTCTTTCAAACTCTAGAATAAAAGCTACACTTGTAAATTACACTTGAAAACGTTTTAGTGAATTGGTTGGCGCGTTATTTAACAATTATTCGCCGAAGGCGAAGTGATTATCGCTGAATATTCACCGAGACGAAGTCGAGGTAAATATTTACCGATAATCACTGAGCCTGAGGCGAATAATTGTTTTAGTATAAATGTACAGGTGATTATTTCAGAAAAAGAAAGGAAAAAGCATTGTACAGCACGAAAAAATTTTATTTCATCAAAAACCCAAGAACGACTGGCAGCCATTTTGTTCTTCGAGGTGATTATCGGCTGATAATCTGAGATAGCGAACCAATCAGAGCGCGCGATTTTGTATAATCACCTGAGTATTTATAGTAAATATGGATAATCTCATTGCGTCTTTCCGCCTTGGACACAATTATCCAAGAATAATAAGTATGATCTTGTCCATGACCCCAGACTTCTTTCAAGTCACTTACATGGACATTTCAGTCAGAAAACCATCCGAAAGTGTAGTTTCAACCAAAGGAATACAGAAATTCCATTCTAGTTTTTCTCGTTTTCATAGAGATTTTATGGCAAAATTGGTGTTGCTTCCTGGTACTAAATCCTCTGTACTTTTTTCCAGGGAAACGTTGCTGAAGTTCCCACGCTGAGACCTTCTCTGATGGCTCACGTCCATATTTTCTAGTATGTTAATTGTATTATTAATTGAGATTTACTACACTTAGTCTCTCGTAAATAGGTTTCTGTAGGAAAATTCGTAGCCAGACTCGTGAATTTCGAGTTAAATTTCACGCAGAAAACCGATATCACCCTCATCGCTTCGCGACATTGGTTCTTCGTGTGAAATTTAACGTGGAATTCACGAATTTGATTCTGAATCTTGAATCACAACGTCAAAGAAAATCAAAGTACCTGTTGCTTTGTTGCCCTGTTGATCTGTTTCTTCCGCACGAAAAAAAATACGCATTAGTGCAATTCCCCGCCTAATAATATACACGCAAAAATTTCAACGCGCTGATTGGCTGAGGGCACATCAGTTAATTCCAAACAGTGCAGAAAGTTGAAATTGAGTGCATAAAGTTGAAGTTGATTGCATAAATTTGAAAGTAAATTTTTGCATGTATACTATTAACAAGTAATCTAATGATTTTGAGGGCAATTTTCTTCAAATAAGCACTCGTAAATTAATCAGACAACAAATTGCACTCGATCTACAGCCTCTTGCAATTTTTTCAGTCTTTGAAAATTTCCTTTTGCTCATTTATCTCAAATTGCATTCGAAACCATTTGATTACCTATACTAATACCCTCGCTTTGTAAGCCAATGAGAATGCGAGTTTTCTTTGACGTATGCGATTCTACTGCAGGTTTTGCTTAGACCTTGGCCAAATTTCCATTTTCATAATTGGACTGTCTGTCTTGAAAACGAGGCAAAAACAGGCTCTTGTCCAGTTGTCCTGACTCTTCTTATTAGATTGTTAGGAGTGTATGATCCTTGTTTATAATAAAATCTGGAAATTTTTGGTCTTAATTAAAACAGGACCAGCGGCATAACTGTTACCATGGCAATGGCAGTTTTCAAATGGCTGCTGTAAAAATAGGCCAAAGTAATTGATCTAGCCAATCACAACAGATGGATACAATCCGACGAATCAATCGGATTGCAAACTTATCGTTTGCATCAAGCGCGAAAAATCACGTTTGACCAAGTTGCGATTGGCTTAAGTATGTTTCTGATTGGTTAAAAAAAGCGCAAGCAAGTCTACGTCTTTGTTATGTTTGATAGAGATGTTACAGGTTATTTTCAGGTTAAAATGATTTAACCTAAGTTTGTTGGGAATTTCTTTCTGTCGGATATTCATTATCATAAATATAGACAAAGAAATTACAAACCAACCTAGGCTGAATCAAATTTAACCTGAAATCAAATTTAACCTGTATCAGAGACGCCTGTTAAACCCGCATTCATTCTCTCTTAAGTTTCCTTCCCTTCCAGGTTATGAGCAAGAGAGTTAAGTTTTACCGCCCCTTGCTGCACTGCAGGTATCTAAAATTTGGTTTTATCTTCGCAGTGATTTGCTGCAAATGGAAAACGAATTAGAAGTGACGTACAATGCAGGGGGTATTATCAGTCACTTGGCGTTTGATGGCGCGCAGGCCTGGACCAATGACACAGTGTCACGTGAACAAGCCTTGAATCGATTGGTACGATTTCACTATTCCTAGTTATACGCATGCGCAATGACACAAGCGTTTGTCTACTCCAATTGACCATTCCGTACACTTTAGAGAGACTGAGTTCCAACGTTGAGCACTGAGAGTTACGGGATAGTTTGGGTAGCTCATATAAGCTGTGATTGCTAATGTAGATCATAGAACATGGAACATACTCATTTTTCTTCGACAATTCTGTCCAAGGGGGAAAGGCGCAATGAGGTTATCCCTATGTGAAGCGCCAACCCAAAGGCCAAACCACAACACCGGGAACTACGTCCCCTACTCTTTACGATCAGTGTGTGGGTTCTTTTAACGTCCCACTAAGTTATCATGAACAAGGGTTGAGAGACGGGACCTACCGTTTATCGTCCTTATCCGAGAAGACTAGAAAGTTTAACCATTTCCGGATGTCATTGCAAAGGCAGCACTTTCTCCTCAGTTATTTAAAGTCCCTGAGTGTTGGTCCGGTCGGGATTTGAACCCGCGACCTTCCGCACGGTAGTCTGGTGCTCTATCAACTGAGCTAACCGGTCGGCGGTCGTATGATGAGACAGAGAAAATCAACTCTGAGTGTAAATTTTAGTGCTACAAATCACTCCTTAAATCCCTTCTAAGCGTTAGACAACCACTGGCAATAGGAAGAACCAAATAAGAAATTTTTGGCCTCACCAGAGTCTTCTTACACTCAATACAAGAGCAAACGTTCAGTGGGAATTGAAGCAGTGATTTGTTGCACAACAAATCACTTGAGAGTTAATTCTCTTCTTCACCATTTGCATAAGTAATGTTGGTTAATTTCAGTTTCAGTTTGGGTTTAGTGCCACGTGGCACACATGAAATCACTCTTAATCGTTGGCTTTAAAAAAGGATGGGTTTTTGTGAGAAGCCAAGTACAGAATACTGGTGCATTTTGTCTTACGTTTCTCAGAGGGGAGTCGTTTATCTCTCATTCTGTGTCTTCGTGTGTGTCATTTGAAAAGGAAAGAACACATGAAAATGTAATAAGAGACACATCAAAAAAGCCGAACTACTCCTTACCCGACCGCTAAAAGGTTTTGAATCCTGGGGAAACTCATGTTTGTGGCTTGTTTTAGGCGGAGACTATTAGCACATGGAACATCACCACAAGGCGGCAAATGAGCTACCGGTGAGTTTGAGAAAAACATCAGCGAAATCAACTTACTTACCTGACGCGGGGATACCTGATGCGGGGATACTTACCTGACGCGGGATGGTGACACGAACATTGCACCTACCGCTCGTAATCGTCCCCGTTGGGCCAGTTACACCTCACTTACCATCTCAGGGGGTTTTAGCCGACGGCCTTGTGGCCTGGCCTTTTTCCTCCTGAGGTGTGTACTGGGTAGGGTCCATTGCACTCCGGGATCTACCAAGTATCACAAATCCCTCTGCCATTGCACACACCGGTCATTGCACTATTAGACCCGGGCACAGGGCGCCTCAAAAACAAAACTTACAAACAGAGTGAAGACGAACCTGAGCCTGAAGGCTGGAGCTTATGTCGGTCTCTGTGGCATGAATCACCTTGGAGTATTGTTACTCCCTCCTAGGTATGTCCTAGTGTAACACGGGGCTACCCCTAGCGTTATATAACGGGTATCACAAGAGACCCACAAGAGCCACAGGTGGCCTACATTTGAAAGTATTTATTACACTCCTCCTGAAGGGGATGATAGTCCAACTCAGGTCTATCCCCAGCGTTGTATCGTTGGTACCCATTTATACACCTGGGTGGGGAGAGACAGTGTATATGAAGGAAAGAAACACAAGCTACCCCAAGCCTACTACCCGGCCTGGTACCCTTTTTTTACACCTGTGGAGTCAAGTTTCTTGTCTAACTAATCGACACAGTGCGACCACCAGGATTTGAACCTCTGATGCGAAATCCAGTACAACATACTTTACACAACCAATCGCGCTCCCAAATTTTACATCAACACGCTCGTATTTTCTTTGTTGCGTGTAAAAATTGCTTGCGTGGCCGGCGTCCCAAGGGGAGACGGGAGGGAAGAGGAAATCCCTTTCCCCTCTCCACCTCCCCATCGAACGCTTTTCGCGCAGGTTATCTAACAACTGTAATAAGAGATGGCGTCAAACAGGAAATGTGAATGTCAGTTTTGTCGTGACAGTATCTGTCACAGTATTCTCAGTGCTTTTCCTGTTTTCAATGGACATGTTGTTATTGCTTGTGTTCGCAGTAAATCTGTCGTTGCTTTCTGTTTCTAGTTCCTTTACGCCGATTCTGACGCTAATAACCTACTGTCGCACGCCTGAAGTGCATCTATGGGCCACGTGGGCATTAGCAAACCTGTGCAGTGTAGACGGTGAGTTTGTGATTTGTGTTTTTGAATTTTGTGCGAGCGAAAGACGGAGGAGATTCGCTTTGTAGATGCTACTCTAGCTTTCGCCAGCGGTGTAGTGTCCTAACTTCGTCTCATGATGTCCCTGTTTCTTTTATTAAGCTGAAAAGTACTGCAAACTGGTTATCGATGAGGGAGGTGTACAGCTCTTGGAAGGACTGTTAGAAGATCCATGGACCTCACCAAGGATCAAGGAATTAGCTGGCATGACACTTAGCAAGTGTAGGCTGCAAGCGGAAAATGCCGCTAACCATGCCGATTAATTTATAAATACGCAATACTGCAGTTGAAATAGTACCGCATTAATGTACTATACAGTGGGCGTTTACACAGTGAATTATTTTATCCTCTGATGAAAAAGTTACAACGGCGTCTATATGGTAGAACAAACAGCACCACAGTACAGTCCTGTTCAGTAGCTTTCCAAAGAATGGTCACACTGCATGGGATGATCCACAGATGAAAAAGATAGAACCACACTGTATAGTAAAACAAACAGTACCACAGTACATTACTGTTCAGTAGCTTTACAAAGAATGGTCACACTGCATGGTATGATCAACAAATGAAAAAGGTAGAATCACACTGTATAGTAAAACAAACAGTACCACAGTGCAGTACTGTTCAGTAGCTTTACAAAGAATGGTCACACTGCATGGTTTGATCTACAGATGAAAAAGGTAGAACCACACTGTACACAAAGAGTACCACAGTACAGTACTGTTCAGAAGCTTTACAAAGAATGGTCAAACTGCATGGTTTGATCCACAGATGAAAAAGGTAGAACCACACTGTATGGTAAAACAAATAGTTCCACAGTACAGTACTGTTTAGTAGCTTTACAAAGAATGGTCACACTGCATGGTTTGATCCACAGATGAAAAAGGTAGAACCACGCCGTATAGTAAAACAAACAATACCACAGTACAGTACTGTTCAGTAGCTTTACAAAGAATGGTCACACTGCATGGTTTGATACACAGATGAAAAAGGTAGAACCACACTGTATAGTAAAACAAATAGTTCCACAGTACAGTACTGTTTAGTAGCTTTACAAAGAATGGTCACACTGCATGGTTTGATCTAGAGATGAAAAAGTAAGAACCACACTGTACAGCTGAATAAACTGTACCACGGTATGCTTTGTTTTCGATGGCTTTTCGGTAATCTGAGGATTCAAGGGCGAATCTGTTAGTAGCAGGTGTAGGCAGTTGTATGTCGTAATCGTAATGTTACAAAATGGGGAAAAGGTGTTCTTGCTAAAGCTTTCAACCTAAACATGATTTGTACGTCCATTTGGTAATTTTTTTTTACGATAACACAGTATGTCTAAAAGCTTTGTTTTTGGGAGTATTTCGGCTATCACAGCCCTGGCCTGGTTGAGATTCTTTTTGTTTTGTAAGCCAAGATAGCTCCCTTTAATAGATTTGTATGTGTAATGAAATGGTGACGAGTGAAGTCAGGAAAACAATTCACGCGCGTTTTGTCCAGATTATAGTAATTTCCCGAGCCTTTGGGCGAGGGAAATAATTAGACTTTGGACAAAAACGCAAGTGAAATTATTCCCTAATTTTACGAGTATACATTTGATTACCTATAAATATCATTGGTTGCAGATGACACTCATTTTGGCACCGTAGGAGAAGTTGCCATAAAAATATTGTAATTTCACATGTGAAATTATAAATTAACGCTGAAATTTCGCGCCAAAATTATGGAGTAATTTGTCACCCATGATATTAGTTTTAGTTCATGTCAATGGTCCATATCGTGCGAGTGTCGTTTATCACGACTGAGAAATGTGTTTGTTTAAATAGAAAATATAATAAACGAGGTGTAAAACTACTGCTGATTTATCATTGGATGGTAGTAACAGTAAGAAAACAGAAAGTCCCTTACTTGTAGTTTACGTTATGGAAGAAAGCGTTCGTTATTTACCATAAAATGTCAGGTCTGTAGTGGTGTAGGACTGCGAGACTTAAAGTGGAGCCTGACCAAACAGATTACCAACAGACTGCAGGTGATTATCGACCGACTTGTCAGCAACATTCTTGTGATATTGTTATAATAATAAAATGCCCTTTGATACTTGGGGCAGACAACGTTATAGTTACTGTAGCGAGTGTTTCTATTGTGTCTCTTGTTGTTCTTTGTAATGTGCTCACTCAAATATGAGGGCACATTTCCATGGAGACAGAGCACATTTTTCTAACTTTGACTGTTCATAAAAAGGAATCCATGAAAGCCTATTAAATAGTTTAACTGATGGTGCCATTCGGTCAGCAAAGAAGATTTATCTGGCAGCCCGTTTCTGTAGTTTAAGTACTCTATATAAAGACTCTTTACAACAAGTACTCCAAATGACACTTGCATAGGTCATTACAGGACGGATTATTGCATGTAATACTATGTTGTTACAATTTCATTCCGAACCCCTCCCCAACCCCCCCCCCCCCACATCATCCTTCTCTTACCCCCCAAATTCCACCCACTATCCCAAGCTATCTCCGAATGTTGAGACCAAGAAGTGAGAAGTATGGGAGGCCATATCAGTCAAAACTGGTATGAGTTCACGACTGGTGATTGAAAACATCGATCGCTATGGTTGAGTTCACAATTGGTGATTGAAAACATCGATCGCTATGGTTGAGTTTATCGATTGGTGATTGAAAACATCGATCGCTATGGTTTAGTTTATCGATTGGTGATAGAAAATGTTGATCGCTGTAATTGAGATTATCGATTGGTGACTGAGAATGTCGATTGCTATGGTTGAAATTATCGATTGCTGATTGAGAATAATGGTCATTTTAAGTCACCAATCTTTTTTTCGACCATAGCAATCGTCAGTCTTGATATTCAATCGATTATTGGACCATAGCAACCGTTATTCTCAGTCAGCAATCGATAATCTCAACCATAGCGATCGACAATCTCAATCACCAATCGATTATCTCAATTACAGCGATCGATGTTTTTAATCACCAATCGATAAACTCACCCATAGCGATCGATATTTTCAGTCACCAATCATGAATTCAACCATAGCGATCGATGTTTTCAATCACCAATCGTGAACTCATACCGCTTTTGACTGATATGGCCTCCCATAGAGAAGCGTGTGCCGCGCCTGCATAATGAGAAATTAGTCCATTTCTATATTCATCAACTTGATAGACTCCTGAGTGTCTCCCAGGGGATTTGAGGAACAAGGAAACGAAACGAAGCTGAAGGTAAAATATCTTAGGGAACAAGAGAACATGGTTCCTGTTTTAGGGAACACGGAAACAAAACTGGTCAAAACTCTGAGAATAGGGGGTACGTGGCAAGCAGATATGTTATGGGAACGAATAAGGAAGAGCTGCGGGAACATAGGGCAATTTTGGAGGAGAACAAGGTTCCCCCTGGGAGACTCTCGTCCCTAAGCGTGTAACGTACAAGAGCTTGTCGATTGCGAAGACTGTGACTTAAAACAAGCGTTCTTAATTTCCTGTGGTTTACCAGTCGACAAAGGCAAAAAAACCTTTATAAAAATGAAGAGTTCTAAATTGCGAAGGATAATTTGAAAATAGATTGGAACAAGCTCAACTCGCAACAGGAACACGGGAGAAATTAAGAAAGTGAAAATGAAAAAACAATGCTTTTTTTCCTGGAAAAACAGGAATAATGCCCGCGAAGCTTCCAAGATTTGCACAAAGCGATACTCACGGGGAAACTGAAATCTTACTCCATTTGGTTATAAGGTTTGTTGGGCTGCACATGGGCTCTTTAGCTATTGAAAATATCTGTTACAAGCAAGACAGAAGAGGCTCGGGGATTTTTTGCAAGAATACAGGTAAGACCTAAGTAAATAAAAAGTTATTTCCAACCCTTTTTGGTGCATTTTTGTACGTTCTTCAAGGGGCGAAATTATTGTGTAATTCTCTTGAGGCGAATAATAAATTTAGTTGTTTGGTGAGTCCAGACCAAATGATTATGATCATTTGCTCTATTCAATGTAGCCCTTTTTTCTTCTTGTTCTCTCTTGCAATACTCTAATCCCATTTACATTTCCTGTTTGTTCGTAACATCTCGAGCTGGTTTGGAAAGTGAAAAAAAAGAAAGAATTCAAGCGCAGTACAGGCCCAAACTCAGTCACTCGGCAGAGGTAGAACCTCATGGAACGTATTTGAAATGTTGGGTTAAAAAGTAAAAACGAGCTTGCACCCCTTATAACTTAGCTTTCTTGGCCCGCTCCGTAACTTCGATTTAACTGATAGAACGATGCAGTAGTGATTCTATGGTTTTGTTACACGCATTCGCCATCCCCACTGCATCGTCTTAACTGCTATCAGCTGCAGGGAACTGAACTTCTCATGATCACCGAGTACATTCTCTTCAGTCAGCTCGATATCAAACAATTGACGCGTAAATTTCGTCTGATTGCGGGTAACTGATGACTTGGTAGAAAATAGCGTTAATCCTTTAATCTTTCTACAAATCTTTTTGTGCTGAGTAACTTGAAAGTGGCAACGTTGGCTGTTGCGCGACAAAGGCATACGTTTTTATGTGTACGGACTTCAAGTGTTCCTTCAAAGTAGAATTTTCTGTTTTTGAAGGAAAAACTGTTTTTTGGAGTTCTTTTAGGCTGGCCAAACTGAGGTTTATGGGTAAATCAAACGAGTTGATTAAGTAAGTTATACCACCGTAAGGTAAAAGGGAGGTGCTGACGTTTCGAGCGTTAGTCCTTCGTCGGAGCGACGAAGGGCTAACGCTCCGACGAAGGGCTAACGCTCGAAACGTCAGCACCTCCCTTTTACCTTACGGTGGTATAACTTACTGAATCAACTCGTTTGATCTACCCATTTTCTTGTGTTTCAACTTCCCACCGACGCAGCACCAGTTTCTTTAGAAACTATCCCCACAAACTGAGGTTTAGTTTGACTTCGACTCATTTAGGCGCATGTACAAATTCCATGGAAGGTAAACTATCAAATTTAACTGATTGAAACGTGAGCCCCTCCCAGAGGGTTTAGGGAACAAGGGAACAAGAGCATTTATTTTCAGAGAATAGGAGATATTGTTAAATTATATTCAGGGAACAAGGAAACTCCTGATTAGATTGTTGGGAACAAGGGAACACCAATCTACTTTCAATAATACATATTTTTTAAACTTTCCGAGTCCCTACGAGCAAGCAAATATTAAGAGCAATGATAAGACATGTTTGGGGATCAAGGGAACAGCACAAAAAAAATTTCGAGATCAAGGGAACACGAGCTAAAAACATTTTATGGAGCAAGTGGTTTTACTAATGGAGAACAAGGGACGAAATCGAAAAAGATCAAAGGATCAAGGGAATAGGTAACCCCTCCCCCCCCCGGGAGGGGCTCAAATGTTTAACGATGAATCTCGAATTGATTTCGACATGTGTAAGGACTGTAAACACAGGCAGTCCAGGCTCGTACGTTGCACTGACAAGACAGAAGAAAACGACTCAACGTGTTTTTAGTGAGTCACTTTTTATGTAGGGAGAGGGGGTTATACAAGTAAAAAGTGAGATAACGGCATAAATCGCTGCAATATCAGCTCCTCAATGTATCAACAAAGGTTTTATAAATTTCAGCAAAAGACGTAGACTTTAAATTATTTTTCCGCTAAGTGGGGATTGGTTGAGTCAATTTAAAAGTCGCCCTCTAGCGACTTCGTCGCTCTTTCGATCGGTGCGCGAGGACGACTTGAAGCAAGTGTACGAAAGACGTTGATCTGTTTCTTTTTTTTATCAGTGCAATATACGAGCCTGGGTGGCCTGTGGTGTAAAATGCAGCGTTTCGACCGGCCCGTTGATCATGCATCAGACCGAGAAGCCAGCGACAGCTTGGCCCGCCTTCAATACGAGTTTGAACCGGTTCTTTTCGCCTTCAATTTGTGTTTGTATTACGTCTTGAAGGAAAAATTTCCCTCAAAACTATTTTATGGTGGATTTTCTTATATATAACGGTAAACCAATATTCTATATCTTACGTAAAGGCGAGAAGTCCAGCTCGCCTGTTCACGGGTCGCCCCAGTCTTCACGATGCCGCATGTTTTGGTATCGCTCCGACGAAGGGCTAACGCTCGAAACGTCAGCACCTCCCTTTTACCTTACGGTGGTATAACTTACTTAATCAATTCGTTTGATTATCCCAATTTCTTGTGCTTCAATTCCCCACCGACGCAGCACCAGTTTCTTTAGAAACTATCCCCACGACGCATGTTTTGTTATAGTTTGTTTATAGCTATCATGACAGTATATTCGGGATGCATTGTTTCGTACGTCCTTAATTAAAAAGAAAACTAACACACTGTGCTAAGAAGCTAAAAATAACCAGAAAAAGATTCATTCGAGGTATTTATGTATTAGTTTCTTGTTATTACTACTGCATCAGCTACAAAATCAAAACATCAACATTTTTAGATTATTTGATTGGAAACAAATCCGACTGATCAGCGCCTGTAACGGCTGGGTAAAAAGAAAGGAAGACACGAGAGGCAGGGAAAACAACGACCTTTTTGAATTTCCCTTATCGGCTTATTCTCTCCTGAAAGCCATGTGATGTGTCTTTGAGCAATATACTATGTCCTGTAGATATATATAAGGGACAAACTGACATAATAACACACCAAACTGAGCGAAATTTCACACTGATTTGTTCAAATTTGTTGATAAAGGAATGGACTATAGAAAGGATGTAAACGTTTTCCAAAGGAACGATACGCTGAAACTTTTGCATGATGAACTGGATACTGTAGCCTAACCTGACGGCAGAAGTGTCAAAGTGACATTTTCAACTTGGGTATGTTATTTTGTATTTTGTACCTTCGTAATATTTCTGCATCCTGAAATTAAGCCAGGGGGTGAGTGATAAAATTCCTCTAAACCCGTCACCGTTATTTCATGGTTTGTAGTATTTGTGATTTGAAACGTTTGCCAGTGCTGTGTGCACCATCACTGGTGCTTTGATACATCATAATAATAAACGGGGTTTGAACCACTGATCTCGCAAATACCAGTGAGTAACAGTGCATTTTACAGATGTAAATTAGCCAAAAAAAGAAATCTTTCATTTCATATGACGTATGTATGCTGTCGTAATTTATGGTCTGTTAGTTATTCAGCTTCAGAAGTAATAAGTTATGAGGTACATCAGGAGCCATCAATATGATGAGCTCCTGGGTACATACAAGAGGTAATGAGCTCATTATTCTCTAGGATAAGCTATCTGCAAAATTGCCTGGGACAGCTTTGAATTACACAGTCACTAGGGGATTAAAATGATTACAAAAAAAAACAAAAAAAACAGTTGGTTTCAGAAGATATGATTCCCAGAGTTTACAAAATTGCCCAGGGTCTGGTGTTGTTTCATTGGTTGATTGACTTACTTCCGGTTGATTTCAGCTCATTAGAGCTCGCTAAACTTCCGGTTCAAACCCTTCCGAGCGCCCACCCTTGACTCGTCTCGCTGAGTCACTCTTTAACGATTTACTTTCCGGTGCTAAAAAAAGAAGGGTAGAGAAGAAGAGAGAATGACAGAAGGAACGAGGAAACTGGGAACTTAATTGAGATCTTCAGGAGATCTTACAATGTCAATCAAATCGAGCTGTGACTTCACTCACTGTCCGCCTTGGCGATGTATCGTGTCTTCTGCTCTAAGGGACGGACCATTAGAAAAGTGATGGGGGGGGGGGGGGTGGGGAATTTTCAGCTTGCACGAATTTTTTCGCTCACTGCTAGTCTGCTAGTGCAGGAATTTTTTTTTCAGGTGAACCCCTCTGCACGAACTTTTTTTACTACGTGTGAAAAAGTCACAATTGGACCTTCCTTCTGCATGAATTTTTCTTTTTTACCTTCTTCTTTGCATGAATTTTGTTTCTTGGCATTTTCCCTTGATGAATTTTTTTTGTTTTTTTTCCCCCCCCCCCATCACTTTTCTAATGGTCGGTCCCTAAACTAGTTACTCTAGCTATAGGAGACAAACAGTAAGAGTTAATTAAAACTACCTGTCACAATAACTGAAGGGAAAGTTCCGGCATAGTTTTGTGAAGCTCTGAAGCTCAACAGAGCATTCAGGCGGCATACAGCTGTATGTCGTCAGACAGTCAGGTCTATCCACAGTTATTTTTTGTTCATACAGTGCGACCTCCATTAAGCGTCCAACCTCGGGACTTTGAAAAGTGGCCGCTAATAGAGGTCGCACTGTATTAATTAAAATAAAAATATCTTGCTTTTCCAAGGTGTGTTTTTCACATTCTTTGACAATTTTAGAGTGGTTTTAGAGTTGTTTGGTTTTCCTACCAAAAATTTTCAAAATACGCTATGAATATGAGCACGGAGCTGAACAAATCGTGGACTTGGGCCTCCTGTGCGTAATATGGAAGTGAATCAATAACGGAGAGCAACTTATTTACCTGACCGGAACTGGTAATGAGTAACTAATTATATACAGGCATGGGTACACTAAAATGACTCTCGATGCAAGCTTTTTAATAGAGCGATTACATCGAGGCCAAAGTTATGGCTAAGCTAAAATTTCTTCCCAAACCGAGCGCTGCTCATTTGAATATTCATGTTATTTGTTTCCGGAAGCTCATTGAAAAGTTCGGGGAAATTGCTTCGCCTTTTTTTTTTTTGCCCTTTCTGTCTTGGATTCATCTTGTAGCCGGCGCCTCAGAGCCACTCGTTGAAGTCGAACGCTGATTGAAAGGAGCGAAGGAGCTTAAACCTGTATGTGCTATCCCATAATCCTGTTCTAGCGATGCTCATAGCGATACATACAGGTGTGAAAAGCCTTAATTTACACCTGTCGCTAAAGAAGATCGTCAAAACAGTTTAGAGCGCCCTTCATACAGTTCTCCATGGGCAAAACTGTAAAAAAATTTTCCTCATCTGGTTTTGTTGCTGCTTAACGTATTCCTTTAACGTAGGCTGGATTAAACAAAATTATATGAATAACCGAAAAAGAAATTCTATGATGTCGCCTCTAGTTTGGGCCCGCTAATTATTTCCGTGCAAACTATTTCACACTTGTAGCCATTGTCATTTCCATTTGCCATTGCCATTTCTTGAAAGCCGTGCTGGGTAAAAACAGTCTGAATGAAATATTCATTAAAAGTTTATTTGTGATGGCTGTTAAAGGGCAAAACAAATTACATTATGGTACTTCACTTGTTTTTCAGACATTATTAAGTATGGCTGTAAACATGTTATGTGCCTTAAAGGCAGAGTTTCCGCGCAAGCCAAACAAAAAAAATATATATTTTGCAAATGACAGACTTTCGTGACACTTTGACGTGAGCTGTCTCCAGAATAAAGAATATTCTATTGCACGCCTCTCTGGTGCAAGACGCAACAGGTAAGAAAAAAAAGTGGTTTAATTCTCATCAACAGCTTTGAATACGATCTTTGCACCCATTTATTATCAGCTTAAGTATTTCATTCTTTGTTTTCTCCTGTGAATATTTCCTTGATGTTAGATTAACACCCACAAGTTCTTACATGCTGTCCATAATTTCTTGTGACATGAGTCTGTCTATTCATAAACACGACCCCACCCTTCACGCGCGCAAAAACCAGTGAATTATTTGCACCGAATTTTATGGCGTAATTGTTTAAAATATAAATGTTTTTGTTTTCGCAGAAGTGAAAAGGGCGTTGGAAGATCTAAAGGTTCACTTGGTAACAAATTGTCATCAGTGACTGTGCGGGTGCCATCAGAGCGATTAACGGCAGTTGGACCGGGAAAAATTCCTGTGTGGATGGAACTATCACTGAATCGAAAGGTTAGTTTGCATTGGAAACGTTGTACAGAGTTAATTGGCGTGCACCTTGCACGTTAATTGTCTGTTTCTAAGGTCACAACTGTTGGAACTGTCTATTTTATAAACGCGACTTATCCAGGAATTACAACATGCATCCCCTTACTTTAACAGGAAACTAATCGTTGTACGAAGTTTAGTTCTTCTAACTGGGAACGTTTACTTCCTTATCAAACTTTTGACTTCATCATTCCCCTTTTAATTTAGTTCAGTAGAATTTAACACTGCAGTATTTGCTTTCGTAGACTTTCGTGCCCGTTTGAGCAGTTTCGGACGAGCAACTTTTTAAAAGCAGTAATTTCGCGATACTGTTTGCGCTTTCCACATGCCTCAAGATTTTTCTAAGCATAACCACCTGCTATTTTCCCTGTCTAAACATTCCCTCTGAACACGTGAGCGTAAACAAAAAAAAAATAATTTTTCGACAAAATTTTTTAGCAGAGCTCTCTTTCGAAAACGAAAAGCCCGAGACACTAGGATTAGAATTGTCTACTGCGTGATGTTCGATCCCTCGACTATTTTGAGCTGATTTACTGGAAAAGTACATATGTTACTGCATGTCAAACTAAAGAATACAACCTGTTGGAAGACCTGCACATTTCAGCAAATGTGGAAACGGGATTCAATTCCCTCCTTTAACCGGACAATCGGTGAATATCAGTTAAGTGTTCAGATGGGTTTTTTGATATTAATCTTCAACTTTTATTTGTTTTGTTAACATTTTTTATCGGAACTTCCACAACCACGCACTGTACAACGTTAATTGACGTCCTTTTTAGCCACAGTAGCAGTAATGCACCATTGTTCAGACTTACAACAGTATCTCGCTGCAATTATTTTTATCACCCACTTCTAACAAATTTATCTTTGAGTCTAAAAGTTATTTTGGTGCTTTTTATTAGTGAGCGGGAAAATACGAAATTATTTCCACCAGGAATTCAGTTCAGTTTTCCACTTCCGTTTCCGATCTGCTTCCGACCTTCTTTGTTTTTTTATCAGGGGAAAAATTCGGAACACACCCAGTTAGTAATTCGATTTATTTGATCATGATCGCGTTCGGCCTATTCCTCCTGAATGATATAATTACATTGTACCCGGATTTTCAATTTTAGAATTTTCTCGCCAAATACGCACACACCCTGGTTATAAATAAAAACATCCATAGGGCTATCGTGATCATGGGAAAAAAATCCGCGCATGTCATCACTAAGTTGAGCCCGAAAAAGAACCCACGAAGTCAGGGGACCCAACGAGCAGATTGAGCCAACAGCCTTTAACAGACATCTCTAGGCTCCTTGTAATGTTTAAAGACTGTCTAAAGAGATGTTTTTATCACCTAGGAGAATTTGATCTGTTCGGATATCTTAGCTGAAAGTTGAACTGTTCGAAAATTTTATAATAATATAATAATAATAAATAAGACTTTATTTATACAGGGTAGCACGTGATAGCCATAGGCTGATAAATTTGTGGCCCTGATTAAATCAACTTATTATTCAAAGGATAGGGAATGATATCTTCATTTCAGAAATCGCTAGCTGGACCTTACGTTAAACTTCCCAACCAACCATTTTTTCATCCGAAATTGTTAGGTGAACTTTTTAAGTGTCAAAAATTGCAAAAATATCTTTTATCTTATATATTTCCCTTGTTGCGAATTTTCTAGGTGATGTTTTAGGGACTGAAAATCTATACATGGTTCGAAAATCAGAGGGCCTGCCGTGTGTTCGCTATTCGAAAATTCTAGTTCACCTTGCTTCCGAAAGTCGCTGGGTGCCCTTGTCGTCAGGTGGGAGACTTCTGTGCTGAATGTAACAAAAATTTCACAATATTTTAGGGTTTTTAAGATTAGTCCGCAGATGACAATATCTTAAGTTAAGTACTTTCTTCGACCTTCAATATCGACCGATTCATGGGCTCGTGACAGTGGGTCCCTAATCGATAACAATACCGAATCGCTGATGTTTTTGTTGACTCATTCAGCACAATAGGTTCATCATATGACCCTCGCACCGTGAACAGGCCCCGGCGTGTCCTTCAGCCGTAGCGTGACCTCGTTAGCGAATTTAGCTTCATTTTTACAATTTATTTTATTTACAGGAACCACATAGCTTTGCAAGGTCTCGTCGCCGCTGACGAACTATGGATTAATTAAAACGTGTCTCAGTACTAAGTGAATTTAGCAAAACAGATGGAAGAAAATTGCGTGAGACCTGTTCTTTCATGAAACAAAGAGCATTGCATTACCCCTCCCCCACTAATATCATTGTAAGTTTGTATGGCCTCTTTGATCAAGAGAGAATGAACCAATCAAATTAGAGAACTGGCGAGTTTTCTTCCGCGGGAGCCATTGCGCAGTCTCAGTGTAAGGGTGACGTGATGCCCTGGGGGAGATCCCGTCAGTTGCTTTATCCGGTCATGGCGTGTACGAAGCGATCGATAGGTAAATCGCCGAGAGACTCGCTCATGCTCACCTATCAAACTTTCAGTTAAGAGTGAAGACTTTGATCGTACTTCCCTTGGGAGTGTTAATCGACTAGACAACGACATCTTTTGTGTGTCGAAGCAGTAAATTCCTCGTTCCTTGTGGAAACGAAAATCGACTTCCTCAATTGGAAAACGAATCAACCTCATTGCTGGAATCCATCGCAAAATCATTGCTTTCTTGAAAAGCTGAGTCGCTTGTATAATCGCGCTTTTTGTGCAGAAGTGTATTTTCTATTCTTGGATAGCGATTTTACTTTTTAAGGTAAGTATATTTACTCTGTATTTGCTAACGTTAGTAAGATTGCGTCTAATTCTTGCAGTTTTGGATACGTGCATAAACTTGTAGTTTTGCAAATGTATACGTGCCTGTAGGGCATCATCGCTCGGCTAAACCACATCACCTTTATTTAGTCATGGTTTCTTGTTATAGGAGCTGCAAAAGTGCAAAAGTGAATTATTGCGTCGACATTTGAAGTCTTGACAAATATGAAATGCATATAACACATCTAAATTCGTCTCTTTTACGTAAGCCCTAATGTTGTGGTTCTTTGTTTAGGCCCGTCTGTCAACTGTTCATAAATTCCGATTGAAAATATGCTGCTGGAATAGTTCTACCCCAAAAGATGATTATTTTCTCAAATACCCCTTTGAAACAATCATGTTATCGATCTATCAAGATTTTCTGGTGGATAATTCGTTAGTATAACGGTAGAGGAAGAAGAAAAGTCAGAGAGAATTTGAACTGCGCTAGCGGCTACGCACAATGAGAGCTTTCATATTAAATACATTCGTCGAATTCACATGACCTCTTTGTAGCGTTCAAAAGAATTTGCTTCGACACAGCTCGATGCTTCGTATGTACACTGTGGCTTGGCGACGCATGAAAACTGAATTTACGTCGATGGGATTACGAACGGACGAATTTCATCAGTTTCTGAATTGTTTCTCTTAATCTGCTCTTTCTTGGAAAGCTTGTCTTGCGACTTTTGCAGACTCATGATCAATATATGCAGGCAGGAAGTTTATCCTTTTGCTTGCACGGATGAATGTAGGTCCTGCTGTAGTTACGATGAATCTCATTTCAGACGCGATAACACTTACATGTAGTACAGATACTTGCGAAAATCTTTGCCACAACAAAAAAAAACATTTCCATCGAATTGTTTGCAAAAGTTCAATTCGGGAATGGGAAAATTAAATTTCCAGTGTCTTGATTAACTATAATTTGAATTTTCTCTTCCAATCTATAATCATTTTTGCCCCTCTTCTAGCAACTTAAATAAGTTTGCCTCAATTTCCAAACAAGTACTGTTCCTATAAGGTACATGTATTAAGCTTTTTAAAATAATATTAATATTACTATTTATTTTGATACATTTACTGTGTTTTTACTCAGCCCTTTTATACATTTGTTATAATTATTTGTTTTTGTCATTGCCACATGATTTTTTGAAAATAATAATGATGTCAGAATGGAAATTTGTGGTATTTTTTGATGTCCCCTCTTGTCAGAAGATACAGAGTGTACATCAATCATTCTTCATTTTTAAAATATCTAAATAACTGTTCCTACTGTATTCTCCTTGGAAGTAACATTGAGATAGATGGTGGATTTTATGGAAATACGCCTCATGCTTTTAAACTTTAGTTTCAACTGTTCTCGCACTTTTCAGACAGCTTGTAAGTGAAAGTGTCCAAAGGTCACACTGTTTTGAATTGAAGAATTATTGTTGTTTTTGCCTTCATCTTCTTTGAGTAATAAGTGCTAATATCAGTCTGAGAAAGACTAATTTTTTTTTTTGAGGAAGAAATTTGACAGCATTGTGATAGGATTAATGATTGCTGGGAGACATTATGTTGAATTGATTGACTGGAAAACAAACCTTCTTGAGCAGTATGAATGAACAGTGTCATCTGAAATTCTTTGTTATGCAACTTTCTTGCAAAAAGGATGTAAACAGGAAGTGAATAAGGGTGTAATTTTAATGACTAAGCTGTAAAAAATTTAATAATTAACCATTCTAGTCTTTTATTTTCTGCAAGAAATATGTTTTTTCGTGAATTGTTTTACTTAAATATGTAGTTTTTTTGGCTATTTCAGATTTAGTGGGTTCCTACATGTTGTTCTGGAATAAGCTGAACAATCGGCATTTCCTCTAATGAGGAATATGCTTAGGCAGCTTCTATTTGCTCACTGACTTTCACTTTTGTCGTTTAGCTTACAGCTGCAAGCTCAGTTAAACTACTCTGAAAAATGAATTATTTATAGACCATTCATGCTTGGTTAACTTCTCTCATCTGTTCTGGGCTTGCTTCCTCCATGCCAAGTCAACTATAATGTAAGATCTGTTTTGGCAACATCTGAAACTGTTAAGACCAATTTGTCAAGCTTGTGAATCATCTGTATAGATCTTCTGAACTGGGGTTTAATTACCATCATGTTATATCTGCTGATCCAATTTTTATCCCATGGATGTGTAAGCTCAGTTCCTTTTCATTGAAATTTTTAACTTAAGCCATTATTTCCCAGAAGTGATGTACATATTTTGTCTCAGTGCTGTTCAATCACAGTCCAGCACATATTTCAAAACTGCTGTAGCGATTTGCAATGGCAGTGCATGTCACTCACTAATGAAACTTGCTCCCCAGACCTTTAGAGTCAACAGGTTATTAACAGATTGTCTGTTGTTATAATTTGTTACGATTATTACCACCAAGTAGCCTCAAAGCTGTACACACAAAAAAAAACTTCTATATTTATTTATTTACTGTATTTGAACAATATGGCTTGGATCTGAAGTGCCTTGTCCTAGCTAGTGGCAGATGGAGCAAATCTTTATTGCACATGTTATATGAATGGAAATTGTGAAAGTGCCTAAATTCATTAAGTAAGTATGCTGGAGCCAGGCCACAAACACTTTTAAACACTAGCATGCATTTCTGGCAGGACTGCAGCGTAGGCCAGCCTAAAGTGTGAGATATCTGCAATTGTGAGACTATGTACAGTAGCCTTCAATAAGACTGGCCTCCTGCGTATGTAACTTATCCAAGTATTCCCAGTCAGCTTTACCACCAGAGTCCCATACGACAGTGCAGTAGTCAAGAACTGGGAGTATCATGGCGTTGTGTTTAACCTGACTCATGCGGAAGGACCTTGTGCACTTTACAAAGCATGCCAAGCTTTGCCTACTGTATATGGTCATTCATTCCAGCATAACGCCAAGGTACTTACCTGGTAAACTGATATGCTCAAGATAATAAAGTGTCCCCTGCTTGGACTATAAAACTGTTAACTAGGGCAAGCGTCCGGTGTGTACCAGTCAGCATTACCTTACTTTTGGTATAGTTTAGATAGAGGAAGTTACTATTAAGCCACTCTATTATAATGCTTAAGATCTTCAGATAGCGATTCTGTGTCAGTGACAGAGCTACTGCTAACATAATTATAGGAGGGTATCACCTGCATATAACTGGATTTTACAATGTTTTAGTACTTAATGTTTTTATACTTAAAAACCTATATTATGTAAGGTAAATAGTTGGTGAGGAGTAAGCAGTTTATATATCAGTGTATGGATTTTGAATTTAGTTTCCCTACATCAAAATACAAGGAAGTGAATGAGACTTACCAATGCGAATTGATACTCTGATCTCTGGGGTAAGAGGATTAAATGACCTTGAAAGTGCTGCTCAGTCAAGAGATCATCTTGGATGATTAGTTCATAAACCTTGCTCACCTCTTGTTCATTAATCACAGCTTCAGCTAAGATTTGTGGCACAAAGCAACTGAAAGGGCGTATATGTTGTGAATCAATTTTATCCTTGGTTTAAATTTCAGGTACCATACCAACAAAGAAAGAAAAATATAATTTAAACTTAACAAAGGAAAAAATTGAACCACAACATTATACATTATAAACAATACTTGTTATATTTTTACATTACTGATTACCTGATGTTTTCTTTATTCCCCACAGGATACCCATGGTATATAGCATTAGTTTGGTTAGACTAAACCATAAAAGTTGACATCAAGTATGCCTATTCAAGCACCACAGTGGACAGAGTTTCTTACTTGTCCAATTTGTTACAATGAATTTGACGAACACAGTAGGCAGCCCATAAGTCTTGGGTGTGGCCACACTTTGTGTGATTCATGCTTGTCAAACCTCCCGAGAACTCAGTGTCCATTTGATCAAGCTGTTGTAGAGACTGATGTGAAAAAGTTTCCTTTTAACTATGCTCTACTTCAGCTAGTTGGTGTGGAAATACCGGATGACAAACTTCCTGCAATACAATGTGTACAAGACAATCCAACACATTATAGGGAGGCCAAGCATTGTATTGAAGAGCTGGCGTTGTTCCTTAGGCCAGTTGCGGGTAGTACTGGTTATGTTAATGGAAACAGCAATGGAGTTGGATCTAATGGATCCCTAAACGGCAATGGAAACAATGTTCTCACAAGGCCAATGCAGCGAAAACTTGTCACTCTTGTAAACTGCCAGCTGGCTGAATCAGAAGGACGAACGCGAGCCATGCGTGCAGCTAGAAGCCTTGGAGAAAGAACAGTTACTGAGCTTATTCTGCTGCATCAAAATCAACAGCAGTTATCTACTAACTTATGGTCAGCTGTGCGTAACCGCGGCTGCCAGTTTTTGGGGCCAGCAATGCAGGAAGAAGCTCTGAAACTCATATTGCTTGCTCTCGAAGGTGGAGAAGCATTGTCCAGGAAAGTTTTGGTTCTGTTTGTTGTTCAGAAGCTGGAGCCAGTTTTCTCACAAGCTTCCAAGACAAGCATTGGTCATGTTGTTCAATTACTGTATAGGGCATCTTGTTTTAAGGTTAGGGGTGTTCATCAAATGCTACATGTATGTGTTTGAAAAACCTACTTACAGTCTGTGAGTGTCATCGAAACAGAAACACTGTGTTAGGCAAGGGCAGTGGCAATTTTTTCCAAAGAAATTTGAAAGTTTAAGTGCACAACATAGTAATTTAGAAAGAAAAAACAATTGTATTCATGTAGTTTTTTTCTTTGTACGAGTCATGGCTGCACTTAACATTTTATCTGTTAATCTAAGGTGACAAAGAGGGATGATGAGTCGTCACTGATGCAGCTGAAGGAATCGGTAGGCATATTGCAGTGTAACTGTTTTACCCCCAGAAGTAATGAATTTATGAATACACTTTTCCCTGCAATCCATCCTTAGCTTGTGAAGCAAAAGGATGATGAAAAAATGATGCTTCCAGAAAATTAACTCTAAGATACTGAATTAACATACATGTAATAACAAAAATGTTTCTGACTGACCTTTCAAAAACAAACCTTTGTATTAACTTAACAGCTGTGTTAAGTTAAATTAGTTTCAAAATACATTAATAATTCATAAAGAAAATACAAAGAAAATTAATGTTTAATGAGTGTCTGATATAGACACAGCTAACATTTGCGTTCGATTTTCTTGGTCAAAATTAACATCAAAATCCAAAGTTTAGTGTAATAATGAATAGGTCTACATAAAATTCTTTGAACCTTTTCAATTACCTTGCATTTCGTGCTTTATATACCTCTTATTAATTGAGTTCGACGGGAAAAAATGAGGATCCGTATTTTACAGTACGGACCGAGAAAACGAGGTTAATAAGATATTTATTATATCTCTGGAGTTATTTTGGCGACCAAAACAAACTTTAATGGGCCGTACAGTGAAGTACGGCCCGCTAAATTGACCAATCACAGCGCGCGTACTAACTGAGAGATATAATAATGTGTATAAAACACGCAGCTATGCCTCATGTTTTATACGTGATAAAGCACTCCTGCTCATTTAATAAACTACACTTAACACATTCTAAAACTGCCCTCCAAATGTTTCATGTAAGATTCTAAGCTCTTCGTAGAATCATAATGCAAGTTGAAGTAAGAGTCTTAAAGCGATAACTTATATGAATAAATACCACTGAAAAGCTGAAAAGTGTATTTTAACTGCAGCAGAAACAGTTTTTTTAACATCCATAAGCAAATTCTTTCTTAGATGTAATTGCTGATAAAAATTTGATATTGTTTCCGTAGTTCCGCATTTACAGTATGACGCCTTGATTGAAAAACTAACATGGTAATGCTACATGTAAGTAGTAGCATGTAGTAATTTGATGTGTATTGTTCATCACTAGTTCCGCACTTATGATGCATTGAGAAAGGAACACGATGCTCAGATTGTGCAAATAGCAACTGAAGCAGGTTTAAGAATCCTCCCTGATCAGTGGTCTTCATTGCTGTATGGTGACCTTGATCATAAGTCACACATGCAATCCATTATTGACAAGGTAAGATCAAAGGTTCTAATGGGTTTTCTAACCACATGTATACGGGGATGTGCAAAGGATTCATCAAGGAGTGAGAGAACTTTTTTAACTTTCTGGTTTTTTGGATTTTACTAGGGATTTTTCAAATGTCTCTGTCAATTTCAGAGTACTGGTAAAGCTTCTCTCCAAGGTTATTTACAGTAGGTTTTCTTTAAAAATGATATTTCCTGTCCCATTTCATATTGCAAGTGAAATATGAAATAGAACAGGAAATGTCTTTTTAAATATCTATTTCATTCTAGTTAGAACGAAATATGTTCAAATGTAGAGTGATTATAAGTGTCTCAACTACTCCATAATGAAGGTCAAACCATTGCCACTGTACAGTAATAGAGGAGCACTTTCACTGGTAAACAGAAGAATGTATGTACAATAACGTGGTTTATTATATCTCACAGTTAGTATGCATGCTGTGATTGGTCAATTTCGTGGGCCATACTTCACTGTACGGCTTGCTAAATTCAAAAGTTTGTTTTGAGATATAATAAATATCTTACAAACCATGTTTTGTCAGTCCATACTGTAAGTTACGGATCCTCGTTTTTTCTGCTCGGATTTATGGCCTTTTGCGCTTGGGTCATAAATTCTGTGAGGAAAAACGTGGTCCATAACTTACAGCACGGACCTCAAATTCGGTTAGTAAGAGGTGTTTTTGTAACTTACACTGTCATAATATGAAGAGTAATTTCTTTCCTCAGCTTTAAGTGTTGATAAAATTATGATCTAATTTACAGTATATTTTGCTTCCCCCAGCTGCAGTCTCCTACATCATTTTCCCAGAGCATTCAGGAACTAATTATTGCTCTACAGAGGTCTGGTGATCCTGGGAATCTTAGCAGCCTAAGACAGCACTTTGAACTGCTGTCCATCATAGATGCCTCTCCAGGTACATTGCAGTATGTTGTATCCAAGGAATAGAAAATAGTGCTCTGTTTGCATAGACAGACACAAACATTAGGCAAACTTTTCAACTGAAAAATGTAACTTTTGGATTTCTTTCTCTGATCAAGGTGGACATTAACCACCAAAAATTCATTGACTAAAAACAGATCAGGTAAAACCAAGAAGAAGCTAACAATATTGCTACAATGGATCACTTAAATGTACAGGACATTCGGCAGACTGCTGTGTTAATGATTTGTTTTTAGAAGGAAACAAACAGTGAGCTTTCAAAGACATTGGAAGCCAAATTAACAGTTTCTAGGTTTGGTTCAAATGATGTCTGGTACTGTATACTTTTCACACTGTACAGCTGTTGTAGCTGTAGGAATAAATCCATTAAATAAACATTAAACTGTACAGTAGTGCACCTGTAACAGTTATAAATATTATTCCATCTAATAGATGCAAAGTGCCCAGAGTGGGATGCTTTGGAAGAAGCCATGAAAGCTGTTCATTCTGTAGTTCATGGACTTGTTAATTTTCAAAGGGTAAGACATTTCCACTTTCCTGAGATGGGATGCCATGAAGTCACATATAACCCAGCCTTTGTTAAACTAAGAGATGCAGTGGTTGTTCTCGCCCTCTTTCTAAGAACTGTTCTTACCTGTATATCTTAATTTGTTATCTGTACTATTAAGGGGTGTGCCTAGGGAAGGGTTCTGGAGTCTCCCCTTTACAAACAAACCTTTTGTCACTTGAGTCTATATTTAATGCTTTTTTCACAAGGATGTACAAATTAATTTCCTTTTACAAACAAATATATTTTGTGACCCTCAGTGCACCAAGCTAAGTTTTTTTGTAAGTTGCCTTTTGGTGACCGTCACTTCTACAAAGGTCACCTGGGACACAATTTTGGTCGCCTAAAGAGAAGGTTTTCATTTTTCTGATATACGTTGTGCTACATTAAATGAAGGGGAGACTGCTGACCATATTGTTCCAAAATGGCCACTGCGCGAACGAATAACCTGGCTAAAAACGATATGTTTTAAAGTCTTTAAAGAGCTGGAAATTACGAAAGAAGAAGACACTGAGCAGTTTTGTGGTTGTAAGTTTTTATTATGTCTGGATGTCAAAACATATCAAATGGCCAGGAAAGAGGTCGCCAAATTGATGACCTTCCAGACAGTTTTGGTCATCAATTTTTTTTTGTACTAGCCAAGGCGACCAAAATGGTCGCCGCTTGGAGCACTGACCCTGTGTGCCTTTTGTGACATAATTACTGACTTTCCCAATAAAATCAAACAAGCCAGACTCCCTCCCCCCATCACCTTATGAAACCCCCACGCACATGCCTGCTATTATTGCATGGAATTGATGACACAAACAATGATGCAAGCTGAATTTTCAAAAGGTAAGAAATTCACAAATGGGGTGCCATGAAGTCACATATAACCCAACCCTTTGTTTAACTAAATGTTGCAGTGGTTGTTCTCGCCTTCTTTCTAAGAACTGTTCTTAGCTGTCTACAGTACTTAGCATTTTAGTTACCATATACTCGGTTATTTCCACCTCTTATAGTGGCTAATGTGTAGTTGATTATGCAAACAAATAATTATTATTATGCAACCTGTACTATTACTGACAATCTGATACGTCCTTTCACATCTCAATTAATATTCTGTTGCATTCTTTCATACCATGATTAATACCCTGATCAAACACACAACTATTGCTTGAACTATCCAAATGCACTGTTCATCATATACCCATGAAGCCTGGACAGTATGCATGCAGGTATTGTCTCGTTATTATCCTATTTTTGCAATGCATTCATACACTTGATTCCTTAATCCATTATTGCTTGTTTTTGTTTTCAGGTCTATGGGAACAAGATGAGAGGTTCCAATGATCCACCTCAGGTGTGCAAGTTATTTATTTTTGTTACGAGGAAACCCCAGAGATTTGGAAAAGATGTGAAATATTTAGTAAATAAACCCCTTCCGGCAGCTGGTATATTGGAGGATAATGCCCATGGCTGAGAGAGTTGGCCGAGAAGCAAAGCTTCAAGGGCATATGTGAAATTTCAAAGACAATCTCTCAGCCAAGGGCATTATCCTCCCATATTCCTGTAAGCCAGAAAGGGGTTTATTTATTTTATAACCCTCCGCAATTGCAAATCAATTCTTACTTTGATTGTGTTGAAGAAAAAGGAAAGTAAGTGGTCTGACTGGGATTGCGACTGATGCAAACACTGCACATACATTGATTGGTTAAAATAGTTATTGTTTTAGATAAACTGTGATTGGACCAGAACATGACAAGCTTTCATGTCAAGCATACTCTTGCATGAAAATCTCAAAAACACTGCACTTTTGTTTTATTTTACCAACTGTGTTATATTTGAAAACATGTCAAAGCTAAAAATTTCCAGTGGATTACCCATGAAACAGGGAATTTGGAAAATATGGTTTAGTTGAAGGATGAACGTATAAACTGGTTCTTTGCAAACTTGGCTTTGTTGTTGAATGGCAAGCACTGAGGGGCTCAAAGACACAAGAAGGTGGAAGAACCTTAGTTCTAGTTGCAAGAACAAGTTGATCTGACTGAACTGAATTCTGATAATTGTGGATGACTCAATTAGTTGTTCTACAGTTGGTTGTGCACTGCATAGTTTATTGTTTTGGCTTAGAAAGGTTTCTCAACCAGCAGCTTCAAAGACAGTGGGAAGTGTAGCTTTGTGCAAAACCAGCCTTTTTGCGCATTTCAGTGGGGAGGTTTTCAAGAATTTGATTGCCCATGGGTTCGTAACTTTTGCTCTGACACCTCTTGTTCAAAAAAACCAGCAGCTTATTTTGTTGATTTTCTGTTTTATTCAGAGCTACAATTGCAACTAGCTTCTTGATTATAGTGTCACTGGATTCTACAAAACAATTTTATAGTAAACATTTTGAAAGGGACTGACTTTTGTTATGTATTCTTGTGACTGAAAAATTGCAGGGCAAATATCTACACAGCTGGGGTATATCAACTGATACCAGTCCAGCTATTTGACACTATGTGACCCAAAATAGCCAGTAAGATGGCACAAAAATTAGAGAATGTGTCACACATTTTAACCCAGTTAATTACCTGGAGGAATTCACTTATATTCTCAGCACCGTTCTTTACCATTCATGCATTAATAGTGCTAGGAGAAACTGGAAGCTCATTATTATAAAGACTATAAGGGTCAACCACTACCCAGGATTCACCAGTTAAATGTGAAAAAACTCAACTGATTATCTGACCTTTGATGTATGATTATTAACAGCCACACAACAACAAGTTCAAGACCAGTATGTGTCGAGATTTTCAGCGAGGAGGATGCCCCAGAGGAGTTAACTGTACATTTGCACATTCAGAAGAGGAACTTGAAAGGTGAGGGTGTTGAGTACAAATTGAAGACAAAATTCATGGAAGAATTTTAATTTGAATTCCCCATGATCAACTTCAGGTATGGCAGGAGACGTTCCCGTCCCAGGCCCTTGGCCACCAGGGGACTATCATCATCAGTGTCAGGTGCAGGTCCTGATCAGTACTCACCACAGGCCCCCATTGAAAATGGCTCTGATTCAAATCCAACAGCTACCCAGGCACTAGCAAGTTGTGTAAATGGCTCTGCACGGTCCTCTCCTCAGTTTACTACAGGTTAGTAGAACAAGAAAATTCATTTTGTTTTGGTTTTTTTGTTATTTTACCTTGTATATATTTTATTATTATTATTATTATTATTTATAGTCTAATTAGTGAACTCAGGGCTCCTATTGATAGCAGGTATGCTTTGTAAGCTCCCTGAATGGACTACCCTGGGGAAATTACTTTTTTTTATTTTAAATAAAGGCATCTATCTATCTATCTATCTATCTATCTATCTATGGTCATTTCTCTGTTTTCACTAGGTTAACCTAGATCCAGTTTGTTTAGTTCTTTATTTTAAAATCCTAAATTGACTTAAAATACAGTATTGCTGCATGGCAAATGCGTTTTATCGCTTTCATCAAGATGTGTACGGCAGGGTTTGAACTCTTCAATCTGTTAAGGCTGTTAAGAAACTTCTGCCCAGGTAAATACCCTTTAGTATTAACTGAACTGTTTTGATCGCAGCTGGTCCAGTTGATGTGTCAAGTACAGCATGTTATGGACATCCTCCACAATACAACAGGCGAGGAAGCCAGGAACAGATGCTTTCACAGAGGATGAAACAGATGTCTATTCAGGCATCACAGGCTGCATATCAAGCCGAAGGGGGGTACTGTCCTCCACGCTCTCCATATGAACATATACCACCCTACTCCACCCCATCAGGGGGGGATAGTCGTTTCTATGCTACATACTATGGCCAGTCAGCTTCTCCTGGAAATTCGTATTCTAGTGTTGTTCCTAGAGGAGAGGGGAAAAATGGAAGTGGTAAGCTCTTGTACATGCATAATTATTACAGTACTGTATGTGCATAGTTACTACCATATGTGCATAATAATTAGTACCATATCTACATAATTATTACTGTATATATACAACAATAAGTATGCATAATTATGCATTTACAGTAGTAATTATCACTGTGTATTTAACAATTACTGGAGGAGACTGAGTATGATATGAATTGCACTTTATTGCAATCATTGTATTCTAATGGTTGTACTTTATTATGCATCGTTCTAAGTAAGGTTTACAATTATTTACAGCTGTACTGCCACCATCTATGACACCACCAAGAAACTCACCACTTACTGTACAAGAAGATGGAATGAATGGACTGACCAACGGTCACATAGATCACTTGTCTGCTAGGCTTGATCATCCACATTCATTGTACAAGAACATACCACGACCAAGGAGGGATATGGCGCCAATGCTTCAGCAGTCCCCACCGCCTGGTGCTACCAACTATCAGTTTGACTTACAGTACAGTGGCGCGTTTACATCAGACCCCACACATTTATACAGGTACATAATATAATTTATGATACAAGTGAATTGAGGAGCTTTGTCTGACTGACCTTGGTCAGATATTTCACACATTTGAATGGGCATTGCATGTGCTTTAGTAGCCAGCATTGACAAGGAAAGAAGGTGGTAGTCTGTGAAGATAAGAAACAATAATTATTATGTTAGAGGAACTTAATTCCTTTTGGACAAAACACCAGTTACAGACCCTTCTTGTTAAGTCATCTTTGCATGTGTTTTATTTTGTGTATTGGTTGTGGTGTTCACACAATATTGTCTTTCTTTTTGTCTCAGTCATACAGATTTTTTCAACCACCCGTATAGTGCTAGACCAGCGGCATCTTATGAGCACATCCCACACGGAGCATTAGGATATCACTTACCCACCGGAGGCCCAAGGCGAGACATGAGTTTTCCTGCACCTGATTATTATAATCCAAGGCCATATTACTATGACCAACGTGAAGTTTACCCAGCAGAAATGAATGGAAGACTTCTGTCGAGAGGAGAAAGTGGTGCGATGAAGAGAAGCCCTTATATCCCAGATATAATGGATGACTTCAAGGTTGGTGGTTATTGTTATGAAATCAGAGGAACAGTATATGTATTAAGTTACTTTGTTTTGACCAGAACAACTATAATACTTATTTTCTTTTTCTATGCATTTGAAATTCCACTGTGTGCTACAGCTACTGATTATTCCTTGCATGCTGTACTGTTGTCAGACCCTCGTATATTCTATAGTGTTATCATACCTTAATTTCTGCACGTTGTACTGTTATCAGACCGGCAGAGATCTCATGTATATACCCACCTCGAGTCCCATTGTATGTAATTGTTTCCCTTTGCAGTCAGAGATCTCATGTATATACCCACCACGAGTCCCGTGTACGTAATTGAATGGTACGTTGACGTAATTGAATGGTGCATTGAATAATTTAACGTGTCTTACGCAGTTGGGGACTCGTGGTGGGTATATACATGAGATGTTTCCCATCAGACCTCTATTTCTGCAGGCTGCATAGTTATCAGACCTTTATTTTTTGTAAGGAACACTGTTATGATTATTATTTCTTACGTGCTGTAATCTTATCAGACTTCAGACTCGTCATCTCCAAGGAGCAGTGACACTGGTAATGATAACACGCTGACTGACAAAATGTCACCAGCCGCTGACTGTGAACTTCTCGATCATTGGTTGGGTTACACCATGTGCAGGAAAGACACCACCCTGTCTAGTGCCAGCAGTGGAGTCAGCAGTGGCTCCCCACTAAGTCACTCTCCTGCCGCAAGCCAATCATCGAACTCCAGCTTGTCGCCTAGGCAGCAGTCACCTGTTGGATGGCAGCATGGCAGTGACACTGAGTACATTTGGAGGAGCTTTCCTGATGACAGTAACACATTACCGCCTCCATCAGCTATCACTGATACCGTTCCTATATGGCGACGCGGTAATGAGGTAAGTGCTTCATGAATTATCTATTACCGTCGTTGTTTACCGTTTACACGGGAAAACGGTCAGTGTACGGTTTGGGCAAATGGTAAACAAAATTTAAAGTTGGAAAATCCTGTTATCATTAGCATAACTAGCATCTAAGGTGAAACTAGAACTAACATCAAAAGTAATTATAAATGACTTTAAAAGGAATGGAACTCGAAATTGCGTTTGAAACATTCCGATCGGAAAAACAAGACTTCCTTTTGAGACGTTCCGTTTCTCCCGGTAGATTTCCAAAGGAACGTCCAAGAAACTTGTGTTTCGTTTACTTCCCAACCGGAATTTCCGGGAAATTTTGGTAAATAGTAAACCACCCATATGTAAGGTAAAAATGATAAACAGCCAAACAAACTATGATAAACACACAAAAAGATGCGTTCATCAATTAAGTGATATGTAAGTTGTGCAACTGTAACATGAAGGGGAAGCTGACTTGTAAGAATAAACTCTTAATGTATGGTCCCGAGGGAAACAATTAGTTTTGTTTTCCGAGATGAGGTCGAGGGAAACTTCAGAAGATCCTGTCATTTTTTATTTAGTCATGTACTGATCATGTGCTGTTGTATTCGGTTCGCGGGCACCAACTGTGCAATTGTCTCCCTGTCGGGATACATTTAAATTTGATGAGGGGCACGTGACCAAGAATCAACCAATCACTGTGCTTGTTTTGTTGAGTGAAAGTCTAGGTACATAACAATGTAATTTATATATTTATTGTCGATAACGTGGCGAGTGGTCGCCCAATCTCCACTCGGAGTCAGGGGCACATGCAAGAAACGCTCAACCTATAAATTACAACTGCATAACTACAAGGGCCTAACCACAGCACCGGGTTCTACTTCCCCTACTCTTCGTGAACAGTGTGTGGGTGCTTTTAACGTCCCACGAAGTTATTACGAACAAGTGTTGTGTGACGGGATCTAGGGTTTATGGTCTTTACCCGTGTTAAGCGTTAGCTTTTTGTCGTTCCTTCTAACGAGGAATAAACGCTTGATACATCACTTTTTCTTTTATGTTACGGTTGCGCAACTTACCTTACTACCGTTTAAGTCCCTGTAGTGACCAGCATCCAATTTCTCATTACAATATTTACTGTTCATCAACCATGCATGTCATGAGAATAATGAAAATGATCCCCACAAAAGAGTTGTATTGATATTTAAACAAATTCTCCTCACTAGTACCATAACAATTATGTGAGAACAGTTAAAAGATAATGTACACTTAATGTATGGTCCCGAGGGAAACAGTAAGTTTTGTTTTCCCGAGAGTCCTGATGTTCGTCGAGGGAAACACCAGAACTCGAGGAAAAACAAAATTAACTAGTTTCCCGAGGGACCATAGGTTAAGTTCTTTGTTATATATTTAGACTTTCTCTTAAACAAAATATAGCAAAAACAAAGAAACAAGGACGGTACAACTGCCGCGCGGGCAACAACTGCGCAATTGTTAAATTGATCGGGGGCACGTTAAATTGATCGGGGGCACGTTACCAAGAATTAACCAATCACAGTGCGCGTTTTGTTGCGTGAAAGTCTAGGTATACAGCAATGAATATTGATATTGGTACGTAAGGAGTTAAACCATTTTTGCGTGTTTCGATTTCCGCCGACACAGCATTGGTTTCTTTAGAAACTAAATCTTTTAGACAGGACAAAACGCCCCCATATGACCGGAGCTTATCTGACATATGACCGGATCTTATCTGACATATGACCGGAGCTTATCTGACTTATGACCGGAGCTTATCTGACTTATGACCGGAGCTTATCTGACATATGACCGGATCTTATCTGACATATGACCGGAGCTTATCTGACTTATGACCGGAGCTTATCTGACATATGACCGGATCTTATCTGACATATGACCGGAGCTTATCTGACTTATGACCGGAGCTTATTTGACTTGGTGTCTTGTCGTTATCTTACAGGTCTCTCGGCTTTGGGGTCCACTGATTAATATGGATGAATGGGCAAGGTATTTAAACAGTCACTTTATGTTAGAAGTATAAAACTAGACGCTCTTGGGAGCGTTTACTCGGGCTACGCTTTATAATAGGGAGCTTAAGCACGCGCGTTTTTGAGGCGCGGACGGCAACCAGAAGAGAACATTACCCGTACCAGGACAATGGTGTCTTCCAGCTTTTGGATCCCGATGACAACAGTAGCTGACAATACAGAGTTTGTCATAGCTTCGTAGTTTGCTTTCACTGAGTTCTCTTTGAGTTCGCGGAACGACCTGGCCGAAAATTGCTCACTATTGTAGTTTTGGGTAGGTCTGCCGCGAACTTCGTGTGCGTTTGTAAGCAATGTGGGCATTCCAAGGAGAAACCCGAACATAAGCAGAGTACACATCTTTCCCATCCAACATCGATGGTGCAATAACTTGATGACCTCGTGCGCAGCCTCGTGTTCATAATAGCAATACCCAAAGGCCTCTGCGGGTAGTCCGATTTTCGACGTTGTCGATAGATAGGTAGATAGACAGATAGATAGACTGATAGACTGATAGATCGAAAAGGTAAACCTAGACTCGGGCTACCTGTGGTAGTAGACCGATTAATTATTCTCGGAAATATCAAAGACATCTTCAAATACCGTCATAACAGGATTGTTTAACAAATAGACTTGTGGACTGTAAGGGCTAACTCACTTTCACTCGTGTAAATGACCAATGTATGATTTCCCCTTCAAGTTAAATACGTTATGGAGTAAACAGATGAAGGGAATTGAAAAAATGGTCAGTATGAGGTATTGAATCGATCAAACACAAATTTTCCAAACTATAGAGAAAAGGATGACAGTCACTTAAGAGAGTTACTATTCAGATCATCATGGAAGTGAAAAGGTGAAGGTGCGATGGGAAACAAGTATGTTGGTAACATCGCTTTTTTTTCTCATACGCTTTTCTGTTTCCATCATGTACCAGAAATGATGAGCAAATAAAGAAAGACGAACAGCTTGCTCGGTGCCTTCAGGAGATAGAGCAGAGTGGCTCAACACCCCCTACGGACACAAACAGTTGTAACTTGACTCTTCAAGGTCTAGACACTGAAGATCAACAGAGCTCTGACCAGGTCAGGAGGGGGCAGGTAAGGAAAACGTAGAAACTGTGGGAGTGGTAGTGAGTAAGCAGAATCGGGTATTCTGCCACTACTCACTTCAATTTAAGAGATTAATTGTTAAATAGTTGGAGTGTTAAAGTGAAAAAAACATCTCTTATTTCCTGCAGGATGGCTGCGACCGTCTCTTGGAAGATGAAGAAGCAGAAAGAAAGCGTCGAAAGCGAGAAGAGCATCAGCGTCTTCTTCAGGAGCGCAGAAAGCTTCTGCGGAAACAAGAAAAAGAAAAGCAAGAACGGGATGACCGAAAACTTGCTGAGGAAATAGCGTTCAGAGACGCTCAACAAGCTGGGTTAGTCCCTCCTGACCCGCGGTGCATTATGAAACCTTTCAACCCGAATGTCATATCTCGTGCACCCCCCTTAGGGTTGGGCTTCATCAACTCAGAGGAAGACATTTCCGGGGGGTGTGATCCATTTGGTGAGCTTAAGACCTTCCGTGGCTCTTGTGCATCGTCACTCAGTAGTAATGATGACGTCATTGATTCGTCAAAGATGACGTCAGGTTGTGCTGGGGACATACGGGTTCAGGAGTAAAGACGTCACAAGAGCCTGTTATTTCTAATTGATTTTGAGTTTGTTACGTGTTAGTGTGCTTATTTTTGTGTTAATACGAACTGTATAAATGTCTTTAACTAGCTACATGTTTTGTAGACCAAATGGTTGATCAGACCTATCTGAAATTAATTTTTTTCCAAGGGCTAATTTTTTCCCTAATTTTTTTGGTCGATTCTGTGTATGTGTGGGTGGATTTTAGCCAGGTTGACTGGGTGTTGTACAACTAATTCCCTTGACAAAACGCTTGTTAAGTGCAGGCCGAGGGTTCGGTTTTCAATGAAATGCTTGCGAACTGTGTAAAACAAACCAGTCTGTCAAGGCCGTAGGTTTGACTGGAAGAAGGGAGAATTCGTCAGGTTTGTCTGACATGCCACGTGATTGATTTTTCAAAGAGGTTATCGTAGATTATACGTCTTTCCGGTGCACGTGGTAAAACGTGTACGCTCCACGCTTCAAGAAACTAAGCCTTAGAATAAAAGCCTTTACAATGCACGTGTTTCGCACGTGATGTGCTCGATATAGCGCATTCACTCCACGTGAAATTAATTTTTCAGGAAACTAAACCTTAGCTCAAAAGCGTTTACAATGCACGTGTTTCATACGAGTCAGTGTTTTCACCGTAATAGTGCATGCGTTTCACATGATTGATTGTTTTATAGCCAATCGTTATATTGTAAATGATTAATATTGGAACAAGCCAGTTAGGCTCAAAACTTGAGAGGTGGGAAGACGTTTTTAATTTGTAGTGTATGATGATGATGTCATTAGATATCGCATAATGTAACAAATTGGTAACTCTGATTACTAGTCTTAGTCCTCTTTCAACTTCTTGAAGAAATTGCGGAGATTCTTCGGAACAGGTATCCGCGGTTGAATTAGAAGCAGTCGTTGTTGCTTATGACGCATGCGTATAATTAAGCTAAGGACGTTATTCATGAGGCCGTCTCCATGACAACAGAGCTTTGCAGGTATTCTGTCCTGAGAGGACATGAGGCAGACGAGAAACTGGGACCGGGCCCAATTTAAATGCAGATTTGAGAGCTTAAAAAGCACATTCAGTATAATTCTTTTTGAATACAATTTGATGATTGCATGCTCTGAAAAAAAAATAGAGAAAGTTATCGGAGAAAGTGCTATTTAATAAGAAAAAGAGAAACACGGGTTAAAATTTAACCTTGGTTTAGCGCTAATCGGCCTTCGAACAACCGGCCCCTGATGGCTATGTTGTGTCAGAAACCCATCTTATTATATCTCTCAGTTAGTACGCGTGCTGTGATTGGTCAATTTAGCCCGTACTTCACTGTACGGCCCGCTAAATTCAAAAGTTGGTTTGAGATATAATAAGTCTCTTACAAACCTCGTTTTCTCGGTCCGTACTGTAAGTTACGGATCGAGTTTTTTCCGCTTGGATTTATGGCCCAAGCGCGAAGTGCGCGGGCCACAAATCCGAGCGGAAAAAACTCGGTCCGTAACTTACAGTACGGACCTCGAACTCGGTTAGTAAGTGGTATGTATTTGAAACGTGTAACTCAAGTTCACAGGTTGTCCTGATTCAATATTTACCAAGAAACTGCTTGCCCCAGTCTTTGAGCTTTTTGGCACTGGTTGGTTCATTTGCTTTCTCTTGTTTTCAAAATATGGTACTTGGTAGATGAGAATGTGGGCAACCTGTGGTTGAAGACTTTCAAAGACATTTACACGTTTCAAGTCTTACAGGTTTTTGGTTGGGTATATCAGTTACTAGTGAATTATGGAAGGAAGTGATCATACTGTTACACCGCAAAATAAGCCACGTCCGAGGAAATTTTTCCTGACAATTGGGGTCCTTTGTGCGTCTAACTTGCATACGAAAAAAAAAACTTTTTGGAAATCAGTTTTGAAAAGTATTCTAAGATCAAAGTAAACGTCACGTTTTATAAGAAAAAGCTAGTTTTAAAGGAAACCTAATGGATTGCTAAAGTTGATTCCCGAAAAGAAGTTTTCAGTTGAAGTCAGCTTTTAAGAAAAAGGAGGTGCATTTAGTGATGGTGCCTGGTGAGACAAAGCTGCCACACTCAGTCATCGGCATTCATATGCAGTGGTTTCGTGTTTTGTGGCTGTGAACGTATCAGGTGTTGTACGATAGATCATCAACTGGATGAAGGTCATTGTTCATTCTCTAAAGAATTTCTTCAAACAGCTAACTAGTGTGGTTTCCATAGGTCCTCAGTACGTCCAGAAATTGTGGTGATTTTATGTGTTGACAATTAATGTGTCATGATAAATTAAGGATGTGTTTCGTCTATCTAGAACTTTAGAATTAGTGGTATAAGCATGAAAGAAATTCAGAGATTGTAGAGTTGTCTACTGTAAATGACCGTTTCATTATATTTTCGCTAAATCAGCGATAAACTGGTTGTGTCCTCGTGTACCGGTACACAAGAGCCGATAATAAGACCAAACAATACATTACAGCTAAACAATGACTCCTAAACAAAGAAAATACAATGGTTATTCCCTTGTGTACCGGTATACGAGGACAGAACCGATAAACTCGACAGCGCGGTCTTGATTTTAACCTCGTTACATTTAGGAAGTGTGGTTTTAATGTTCCTTTTTGTTCAAGCACTTGGCTTTTTGATTTCATTTGTTAGAGCGTTCTCAATTCCCTGTCGAAATGAAATTCATGATTGCTTTGTTTTTCCTTGGCCAAGGAGTCCAGCGGCATTTTATCAGTTTGACAGGATTACAACTTAAACCAGTTGCAATGAGGTCGCATGTTTTGCCGCTTATTGAGGTAACCTCATGTCTTTGCTTTGTGCACTGATTGGTTCATTGTACTTCGTGCATCTCTTGTGATTGGTCAATGTGATATTTCTGTTTAGGGTTTTGCGACAGTGAATTGAAAACTGCTGTATGATTGCTGCGCTTGTTGTTTTTCTGTTTGTGTCGGTTATTTGTTTTAGTTACTTTGCACATCAACTTAGTTTAATTTTGTTTTGCTGCGTTTGGACTGTATTTATACGTAGTTTGATAAATGTTTGGGTTTCTATGGTTTTGCATAATATTTTCTTTCGTACAAACATTTTCGTTGGCATTTTTGATTATAGACCATCACTCATCTTGTGCTGGAGAAGTTTGTATTTTCATTGTCGGTTTCAATTAAATCATAACTCCTGTCGAGAAGATTTTGAACCTTTTCGTTGGGGTGATATAGCTGAAATGCAAACGTTTTAGAATATAACAAATAGTCTAAGTAAAATAGGCCAAAAAAAGATGTGTAACAAATTGCTACTGAGATGTTAAAGCAAGTGTATATTTCCTCAGCGGGTTTGAAATTTTACAATATTTAACAAGTCACGAGTGTCAATAATAAATATGGAACTGTTCCGACCTATATACCAGGTGGGCTGGAATTTAATTCCTTATAAGGCGATTTTAAAAATAATCGTGATTGAACTAAGAAGTAGAAATTGAGTCTGATACCGAGTTATAAATGGATGATATTTTTGGCGCCAATGGTCGCGTATACGCGACGCCCGTGTTTGGGCTGCTATTCGTTACCGTATAAGGAGTTAGAAGCGTAATGACAGCTTTTTACGGGGAGGTGAAATTCGTTGTGTTGTGTCTTTGCCACCAAGTATTTATTGAGAACGCCTGTTATGTAGACTACAAACGGTGAAACTTCCTTGGTTTCGCTATTCTTGGCTTATGAGTCTTGCTCAGTAGGGTGGTAGTAGATGGATAGCTTTCTCAGCTTGTTATAGTGTATTTTATAGACTTGTTGTTGTAACTCGGTAAGAGGCTAATAAAGGTGAGAATGTTACACTTTCTTGGTGTCTTCATGATAGGAAGCTTAAGCACCCGCGTTTTTGAGACACAGACGGCAACCGGAAGTGAGCTGTTTCCTCTTTTAACTTGTCTTCACACAACTACATTTACATTGATTAGTATCTTTTCTCCATTAGAGATGATCACTATAAAAATCTGGGAGACACCACTGTCCTGGCACGTGAAATGTTCTCTTCCGGTTGCCGTCCGCATCTCAAAAACGCGCGTGCTTAAGCTCCCTAATATCTTCCTTCTCAGGCCGTAGACACAAATTTTACTCACCCCACCCATGCGAGTGTGTTAGAAATTCCTCTTCCCCAATTTTCTCCTACGAATTACCGGCGCATCTGCACGGAATCAATTACAAATGTTTAAATATTGGTTATTCTTAGTTAAAACTGCGAACTCCCTAAGCAACTACACGCCGTTTTGTTCATGTTCATGTTGTTCAAGCAGTCTTGACTATTGACGTCTGAAAGGTTGATAGAGCAGTGCCAGCTGCAAACATCACAATGCGCTCCCCATGCGCTCCCCATGCGCTCCCCATGCGCTCCCCATGCGCTCCCCATGCGCTCCCCATGCGCAATCCCTGACCACATTGGTACTGAAAATGCAATCTCGGATGTCAAGGTCTGGGTGGTTGAAAGCGCAGTTTTAAATGTTAACTCTCGTTTTGTTCATGCGTTGTCTTAGTGGTTAACTTCATCACTGCTGAACGGGTACTCCCGGATGTTCACGGATTCAGAGTGCTGGCGCTAGCAGTTAAGGTCACTTACCGCGCAGTCTCAGAGGTGAGGTGATGGTGATGCCGTCCAGGCTGAATCAAGAACACAATGCTGTCTGCTTAGGGACGTACCATTAGAAAAGTGATGGGGCGGGGAGGGGGGGTGGGGAATTTTCAGCTTGCACGTTTTTTTTTTTCGCTCACTGCTTGTGCAGGAATTCTTTTTTCAGGTGAACCCTCTGCACAAATGTTTTTTACTACGTGTAAAAAAGTCACGATTGGACCTTCCTTCTGCATAATTTTTTTTTACCTTCTTCTTTGCATGAATTTTTTTTTGGTATTTTCCCTTCCGTGAATTTTTTTTTCCCCACCCCCCCCCCCCCCATCACTTTTCTAATGGTCCGTCCCTTAAGTCACTAAATTCACTGGGCAGTCTCGCAGAGGTGACGTCATTGTTCCTGAATCTGCACTCGCAGATGATGACGTACTTTTCTAACGCCTTCGTCATAGGGTTCAGCGTCAGTTTTTATCTTCTGAACTTTCGGCGCGTGAACAATTTTCTGAGTTCAATCTTTATATCTCTCTTAACCAAACCATAAACGAAGGGATTCAAAGCCGAGTTGGACAGTAGCAACAGCCAAGAGAGGTCCATTGCTGAGTGCGCCATTGTAATGAAGCCCAACGTAAAGGATTCTCTAAAATGTAGGTAGGCGCCGAAAATTGTGCTCGCGACAAACAGCACGATAATAAGACCCAGGACTGTGATAGCGCGGTCATGGTTTGGATGGCGTTTCTGGGTCTCCTGTGGCACCTTTCTGCCGTTAGTAGAACGCTCCACATCATAATCAATCCCCTCACGTAAAATGTCACTGTGTGGTGCCATGCTGTGAACACTGGTCTTATGTCCTGATGTTGTAGCGCTGTCAGATATCTTCAATACATCATCGGTTTCAATCATGGCGGTGGAATAATTGAAATCAACTTGATCTTTTTGTCTTTTTTCGCATTTTTTGTGTCTTCTTATGATGCAAACGATGTGGAGATAAGCCAGCGGTAAGACGAGACATGGCGCAGCGAAGAACAGCACGGTCTCGAATGCTGTTAAGATCTTCATGGCCATGGATGCTGTTTTACCGTCTGTGACCAGATACGTGAAATGAAGCAAAGTTACTAGCAGAGGAAGCAGCCAACAGAGGAGAATGGGAACGAGGTACTGTTTTACCGTGATCAAGACTGGGTAGGTCAGCGGTCGTGTGACAGACTTGTAGCGATCCCAGGTTACAACGCAAAGACACAGAGTTGATGTATAAGTAAAAAACTCGTACATAGCAAGTTGAAAATTGCGAGCGCAGACCAGCCAATAGGTGCAAACAAACTCAGAGGGGCTAACAAATAAACCCACGCACAAATCTGCCACATTCAGCGACAGGACAAACCGGTTTGACAAGTTCTGTCGGAGCTTGCGCCTTGTCACAAGAACATAAACTAACGGGGCGTTTCCAGTAATCGTGACGAGAGCCAATAGAACTCTGACGGCCCAGTACCATCGTTTTTGTGTTGGTTCGAACATGTGGAAAGGTTGGTTTGAACTGTTGAACTCCATTAGAAGTGAGATTTAAACGCTACAAAAAGAAAAACAAAGGGAATAAGTTCACTTGTCTTGAACCAAATACCAGTCTATGTACGGTTTAAAGACAGTAACAAAAGTGAATTTTTTTTTCGTGGATATAACAGAAAGAAATTTTTGTTTTCTCCACAATGGTTTTGCCTCAAGCCCAGCATAAATGAATAAAAGAACAAAACAATATACAAAGAAACTGGCCCCTTTTGATAAGGTAAGGATAGCGATGGAAAATCTTCAAAAAACATAAATTACACTGGAACAAGAAGCTTGCTCATGTGCGAAGCAGTGTTGCCGTTAGGTATTGCTTTTTGTATTGAACTGGAGTAAGAAAGAAATCCCGTTAGCTCTCGAACGCTTTCGTTTGCCTAATGTCTTTGCACAGAAAAAAAGCAAAAGTTTTTGCTTTTCATGTATTGAACCATCATTAACATAGAATGGACAGACAAAACTCAATTTTATTTCGCCTTTCCGGCTTTTACTTCAATCCAATCAGACAACAGGATTTGCAGAGGTTGACTGTTTTTCTGAATTAAAGAAGGAATCGGAAATAAATGCAAACAGAATATCTGGTGAATTTTGTTTACTAAGTGCACCCTGAGCCTGAAAAGACAATAAGAATAGTGAACACCTGTGCAGTGGCTATCGAGGCAGATGTTTTGGTAAAAATCAGCTATTATCACGTTATTGGAAAACATGAAGAAGCACAAAACGGATTGGGAAGTAATATCTACTGTCACCAAAGAAAAAAAAAACTTTTTTCGAGTTTTCCGATCTGCTCCAAAAAAATATAGTTCTTAAATGTGAGGAATAATAGATGGCGATAGACTGCAAGAGCTGAGAATTCTTAATATTGTTAACTAATACTGATGTGAATGGATCGTGAATCAGCAATAGTAACGGAGTTTCTTTTCTGATCTTTGCCCATTCGACTATTCAAAAATCCGAGGAGAAGAAACAGCAAGCTTGTGTTATCGTTACAGTTTGGCAAAACTGTTGTTGCCTCTTTAGCGCCTGAAGAAGATTAGCAGTAAGCAGTAGAAACGTCGTGACCACCACCCACGTGACTCCGTCGTGAGACCACAGAACTAATTAATATTATCATTGAGGTTATCACGATGAATAAAAATCTTTTCCATAGCAAAACTGATATAACCTTTCTGATCGAAGAGACACAAGAAAATTTATCTCCAGGAGGTTTTTGCTTAGAAGATCTTGCTAACCGCGAAAAACAGCGTGTGCGAAAAACAAAACAAAACAAGATGGTACCAGACAAACCTGAAAAATCTCTGGCAAAAATTACTAAGTGTTTGGTATTAGCACGGTTGTAGTGTAATTAACCGTATTGTTACATGTCAACTATCTGAAAATACAAGATAATTCATGTAAGTGTTAAATTGTAATTTCTTTTTGAAATATCGACCTGACAGTCTTGTCTAGCTTTATGACGCTCCGTCCCAGTACTGACGAGGAGTAGTCACGTTTCATCTGTATATCAAGTTGCATTAATGCGCTTGTTCACGTTATGCAGATGACCTTAAAAAGTTTTAAATGTTGGGTCTCTTTACGGGTTTGTCAGGCGACGGTAGAATTTTGCGGAGCAGCCAAAAACCACTTATGTGGGACCCTCCACTTATAAAGAGGTTTATGTTAAAAATGTGTAATATTAGAGGATTCAAGTGTAGATTTTGAATAACTCACAACACGCAAGTTTAATAAATAATATATGTGTGGTGTCGGAGTTACCCCAACACCTGTTTTATGTAAACTATACTGGATTGGCTGTATTTGGATCTCCCGGTACTCCTTGAACACGACTAGCAAGAGTCGATAAAAACGGAACAAGGAAAAGTAACACTCAAACAGCTTATTGCTACCAGCATTAATGTTGCTTGAATAATGAGTGAAAGAGTACAAAGAATTTTGCTTGAATAAAAATGTAAATTTGTATTTGAGAGAAAAAAACCTGACAGAATTAACTGTTTAACAATAAGTCGTTTTAATTCTTGCAATTTTTTGGGGGGAATTTTTTCTCTCCATTTTATATAGACGTAAAAGATGCACTTGTATTTTTTTTCAACTCAAAAACATTTGGAAAAGCCGCGCTCGGTTAAATACCGCTTCTTATGAGGCGGCGCACACGTCAAAACAAAACTTTTTTTAAGCATTTGCTTCTGCTGATTTCTTGTTGAGTTTCACTAGCACTTAGTCAGAACGCGCGGCTGATCACTAGTCGCCCGTTTTCAAGAGAAAAATTTCAGAACTATCTACTTTTACGGTTAATTCAAACTGCTACGATTAAGTAGCAAGGTGGTTTTAAAACAAAAGCTCTTGTTCACTACGACAGCCATAACAAATTGATAGTTTGAAGAACGACCCGGGGATCCAAAATTTTTCTTATCATACGAAACAAATTATTTTCTGTAAAAGTGGATATAACAAAAGAACAAAATCATAGACCATAAAAATGCCCATCTTACCGGCGGAAAATGGAAGATACTTGCAAGGTGTCTGGTGCGCAATGTTTGTCGTCTTCAAAGACATTGTCGATAATATTGACTTGCTATTCGGCTGTCGAATTGCAAATGTACTAGCGATATTCAAATATCATTGGTGGTCAGTCGCTCGCACGTCACAAAAGATGATGGTTTGTTACGCTGGCAACCTCTGAGGCAAACCACACGAGTTTGAGCTATATTGATGTTTATAACTTTAAACTCAACCTTTGTTCTAATGAATCCATCCCTTGTTTGACTTTGCAGTGTTCTTAGAGGATCAGGTAGGTAGTGGTTTAGATACAATTTGAAGCAGGCGCTTGGCTGAGTTATCTTAAGTGGCTGTTACTGGCAGCCTGAACTCGCACGGGTTTAGCTTAGGTGGGTCTGCAGGGGCGAATCCAAGGTGGTGGATTGCGTGGCTAGCCACTTACCCCCCCCCCCCCCCCCATTTTGGGAAGTCAAGTCTTCATATTTGATCGATTATTAAGGCTTAAAAACGATAAACAAAGTAGCTGTCGGTTTGCAGAATATCTTCATCTATATGGAAAAGTGAAGTGGATAATATAAGCGCATTAAAAGTCCCTTGTGTAACTGTATGGCAAAGAAAATGGTCACCCCCCTCCCCTCATAAAAGTCCCTTGTGTAACTCTTTGTTTAAGTATATATATGGCTTCATACTGTATTAAAGAAAATGGTCACCCCCTCCCTCCCGTCACAAAATCCTGGAGTGAGAGGTGCAGAGGAAGGAGGCATACTGCAGGCATCCGGCTTCTATGTCCGTATGGGGCAACTACCAGTACGACGCCTCACACGTAACATGTTTGACTCAGTACTTCTACATATATTCTAGAACCTTCATCCTCCACTCCCCCCTCCCCTCAAACTGCTTCCACACGAACGTACTTCCCGCGAAAGACCACAAAATTTCCTCGGGCTCCGAAACGCACGCCATTTCAGAGACCAATGATTGATCATGGTCTTTTCCTATGATGGCATCAGGCACTACAGCACTTTACTGTGTAAACCGTGAATATGAATGATTTCTTCTTAATCTCTGGTGTGCTTCGCCCAACGATTTAAGTAAAACATATTATAGACACTGTTTGGAAAGACGCCTAAAATGTTTGGTAAAAGCAAAAATATTGTGGATAAATAATCACCGAGAAGTAAGAAATTCCCCCGGGGAAATTCCCGCATTTGTAGAACTGCAGCGACTTGAAGTCGTCATATGTGTCGCCATACCCATATATGTCTCCATCGGTATTCTCCTACCAGTATTGTTTCTGACATTATTTGAAATTCTTATCTATTGCAGTGTATTGGTGAATGTTCTAGAAACCGAATACTGATAGGTCAACTTCATTCTCTTTTACTTTCTTCGCGGCCGATATTTGTTGTAAACATTACGTTAAAGGTGGATATCTAAAACTTTGCTTATTTAGGACAGACTTTGGTAAGTTTTCTAAATCATGGGTCGTACAAGACCCCATGATCGTGCGTTCGTCGGAAACGAGTTAAGAATCAAATTTCTTTCTCAGTTCTTCTAGAGTTGGCCTGCAAGCTTAGATTAGTTGTTGCGGTTTTTATGCAGCGATGGCAAGTTGTGACTTTCAGGTGTATAAATATTGAAGAGAATAAGATAAGCAGACATTGCCTGATATCAACAAAACAAACCAAAATTCCTTCTTTCTAACGGAAGGCAAAAACTACACCACGAAGATTTCCAAATGTTGCTGTTGCGTCTCAGTAAAAATTGCAAGAAAATACAACAATTAAAAACTTCTTAAAAAAATTATTCTCTCGTTGTTTGTTCTACAGTTTTACGTCACCAGCTTTCTAACGAATGCAAATTTTTGTCTGCAGGGTTTTTCCTATAAATGAAGAAGTTAGAACCACATAATGGGATCGGTTATGTCTACGACAGAGCTAAGAGATGTTCTCAAGGAACAAAGCAATGGAATACCGCACAGTATGAAGCCAGCGGCTCAGCTGAGGTCATTAACATAAACAGCGGTTGAACCTGCTTATATGATAACATCTGCAGAGAGAAAACTGATGATCAGCTGTTTCCAGCTGAAAGCGTACTAAACGTCATGTTTGCGTGGGTTATACTGCTAATAAGGATTGGACCCTATGAGCGATTAAGAAAATCAGCTTTAGGACAGCTCGCTCCAAACGAAAACAACATATTCAAGAGTTACATGGACTAAGTCCCCTGAATTAAGTGACGACAAAAAATCTCTCTCTTGCATCAAACCAAGGCAAACGGTATATCGAGATAGTTTAATAATAACCAAATGTGTTATCATTAACTGGAAACCAGACATAATGTCAGGGGGTACAGGTTTTTGGTAAGAGGGGAGAGGTGGCTGTGGCCTTTGGGGCAAACAAAATTAATGGTCTTGTCAGAAATCGACACGACACTTTTCCCCTGGTTTTGCAAATGAAAAGTCAGTTTTTATGAAAAGTAATACGAAGTTATATTTATCCCCGTACAAAAAGTAAACTAATGTTTTGTTTACCACATTGTTTAATTTACAGCGTGGTCTGCCTCGCTCGAACTCAAAACTCCGCCGTTTCAGAGCACGCGAATGAAACCGAACACAAGCCGCTTTGGAAAGAAGTTAAGTTTATTGATCGTGATAACCACTGGTACACGAGCCGAGGTGAAAGAGGCAATTCACATTAGACTGCACCCTAATAACATCAACAGGGATAACGGAATTGAAATTCCAGAAGCGTGGACGCCGATATTCAAGAAACACAACAGCAAACACGTGACCAGCCAGCGGACCCCTGAGGAAAACACCAGCAGTAAACAGTGGAAACGTCGCGATCAACATCCAGTGACTACATCGTGTGACAAAAGAAGAATTTATATTATCAAGAGATAGCTTGTTTGCATATCTTTAAGTTTAGCGATCGCTCCCTTTGTAGACTAGTACACGAATTTCAGTTGTCAGTTTCAAATGAATAGTTGAGTTCATAGCGGAAGTATGTTTGTCACTCTTTTCTGTATGGACACAGAACAAGCTTATTTATTTATATATTTGTTGTCTCGAAACAGAATATATCACGAAGGAAGAAACAACAATATGCCAAGGCATCCGGGACCTCACACAGAATCTCTCTTCCTGCAGGACCGCCCAACAGTGTCGCCTTTTTGCTCAGCTACCAAGACGTGAAAAAGAACAACAATTAATGACATGAAGAAGGGGGTGGGAAATGGGTGTGACATACATTGTTATATTCGTCTCGTTTATACTCGTATAATTAACAATTATTCTCAGAAATCGAGGTAGTAGTGGTAGAATATTCCTAAAGCCACTATTGTACTGACTATAAGTGTTGTGAAGCTCTTTGAGCCTTGGAATATAGCGCTATATAAATCTCTCGTTATTATCATTATTATTATTATTATTATTATCATTATTATTATTATTATTATTATTCACCGAGAATGAAGATGACGCAGCCTCAATAGGGGCAAACACGACGGATAACACTGGCAACCGGTGAAAAAGTTTAATTGCGAAGCGTAATTCGTACAGAGACTTACTTTATTTTGCACATGCCGCAGTTTTATTGCGCTATTGCTTGATCCTGCCCTGGTCAACTTTTCATCCTTGTAGTGTTTTGCTTAATTTCCCAAGCAAAACCTCGGAAAAAAGCTGTAAAGCGAAAATCGACGGCGACCATATTTCGGTAGCTTGGACGCCAAGCTACCGAAATAGTTAATTCAGCCTTCGACATAGCCTCGGCGTCCGTGGGGAAGAAATGAATGCGTGACAAACGAACCCCAAAGGACGTCTGTGGCAGGGGCGGATAAAGGGAGGGGGGGGGGGTGGATTGGGTGGCTAGCCACCATTTCGGGAAGTCAAGTCTTCATATTTGATCGATTATAAGGGAAAAAGGCCTAAAAACGATAAAACAAAGTAGCTGTCGCTTTGCAAAGTGTCTTCAACTAAATGGAAATGTGAAGTGGATAATATAAGCACATTAAACGTCCCTTGTGTAGCTCTTTTAAGTACATATATATATATGGCTAAATACTATGTCACGGAAAATGGTCACCCACCCCCCCTCACGCACAAGATCCTGGATCCGCTCCTGCTGAAGAGTGGCTACCTTCGACAGTGATAGTTAATTTAGTTTTCGGCCTCATCATCTGTCACCCATAGAAATCTCGAGCTCATAATCTAATTGTCAATTATACTTCGGGTCTTGGACCCTATTATAGTTAGTAGTTTTGGCTCTCGAACTGCTTTAGCCTTATAACAATTCGATTTCTCGGTACGATAGGAATGTCAGTTCGTGTTGTTGTGTTCTGACTTCTCAAAACCAAAGACTTTGACTATTATTCTGAGCGATTCAACTGAAAAACACTTTAACGCAAGAAAGGAGTGAGTGAGCATTCATTTCCCCAACTCCCCTGGGAAATTTATAGTGCTCCGATTTCGTCCCTTTGTCCCATAATTCTAGGGAACCGATTTCCCGGAATTAAAGCGGAAGTGAGTCGAGGTTCGCAGAGGATCGCGTTGTGGTAAACAACTCTGTGAGCGCTAGGAGCCCACTATTGGGGTGATTCATCGGATCAACTTCAGCTTTATACACGCCCAAATTATTTGGTGTTCGGTTTGTATTCAGTGAGTGAATTCAACCCGCAAGAGCAATTTTCTCAATTGTGAAGGAGTAAGAAATAACAGTAACAGGTATGAGTCTGTATTTCTACTACTAAAATTAATGTTTTGATCATGATCTGGAGTTAAAAAATTAAGGGGAATATGTTACGGGAATAAGGTGCCACTGGCACTCTTTCCTGTAGGTTCGATCTAACTTTTCTAATCGAAATTTTTCGAATAGAAATTAATGTCAACTAAAAACTCCTGGCGAGCTCGGATTTCTACGATGTCTTTCGGCAACAACGAAAAAAACCCAGGCAACCGAAAGTTTTAAAGGAAAACCACTGAAAAATTAAAAACAATCAACAAGAAGACTGTAATAACTCGGTATTGCTGCATCAACTTAACATTGTGCTAAAACAAATAAAGTCGACCAGAAGCCACATGAATGAAATAAAGGGAGACTAGACAGCGAACACTATCGCCGGAGGAAAAAAACTGAACAAGCGTCATGTTGATTCGTTGATTCAGGATATAACAGAACACTGTTACAGAAAAAGATAACTTACTCCCATACCGCAGTTTGCAGGCTATTTGAGATCTGCTACGGCATCAGACAGGAAGGTTTTGCATGGTTGTTGAGCGGGTTAGTATGATATTATGGAAAGTAACTGGTTCAGCAACATGGCGGCTGTAGATTTCGTGTGTTTGTTGTATGTATCATAGTAATCAGCTACCTTATATTCACCTCTTGCTCCAATTAACTCTGATACGTAAGTCATGAAAAGTCATGTTATCTTTCTTACGCGTATATAGTGCTCATGTCGAAGCGAAAGCATTTTTTTAAAAAAAGGTGTTGCATTCATTTATCGTAATCCGATTTGCACAGGTAAATGTTTTGCCGACGTAAGTGGTATTCCAAATTAGTCGCTCCTTTACTCGTTGTACCTAACTAGTCAGAATCTTATCCTTTCAGTTTCATGAAGAGATTGGGCTTTAAGCGGTTTAGTGTTTGCAAGAACAGTCCGGGATTTCATTTATTTATAAATTAATTAAATTTACATAGATTGGACTTTGTAAGGGCCGCTGCATGCAGTAGCGTTCTGAAATAGGACGAACCAGTGCGAAATGTACAATCCACGAAGACGAACACAGTGTTGTAGTTACACTCTGTTGTAGAGAACTTGTAGCTATATCTATATCTATATCTATCTATATATAGTTTACCTATTAAGGCCGTAGACAAGACTAAACACCATGTTACATTAAGTCTGCGACACTGGCTACGTGCTCCGACATAATGATAATGATTGTCATCTTTAAACCCAGCTTGACAGTGGTTTTCTGATTTGAAGTTGAAACATTTTTAGTTTCCCATCTTAAGTGGGACATTGCAGAAACTAAGAAAAAGGCTGACAACATCATTGTTCAAAGTGACTGTTTCTACATAACAAAGTTTCGGTTCATTTTTCAGTGGACACTTGGTCACGGATGAAGAATTATTCTACAATAATCATTTGTAAATGTTAGTTAGAATCAAAAATGCTCTTGTAAAAGTTATCAGTATCGCAGGACAACGATCACTGAGAGGATAACACTGAATTCCTAATTAACAATGAGTGTTGAAGGTTTGTTTGATAATGATATCTTCATTCATTTGATAAAAATGCATATCAAAAGTTATAATGGTGGAAACAAAGTTATTTAAATACTAAATGCTAACTAGCGCTTATAATTTCAAAGGTAACATAAATAGGTAACCTTAATTGCTAATTTATACCTAAAGTATAATCTATTTATAAAAATATTTTTAAAGCGTTCGGTGTTCATTTTAGGTCACAGGCTACTATTGCATCAGCCTTGTTGATTATTTTCCTTTATTTGTGGTAGCATAGAATGTAGAGGTTGGCAGCTGTTAGTGTTAGTTTTTTGGAAGAATTTTCCGATCACATCAATGTTCGTGTTGTATTTCAAGATGGGGACCAGCACAGAAAGGATTTAGCTCGCTCAGTGGCAAGTTTCCCATTTTGTAAATATGCATTTCTACCAAAACATGACTTTAATAATATTATGATGTTGACGATTAGGATTATGGCCATAACGTCTCTAGTCTGATGAACCTTTACCACTAGCTTCTCCAAAATGCCCGAGCTAAGTCTACAATACGAAATTTGTTGCTATCATTTTATTAAGTAAATAAGACAACTCTTCTGTTTTGTACACTGAGGTTTCCGCAAACTGACGAGCACGTTGCAGCGAATTCTCGAGCAGGTACAAACTCTCGACCTTGGATCTAGAGCATGAACGATCTGCTCTCGAATTCTCGCAAACGCAGCTCGGTTTGCATAAGTCTGTACGAACACAGTAGCTGACTGTGAGAAGAGTAAGGAGGTAAGCTTTCAGTCGTTTCTATAGCAATCCACATATATGCTTTGCCTGCCTCTCTTAATTTTGCAGTGACTTGTATCGACTATGTCTGCATCAGCTGGTGCAGTATCCAACCCTACCACTCCAGAATACCGAAACTGGCTTGCTCTTGGCCATGCTTTGACAACAGTGCTTTGTCACGGGCTTTGCCCATTTATCAAACGAGAAACTGAAGCTTTCTATAATAAAATAAAAGCAGAAGTAGCAGCCCTGTCAGGGGGACCATGCACCTGTGTCCACACTCCGGGAAGAAAGTCCAATGAATTTCATGACATGAGGACTTGCGCCTGGGCTCAAACTCTCCAAAAGCATCATCGCAGACACAGGCCAAACTGGAAACAAAGTAATTCCACCAAATGGATGGATCCTAATCTCGGTCCATGGGAAATAGCGATGTTGTTCTTGCCAGATGTGGGTGGACATGCTCCAATACAAGGTGCAGAGGACATGGACATTTCTGGGCTCTTAAACTTAATGTACTGGTGTGATCAATTTGCGGTACAGCAAGTCCTCATTAAAGAAGTCCGCGATACACGAAATAACAAATGGGTGCATGTGCCAAAGCTCGAGTTATCCGATGCTGACAAGAAAGATGCCTTTGACGCAATTGAGAAACTGCTGCAGGATCCTGAACTAGTCGTGGATCCTGATGCTCAAAACGCCCTCGGAGAAATAATCAACTTGAAGAATGCGTCAAACCTGCAGAGTATGGAGGCCAAGTATCTTAATCATTTTAAGGATGTGATTGATAAAGAATTATTAGACGTCAATAACAGATTGACAGGGATTCTAGAGGAGTCAGCAAGGGATGAAGAAGAACGGGAACAGCTAATACAGCGACAGCAAGATTTGGAGGAGGCCTTGGACGACCTGAACAAACGCGTGCAACAGAAGAACGAAACTTTTATGGAGTCAGCGCTGAATTTGATGGGTTATTTGCTCAGTCACATAAGAGGCTTAAGAAAGACAACTATTACTACCTGGTTGATTTTATTGCTGCTATTCAACTCTTGCACTGTTTTGGATGACACCTCAATACTTGACGGTAAGTTAAGTGGCGTTTGCCATGTGTACCATTTTAAAACACAGACTTATCCAGGTTTTTTCAAATTTAATTAGGTAGGGATTGGTTGCTTCTAAACGACATGTATTGCTACGGTTTCAAAAATTAAAACTAAACCCCTAGCTCTGCACTGAAAGGTTTGTGGGAATCGTTTTTCCTAGATAGCCAAGGGCACCCAATGACTATTTTCAGTAAAAATCTGTTCGGAAGCAAGGTGTGGGTGCTTTCTTATGTGGGCTATATAGGTATGTGCGGCCCCAAAGGGTATGGTTTTTCAGCCGTTCTCTTCATAAATAGGGTATCGATTTTAGCCATTTTGCCGCCATTTTGGTAATAAATAAGGTATCGGTTTTTGCACTCGCGTTATAATGAGGAATTCTGAGTACGAAACTTTGCACATGCCCTCTTGTAACCTATAAAGCAGATAAACATTGACTTAAACATTGTTCTGAACTAGGGAAATAATTATGAGGCAGGTCTGAAACAGGTTATTTATCTAGCGGTCAGGTCATAAATAGAGTAGGGAAAAACGCAGGTTTTTGTCATAAATAGGGTAAGGGTTTGAGAAGCGGGACGCACACTCCTACCCCCCCCCCCCCCCCCCGATATCGAACACACAGACCCTCGTACTTTCCAACCGTGTATCTGAATAGAATCATAGTCCCTAAAACATCACCTAAAAGATTTGCAACAAGGGAAAAGTAGTTCCTTACGTTTTCGGAAAGGCTATTTTTGCAATTTTTGGCACTTAATTCAAGATCACGTAGCAATTTCTGATGAGCAAATGGTTCGTTGGGAAGTTTTTAGAAGGTGCTGTCAAGCTAGCAATTTCTGAAATGAAGATATCATCATTCCGCCCTAAAATTTCGAACAGTTTAACTTTCAGCTAAGATATCCGAACAGATCAAATTCTCCTAGGTGATAAAAACATCTCTTTAGACAGTCTTTAAACATTACAAGGAGCCTAGAGATGTCTCTCAAAGGCTGTTGGCTCAATCTGCTCATTGGGTCCCCTGGATAGCTTTTGTTTTTTTGTTTTTTTAGGATGTACCATGGAGAAATACGGCGATCCTTTGCAACTTAAATACTTCGATTTCAGAGATACTATCAACTCATCAAGAGAAGGTTTTATTGGGCGACAGTGGCTGTACAGTGAAGTGGAGAGCATATTTGAGCAGGAGAACATTCGCGGCGTACTGATCACAGGAAACCCAGGGTCAGGAAAGTCGGCTTTTCTGAGCCAATTAATTTGCACGAAAACGTCCAGTCCATTCATTCACAATAGAATTCTTGGGTACCATTTTTGTATGCATTCAGACAAAGGAACTCAGAACGGGGCAAAATTTGTTCGAAATTTGGCTAACATGATAGCATGGAGATTCACTGAATACCGTGACATTATTCAAAGTGATTCTTTTATTCATAGAGTATTGTATAACGATTGCTCGCAAGATTCCGAGTGGTGTTTCGAGCAGGGAATTCTTATCCCTTTAAGACTCCTGAAGCGGAAATTAAAAGATTCATGGTATATTGTTATTGATGCATTGGATGAATGCTCCACTGACCGGGCAGAGATCCTGAACATGTTCAAGACAAAACTTCGTCGGTTTCCCGCCTGGTTAAAACTGATCGTTACGTCACGAAACATGAGTGCTATCACGGGAAGTTTTGAAGGAGTCAAATTAGTGGAACTACGATCTGATGACAACAGAAATCTTGAGGATATTTATAACTATCTATCCTTGAGAATATTTCCTCTAAGAAGTTCAATTTTACAAAAGACTAAGACAGCTTTTTCCATCACAGACAACAACTCACCCACTCAGGAGATTGTCTCGAGACTGGCCGAAAAGGCTGAGGGAAATTTTCTGTTCATTAAGGTTGTTTTGGATTCTTGGCTTTCGGTAACAACTGAGGTTAGCTGGGAAATGTTACCCAAGTCACTTGACAGTATATTTCAGATGTATTTTGAGAGGAAGTATAAAACCCCTGAGACCTTTCATTCCTTGCGGGAAATTTTAGAGATTTTAGTTGCTAGCTACACACCGATCTCAGCACATCAGATACACGAAATGCTTAAATTTGACCATCCGACACTGGATTTTGAGTACGAGTTAATACCAAAACTACATGAAGTTTCACTCTTCCTCTGGCATGGATCAGAGATGGGCCTTGTTCGAATTTACCATGCGTCTCTGTCCGATTGGTTGACAAGCGAAGCCAATAAGGGAAAGTTTTATTACGTAAAGAAACAAAATGGCCACAAGCGCCTAGCAGAATTTTATCTTCAAGATGCCCAGAGGAGTCAGAAGGCCCTTAATCCTGAAGAGGCGTTTTATTTGGCCAGTCATATAGTGCAAGGAGGCTCACCAAAGAGTCTGGTTAAACAATATCTTTCATTGCCCTCTGATAGGGTAAACAGTTCAGATCCTAACACCAATAGTACGACCTTACACCTGATCTCAAGTCACACAAATCCTAACGTGACTAAGCTGATGATACAACACTTTTCAAATGCTGATTTCTTGGATAAAAGTCAACGGACCCCAGCTTTTATAACAGCAGCTAGCGGAAATCTTGAGAGCCTTATTATTTTGTTCGATACCGGTGCTAACCTGCGCCATATTGTTGGAAATCTAGGTGATGGCGAAGCGTCAGTTAATTCCATTGTTGAGTGTAGGAGAAAATTTTGCGAGTATTCTCTGCTGCACATAAGTTCGCAAGAAGGTCATGTCCATATTGTAGACTTTTTGATTAAACAACAGGCAGACATATTTAGACCAACAGGAACCAACAACACTGCAGTCCAGTTAGCCGCAGTAAACGGACACCTGAAAACAATTGAACGACTTCAGGAGGCTGGTGCAATCTTAGATAGCGTGTCACTACATCATGCCGCTGAAGGAGGACACACCCACGTTGTTGAATACCTTCTGAAAGAAGGAGTTAAAGACACGTGCATTTTCGATAGCTTTTCTTATCTGGCAGAAGAAAAAAGTAAAACCCTTGGGCGTGCCGGAATTCAGGTCTACGACAATCATTTCATCCATTTCGGAGAGACGGCTCTTCATGCTGCAGTGAAGAAGGAACACACTTCTGTTATAAAAATGCTATTAAGTCAGAATGAGAGTGCTGTCAATTGCACCAATGCCGCAGGTAGGCGCCCTCTGCATGAAGCTGTGTACCTGAATAATTTCATTGCGTTGAAAGTAATGTTAGCAGCTGGGGTGAATGCCTCTGCACCCTGCAACCATGAATCTTCATCAGTAAAAAGGCCGCAACTGCATCTTTATGGATTCGCACAGAGACTCTGTCCTTGTGGGTTTACGCCTCTGCATACTGCAGCCATGCATGGAAATCACAGTGTTGCTAAACTGATTATCAAGTACGTTTCAGATTTAAATGTAAGAGATTGTAATGGTTCAACTCCACTCCACATTGCTTCATGTCAGGGAATGCTGTCATTGGTGAATCTTCTTGCCGACAGTGGAGCAAATATTACTTCTAAGAGCTTCAATGGCTCTACACCTCTACACAGTGCGGCTTCGTGCTTCGCGACAGAGATGTTTCTTCCTCTGCTTAACTTGGGCTGCGACTTCTTTGCTACTGATAACAAAGGAATGACGGCACTTCATTACACTGTTAGAAATCTGGATGTTATTGGAATTGAGTACTTTGCTGATTTGTATGCCAGCAAGCCAAAGGATTGGATAGAAGCAGCAGGGAAAAAGAAAGAGATTGTGAACGAACTGACTGCGCAGTATCCATGGTTACATGCAATGATCGGACTTATGAGGTGTTTTGCTTCTATTGAAATCGAAAGAGTCAAGAAACATCTTAGTATGGATGTTTTTAGAATCCGTCCAATGATCGATACCTATGCAAGCATCTTCGACATTGTAGCCAATAGATCCAACGCATCTCTTAATCTAACTGGTAGCAATATGTTCAGCATGAGTAGGCTGGTATTAACAGCAACTCCTTGGGGTTTTATTTTTGATCTGACATTTTGTGAAGTTGTCGCGAAGTTTGTTACTAAACTGAACAGACCGTATGAACCATCTTTAATTCCGCATTCCTTTAGTTGGGCTATTGCAAAATCTATGGCACTCATATTTACAGCCGGGATATTAAACTGTTCGTACCTTACCGATTTCATTGCAGGTAATTTGGTTTACACGGTGGATATCGCTTTACAGGCAGGTGCTGACGTCAACTGTCGAAATAATGACGGAGCAACTCCTCTTCACACCTATCTACATACTGGTGGCCGACATATGTCAAAAGTGTTGACAAAGCATGAAGTAAAAGTTGACATTTCGTGCGGCGATCCCTTTGAGATTTCCACGCTGCACTTGGTCTCCTATCATAAATTACACTACTTGCATTATCTGCATCAGTTTATGGTCGGTGAAGACCATTGGCAAAAATACTTGGAATCGGAACATGCAATATTCGACTACTTTATGGATAGTTTTAAAGAAGTTAATGTTGGTGGCCAAAGTGAAACTGTCAGATCTGGAGATGGTCCTTTGGCCTTAGCGATTAAGTCGCACCCCAAAGGATTGAAAGTAGTAGATGAGTGTTATGATGATGATGGTTACAATGCTCTTCATCGGGCGGCACAAGGTGCAAATTTAATTGCCATTCAAAAGTTCCTTTCTTGGGGAGCAAACGCATCGTTGGAGAATTTTCACGGTCTTTCTCCGTTGCTTATTTCAATCGTATATGCCGTTAAGTACAGGCCATTCTTGAATCTTGATCAGCGTAATATCCTTTCAGCTCTAGAATTGGAGCTAGCTTCGATGTCAGCGTCTGCCATAATGGAGCATCTTCTTAAGAACGGTTCGTTTGACGTAGGCTGTAACTCAACAAAATCTAATCTGACCGTGTACCACGTCGCGGCCACGAGAGGAATGTGGCAATTCATTGCTCATTTGTTTGCAAGTAGAGGGGTGGTAGGACTTGATGTTAACTGTCCTAACAAAGATGGAATCACGCCTATGTACTTGGCGAAATTCATTGGGGGTGAGGATTGCAAATGGTCAAGTCCTTGGTGTAAAGTAGTCAATGTCATCAAGCAACATGGAGGTGTTCTTCAGTATCCTACTCTAGAAGTGGAATATTTTCTTATTTTTAACATCTACTTTGGAATGAGTCCAAGCAGGTTGAACGTTGAGTTGACTGACCAGGAAATTTTGACGCTCCAGAATGACTGTGGATTGGACGAGTGTCGCAGCTACAGAGTGGGACCAGAAGCGGACATCTCCAGGAAGTCAGAAGAGCTCGATAAAGTCTATAGTGATTACGACAGAAAGGTAGACGATTGCAACACTTGTGGTATAAGATGTCTTCCTGAGATAAATAAGGCCTTGTGCCACATAATAGCTGTGTTGACCACTTTAAAACGTCAACTGGATTTAAAAAACCGACATTTTAACCTCAGAAATGACTTTGTCACATTTCTAGACGAGGAAAACGATAGAGTAAGAAAACTTTTCTTAGCTGCAATCAGACCTCATGAAGCAATGTTGTGTGGAAGTGGCGAGAGTGGAACCCAAACTATCGGAATTGATAACCCTGACATGTGCTCCGGCCAAAGAATGGACTTAGAGCAGGGACTGCGCATATTTTACCGCAAATACAAGATCAGTTTTGATCTGTTGGCAGAATCAACACAAGAAGTGAAATCTGTTTTGTCCTGCGGTGGCCATCTACCCCATGTTATGAGGAAGATGAATATAGCGTTGTATGGTTATGATACCACTCAGAATTGCGACTGGCAATCAGTTGCCACCAAGTATATAAGACTTAGCTTCCAGGTTCGCACACTCAACTTTTGGAGGAAAGCTGTTTTGGAGACCTCCACAATTCCCAGTGTGTCAGAGTTTCTGTCTTCACGAATGGAGAAAGTTTTTATGGAACCTTCAAAAGAGTCAGTGAAGCTTATTTTAAGGCTTGCATCAAAAAAGCCAACCAGCGAGCTAAATTATCTTGGCGTTTTGAGGTTTATGAAGCCACCACTAATTAAAAGAACCTTTGAGGAAACCTCACTCTTTCTTTGACAATTATCGGGCGTGTAGTCTTATACAAAAGGGTTTTGTCGATAAGCACAACTTGGTTTCGTAGGAAGTGTATTTTTTGGTGATTGGATGAGGATTGTCACCTTAGCAACAAACGTCCGGAAGCGTGAGCTACGTTTAAGAACTGATTCAATTTCTTTTTGGCCGAAGCGTTTCAAGCGATCAGCGGATTACTTTCGTAGCGGACCCGTTGAGGAGTAAGTTGGAAGCTGGAACCATCTCTAGAGATATCGTTCTTGCATAGACTTCAATGTAGTTTTCATCAACTTTTCTAGCATAACAAATAACATAAGAAAAAAATATCAAGATTCAGAGTGATGGCGATGTTACGATTTTTATGTTTAAGGGATTGGTCATTATTTATATGGCGAGGGGGGATCGTGGTGCAAAGAGGGGGGGTGTGTCGCCAATTTTTATGCATGGCAAAAAGGGAGGCTTCATAAATTTGTTCAATATGTAGCCAGCAAAAATATTTTCTTTGATTTTTATTTGACGCATATAGGAGAAGGAGCAGGAGGGGGGAGGGGGTGGTCAGCAAAAATAATTCCTCCCGATAAGGGAGGTCACGAAAAACCAAACATAGGATATTCATTGTTGCACCAGCTTCCCCTACTCTATAAATAATGACCTGTTCCTGATAACAGTGTCTTTTTTGGGTGTTGCCTAGCAATTTCCTTAGTAACCTGTCTATTTATAATCATAAAAACTGTCAATTTGCTGACTGGCTAGGCTTAACAAAAGCATGCAATAGAGTGAATTTTCATTAAATTGGCTTTAATTGGTTTTTACTGAGTATAAACCAAGGAAAAGCAAACAAGAAATTCGCTTGCGGTAAAATTGGGATTCGTGGTCAAATGTTAACTCGTACAATCTAAAGATCGGGTTATCGTTTGATCGCGTGTTCATGAAAACAGTCGCACAAGCTCGAATACCAAAATTACTTCCTCACGGAATAACCAGCTGGGAAACCGAGGGAGAAGTTCTCTCATAGGTAGCTGGATCACGATCAACTGTTTTCTTTTTTCATCTCAACAGCACAGGCTAATCAGCTTATTAGGTGCGCTACACACTAGGACATAGTAAGCCGTGTAGGAAGCAGAACCTAAAAAACCTGTTTTGCTGTACGTTCTCAGAATAAGGTTGCAGGGAATAGTAGAACAGGCTGAACAGGAGTCGAACTCGCGACCTCGCGTATACTGATGCAACGCTCTATCAGCTGAGCTGCCGAGCCTCTATCGCATGCACCGCTTGTCGTGTCAGCCTGCTCTTTCTTATCGTAAGACGCATTTTTTTTGCTTAAATTGAGGAAACCCATGTGCATATGTGATGTACAAGTAGCCATAACAGAACACATGAGATCAGTTCATGAATGAAGGGTCGCTTTACCTATTCATTATATTCATTCATTCATTACCTATTATTCATTATACAATCTTACTCCTCAAATTGCATGTGACACACACGTGAGGAAAAAAAAAAAACAAAACAAAAACAACAAAAACAAATACATGCAACTGAGAATTGCAAAATGAGGCCCACTTGAAAAAGGGCTCCATTACTAAGCACCTGAGAGTGTTTAACCCTGGATTAGCATAAAACAGAATCTGGATAAAGATAATTTGCCCTGACTGTATTTTATGAATATATTTTTTATATTGCATTAGTGACCTTACATATTTTGTACATGTAGGGGAAGAGTTTGTTTTATTAATAATATAAACATGAAAAAATTCACCTGGAGGAAGTGCCGGAAGATCTCATTGCGGACGGACAGGAAGTAAGCATTTGACGCGGATTTGACACTTTATTTACTGAAGATCAACTGATAACGCTACGAACTCAAAGCGGTTCGTTTAAAAATAAAGAATATCATAATCCAGAAAATCGATGTGTAATTTGCACTGGTGTTACACTTTTTGCACTGGTATTACACTTTTTGCACTGGTGTTACACTTGAACTGCACTGCTCTCAGCCAATCAGAATCGAGTAATTTTTTCATGTATATTATTAGAATAGGTAATAGCATGGTTTGTAGTGATATTTGGTATAAATACCACGAGGGATATTTCAAAATTGTTGTACGTAATTTCAAGAGCCGTTAGGCGAGTGAAATTTGAGACAATTTTGAAATATCTCGAGTGGTATTTATGCCAAATATCACGTACAAATCATGCTATTATTTGTTTATACTACTACTTGCCAAAGGTTTGTAATTTTCACATGTAGGTATTTCAAATTAAGCGGAAATACCACTGCTCTTAGCCAATCAAATTACAGAAATTTCTCATGTAGTAGTATAATAGAGTGAAACATATAGATGAAGAAAAAAAAAGCTCCCAATATTTCAGAACTTCGAACTCAAATTCGGAAAGAGATGTTAGAAGAGATATCAAAGAACGTACGAAAAAAATATCCTTTGAGAGATTACAGATAGGATGGGTTTATGAGATCGGTTGTTTTAAACTTAAAAACATCCCTCCATAGAGGATTAAGAAGGGATTACTTGATGAATTTAACAGGAAATATCCATGAAAGGCTGATCCATCAAAGTTTAAATTTGTTTCAGACAGCTATGGAGGATACATTTACTGGAAATATAATAGACTTACCATAATGAGTAACGATGACTTATCCGGAAAAACTTTGACCGATGATCTGGTCCCGGAATTGAAGAAGAGATTGAATCGAGGTCTTGGCATTAATGGTTTGTTCCCCGATAGTTTACAATTAACCGATAAAACATACCCTATCCCGGCTATAAACTTTGAAAACACAGCATCGGACATCACAACCTTGTTAACAGACTTGGATATTTACATGTGTATCACCCAAGCAAAACCTGATCCACCTCTTCTGGAGCTGTACAATAGTAGCCAACTTTTGGGAACATTTGACTGAAAAACTTAAGCAGGTCAATCTAATGACGATAGACTATTTAAAACACACCGCAATATATCTGGGTCTGAGACCGGACACCTCTAAGTTTTCACTTCAACTAAATTTCTGCTTTCTTCTGGCAAGATATTATATATGGAGCTGCAGCCGGGTCAATAAGAAGATACCAATTTTAAAAACTTTTCTTGTGTCCCTAAAATCGCAGTTTCGCATAGAATCCAACAACCTCGATGCAGCTTCTAAGAAATGGAATTCTTTACTTCCACTTCTCAACATCATGGTACCATAAAAGCCATCTATCTACTTTCTGCAAGCGAACCAAGGCCAAAGTGCAATTGAGAGTTAGACATACCACCAACAATTTTAATTTTTTTAAAGAAATTACTTATCTCGGAAATCTTTCTGCACTGCTTATTTCTTAATTATATCTATGATTAATTATTAATTATTAGTTTACTTTGTTGTAGTAAGTGTAGTGATTCATGTAACTTATCTTATAGTGTGTATTTGTATTCTTTTTTTTGGCAGTACTGTTTACTTTGTTGTAGTAAGTGTAGTGATTCGAGTAAATAAAAAAATAAAATTAAAAAAAAATTTAAAAAAAAGCAAAAGTTCTCAAACAATATGCGAGATATTTTCAAAAAGACTACTGTGACTTTCTGGTCTGCGAAACAATCAAGAAAATGGCTAAATGGACCTGATTTTAACTATTGGCGGCCTTAACAATTGCTGTTTGGCGCGCCACATCAGGTTGTGGTAATTAGTTTACGGGAGGGTAAGGAATATCAACCTGTGGTAGGTAGCTTCATTAAATTCCATATTTACTTCACAATCAGAAGAATTTTACATGAATTAAGTTGCCCGCTCCCCGATGATAATGTATTTACTCAAACAAATAACCCATATAATAAGGTTGCTTACCAAAGACTACGTCATGAATTTGGTTCATCTGTCAACCCTGATTTTAGGTGGAAAGGTGGAAGGAATCATGGTCTAGGTGATATCTTTGTATTTTAACTGGGAGCGGTTCGGGTTATCAAAACGTGCATATTGTAAGGGGATACGATACTGATGCATATACGTGGTCTGATAAGTTGAATCTCTTTTCTGATGAAGGTGGAAAAACTAATAATGGAAAATTGACTTCTTTCATGCGGAACGATGATCATGGAGGCTTAGAATATTGTTGGTTTGTTCCTGTTGAAGTTCAAGGTTTGACAAAATCTGGTTTTGGTAGATTGAATCGATCGGTTGAGACCTTTGTTTATTGTATATTGGGAGCCCAAGTTGGTACAAGATCATCAGTGGTTGGAAATGGTGGAGGGGATCAAGAGACACAACTACGAGTTATAACACTCTTTGAATCTTGTGTCATTAAAAACGATGTATCGAAATCAGTTCAACGCTACCAGCTAGCTGTTTAGGAAGCGAAAATAAGACTGGATTTAGCTGTTGCTCCAGGCTATTGGTTGATGCCGAGTAATTTAATTGTAAGCACTGAGAGCGTGACAGGATATAATAATAAGCTTATGAAAGCGACTAATGATATGACCTTTGGAGTTAATAATTCGTTAAACACCGAGGCAAAACGAGGGGGGCGTAAGGGGGGGTCCAAAAACCGCAAAACCGCACAGAAATACGCCAAAAAACCGGAAACCGCATCGGGTTTTTTCCCGAATACCGAAACCGCACATACATGGAGGCCACAATATGAAAGCTGACGTTAAACATACCATCATAGAATCATCGAAGCATCATTGGCCAAAACGACCAAAACGGTTAATCACATTAAGTATTAACTGGAAAAGGCTGTGATTGCAAACCACAGTGTTAAACTGTAAACTGATATAATGAACCCTGATGCCTTGTAAAATAACACACTTGGCTCGCGCTTGCAAAACAACCGGATGCCGACCGCCTGCCGACCGTTCAAAAGAGTGTTATCACCGCAGACATTTTCTTTTCACCGAGAACCGCGACTTAAAAGGTTGTAATAACCGCGAACCGCTCAGTGTTTTGAAACCGCAATACCGCGAGTTAAAATGAAAATTACCGCAAAACCGCACCAAAAATAACGCAAAACCGCATCACCGCAAACCCTTACGCCCCCCTCCAAAACCTGTGGGAATTAAACATAGTATGGGTCTTTCAAAGGTAAAATTATTGCATGAGAAACCTGAATATGAAAAGCCTCCTTCAAAGACCCCTCAGAATGAAATATATAAAAGTCTTCCTTCTGGGACCTCACAACACCAAATTAATCTTATTGCGTTGACAGCTGCTATGGGTGGGTTAGCATGGTATCTATTTCGGTAGAAAGCAATGCTGAAAGTAGATTTGATTTTTACTCTCACACTTGCTAGCATGATCAACATTGTGCCTTCTGTTTCCCATGACTACAAAGACCTTTACCATCACAGTCTTTGCAGCGATATTTCCGTCTGTTATGCATAGTGTTCGCATATTTGTGAACCCCTACAATCTTTACAAACTTGTTTTTGAATGTTATGCTTACATATTTGAGAACCTTTACAATCTTTACAAAGAATTTTCTGTTTGTTATGTTCGCATATTTGTGAACCCCTACAATCTTTACAAATATATTTATATTTTCCATGTTTACAATAATATCGCTTCATGCAAGTATTAACCTCAGGCTCTGTTTTATCTAGTATATTCAGGGTTTGTGGCGGTGTATTAGGTCTTGGCAATCTGGCTCTAATTATCGGTTTTGGATTAGATCTTTGTGGCGTGATTACTGTCTTTTTTATAGGTGAGGGAACGCAAGATAAAATCCAATCTGCTAATTTGTTAATCTCTTTCTCAACTAAGCTGATGATTGAGCTTGTATTAGCTTTAGGCTTAACACGTGGGACATTGCGCTCAGTTACTGGTACAGGATTTGGGGATTTGCTGTGTGATTCTCAAATCTTCGATAAGTTCTGCTTTGCGTATTCGATAATATACTTCGATTTTTTTCTCTTTGGAATGGGCTTTCAACTCTTTCACTGTTTGGTTGTTCATTATTAATATACATAATATTAATTCCTCTTTACATGAGTCTTTCAGCCAATACCATCATGGCTAAACTGACCAATCACGTTTAACAGACCAGACTTATTATATAGATTTAGCCAAGCCTAAAAGCGGGGCTCCCGTTAGTACTTTCATTTCACTTTAAACTGTAAAAGCATTCTAAAATATTGCGAAGGAATTCACAAACGTTTTTAACTATAGTTAAGTGTCGAGGTCGGTTAACTTGCTATGATTTTTGTCTAAGCTTTCGTCTGCTATTAGTACGGTCTTTCTACCTACAAGGTCATGGAGTATATTCTACAAAAAACACAAATTATCAATGTACTGTATTCTATTCCTGATAAAATTAACCATTCTATTTGCGTAAATGTATTTAAAAGATTTGTACACGCTACAGGGAAATGCAGGACACAACTCTTGTCATTTTCGTGTTAAAACGAACACCTCGGTAAAATAAATGTTTACTCCAAGCAGGGTGCAAAGAAAATTAATTTTACAGATTGCCCTTCGGGCAAGCTGTAACCAACATCTACCAGCCCGAAAAACATTTTTCACGAGAATGAAAAAATAATTATTTATTATTCTTTTCTTAATTACATTGTAAGTTTAAAAAATTACTGCCTTCATTTATTCACTACAATCAGCTGTAGTTACTTAACAAAAGAAATAAATAACCGTAAAAGTGTGAACTATAAGTAGACCTGGTCCAACACAACACGTGAATGACTAACATACATTTGAGACATTTTACAATTTAGAAGAACATTTTTTGCGAAAACAACGGCGTTGAAACCAAAGTTCTCAATCGACACACTAAATGACAACGTCGACAACGCGAAAAGCTGCCAGTGAAAGCGCTGCATTCTGCAATTTGCCGCCAAGAGAAAATTCCCGCGGGAGTATTTCTTAGCCGTCGACAGGGGAGATGTTTATATGATTAAAGGACATAAAAATTTGAAATATTTGATCAGTTTGCTTCTCATTCAAAAGTAGTGCATTCAGAAGATCATTTTTCTGAAGAAGGTTTGTTTAGAAGTCGGTTTTCCAAGTCAAGTAAAAAGTGGAAAGTGCGAGTGCTGAGTCACGCATCAGTGAGCAAATATTATGCAGACAAAACTTATGCAAATTTGTGGTCCATAGCACGGAGTCTTTCCACTTCTCGGCTTTCTTCGCTACAATTTTGTCTGTTTTCCACAGCACGGAGTCTTTCCGCTTCTCGGCTTTCTTCGCTACAATTTTGTCTGTTTTCCACAGCACGGAGTCTTTCCGCTTCTCGGCTTTCTTCGCTAAAATTTTGTCTGTTTTCCACAGCACGAAGTCTTTCCGCTTCTCGGCATTCTTCGCTACAATTTTGTCTGTTTTCCACAGCACGGAATCTTTCCGCTTCTCGGCGTTCTTCGTTAACATTTTGTCTATTTTCTCGAGCCCGGACTCTTTCTGCTTGTCGGCGTTCTTCGCTATGATTTCGTCTCCTTTCTCTTTCCCGAGCGCGCCTTCTTTGGCGATCTACAGTACTTCGCTCATTCTTCCTCAGTTAATTCTTGCTCTCTTTCCCGTTGCTCTTCACCTGAACCCTGTGTTCTGCAAATTATATTTTCTCTGCTATTGTTTGTTGACATAGCAATAGAAATTGTTTCGTTTATCCTTTAGTAAAACTTTAACAGTGTAGAGTAGTAATATTGTGTCTCAAAAAGACAATGAACTGAAAATTTCTTTTTCAGTCGTCAACGCAATTTCCCGCCAAAAATATGCGGGCTACCAGAACAGCTTCCAAATAAATCACGTCACCTCGATGAGTTGACACATGAGCCCACAATTTGGTCATGTGATGCTGGTCAGTGGCTATCCCGTTTTGACAGCTGTCAATTGACCATATTGTGAATGTCCAATATAAAAGATGTGGATTTGCCAAGACAAGCCTGAGATACCCCTCCCTTCCTTTTGATAGTCTCCCCTACCCTACCCGTACAATCTGTAGACGCGTACCTACGTACGCTCGGTCAGTCACGTGACAACCAAACGAAAAGAGGTTGACCATATTCCATGAGTATGGGGCTCTGCTCCGCGCGCGCTTCGCGCGCGGGAGCCCCGCTATAACATCATCGTCTGACAAACACTATTCACTTGACTCTGAAAATGACTTCCGCTCAGGTTGTCGAAACGTCAGTCACCAACAACAGTTCTTTTCAAAACTACCCTAACCCGGACGATCAAACTATACGAACTATTAATTCCTCTTAGTCATTATTTTGTCATTTTTATTGAATATTGAAAATTGTCCCAGAACTCTCATTTCACCACTACTTCTTGTCGTACAATTCAGGATAATCGAGCTTTAAATTTCAACTGAATCACTCGCCCGGTTACTCTCTGAATTGTACTCCCGCAAGTTCTATTATACCGTGTGCCATTAATGGGCAGTCTACGTAAACATGAGTTCCTGATTTAAAGAATTACCCTGCCACAGGAGATGTCGTATTTCGTCGCTATGGAGCGCAATATAAGTTTTGTGCTCCAGGCCAACGTTCAAAACTTTTAGATAATCATAACTTCTGTAAGCCCCGAAGAAAAACTTAGCGATAAAATCTAAGGGCCACGAGTTGCTATCAACAAAACTATGGTTAGAAGTCCATTCAATTCGGTCTCTTAAAAAAAGACCAGCAGCTCTTAAATAAAGTACATGACATCCGATGTGCTGACACATAAAAATACTATTGGAGTGATGTGCCTGAAAAACGGCTTTAAACTGAGTGTCGATCATCTTCAGATGCCAAAGGGGAATACTTTTTTCATACCGTTGAATGAGTAGATCCAATTTTTCTGCTTCAGAAAAGCATGGCCTTGCCTTGTAGAGCAGCTCCTTGATACGGCTGAACTTTTTAAAGACTTCATTGTACCATAACCTCATCTGATGGAAAAAAAACCTCTTCATGGAACGAATGCTATGCTCCATAAGAATATTTACTCTGCTTGAGTTTACCTTGTTTGACAGCTCGAGACGTCTTTTCGACAGAATGGCATTCAAATGCATAAAATGATTTAGAATATCCAATCTAATAACGTTTTCACGCATATAAGAAATGCAGGCTTCTGTGGAAAAAACACACGAGAAAATAGTGTCCGCGTCGAAAACGACAATTCGTCTCGTTTGCTGTATCATTTTTCTGAGAATTCGATTTGTTGAAATTGGATGGCCAATCTCAATAGTGGAGTTGATCGGGGCGTTTCGTTGGTAGAACTGTATTTTGCTCTGCATGCTTTTATAAGTTTGCACAAGGCCTAAAACAAATCCTTGAATGTCAGGTCTTACGTTCAAGGTTAATTTCTCGGGTATCCAGCCAAACAGTCTACTGTAAATAACATTTAGCTCAGAGTCTCTGTTTGGGTATTGCAGGCGGCCTCCATTTCTCTCAATTATCATTGCCACGTGATCCCAAGGATTATAGTCGCCATTTTTAACTTGATTCCCGAAGATCTTTGCGAGATACAATGGCGTTATACCATCCTTATTAGGACAATCCACATTCAACTGGTGAGATTCCCTTTCTATTAGAAGTTGCTCTATGAAGCCTGCTAAGCCTCGAGAAGCCGCCAAGTGATATATGGTCAGTTCACTTTTTCTGGGATCACATCTGACTTGGTAGCCATGTGTTTTCATTACATGATGCAGCAGCAAAAGGGCAACATCTGAGGCCTCTTTAGCGCGAAGAAAATTCTCATTTCCCTCAGTATAAAATGGCCACAGATTGCTTCCAGCATGGAGCACAACGAGTGTCAAGGCATCGTGTCCCTGCGGACTCAGAACAGACGTATTTGCACCATGTGAGAGATAACTACGAACTGCCACTATGTTCGCCCCTTGGGCAGCCCTGTGTAAAGGAGTAAATCCCTCGGCATCCTTGCATTGATCAATAACCCCGTATTTCAGAGGGTGCTTTTCGATAGCCTTAATAACCGGACCCTTTAGCAATTTATCTTGACACGTCTTGCACTCGAAGAAATTGTCATCTTCTAAAGTTGGCGAGCGATAACTCAACAAGTGAATTACCGACACGTTAAATGGCTTTCCACATTTTATAGAAATTGAGACATTAAAGTGTCTGAGCACGACATCAGTCCAATCTCCTTCATTGTGAAGGTAAGTTAGTAGTGGTGTTCTACCCAGTTTATCTTTACACTTGAGACTGGCGCCCTTAATCAGAAGAAGTTGGGCACTGTACGGTTGTCTGTTTACTATAGCGCGGTGGAGCAGACTGTCTCCTCTGTGTTCACACCTTTTAAATTTTACACCCGACGAAAGGAGAAGATGAACCACCATTTCATGATCCCGTAAGGCCTGGCGTAGGTTATCAAAATCTTGTTCGAGAAAGAACGGCACTTTCTTTGGTACAATTGTTGCATTTTCAACTGCCACTTCTAGGGGTGTTTTACCCAAGCTATCCCGTGGTTCCGTTTTCGCATTTCGTTGCAAGAGAACATTGACGACGTCGGCCAATCCGTTAGACGCTGCTATGTGCAATGCCGTCCTTCCATTTTTGTCTGCCGCGTCTACGTCAGAGCCTCGTACACATAACTTGATGAAAGTGTTAAGCCATCGATAACTATTTGTATTTTTGACTTCTTCCTCCTCCATAAAAAAACTAGCAAGACGGCCATCTCGATTTATATTTACCAGACATAGTGATCCATTTGAACAGCTGTCATTGACGAGGACCTTTAAATCAAGTAAACTAGAATTGATGTTAAGAATTGCGTAATGCAGTGCTGTAAGCCCATCGTTGTCAACGGCGTTGATATTTGCTCCATGGTAAAGTAAGTAATCGATGACTTCCAACGCACCACAAGAAGCAGCACTGTGAAGGGGAGTGGAGCCGTTCAGTGTCCTTCTATTAACTTCAGCACCAAATCTCTGAATGAGGATAGAAACAAAGCCAGGGTGGTCATGGCAGGCGGCCACATGGAGTGGGGACGCCCCATTACAGTCCACAGAATTTACTCGGGCACCGTTTCCTAGGAGGAGTATTCCAATATATGTGTACCCATACCGAGCAGCTAGATGCAATGGGGTGTACCCACAGTGGCAGATGTCTTGGTGGTATTCGATCAATTCTTCAATACTCAGCATTCTAGTGTTCGTGTCTTGTGATATATGTTGCCACCGATGGCACTTGGAGTTTATCCAAGCATTTCGGTTTTTAAGTAAAATCTTCACCATTTTAGTGTCATTTTTCCGGACGGCTTCATGTAAAGGCGTCCTTCCCGTGTAATCATGGCATGGGGGCGCATATATGTCTCGCGAAAGTAATTCCAAAACAATTTCCTTGAATCCTAATCCAACTGCGGCATGGAGAGGAGTTTCACAGAGAATCAAATGCTTGTCGTCGAATAGGTCTGCGTCTTTGAGGTCGGGATCTACTGTCACTCTATCCCGCTCAATACATCTTTCCTCGATTTCGGTGCCTGTAAGGCCATGTGTGCAATTGTCTTCAATGCGTAATTGCATATTTACTGTCACAAATTGAACATTTCGTTGCAATCTGTATCTGCCCTTATTTAACCAATAAAAAGATCCATCGCATCTTAAGCAGCTATCTTGGACACCTGCGTTCAAGAGATATTTGACGACATTTAACCTATTATTTGCTGCCGCATGGTAAAGAGCAAACTGATCAAGAGTTCCCCCAGCTTCATGCAAAGTTTTAACAACTTCAAAATGTCCATTCATGGCCGCCAGCTGCAGTGCTGTCAGTTGAACACCATTCACAGTCGAAATAAAGGCACCGTTACCAAGGAGAAAACTAACCACTTCTAGGTGTCCACCTTGGGATGCTGCGTGAAGCATCGTGGAATCCCAGAAACTGGACTTGGATTGAAGAGCGAGAATAGACAGCAGACCTGTCTCACTAAAGATCTCAAGTATTTTATCATCTGACAATTTTTCTGTTTTCAAAATTTCTTTTACTTTGGCTTCTTGGTACAAAATCAGTGAATTTGTTTTAAGATTCACTCGGGCTCCTCTTTTAACGAATAATGCCACGTTCTCTACCAGGCCGTGCGCAGCCGCTAGAAAGGCCGGTGTTATTCCGCGGTCATCGACACAATCGATACAGCTGAAATGACGAAGCAACAATTTCAATACATCTGTGCTATTTATTGTCGCTGCAAGATGCAACAAAGTACGGTTGCTCTGCGGATCTGTAGAATTGACCGTTTGTGACGGAAAATTTAAGAACTGCTGGACGTAGGTCTCCTTCCATCCTCCATAAGCAATATGCTGTGCCAAATCCAGAGTATAGCGAGACAGAGCTAGCTTTCCTCCGGTGTTAATGAGACGCAAGTAATAATCACAGAATGCTTCGTGTCCTTTCTTCTTGCTGACGAAAAACACCGTGTTACTGTCACTGGTCAACCATTCTGTTAAAGATAGGTGATAAAGTGTAACTGAACCATTTTCTCCATATCTTAAAAAGTGGCCAAGTTCTTGTATTCTCTCCTTGAAATCATATTCCTCTTCTAAGTTGGGCTCTTTCATTTTGAGCATCTCAAAAATTTGCTTAGGCTTTAGGGGCTCAAACGTAGCAACCAAAAATTCCAAAACACGCCGAACTGGTTTAAACTTCTCCTTACTGTCGTACAATCTCTGAAAGTAGCTGTAGTATAATTCCCCTAAGGTCTTTGGTAACGCATATGGATCACTTTGGTACTGCCTCGAAATCTCCCATTGATGAAGCATTTCTTTGACAAACAGAAAGTTTCCTTGACTTTTGCTAAGAAGCGCAGATATTAACTTAGCTGTACTTCGTACACTATCATCCCCAAAAAGCCTCTTCACAGTATAAAGCAAAGGCCCATCTTGGTAAAATTTTGAATGAAGGAAGAGCTCTACATCATCAAGATTTCTGCTATCTTCAGGATCAATTGTGACCTCTTTTATGTAATTTGAACGCAAAGAAATATTTGATTCGTTACGAGACGTCATTACAAGTTTCAGCCAAGACGGAAAACGGGAAAGTTTGTTGTTAAGCATGTAGATAATACTGTGGCTTGTCTCAACTCTAGTTCGGCATTCATCTAAAGCATCTAGGACGATAAACCAGTTGCCTTTGGGTCTATTCTTTAGGTTTCTCAAGGGAGTTAATATTGCTTGCTCAAAACATCCTACGGGATCTTCAACATTTAGGCAGTCGGTGTTGAGCGAGCGCTGAATGTAAGAACTGTTAGAGACCTGGTATCCGTATTCGGGTAATCTACGAGCTATCATCTCGGCCAAATTGCGTACAAACTTTCCAGCCATTTGCGTGTTCTTGTCAGAATACTTACAGAGATGGTATCCCAAAATATGGCTGTGAATCAAAGGACTGGAAGTTCTAGAGCACACCAATTGGGCAGACAAAGCAGACTTCCCTGTTCCAGGATCTCCAATAATTAGCACTCCAGGAATGTCGCCACTTTGATAAAGCAGATTCTCTAGGTCTCGGTACAACCATTGCCGACCCACGAAGTTCTCACTTGCTGTCGTCAAGTAGTCTGTCAAATTGAATTCCTTGGTGTCAAATGGAACGCTGATATCTTCTTCCGGACAGCCTGTGCAAAGACACAAACGTAAGACTAACATGCATCTTATACCTTTCGCAGTTCCGCATAAAATGTTGCATGCAATCTGAGTCAGAAACGCTTAGTGATCCACCGGTATATCGGCGTTATCAAGAGTACCTATGTTATCTTTGTATATTGTGTCCAACATCGGTTACATGTGTGTATTGGGTAGAAAGAAGCTAATTTTGAGCGATCAATTAAGTGTAAGAAGTGGATGTCTGAAGCTTTCATTCTGATTTCTACTCCACCGTTGCTTTTCCTATGAAAATGTTCGTTCTTTAAATTTTGTTTAACGTTTTCAAAATCCTGCATCAGTTTTACACGACAACATGAGTCAGTAAACGTTTGCTTACCATCTTTGTAAGATCTATGCTCCAAGGTATTGATACAAGAGAAAAACAGCAAGAAAGTAATCCATGTAGTGGCTATTCCCCTTTTCACACATCGCGGCCACTTTACCAACAAGTCGCAGACGAAAGAGAGAGCAACCAGCGACACATTTGCAATATTCTTGTTGGCCTTCACCTTCCTCTCTACATCCTGTAAAGTGGTTTGCATTTTGCGCAAACGTCCTTCAAGCCGGCTTCGTTGCTTTTGATTTCGTGCGGATTCCTTCCTCAGGATTTGTTGTTCCTTCTTTATTTTTAAGATGTTCTTGTGAGCCAGTTCCTTGAAATTAGATAAAACGTCTGCTTCGAAGTTGTGCAGGTTCGTTACGCATTTCAAGTTCACTACCTCCCGTAAAGCTTCCTGAGCGTCTGGATCGTGTGCCAGTTCAGGATCCTGAAGAAGTGTCTCGATTGTATCAAAGGCATCCTTCTTATCTGGCTCTGTTAGCTCTAATTTTGTTACATGCACCCATTTATTATTGCGAAGTTCTCGGACATTCTTAATCAAGGGCCTTTGAACAGCAAAATGATTACACCAATATATTACGTTCAGAAGTGCAGTGATGTCCATGTCATTTTCATTTTTGACATTGGCATGTCCACCCAAGTCGGGTAGGAAAAGCTTGGCTATTTCCCATGGTCCAAGATTTAAATCCATCCATTTAGTGGAGTCACTTTGTTTCCAGTTTGGCTTATGACCAAGGTGATGGCCTTGCAGAATATTAGCCCATTTACAGATCCCGACATCGTGATATGGATTCGGTTTCCTGCCTGGAATGTGAACACACGTGCAGGGTCCTGCGTGAATAGTTGCCATCGTTGCAGTGATATTGTTATAGAATGACTGCAGCTCTCGTCTGACAAACGGACGAAGACCTCGGCATAGTACTGTTATTAATGCATGGCCCAAAGAGAGCCAGTTTCTATACTCAGGTGTAGCTACAGAATGATGTACAGCTGCAGAACCACTGGAAGATGCCATGGTTTCGATTCCCTGATCTAGATGTTAAAATAGATTGAATTACTTTATATATCAGTATATATGTGTTATTGACCAAGCATAAGGTCAAGATGGCCAATATCGAGCCATGAACAAGGGAACAAAAATGCTAGGGCTCTTGAGCGTAAAAAGTTGCAATTGTTTTGATGATGTCACAGAGTAGCTAGACATGTTGCTGAAAAAATGTTAAATTGCGTCATCCCTCATACGAGGTTTTCATAAGCGCTACGTTTTTCTTGTGACGACTGTGGCAATAACAAAGTTGAAAAAGAAAATGTTAATATATTGGAGGTTATGTAATTTTTCACGTTACTTTTGTCGCGACAAAATTGCGGTACAAAATGCTCGAAATATTACCCATTGTAACAGGGTATGTACTGCTCGATATGGTCAGAAGCAAAAACATAAGATAGGAATTTTAGGATCGTGGAATTTCAAAATCAGATTCACTAGATTTCAAAGACCACAATGGATAACGTTTAACTCTATAGATGAACAGGCACTTTTGACTTTAGACGGATAGCAAGCTATTATTTCACTCTTCTTTGTTTTGGTTAACCAAAACCCAACGGAGCGAAAAAATGGCCCGAGGGCAAAGCAGACGAAGTCTCCTGATCAAAATATATGTTGAAATTAGCTTTTATGATGTAGATTAAGCCCTTTTAAGGGCCTCAAAAACAACTTTTAATAGCAAGGCAACACAACCACGGTAACACAACACCACTGTGACATCAACTTGAATAACTCCTATGGAGCGTGATGAGATATATATATATAATATCTATAATATATACTTCATCACGCTTCCTATATATCTATATATATGGACTATACCTGCACCGCACAAAAATTCTCCTTTAGGCTTTCACGTGGAAGAAACGAGAACTAAGAGAATGTAATTAAAAGTATTTCGCCTGCTACGAACGTGCTTGTTGATTTCAAATAGCTGCCTAATGATCTTACAAGTATTGAAACAAGATAAGTGTTCCGGCCATACGAACATTTCTAGCAGTTATTTTTATACTTCAATAGGTCTATTCCAAATGAAAAGTTGGTTATCATCTATTCATCGGATCTGTTTAAGTAAAGAACCTACCAGTACTGGTTTAAACCGATTACGATCTCAAGTAAACTACAAAAGCGAATTCATAGCACTATTCGTTGTCTTAGGATCATTGTTGATTGAAATTGCTATTCTTGGAGGTCTCACCTTGAGTTTCTTAATGACTTGCTCTTGATGACTGCAGATCTCAATCAATTTGAAGCCACAAGCGAAGGAACAAACTACAAACCTAGCATGGGCGGAAGTGAAGTCCGAATTCCATTCGTCATATAAACTGCAGAGGTCCCAAGGGATCCCAAGGAAATGCTAACACATGCGCAGTAATCTGTAGTTTGCAGCGCGCGAAATCTCGGGCGCTTTCCATTCACAAGAAACTGGATAAATCAAACGAGTTGATTAGTATAGGTAATCACATGATTTCGAGTGCAATTTGGGATAAATCAGCACGAGTAAATTTTTCAAAGGCTAACCAAATTGCACGAGCCCGTAGGGCGAGTGCAATTTGTAGTCTTTGAAAAATTTACGAGTGCTGATTTATCCCAAATTGCACGAGACAAATCATGTGATTACTTGTTAATAATATACATGCAAAAATTTAATTTCAACTTTCTGCACTCAATTTTCTGCACTGTTTGGGATTAATTGACGTGCTCTCAGCCAATGAGCATGCTGAAATTTTTGCATGTATATTATTATAGTAAGTTATACCACCGTAAGGTAAAAGGGAGGTGCTGACGTTTCGAGCGTTAGCCCTTCGTCATTCGCTCCGACGAAGGGCTAACGCTCGAAACGTCAGCACCTCCCATTTACCTTACGGTGGTATAACTTACTTAATCAACTCGTTTGATTGATCCAGTTTCTTGTGTTTCAATTTCCGACCGACGCAGCACCAGTTTCTTTAGAAACTATCCCCACAATACTTGCTTTCCATTCAGCCCAAAATTCCGGTAATTTCAGTTGCTACATCAAATGGAACGGACCGTTTCGGTTTGGTCCGACCGGAATATTCGGGATCAGCTTTGAAGGAAGTCCACTTTGACCGGTAGGACCGGTTGGACCGAAATTTTCCTTTCAATTTGACAAATTTGTTTTTCCCAGTTCCACTCTTCTGTACCCAGCTTTCATTTCTCGCGGCATGAGACGTGCCGGTTCGACTCATTTCATCTAGTCTCTCAGCTACTCGACGCAGAGCGTCTTTCACTGCATCCAGTTGACCCTGTTCGTTATTCATCTCGAATCGGATTCGATCAATGTAGCGGGAACAATTGAACAAACAACAAATTGAGAATTTTTGTAGGTCGGTGTATTAGCTTGTGTGAGCTTGGATCGAATCGTCCGTTCTGGCGGATGTGACGTAACCTTTTGACATTTGACACTTTTTGGCGGAAATTGTACAACCTCGTTCCCAGGGTCCTCGAGAGGACCCTGGGAACGAGGTTGGAAATTGTACACCGTTAGCAAAGCTGAAGTCAACATTTCGCAGAGACCGTACATTTTAGAAAGCTCGACTTACGAAGCTGAATGAACGAAAGCCCGTGGTCGGAATTTTTTATAAGTTGGATGTTGAGAGGTAAAGTTGGATGTTGAGTGTTAAAGTTGGATGTTGAGTTCTAAAGTTGCATGTTGATTGCTAAAGTTGCATGGTGATTGCTAAAGTTAGATGTTGAGTGCCCTAAAGTTGGATGTTGAGGCCTAAAGTTGGATGTTCATGGCTAACGTTGGATGTTGAGAGCCAAAGTTGATTTTTGGCGGGGATGGAACACCATACTTTCAAAGACAAAATGGCGGAATGCAGTGATTCATACGAGTGCTCCAGCTGTGAAAACATATCCACAGATTTAGTAGTACTATTAAACAATTAGATTATTCGCTCTCGATTTCTATCGCGCGATAGTTGACGAGGGCGCAGCCCGAGTCAACTATCACGCATAGAAATCGAGAGCGAATAATCTAATTGTTTTAGTATAAATCTACTAGTCGTTCAAAGCTTTGTCTTTTCTGGAACAGACTCGACAAGTAAACTGTCTAAATCTTCTTCACCGACACTTCGAAAACGTGAAGAAGCGGCCGCCATTACGCTACTCACTATCTATCACAGAATAGATAGTGAGTAGTGTAGCCAATCAGAGCGCGGCATTTGTGATAGAACGCTAGTAGATTTATGCTAATGATGCATAGTTGCTCATCGATAACAGGTGGGTAACTTTATAATGATCTGACAACTGTTTAAAATTTCTTTATTCGGCGCGAGCTTGTGCTTCTAAATAATTTCGCGCGCTTTGAACCGATTCACCGAGCGGTGGCTTGGGTCCAGTCTGTGCAACCAGAATGTACCGTTCCATCATAGTTAGTAGAGGTTCCATTGAACACGTAGAATTTCCGAAATTTCAAACTATGAACGGAATTATTGTTGAATGGAAAGCGCCCCTGGTCGTGGTGGAACGAAACATTCTATGTTTCCTGTGGCGTTTCGTGGGAAGCTGGAGGCTCTACCAATATCTGAGTTTTTCTGATCTGTATCCATCTGGACAGCCTGGAAAATATTTACGATGAGACAAAGAATTTTGTGCTTTTGGTTTGAAGCTTTACTTTCAGTGAAAGATGCAACCAGTTCTGTTATAGGAAACCTCTTAAATTATCAAAATATAATAATGGAACTTAATTCATCTATGCAGCTATTTTGTAGGCTTGTCCCTCCCTCACGCCCACTGCTCATCCGAAAAAATGTCACTTTTAGTAACCCTCCTTTTGAAAAATCCTAGCTGTGCTATGTAACTGGAAGGCATATTTTAGGCCCCTTCCACACGTATCCAGATACATAGAGGATATTACACGGTGGCGAGAAGATATGAATTTTATGTTCGAGTGGCAAGAACATAAAATTCATATCTTCTCGCCACCGTGTAATGTTCTTTTTATTACATGGAGACTAAATATTGAATCTTTCCGATTTTATTGTGTTTCAAAGTAGTCAAGTTTTACAAGTAGTACAAGGTTCTCTTCTTCGTGTTCTCGTTTTCAAGTTTTTCTGTGAACTCTTTACTTCTTCGTCGCTGATGGACGCAAACCTGCTCGCCATTCTTTTATTCTAAACAACAAACGCGACGCGAGAATCGTGACGTCATTGAACGATACGACACTCACAAAAGTGACATACGGAAAATACGCCACTCGGGTCCCGGATGAAGTGGCGTATGGAATCTACGAGTGGTTTAGTTCCCAGTAAACCACTCTTCTCCATATAATAAACTTGAAAAGTTTTCGCGTCAACACGTAGCGTTCTCAAATCGAATTTTCCCGTCCACACGTATCCGAACGAATCCGGATTTTCTCTACAGGCGCTCGCATAATTGTTGTCTTGCTTTCGGTGTACAGCCTGAGTTGGAAAACCAGTTTAAAATTATTTCTCCATTCTTCCTCCTGGCCGGACCCATGCCAGAATCGTAGAGGACGCAGCCAGCTCGTTTCAGTTGTTTGTGGTGTGAAGTTCGACCGTCAGCCGTCGAAATGAGCCTCAGAATGTCGAATCGTCTTTTCACAAACTTTAGGTGAAGAGAAAATACAGACAAGTTTAACTGAAAACACGCTATCAGACTTAAAATAAGTCCAACAAGAAGAGAAGCGATGGCGTTTGTTTTGGTTTCCATGTTGTATGTTCACGCGGTAAATACGGGAACCGCTTTGGTTACATCATCGGATTCAAAAGTTTACGGATTCGACCGGATTTGGCGTCCACATGATATCGTATTCATATCGTATTCAGAACTTTCCACTCTGGAGAGCGGATACAAATCTTTGCGGACTCGGTTTTCGGATTCGTGGGATACGCGTGGAAGAAAGGTGCATCCGCAAAGAAAAGTTTGCGGATTCAAATGGTTCCGGATACGCGTAGACGGGGCCTAAGTAAAACCACTGCGCTCTGGGGACGAGATTGGGTTGCTCACAACTGACGTCCAGTACCGGAAGTGCTTTTGCAATTTTCTCAAATCAGCTGCAGTCGCTCTTTTCGTCTACCTAACTTTTCTATTGTGTATCGCTGTGATCATGATGGAAGAGAACGGGCAAGCAGTCACTACTGTTGACATGCATACAGGAGGCGAACCGCTTAGAATTATCGTGTCTGGGTACCCTGAGATCAAGGGAGACAGCATTCTAGCTAAAAGGCGATTCGTGCGGGAGAACCTTGATCACCTAAGGAAACTTGTAATGTTTGAACCTCGCGGCCATAATGACATGTATGGCGCTTTGATAGTTCAACCACACAGCGAGATTGCTGACTTGGGAGTGATTTTCATGCACAATGAAGGTTATAGCACTATGTGTGGTCATGCTGTCATTGCTCTCGGGCGATATGCTGTCGACTCGGGATTGCTCAGTACCGATGTATCTAGCTCAAGTGTTGGTGAGGTACCCGTGTTTATAGAGTGCCCTTGTGGAGTGGTGAAAACTCTGGTAGATATAGAAGAAGGCAAGTCTGGCCGAGTTCGTTTCATCTCAGTTCCGGCCTTTGCGTTTGGCATTGATGTCGAGATAAAGACGGAAAAGTTCGGCAAAGTGAAGGTGGATATCGGTTTTGGGGGAGCGTTTTATGCCCTTGTTCCCGGGGACCGCCTTGGCGTTGACGTTCGCTCTTCGCGGCTGAACGCCATTATAGAAGCTGCAAATGTGATAACCAGTGCTGTGAGAAGTCAAGTTCGACTTCATCACCCCGACAGCGACGATTTGGCTTTTATATACGGTACAATCATCACAGATGGCAGGGATGTGTACAATGGTGACTCTGACGAAGTTACAGCGAATGTTTGTGTTTTTGCAGATAGTCAGGTAAATGTATGGTTAATTCCTCCTTAAAATCGTCAGTAACGATTTAAGTATAGTTAAGAAAGCCATCTACATGAAAATTTGAGCAAGAGAATTTTAAAAAGCGGTCATTCATTACATATTTAGGGTGTTTTTTTGGCATCTCGCGTCGGGAAATTCAAACTTTCACGTAGTTCATTATTTGACCTTTCGCAGCTCGACATGGCCTGTAGGATATTTTGTCTTTAGTCAATAGGTTTTTATGGCGCGTAGGATAAATTTTGTATTGTACCTTTTGAAAAAACCCATAGTTACTTGTATGCGACGTGGTATTTCTGTGTACATGTACGTAGTTTGGTTTCAATTTGTAACAGCTTTTAAATATTCAAAACACTCCAGTGTTATTAATCTACTGCGCGATTTGTCAATTGATGACAGCATACCAAGCACTGATTGTTTGTGTCAATAAAACAGCTGAGTGAAATTTTGCCTTGATTCTCTCTAAAAACCATGACCAAAAGTGAGTCTCCTTAAGAAAAGTAATAAACGTAGGGAAAGAACAAACTCTTTGACGATCTTAGTCTGTAATTTGCTCTGTTTTTGTCGCGCAGGTGAAAAATCATGATAGTATGATGGAAAATTTTAGCTATTATTTACATTTGAGCGATAGTCTCTCGTCTTCCTTTGAATTTCGTTGATTTTTATGGCAGATGGACCATGACAAAATAATATAAGAAAAGGAAGTCATTACTTTATTTGAACCAATGAGATTGTGTAATCAAACAGTTAGAGTTGATAATTGAATTTTTTTCTTCCTCAATTCCTTTTACGATCTTCTGTCTGTCAAACCACTGGAGCTCTATAATTTATAATTATTATATAAAGGAAAAAATATAGATGGCAATCTAAGTCAGACCTTTTGTGCTTGGTCTGTTACTATGGTCCATACTTAAAGTGATAAATTATGCAGCAGAGATCTCATGTATATATCCACCACGAGTTCCATTATTTGTAATTGTTCCCCTTTACAGGCAGAGATCTCGTGTATATACCCACCACAAGTCCCTATATGTAATTGAATGGTACGTTGAGGTAATTGAATGGTGCTTTAAATAATTTAACATGTTACATAGTTGGGGACTCGTGGTGGGTATATATACATGAGATCTTTCCCAATTATGCTGTAAACTGAAGTCCATTTTGACTTAAATATGAACCAGCCATGTTCTTTCCTCAGTTCAATGTAACCTAAATAATTTATAACTTGTGGGTTTACAATCATTGAAAATATTAATAAGTTGAGTTTCAAAATGAATTTTTGATCATGCATGGATATACCCAGTGAATTCTCATTTCACTTTTTTGGTTGAGAAACAACTAACTTTAAAATTTACGGTGTAGTATCTGTGGATCTCGCTCCCATCTCCCTTGAGTAAGTTGGATATGAAAATTGATGTGGTTGCAGATCTATGTCATTTTGCAATGAAATGGGCTTTTTGTTTTTTTGGTGTCTACTTTTCTAAGCTTAGGGAAGTTCTGAAAAATATGGTTAACATCCTTTTAGTACTGGTTTTGTTTTCAGCTATTTGAAATATTCTTGTTATCCTTCTGTCATTACCAAACTTCCCAGAGCATTCTTAGTTTTGCAAAATTTGTTTTTCAGGTCTCACATTGCCATAGGTGTAATAATTTAATAATACATTGTATAGGCATTTAGGAAGTTAAGGTATGGCACGCCGTTTGTTTCAATAATACTTCTTTTACATAAATAAACCTTTTCTCCGCATAAGTAATACTTGTTCCGTATGAGTAATACTTCCTTGTGAATATATGATACTTCCTTGCTTTTATAGCAGACTTTCTTTCTATAATAATACTTAGTGTGGTACAACTCAAACTTATCAGAAAGTAAGACTTCGAGCTACAAATAAAACTTGTAACGCAATCCCTTCGAGCCCAGTTCCAGTTGAATGTGTGTGAGTCAGTGGCTTCATCACTTAATTTGAATTACAGATTTAAAAATAGTTGTGACAGGCCTACACGACTCCCGCTGCTCGCAAGTGTGGTTTCTTTGCCTTAAGAGTTTGAATCTCACGAGTATGTCTTTGAGCGATTTTCCTCTCTTGTACAATATGACGGGAGGCTCTTTGTATACCTCACTCAGTAAAGGTTGATCCTGTGTTAAATGCCATTTGCTCAATAAGGTTTTCTTAAGAATACTTTCGCTCTAAGTTCCAGTTTGTTTATCTCTACGCTACGGTAGTGGAATTTCTTTAACGCTCCTAGCAGTTTATGCTCTGGGTCTTTTCTTATCTTATAGATGTCAGATTGACATTCTGGATCTGGCCTGATCTTTGCCCGTGCACTGTATCTCAGTGTTAGTGTAAACTGGGGTTGACAGGCCTACACGACTCCCCAGCGCGTGTTCAAAATAGCCTTTTTATAGTTTGGCTCTCACGAGTATGTCTTTGAGCGACCCCCCTCTTTTATAAGATACGAGGGGCGGTTTTTTGTAGATTCCGCTCAGTAATGGTTGTTGTTCTATTAAATGCCAGTTTTTCATGAGAATTTGCTTTAGGTTTGGCTCTGATGTGCACCTCGCACCATCACTTCCCCCTCTTCTGGTGTTCGTTCCAATATAAACCTTACAAAAACATCGAGTTCTTCATTATCAATTTCACTATAGTTATTGCAGTTATTGAGCCCGAATTCTTGCCTTCTCCGATGCAAAGTTGTTCTGGACACACCAATCATTGTTGATATTTTCGCCCAGGAAAATCCCAAGTCCTTTAATCCCTCGACTTGATTTTTTGACACAACAAAACGCGGCCTCCCCCGGTCACCAACATTATGAACATGGCACCTAAACCCTGTATCGGTCTTTCTTTCCTCAAGCATATCACAGCGTTCTTTCATCCTTTGTGTCATGTCACTGTACATCTCGATAAGTGCAGCTAGGGTTTCTGTGAACTCTATACAATCAGCATCCACTGACACTAGTACTGTTGAAACATAAATTTCTTTGAACAGGCAGAAAAATAACACTAACACTTGGTAAGCATTTTAAGCTAGACCAAGGAGTTCATCGGCAACACTGATATCTTCAGTAAACAGATTCGTCTGTAACTTCTCGAAGGACAGATCTTCGACAAAGCTTTTAAATTCGTCAAAGAAAACATTGATGCCAATGTCCGCCATCTTGAATTTGTCTTGTCACATGTTGACCGCGGGAACTGGGCTCAAGGGGATTGTGTTACAAGTTTTATTTGTAGCTCGAAGTCTTAGGGCCTGTTCACATGGAGGTGGGGGACCCCAGGTAGGTGAGGTACCTCACCTCGGTGAGGTTACCAAACTTTTCATACAATCTCTCTTTTTTTCTTGATTGCATTCACATGCGAGGTGGGGTACCCCAGCTAGGCGGGTTACCCGGCTAGCCAGGCCGGGTAACCCGCCTAGCTGGGGTGAGTTTTCTCCATGTGAAAGCTCGAGAGTGGGGTAACCCGCCTAGCCGGGGTAATAAAATCCAAATTGCGCAAAGCCCGCCAAAAAAACATGGCTGCCAACCACTACCAGCGTGGCGAGTTCTTTCGACGACATAAACTCAAACAACTCGAAAACCCTGAACTTGACAGTGCCCACGACAATTTGGAAACCGATAGCGGAAAAATGCGTTTCTCGCCACTTAGGCGTCTTTTGTCCCCATCTTTGTTTATGTGCGTACTTTGTTACCCGCGATAGCATTTTAAACCTCACCCCACCTCGCCGGGTTGCATGTGAAGACAAGTTTTCTTCACCACGGGTACGTGGGGTACCTCACCTACCCGGGGTCCCCCACCTCCATGTGAACAGGCCCTAAGTATTATTATAGAAAGAAAGTTTGCTATAAAGCAAGGAAGTACCATATATTCACAAGGAAGTATTACTCATACGGAACAAGTATTACTTATGTGGAGAAAAGTTTTATTTATGTAAAAGAAGTATTATTGAAACAAACGGCGTGCCATATTAAGGACACATGAATATATTTATGTTCCTTCAGAAAATTTTGAGACTATGATCAGATAGTGTGAGCATAATCGTGTCTAGGCAGCATACACAAATACAAACAGGCAATATAATGACAAATACATATGAAAATTGGGCATTATAATGAGGCTGTAATGCTCAGCTGGTACAAACATTTGTTGTCTATTTTTATTGCGTCAGGTCGATAGAAGCCCCACAGGTTCAGGAGTTACAGCTCGTATTGCTGTCCAGTATGCACGCCAGCAGATTGGCCTTCACAAGGTCCGTGTCTTTGAGAATGGCTTGGTGGGATCCAAGTTTACAGGACAAGCTGTCAAGGAGACAAAGTGTGGTGGTTTTGATGCTGTTCATGTTGAGGTCGCTGGTCATGCGTATTACACTGGCAAGTGTACTTTTACTGTGGAGAAAGACGACCCATTCAGAGGATTTCTAATAAAATGATAACGTTGTGACTTGTGGGTGAGAGAAAAGATATGTATTCAAATGACATTATTGTAATAATAATTATGACTTGCATTATTTTGGGTAGTGCTAAGGGTTTTTTCAATAATAATGATAAACAATTTAGAATCTCACTGAATTATATTATTTACTGGTAATTATTTATTACAGTGTTATGGATACTGGATTAAGATTCCAAGAAGTAGATGAAGGCTTTTTCATGATTGTAAACGTCTGTTGTACTTTGATTCCCAAACTGAGATCAGTGTGGAACTTCTCAATACAATTGCAGCACATTGTCAAGAAAACAATGTTATTGATGAGAATTAAAAAAATATCAACTTCAGAATATCAAATTGATGTATCACCAAATTGTCTTAACTACCATATTCTAAAGTGAGCAACACTTACTGTGGAGAATTACTGATCAGATCCAGTAGTAAAAGGGTTATTGTGCACTGTGAAAATGCAGCTCCATTAAAGTAAAACAGAGGCAGCTGTGGATGGAGGAGCCGTACATACTTATTTTCCGATGATGGAAGGACTCCCATAAGAAAATAACAGGGGTGCTTGTTGTGCCTTTTGGGAGCTAAGTGTTTAGATTGGTGTCTCTTGGGGTGCAGTGACCACTGAGCTGACAGAATTATCACATTACCTCTTGCCAGTCAATATTATTGGAATATAGATTTATGACAATGCTTTCAGAAACTTTTTAAGAGTAGGAAGTATTTGACAGAGTTGTCTCTGTGACTACTAAGCTTCATGTTTTGTGTTGATGTTGAATTGGTACCTCTTCACTTGGGAGTAAACATTTTTTTGATCCATGCCCATCCAACAAGATTTTGGTGCATGTAACTTTTGAGGTGATATTAAAAATTTCCAAGGAGCACCCAGGTCAGTTTTTTAAGTCACTCCCCCCCCCCCCCCCCCGCTTAGGGGTGTTGTTTTGCTATGTGTGTATGTGAAATAAACCAACCTAAAAATCAACCAAATCAAACAAAATCAAAAAGAGATTATGAGAAGGAGGGAGCAAGACCAAAAACAAAAAGGCTGAAAGAAGAAGAATTAATTATCAAAGAAAATGTGAGAAAATTCAAAAATGGCTATTTGAAGCAACACACTATAGATGGGAAAAAAGGATATACTATTGAAGAATTCATGAAAAAAATAAAACTAAGGGTTATAGATATTATTAATAAGGATAAGAAACCAAAAAAGGTTAAGGTTATACTATCATCTAAGTTTGTAAAATCTGCAAATAACCAAATTGCAGAACAGGTTGAAAAATACTTTCATGCTAAACCAAAAATAATTACAGAGGCAAGCGATTTGTCAAAAGAATATGATGACATAATTAAAAATATACTTGTTGAGGTTGAAAGATTTCAAGAAAATACAGATTCTGGTGTTTTTGAATTTGATTCAGTAGTACGATTTGATCTTGGTATAGCGCCTTACGCAGTTACTTCTGGGAGTTCATATATACCAACGCCAGAAAGATTAGCGGCAAAAAAAGCTACTATTAATATACAAAATAAGTGTGAAGATTGCGGACAACTTTCATTAACAGAGGCGGTGTTTCCAAGAAAACATCATAGAGAGAGGGCAAATAATGAATTGTTGGAAAATTGTAAAAAATTAAACTTTTCTGGTATAGAAGGCGCAATGAAATTAAAAGATTTTGACAAGTTTGAAAAACAAAACCCATATCCAGTTAATGTATTGAAATATGACGAAGAAGCTGATAAAATATATACTGCTAGATTAAGCGATAAATGTTATTGCAAGAAAGAAGAAAAATGTAAGAATTGCGGCTGTATGAAAAAAGAGTGTAAGAAAAAACAGAAATGTGGGAAAAAAGACTGCACAAAACACGAATGCGAAGAATGCGGATGCAAGAAATGCGATTGCAATAATTACGAATGCAAGTTATGTGATTGCAAATTTATAACATTACTTTTAATAAATAATGGTGAAAAAACCCACTATATTTTAGTAAATAATGTTAGCAGACTTTTATCATCTGAAATTGACAAAAATAAGAACAAAAAACATTTCTGCCTTAGATGTTTCAACTCATTTTATGATGAAAGGATTTTGCAAGAACACAAAGAATACTGCGATTCACACGGCGAAGTTAAAATAAAAATGCCAAAGAATGAAGATGGCAGCCCAAAATTTATTCACTTTAAAAATTTTAAAAATAAAATGCGATCGCCTTTTGTTGTTTATGTAGATTTTGAAGGCGAACTAATACCAATACATACTTGTTCACCAAACGAAATTAAAAGTTTTACAAAAAATTACCAAATGCATAAAGCATCGGGGTTCTGCTATTATATTAAATGTTTCGATGAAAGTATATTACCAAATGATTTTAAAATCTGCACGAATTATACCGCAAAATCTGAGGATGAGGACGTTGCGCAGATATTTACAGAATATTTAGAAAGAGATGTTAGGAAAATTTTTGGGCTAATAGAAGAAAAAAAGGAAACTTTTAAAGTTTATGATAAAAAGAATATGTTAGAAATGGATAAAAAAGATTATGAAAATGCAACTCATTGTCATATATGTGAGCGCAAATTTTCTGAAACTGAAGAAGAAGATTTTAAAAAAGTAATAGATCATTGCCATCTTACTGGAAAATATAGGGGAGCGGCGCATAATATTTGTAACTTAAAATATGTGATACCCAAATTCATCCCAGTAGTAATTCATAATCTGTCGGGGTATGACTCTCATCTATTCATTAAGAATCTTGGCAAAACAAAGGGCGAAATGAGCTGTTTAGCCAACACCGATGAAAAGTATATTAGTTTCTCAAAGAAAATTTTAATTAACTATGATTGCGAGCACGATTGCGATTGCGATTGCGATGAGGGCGAGGATGACAAAGAAAAGCCCATTACTAGAACAATAAGATTCATTGATTCTTATAAATTTATGCAATGCTCTCTTAGCGGGTTGGTCGACAATCTTACAAAATGCGGAAAATGTGAGTCATGCAAACCAGGAAAATGTTTGAGAAGATACATAAAAGATGGAAAGATTATTACTTTTAATGGCGTTGGCAATTGCGATCAATGTAAGAATTGCAAGTTATTAGGAAGTATGTGTTTTTCCCCAATAGATAAAAATATGGTGGTAACTAAAAAACATTTCACAGGAGAAAAGTTAAAACTATTGTTGAGAAAGGGTGTGTTCCCTTATGATTATTTTGATCGAATTGATAAACTTAATGAAACAGAAATTCCACCAAAGGAAGCATTTAAATCAATTCTTAATAATCAAGATATTTCGGATGAAGATTATGAACACGCCAAAAAGGTGTGGGAAACATTTGACATGAAAACAATGAGAGATTATCATGATTTATATCTAAAAACAGACGTATTACAGTTAGCCGACGTATTTGAGAATTTTAGAGACGTGTGTATTAATAATTATAGTTTAGATCCCGCCCACTATTTTACATCGCCGGGATTATCTTGGGACGCAATGCTAAAATTAACTAAAGTTAGTTTGGAGTTGTTTACAGACGTTAATATGCTGCTTTTTATTGAGAAAGGGATTAGAGGTGGAACATCTCAAGTATCAAAAAGATATGCTAAAGCTAATAACCCCTATATGACAGATTTTGAAATAAATAAACTTATAAGTTATATTATTTATCTTGACGCAAATAACTTATATGGAGCCGCGATGAGCAAGAAATTACCAAAACGCGGATTTAAATGGATTCCAAATGAAGAGCTCGAAAATTGGAGAAATATACCTTGTATACTTGAGGTTGATTTGGAATACCCAAAAAATCTTCATGATTGCCATAAAGATCTACCTTTAGCCCCAGAAAAACTTACTGTTAATAAAGTTAAGAAATTAATACCAAACCTATTTGATAAGAAAAGATATGTAATTCATCATGAAACTCTAAAATTTTATGAAAAACAAGGATTGAAAATAACAAAGATTCATAAGGGAATTAAATTTCAAGAGTCAAAGTGGTTACAAACTTACATCGATCGGAATACTGAATTGAGAAAACATGCGAAAAACGACTTTGAAAAAGATTTTTTCAAACTTATGAATAACTCCGTATTTGGCAAAACAATGGAAAATATGAGAAAAAGGATAGATGTTAGATTAGTTAATAATATAGAATCGGCCAAAAAATTAATAAGAAAACCGAACTTTAATCATTTTACTATCTTTTCTGAGGATCTGGCCGCCATAAATATGAAGAAAACAGAAATAAGATTTAATAAACCAGTTTATGTGGGGTTTTCCATTTTAGATTTAAGCAAACAAATAATGTACGACTTTCATTATAATTATATTAAAGAGAAATATGGAGAAAAAGCCGAATTACTTATGACTGATACTGATAGCCTTGTATATAATATAGAAACAGAGGATTTCTTTGAAGATATAAAGCTAGATGTTAGGGAAAAGTTTGACACTAGCAACTATCCAAAAAACCACAAATCTGGTATTTGGGACGATGAAAACAAAAAAGTAATTGGCAAGTTCAAAGATGAGTTTGGCGGAAGTATACCTACTGAATTTGTGGGTTTGGGGGCAAAACAGTATGCCCTATTAATGGATAATGGCAAAGAGATAAAGAAGAATAAAGGAACAAAGAAATTAGTTGTTAAGAAAACAATAAGTTTTAATGATTTTAAAAATTGTTTGAATACAAAAGAACCGCAAATGAGATTGCAAAATTTAATCGGATCAAAACTGCATGATATTTACACAAAAACAGTTAATAAAAAAGCGCTATCTGCTTATGACGATAAGAGAATCATTCAAAAAGATGGAATACATACTCTTCCATATGGCCATTATCGGGCGGAGCCCGCCAAAACAGAATCTGGCGGTAATTCAGTATCATAGGGAATAACTTGCAATTCTTCCCTAACAAATCCTCGCCGCGGCCCATCAATTAAATAATATAAAACTGGCTGATTGGGCGCAATAATACTTTTAGAAATATCATAAACTTTGATACTCCAAATAGGATCAGTAGCCCGTCTTTTTTCACCGCCTTCAAGTTCGCCCGGAGATAATAAATATCTAACTTTAACAATAGGAGGTAATCTAACCTCATCCGGCCCCACCTCGCGTTGGTAATTTTTAGGCTCAATATCAATGTCTTTCATTTTTATGGACACATCAGGCTCTTTACCAGTTATTCTAATCAGTGTATTATTCAAGGTTTTTAGAATAGCCGGTAATCTTTTTACCCATACTCTTGATCGATCATCACTAATCATTTCTTGCGCATATTGATGGCTAAATAATCTTTCACCTAATACTCTGTTTGCGTTTTCCACAAATGCTTGGGCTCTATGATTACCGGCTTCACTTCTCTGTATTTTCACATTATGGTAATTCATGAGTTTACCAACCTCACCCATAAATTCTTTCCCAGGATCAACCATTAATGTTTTGGGATATTTTAATCTTCTAGAATATATTTTCTTAAAAGCTTCTGATATCTCTCGACTTTCTTTTGAGGTTAATGGCTCAGCATCTTTATATCTCGAGGCGATATCAACCACAACTAATGCATATTTATATGTTTTTCTTCTAACCCTATCATGCGGCAAAAATAATAAATCTGCTTGGTGAATCTGATTGGGTTTATCTACAGTCCAGTGTGGCCTAGGTATATATTTAGGCGCGGGTAGATAGATTTGCCATATTGCCTGTTTCTGTAACCATTGTTTTGCCTCATTTTCACTTACTTTGGATTTCACAGCTAATTTAGGAATTGCAGAATATCCTTTCCAATATCCTTCAGCTGAATAATATATTTTTGACATCATTTAAAAATAAACAAATTATCTTATAAATCAAATGGTGCCGGAGGAAGAAAAAATAAAATTTACCGAATACCAAATCAACATTATGAAAAAAATTATTAGAAAAAAAATTCTATATATGGAAGATGGCGACCAAATTTTTAATATTATGATTTTAATTCCTGAGGCGAGAGAAGGTTTATTAAAACATATTGACAAGTTAGAAAATAGAACAACACAGGTTTAAAGGTTAACTAAAGTATCTTATAAATTACAATGACGTCTGAAAAAATTAACCCGAACAGAATTCCCAAAGAACCATTTGGTTTGAAAGCAGAATCAGCATTGAATCGAATTACTCTAAATCCATCCACAGCCAGCCCCGGAGAAACATTATACATAAATATTCCAAAACTCGCCGAGAATTTGGTGATTGTACCCGGAAGTGTATCTCTTCTATTTGATTTAGATGTTGAGGGTCATGCTAATAACACGGTTGTGAATAATGTGGGTCGTAATCTTGTAACCAGACTGAAAGTTCTTTTTGGAGGAGAAACATTGCAAGATACTCAAAGATATGATTTATTTCAAACATATCATGATTTATTCTTAACTGAAGAAGAGCGCGAGGATAGATTAAAACAAGGTATTTCTTCGTTAAATATTAGAAAACTTAGAACAAAATCTGGAGACGCAAAAACACAAGATGTAAAAGAAGTTGCTCTAGCCAATGTTCATGGTTCAAAGTATAGAATACCAATAAATCATCCTATTCTAAACGACCATGGTGTTTTTTATCCAAAAGCATTGGAAAATCATCTTATATTTGAGCTTACACTTGCTCCGATCAATAATATTCTTATTTATTCTGATACAACTAAAGCGCCATCATATTCAATCAAAAACTTAGAGTTAGAATATTCTTCAATTTCTAGTGAATACTTGGCCCGCGAGGCCCAAGCGGCCTATCAAGTCGGTAAAGGATTCTTTTATGAAAATATTACCTTGCACAAAACTTTTACATTTTCAATTGGCGGGGATGGCGTTATTAATCAACATATTAATTTACCGAGAAGATCAATGACAGGAATATTGTTTTTGTTTTTAATGCCTCAAGCTGCAGGAGCAAGGGATTCTGAAAATTTTTATAATCCAGGCATATCTTCCGTTGAAATTGATGTTGATGGTGTACCAAATAGAATATACTCCAGGGGAATGATTCCGTCTGATCTTTGGGAATCCGCGAAAAAAAGATTTCGCCGGGATGATGGTTTACAAATTTCATTGAAAGAAAAAGAATTTTACGCGGATAAGTTTGCTCTTTGGGTTGATACTAGAACTCACCCAGATAATGGTATTCATGGCGGCGGACTTGCTCTAAATAATACGCATGATGGCGTAAAAATAGAAATTAAAAGGAGACAAAGCGGTTCAGGAACCGTAACTTGTCATATGTTTGTTGTAGCAGATGCAATGATGGAGATTATGAATTCAAGTTTGAGATCAATTAAGTACTGAGAATCTAAAAACATAATGTTATGATACAAAAATCATGGAAGATTTACGAGATAAAATCCCATTCCACTGTATAATAACAGGACCCACAAATTGCGGAAAAACAAAGTACTTAATTGAACAGCTCCGCGGACCATTCCGAAAAGTTTTTGAATATATTGTGTTAATTTGTCCAACCTATGCTAAAAATAAAACCTATCATAACTTTGCTCTAGGAGATAAACATTTTTATAAATTGTCGCCCGACGCAAGTAACATTGATGAGATTAATGAATTGTTAAATGATTGTCAAACTTTATTCTCTGGAACAAATACATTAATAATTTTAGATGATTGCGCCGTTTCGAATGATCTGAAAAAACGATCCAATAAATTTATAGATTTAGCATTCTCCGGAAGGCATCATGGTTTATCGGTTTGGGTTCTAACCCAGCAATTAACTTCAATAGCAAAACCATTCCGCGAAAATGTAGCCTGCGTTGTTACTTTCCATAACCCATCCCAGAAAGGTATGAAAATGTTTTTCGAGGATTACGGAGGTGATTTGGATTATGAATTGGGTAAAAAGTTTATGCAACTACTAAAAACCGAAAAATATTCTAGGTTATGTTTGAGTTTGCGATATCCATTTAATTACTATTTAGAGATTCCCGAAGTGATTTAACAAAAGATGGCTAATATTGAAGATTACATTGAAGAAGACCAACCAAAGGTAGTACCGGAAAAAAGTGAGGATCTTGAAATAAAACAAGAATCACTTTCCATTCTCGCGGCCTTAGGAACAACAAAGGAATATTTGGGGGCCGAAATGAGTTTGGGTGATATAAAGAAATTATCAGCAAAAGATGTTGAAAAATATTTTAATCGTTATCAAGCGGTAATGGGTAAGAAAATTAATGGGGGATTAGTAGATTCATCCCTTCAATTAGTTTCCAAACTTATTTCTTATTTAGTTCCAGTTGATGATATAGAATCTCTTTGCAATGATTTGAAGAATGATGATTTGGTAAATCGTGAATTAACAAACATTGTTGGGTTATTAGCATTGAAAGCAGGAAGATTGGCAGCACTTGCTAGCGGACTATTTCAAGTAGCTAAACACGTTAAATTCAACAAAAATCAACAATTTCCAAGAGAAGAACCAGTAAATTCTAACAAAACTGATCAGGAAACTAAGCAATCTACTGAAGGTGTTGATACTGTGTATTAAACAGATCTAAAAACTTATTTGTAGCATCTAAATAACAATGTCTGAACAATCTGAAGTAGAGCAAATTACTGCTGACCCAGCACCAGAAAATAAAGATACTAAAAAGAGGGAGAAAGATCCTAAAAAAGTCGCAGCAGGTAAGAAATTAGCTGAATATAATAAAAAAGCAAAAGAAGCATTAGCTAGGGAGATGAAGCGAAACGAAAATACAGATAATCAAGAAAATCCCTCCCGCGAAGCCAAATCATGGCTACCAGAGTTATCTTTTACTACTGTTTTATCCGTTATTGGCTTGGGGTTTACAGCATTTGATCTTTTTATGAGATATAAGGAAAAAGCTAGAGATGAATATTCCAATAGGATAGCTGATTTATCGCAAGTTCCTCAAATACCCCAACCCTCAAAATCTTTAGGAATGGAATAATTATAAATTATTTTTTACTACATAAAGTTATTTAAAAGTTTCATAATGATGTAGTAAAAAATCATGTCAAGCGAAAACAAACTTGTGAAAACTGTAACTGATTCAGCGGTACTTATCGGATTAGGAGCTGGGGTTGGTTATGTGGCAAAAAAGGTAATGAAAGAATCATTTTTGAGCGATCCATCCTCAAGTATTACAAATTATGCAAAATGGGTTGCAGTATTGTCCGGAAGTATGTATCTTAAAACATATTTAGAGGATCAAAAGATTTTACCTAAATAAAATTATGGCAACATTAGCAATGATGGCGATAGGGGCAGTATTGAATGCGACAGCATTTACCGGAGGAAATATTCTTGCAAAATATTTATCTGGACGCAATGCGGATACAGAAAAAATAAGACACGATAAAGCAATGGAAAAATATCAAAGAGATTACGAAGCATATCAGGAAAAAAGACAAAAAACGCTTGATTGGAAAATGAAGAAGAAAGATGAAAAATATCAAGCATCAAAAAATATTTCAACTACAAATCAGGCTTTTGAATTGTACGGGAAAATGCAAGAACCCAAATTCTCTGATTATTACAAACCAAGTAATGATCAAAAGACTGGGGAAATGGTATATGTCGGAGCTGGAATGTTAGGTTTGGGGTATGTGGTAAGTAAAATATTATAAATTATTATTTTGTTATGTAACCCAGCAATTGGGTTATATAACACAAGTATATTTATTATTTGGTTTACGTGAGACTTCCATCATCAGAATCTTCATCATAACCAATATAGGAAGAAGCAGATTCACCGTCAGAAATAATTACTTCAGGATTATATTTTCTGCGTGGTGCTAATCTTTTAATTTCTTGCTTCGTTTCGACAAGAGCGTCATAAAGTTTTACTTGCAATGAAATACGCGAACCAATAAATATTGATTCAATTTTGATTGAACACTCTGCGTGGCAGCCTTTATTGATTAAATCTTTTGGTTTTATTGTTTCATTGCAATCTTCACTTCTAATATCGTATAATTTTGTAAGAATTTCTCCTTTTTTGTATGAAATTAATTTGGGGTACAATGTTGGCCCCCTATCAGGAACTTTTTGCGCGTAAGGTTTGTTTTTCCCGTCTTCAATTTTTTCCATTTTCCAATAGAGAGGATTAAAACCTCCCTTTGTTTTGGTGAGATCAGATCTTTTCAACTCAAATCTATCAATTTCATCTTTATTTTCTATAATATGATCAATGCAGCAATCTACTATTTCATTAAATTTTTCTATCCATTTTTCCTCTTCATTAGTGGGTCTATTTCCGCTCCATAAACATAAGGGAAAAGAATAAGCCGAAAAACTTTCAGAAACTCCAAATGAATACAACCGACCAGTTCGCATAACTAATTCTCCTTTGGTTCCATCTTTATTTTTTGAAAAAATTTTAATTCGCCTAAATTCAACCTTTGGCTTGCTACCTGGAACTTCACCTAAAATTGGATTAGAAAAGATCATTCTTTCTCTTGGATCATAATTATTAATATCTATTAATTCGGTATTTTCGTTTATCATTTTATTTCTTTTTATTTATTCCTTTTATCTTTTAAATCAATTTTTCTTCAGTTCTAAGGGGTCTAAAGATTTCATACTGATGAGTAAAAAATCATGGCGGAAGAAATACCAATGGAAGATTTTCCGAAAGGAACTGATGATGATGATGATTATGATTGGGATGATACAACTTTTCAAACCCCAAATACATCTACAAGCCGCATAGAATATCCCGGTTATGGTGAGGATGAAGGAAGAAGACGAGCAGAATGGGATATGCCCTCTGAAAGAATTAATTTGGGTGATGAGGAATATGATAGAAGGGGAGAAGCGGGACAATATCTAAGACGTTATTTTCCAGAATTCAATCCGAGGGATGCGTCATTTAATGTTGAATTTGAAGAAGACGGAAGTATAACCGGGATATTAAGTGATAGGAAAGATGCCAAGAAGCATATCATACTTGATAAAGATAAAAATCTTAGGCTTGAAGATTTACCAAAAACATTTAGAAAAGAACTGGGTGCTGATTATGAAACAATGTTGGAAAAATATAATAATGCCCAGTTAGATTTGAGGAAATCCATTGAGAAAAATAAGGAATTAGATAATGCATTGCAAGGATTGAAAGCAACAGCAGAAGTATATCCTCTGGAGATTGAACGATATGCGGAAAGAGAAAAAGAACTTAGGGAATTCATTGAGAGACAACAGGTGCAAAAAGCAGAGACTAAAAGTCTTTTCGATCAAACCGTTAAACAGAATGTGGAATTAAAAATACAAGCGGAAAAACTTTTAGAAGAGGTAAAATTATACAAAGAAGAAATAGACAAATATAAGAAGGGTAAATCAAATGAATCAAAATTAAAACAAAGCAATGAACGATTAAAATCTGAGGTTGATAAATTAAAAGAACGGCTTAGTAATAAAACAATTTCGGGTGAAGAACAATTATCAGATATTGAGGGCCGAAAAGATGAAATACTAAAAAATTTACCGTTACGGGAGAAATTAAAGTATATATTCAAAAAGTATGGTTTTACAGTTTTTGCTGTTCTAAGTGCGGCGGGCGCCATCATTGGAGTTATAGTTTCTAATCTTTCAAAAGGTTTATCTGCTTTGGGGAAAGGAGTGGGAAATGGTTTGAAAACTCTTGGAAAAAAACTGGGTGAAATATTACCGGGGATGGTCGGAGCAATAGTTAGCTTTCTTTTCAAAACCGCGGGTCAGGTTATTGGATTTTTAGGTGAGAATGCTTGGCTTTTGATAATGGCTGTAGTTCTATATTTTGTGGAAAGTATAAAAAAGAAGAGAAAGTAACAAATTTAAAGACATCATACTGTTCAGTAAAATACAATATGGACGAATACAATGGAATTTATCCCCAATTACCTAATAATAATTTCCAAACACAAAGCGGAGATAATTTGATTAATTTCAGGCTGCAAAAATCAAGCGAGGTATTGCAAAATCTCGAGAAGGAAATAAAACATTACGAAGAAGTGAGGAAAAAATATAATAGAGCAAGAGGAATATGTACAAAAATTAGTGTTTCTGGAGGATTTATTTCAGTTCTTCTATCAGCAAGCGGATTAGGAACTTCTCTCACGGGTTTTGGTGCTGTTGTTGGCGTGCCTTTGGGTGTGGTTGGGGGTGTTTTTGGTGGTTTGTCGATTGGATTTGGTTTTGCCTCTAAAAGTCTTTCTGGTAAAGTTAGTAAACACGAACAAACCGTTGCAATTGCAAAATCAAAATTAAACACCATTAGCGATTTAGTCTCAAAAGCTTTGAAAGATAATGTTATATCCGATCAAGAATTTTCCATAATTTTAGCGGAATTGGAAAAGTTTCAAAAACTGAAACAAGAAATACGACAAAAATTCAGAAAAGATTCAGAAAAAAACTTCGATATGAGTATGATAAGGAAGAAAGTTCGAGAAGATCTATTAAAAGAATTAACCAATCCCGCTCATTAAAAATTTCTTTTGAAAGAACTGATGTGGGGTGTAATTGTTTTGCGGGGATTAGAAGAGAGGCTAATTGATTTTACATCTTATTCTTAAAAGATCTAAAGATCAGATAAATTGGGAAACAAAGAATAAGATGTTATTGGATGATTTCAAAACTCAATACCCTAGGGCGAACCTTGAAAAATTTACATTTGTTAATGACTCATTTGGCGGGTATATTAAATGGAAAGTTAATGGAACAACAATTATGTCCGGTGATGATCCTTCCGGAAAAACCTGGACTGAAAATCTTTCTAATAATTTGAAAACATTATTATGGCAAGATTTGGGGGTGGAAAATAAAGTAAGGGCAAGTTCATTTCCAAAAAGTTTAACATTTACAAAACAAACATATCCAATACCAGGGATTAAATTCGATGAATTTGCTCTTAATGTAACAAAATTATTAATCGAACTAAATATATATGTTTCAGAAAAAGATAGTTTCACTGCGTCAATGAAAAATGTTTTTAAAAATCAAACTGTGGGGTTTACTAGTGGAAAAGAAGCAAGAGCTTGGTTGAGTAAACCAAATATTAATCAGTGGCCGCAACAATTAAACATGGTGGTTTGGTGCGCAACGTCTGGATGCGGTGTAAGTTTAAGTGATATTTTTAGTTACCCAAAAGTTATTAGAAGTTTTTTTGTTTTTCACATTTACTTTACAATAAGAAGAATAATATATGAATTAAATCTACCATTACCCGGCGAACAAACTTTTTCTTCAAAAAATAATCCATACAACAAAAATTCTTATAATAGATTGTGCGCAGAATTTGGGTTAAGCAATAATCAAGATTATAAGGGATGGAATAAAACTTTAGCCGATTTTAGATTTAAGGGAGGTGCAAATCATGGTTTGGGGGATGTATTTATTGATTATGGGGAAGGATATGCAGACCCCGGAAGAGTTCCTGGGAGCGCAGCTGCCCAAGCGACGGGTGGTGGATATCAAAATGTCAGGATTATAAGAAGTTATGATACAGAAGCCAATATTTGGCCAAGCAGAGAAAATAAATTTTACGATGATGGGGGTAGAAAAAATAAAGGCGATTTAGTATCAATGCTTCGAAATGATCATTTTGTTGATTTTCAATATGCTTGGTTTATAGCAGAATCTGGACATGGATTAACAAAGGCGGGATTGGGAAGAATAAATAGATCAATTGAAGCTTTTGTTTATTGTGTTTTAGGCTCACAAGTTAATACTAGAACTTCAATTGTTAGTAAGGGAGGTGGTGGTTTTGAAACCCAACAAAACTTTATATCTTTATTTGAAAGTTCTGTGATTGAAAATGACATATCCAAATCAATTCAAAGATATCAAACAGCAGTTCAAGAATCAAAATCTCGCCTTGATTTAGCTGTAGCTCCTGGTGTTTGGTTAATGCCAAGCAATTTAATAATAAATACAGAAAGCATTATTGGGTACAATAATGATTTGAAAAAGGTAACAGAAGATATGACCTTTGGAGTAAATAATTCAATAAATGTCGAAACAAAAAATGTTGGAATACCTAATAGTTTGGGCACCTCAAAGGTTTTATTAAATACCAATCCTCAACCAAGAAAACCTAAACTAAACAATAGCGGCGAATCAAACAATGAGGAAGAAATTAGTAATATAGAAACATCTTCTCATCAAAATAATCTTATTGTTTTAATTCTTGCCGGAGGATTATTATCTTGGTTTTTATTTCGCTAATGTTTTGATTATATAAATCTAAAGATGAACATGATGTAATCAAAACAAAAATGTTAAGTATTACAATGTGTGAGCCAGAAAGTAGGATTTATTTAGATCCGCCGCTGAAAAATATTCGGGAGATACAGCTTCTGGATTGTAATATGCAAACCAAAAGATTGATTAATTTCAAGGATCAACAGGCGCTAACTGATGAAAGACAAGGGTTCGTTTTAAGGATGCCACCGGGCACATATTCGTTGGTTGACATTCAATCAATTTTCCATAATTATACAGATAATCTAAAGTTAACAATAAATGGTAATAATAATGTTGGGTATCTATTTTCAAATAAGAATTATAACATTAAACTTACTAGAGATTTACAAATTTATTTGGGTTTGCCAGAAATTATAAACCCCCGTAAAATATATCCAATAAATATAAATATTAAAGAGCCATTGAGACTTATGTGTAGTATAGTGGATAATAAGTCTTCATATTTGAACAAAACCAAAAATGCTGAACTTGTAAAACTCTCACCATCACACCTACTCGCGAACATACCCTCAAAGGATTACCCGACAATTCCAGTTCAAAAATATGAGAGTCGCATAAACCACTTTGATTTAACTATCTTAGACAATGAATGGAAAAAACTTGATCTTAGTGGTTCTCCCATAACTTTTAGTTTAAGATTTAGATAAATTATCGAGGACTTTTTTTTGTTACATAACTATTACCCTAAGTTATATAACACAATTGCCCATTCTTTGCTTTTATTTTAAATCATTTAATAATTTCATTCTGCAAGCCTTGCAAGAAGCTTTTTGCTTGCCATGTTCACAAATTTGTGATCCGCCGCATTCTTTACATTGTTGTTTTTGTTTATTATGTTCACATATTTGTGATCCTCCGCATTCTTTACAACATTGTTTTTGTTTATTGTGTTCGCATATTTGTGATCCTGCACATTCCTTACATCGATATTTATATTTATTATGCTCGCAATTATATCCATTACATTCACTGCAAAATTTTTTTATTTTCTCATGATCACAAATAATTCTGCTAATGGGGAAAACTTTTTCAATTAAATCAGTAATTTCCTCATCTTTAAAATTTGTAATTTCATCAATTAGCTCTTGCTTACTCATTTTTGCTCTTCCTTTAATTTCAAGATCTTTTGCTATTATTTTTAGTTCATAAATATATAAATCTCTTATCCGATCCATAATTACTTTTGTAGAAAATATCAAATCTTTAAACCATTTTTCAAATTTTTAATCATCCTGCCCAAGAAATATTACCCAATAAATCTCTGATTAAATCTCTGTTTAAATTTGAAAACGAATTTAGCTTATAAGCTAAAAAATCCCTGTCAAAATTCCTGTGTCTTAAAACCGTACTTTTCTCCCTCTCTCCCTTATCTAAAAGCTTTTCAGTAAAGTTTTAAACTACACAAGATAGGTTACGTTGAAAACAACACGTGCTCCTTTTGTAAATCTAAACTAGAAATACTGCACCACTTTCTTCTATTGCTCTGGCGTTCGACTATCAGTTTGGGATAAATTTGAAAGCTATTATTTTAGCCGAACTTATCAGCCACTATGCCTCACTCTGGAACACATCTGTACAGGGATATTTAAGTGTCTATATCATAGAACATAGAACATACTTATTTTTCTAGGACAATTCTGTCCAAGAGTGAAAGGCGCAATGAGGTTATCCCTATGTGAAGCGCCAACCCAAAGGCCAGACCACAACACCGGGAACTACGTCCCCTACTCTTTACGATCAGTGCGTGGGTTCTTTTAACGTCCCACCATGTTATCATGAGACGCGACCTACGGTTTATCGTCATTATCCGAGAAGACTAGAAAGTCTAACCATATGCAGATGTCATAACAAAGGCAGCACTTTCTCCTCAGTTATTTTAAGACCCTGAGTGTTGGTCTGGCCGGGGTTTGAACCCGCAACCTTCCGCACGGTAGTCCGGTGCTCTACCAACTGAGCTAACCGGTCGGCGGTAAATCTTCGGTAACCGGTCGGCGGTACATGTTCTGTATTTTTGTGGTTCTGGTAAGTACATTAAGAGAAGTTAGCTGTTCAAAGACGTTTTTACGAATTCGTCGTTCAAAGTTCCTGCTTGAGCCACACCCATGAAACTTGACCAAGCTAGTAAGGGGGGCATGGGTCTATTCCTGACTTGGCGTCACAAACTGATTTGTATGCCATTAAGTCTTTATAAACATGCATGCAAATCAGTTTGTGACGACATGTCACGAATAGACGCATGCCCCTTATTAGCTCGGTCAAGTCTGATGGGTGTGGCTCAAGCAGGAACTAGTTTGAAGGTCGATACCAGCACAAAAACACGGTGAAATTCGAAAAAAAACGTTTTTGAACAACTATCTACTCTTAATGTACATACTAGAACCACAAAGACACGGAAGACGATATACGCATTTTAGGTTCAGAGAGCCCTTTTCTAAACTACAGTCAACTCTCGGCTAACGGACACTCATCAGCCCACAGCTCTACCTACGGACACGTTTTCCAATTACCCTTTTTACCTCCCAGTCAAACTTTGTATTTACACATTCCAGTAAAGCAGACACTTTATCGTCAGCGGACGCGGACACTTTTGAAAATGCAAATTGGATTTTTCTCTTGTTTACTCTCTCTCTCTCTCTCTTAGGCGGACATCCAGCCAATGTTTCTTTGGTGCACGCTTATGGGAATAATTCTTGTAAGCGGACAGCTCTACTAACGGACGCTTTTTCCAATCTCCTAGGGTGTCCGCTCACGAGAGAGATGACTGTATAATATTGTTAGGAAAATTATATCTATCAGATTGCCAAAGGAGCAACAAATTGTCAATTTCCAGATGTAACAGGTTTTTTTTCTATAACTGCACAAAACATATAAAGACTGAAAGAAAATGATCTTAGTCGGCAGAAACTCGCCATAAATTTGTTGTTCAGGATCAAAAACAGACATTCAAAATTTGTATGAAAACTTATATGGGTGGCCTGGGTTCGAGTAGTCGCACTGTAGCATGAATGATGACTTTGTAAATAATAATAATAATAATAATAAGTAAAGGTAATCATACGGTTTCGAGTTCAATTTGGAATTAATTTGCACGAGTGAGTTTTTCAAAAAGCTGAAATTGCACGAGCCGCTTCGGCGAGTGCAATTTCAGCTTTTTGAAAAACTCACAAGTACAAATTAATTCCAAATTGAACGAGAAAAGCCGTATGATTACTTATTAATAATATAAACATGAAAAAATTCACCTGGAGGAAGTGCTGGAAGATCTCATTGCAGACAGACAGGAAGTAAGCATTTGACGTGGATTTGACACTTTATTTACTGATTGGCTGATGAAGATCAACTGATAACGCTACGAACTCAAAGCGGTTCGTTTAAAAATAAAGAACATCATAATCCAGAAAATCGATGTGTAATTTGCACTGGTGTTACACTTTTTGCACTGGTATTACACTTTTTGCACTGGTGTTACACTTGAACTGCACTGCTCTCAGCCAATCAGAATCGAGTAATTTTTTCATGTATATTATTATAATAATAATAATAGTAATAATAACAATAATAATAATAATGATGACGATGATAATTATGATAATAATGATGATGATGATAATGATAATAACAGTACTGAAGAATTTTTATGGCGCAATATCCATAGGCTCATGGCGTTTCACAATAAAATAGCAATAGTTTTAACGAAGTAAATGCACGCCTACTTTCAGAAACAAGAGAAATCGATCATGAACTTGTCAGCCACGACCTCGCTCCAATCGGACTTCGAAAAGTTCCTTGTCACCACGAACACATTCGTTCTTTCTCCTTGCATTATACTTGTAGCCATATTGTCAATCTTGGTGAACGGGCTAGTTATATTGGGTATCCTGTGCAACTCTTCACTGCACCGTCCGCCGATCTACTTGCTTTGCTGTGTGTCCAGTAACGATCTACTTTGGGGAATGGCGTCTTTGATAAAAAAGACCATCGGCTTAACAAACAAGCAATTCTGGGATGATGACAAGACCACTGCATTTCCCCTGGAACTTCTTGGGTTTTCCACAATAGTTTCTTGTTTGGTCGTATTGAGTCGAGATCGGTTTTTAGCCGTTTCCGAGCCAGTGTGGTATCGAAGCCAGGTGAAAACTTCCCGAGCTGTGCAAAACATTCTGGTGGTTTGGATTCTTTGCTTTGCTGCGGCAGCAATCACCTATGGAATCTCTGTCCATACTGACGTTCATGCCGTACGAGGCCTCGTCAGCGCCGTTATCGGCAGTGTTTCGCTTCTCGGTATTCTTCGTTATCAAATCGGAATGCTACTCGTGATCAGACGTCATAATCGGAACATGCGCGGAGTGAGAAACATAGTACCTGCCGTTAAGCGAGAGAGAGACCTGGCAGTGGCAGCGTCTCTGGGGGTACTGGCCAGTTGTTTGTGCTTTTCACCTGTGGTGTTCATTGTTATCGTTTCGTACTCTTTAGGAGAAACAAACATAGGACTACTCAAACCATCTGGTAGTCTCGCAGTACTGCTGAGTGGCCTCGCAACACCTTTCATAAACTGTTACAAAATCAAACAGATACGAGAAGCCACTCTTCGTTTCGTGCGATGCAAAGGAGGAAGAAACTCCGCTGATCCTCAAACCTTTCCAGATTCAAACAAAACCAACCCGCCAAAAGACCCGCGCGATAGCAACAGAGACAAGGAGACTGGGCCCGAAGTCTTGGAAGCCCGCAATGCACCACAGGAAACCTTCATCGCTGAAACATATTTCACTTCGCCCCCAGTTCTCCCCGGGGTTGCAGTTTACAATGTAATGGACCTTGCTGGATCTGAGCCTGTCGCGAATGAAGACAGCGGTGAAATGACTTTTGAAACACATGCTCAGTTGGATGTGGGGATAACCAACGACGGATCAGAGAATACCGAGCTTTAGAATGAAAAAAAACCGAGACGGGAACATCAACGACACGAAAACAACGACCGAACAGCTCCATGCAAATGTGTATAGAAAATAAAACCAGGCAGGTTTCTTTAACGTAAACAGCAAAATAATTTGTGTATTGGCCATGTTCGAAGTCCTTGAGAAGCCAGGGACGTAAAGCCCTGAAACTGCATTAACCCTTTCACTCTCATGAGTAACTTTATAGATTTTACTCTGTCTAACGCCAGACGATCTTACTCGTCAAATGGAGACCCCTTGGGAGTGAAAGGGTTAAAAAACTATCTCCCTTAACCCTTTCAATCCCAAGAATGACTTCATAGATTTTATTCCGTCTAACGCCAGATGATTTAACTTGTCAAATGGAGACCCCTTGGAAGTGAAAGGGTTAAGGAATTCTAGACATCACCAATATTCTGGTTCAACACAATTATTTCGATTATTATATTTTGGAGTCAGCTGTTACCTTTGGAGATGCTCCCCTCACTGCCCTTACGAGGGGGCCGAGTGAGGAGTAGGAGGAGAGTGAAAAGTGGGAGGAGAGTGAGAAGTAGGAGGAGAGTGAGGAGTAGGAGGTGAGTGAGGAGTAGGAGAGTGAGGAGGAGATGAGTGAGGAGTAGGAGGAGAGTGAGGAGTAGGAGGAGAGTGAGGAGTAGGAGAGTGAGAAGGAGATGAGTGAGGAATAGGAGGTGAGTGAGGAGTAGGAGAGTGAGGAGGAGATGAGTGAGGAGTAGGAGGTGAATGAGGAGTAGGAGGTGAGTGAGGAGTAGGAGGTGAGTGAGGAGTAGGAGGAGAGTGAGGAAATGAGTGAGGAGTAGGAGGTGAGTGAGGAGTAGGAGAGTGAGGAGGAGATGAGTGAGGAGTAGGAGGCGAATGAGGAGTAGGAGGTGAGTGAGGAGTAGGAGGAGAGTGAGGAGAAGGAAGAGAGTGAGGAATAGGAGGAGAGTGAGGAGCAGGAGGAGAGTGAGTGAGTAGGAGGAGAGTGAGGAGTAGGAGGTGAGTGAGGAGTAGGAGGTGATCAATAACCGAACAGACACACCGTACAATGAGCCCCTAATTCGCTAATTAGGACGCCATTTTGGAGGCTCGGCTGAGTGAGAAAACGACCACTCCCTGCTCGTTCCTGGTTACTCGGCCCAGACCTGTCCAGCGCGCGTCCTATCAGCCGAATTGGTCAACCTCCACGCTGTAAACGCCGATATTAGAGGACTTCGCAGAAAAGTCAACACCAACCCCCTGTCACATACATAAATAGATACATACATACATACATACACTTTATTTCAACTCGAATTGTCAGAGTAGCTCTATTGAGCTAATATCTTCGAGAAAGAAAAGTACATAAATCAATTAAATTATAAGAATACAATAATTTAAACTACTATTACGACAATGACCAAGCTAAAAAAACATGGAGATTTGGGAAAATTGAAGGACTTACGCTGAGAAAAAAAAAATAAGAACTATAATCAGGAGTTCATCAAGTGAGAGTTTTCGTTTTCTGTTTGCGAATGAATTGAATATTCTATTGATTTCGTCAATCGCTCGACACTTAAATTCAAACCAGCCGGTAGTGTAACTGACTTCAATGGACTTCTCGTTAACCTGTAAGGACTCCAGGTGCGACTCAAAAACAACACTGTTGTATGTTCTTAGTTATTTTAACCAGTCCTGTATGATGTTCTAAGGGACGAACCATTAGAAAAGTGATGGGGGTGGGGGGGGGGGGGGAACCAAAAGAATTCATGCAAGGGAAAATGCTAAAAAAAAATTTTCATGCAAAGAAGAAGGTAAATAAAACATTCATGCTGAAGGAAGGTCCCGTTGTGACTTTTTCACACGTAGTAAAAAAAAATCGTGCAGAGGGGTTCACCTGAAAAAAAATTCCTGCACAAGCAGTGAGCGTGCAAGCCGAAAATTCCCCACCCCCTCCCCCCCCATCACTTTTCTAATGGTCGGTCCCTAAGGAGTTGCCTGACGGCTACATGAGAGGTGCCAAGCCTTGATAGAGAGATTGACATTCCTTTAATTTTACAGTTTGAATGAGACTTTGGAGTGCATCCGGCTTCTCCACAGTTTGTACTTTTCGTGGTCAAAGTAGAGTGCCAGCATTTCTCGCCCTAAAATCAAATTTATAAATAAATGTAAAAAACAAGAGTATGTCCATGCCTTCAGTGAGTAACCCTTTAGACCTCAAGGTCAAGAGATAAATTCTCCTTGGTGATGCCATACATTTCATAAGGTACCAGAAAAGAGAATGTGTAAGAATATCAATAAAGTTCCTTACTGGTGATCATTCCCTTATATTTTCATATATGTAGTATTGAAAGTAATGTAGTATTGTAAGCATGGTGTGGTATTCAAATAAATATAATCTGGAAAAAGAAATTCAGTCTTGGTGATAGTGAGAAGTTTTTTTTAACTGATCAAGTATGAATAGTATACCTGTTGGTGAGAGTTCCAGAGGAGACTCCACCTTCACCACTGACGGCTTCATCGATTTCGACAAAAACTTCATCAATTTCTCACCCTTCTTATTTCCGGTCACGTTGTTGCCTATCACGTGGATTATCGTATCTTCAGGATTTAACTTTGTCATGTAAGTACCAAGATTCTGCCAAAAGCTGTAAATCAGGAGGGAGGGGTCAGGGTTGCTAGTTCCTCAGCATAGTACAGGTGGGGGAGCAATGGAACAAGGGGGAGAGGGCAAGGATGCTTTTTCAAGAAACGAAGGCTATTCTCTGGTTTTTGTGCGGCTTACACGAAGTGTGTAGCCAATTTAAGGCACAATCAGATTTACTTATTTGTCCACGAAAGTCGAGCGTCTGTCACGTCTAATAACCCACACATATATGCATTGCGGTCCTATTTTTATCAATGTATTATTTCCACACTGCAGTTTCCATACGCTGGGTCTGCCGGAGATTCCGTTTCTCAGTTAATCAATCTTAACCCATTCATTTTATATATAAGTAGTAGGAAGAATATGTTAGAATATCAACATTCTCATCAAATTGAAGGAGGCGAGACGGAATGCACGATATATTCATTCTTTCTGTTAAAAGAGTCAGCTATTCTTTTGAGGATGCGTTTTTTTAAGGGCTGCGCTCCTTTAGTCTCCTCCGCAGCCGTTATTAGGATCGTCACGCAACGCTTTTTGGGGGAGAAGCGTTGCGTGACGAACCTAATAACGGCTGCGGAGGAGACTAGCGCTCCTTTGGTGTGATCCGGATCTGAATTTGTGATCTGCGATCGCACGGATCACGGCGCATCAAAGAAACTGATGAATTCACTCTGGACAATGATTCATCGGTTCCTTTGATGCGCCTTGATCTGAGTGACAACAACAATACTACAACAACAACAACAATTTATTTACATACTGATGTCGGGTCACACATCCAGATACGGATCACACCTAGGGAACGCACCCCAAGTAAGTCAATTGTTACCACATTGTTCTTTTTTAGTGCAGATTGGTGATGTGTGTGCATCAGGCCGGGAGAGGGGTGGGGTTGGGGTGGTGTCTTACCTACTCATTTCCTCATCCTGCTCGACCTTGGCCTTGGTAACCATCTTTCCTTTCACAGGGTTAAAATAACCAGGCCCTCCCTAGTGACAAAATAACACAGCCTCAACCACCTTCCCAGATGTGGTAACTGACATTCATAGATTTGCTAGCAATTAAACAAGAACTTATGTGTTTCGCTGTCTTTCCAGACATCCATGCCATGCATGCATAAATTGAAATGCCTACGTGCTTGTTTTAATCAACTGAATACTTCCTACTTTCATCTCTTACTTCCTTCTTGACCTTAAGTGTCTAATTTGATCATCGGATGAAAAATTTAAACCACACAGTATAGTAAAACAAACAGTACCACAGTACAGTACTGTTCAGTAGCTTTCCAAAGAATGGTCGCATTGCATATTAGATCAACAGATAAACAATTCTGAACTTAAATGTATAGAAAAACAAACAATATGACATTGCTAGTAAGAAAATACATGACATTGCTACTACTAAAATATCATTCACCTGACAAACAAGAGCTATTGATCTGGCTCGACTTTTGCTCTGAAAGCTTTCAAGTATTGAAGTAATGCGATCTGTTTAAAAAGTAAAAACGAAACAATACCATATATGGATAGTTACAGTGGCCACCCTATCCCTCGCGTTTAAGGTTTATTTTATTAGGGGTGGGGTGTCAGGTTTTATGAGGGGTGGGGTGTCAGGTTTTATGAGGGGTGGGGTGTCAGGTTTTATTAGGGGTGGGGTGTCAGGTTTTATTAGGGGTGGGGTGTCAGGTTTTATTAGGGGTGGGGTGTCAGGTTTTATTAGGGGTGGGGTGTCAGGTTTTATTAGGGATGGGGTGAACTCAAGAATAGTTTATATGGGTGGGCAGATTATTCCTTTGAATTTTAAGCCTTGACAAAAAGAGAGGAACTCAGAAGACAGGCAAGTTTGGGAAGCCTCTTAAATAAGAGCAAAGAGTCTTGCGCGTGACAAGAAACAAAAGACCTCTGGAGTTTACTAAGGGAACTTCCTATGTATAGAGCCTTTCCACTCACATGATCAGCGGCCATGTTTTTAACGGAAACAAAAGAAGATATTTGGATAAGAATAGAACTTATTCCTGGAGGATCAGTTTGGGTCACCAACATGGCCGCCTTTTCCTTGTTTGGGAACACCAACATGGCTGCCGAGACGTCATGTGCAAACGTTCTATATTAAGCCGACTCTCAAAAAGTCGCATTTAATGATTGCCTAAGCGAAACCCAAAGACAAAATCAATCCAGTAAACTGTAGGCATCTTTCTATCATCTTTATGGCAAGTTCTACAGCGAATACCTAATTTTTTCACACTTCATCGTAAGGATTACTGACGGCACAGTCACTATTAGGAAATGCTGAAATGTTATCTTACCTAAAAGATCTTGCAGTGACGTCTTTGTAAAATCCTACAAAAATTAAAATAATAATAATAATAAAAATATATTAATCGAAATGAAAGAGAAACCAGAGAAAGAGTATCCATTTCTATTATTCAAACTGCATTTTTGAAATAGTGCAAACGCAATCTATGTAACAAACTCACTCTCGTTTCGTTCAAGTAATGGTCCGGCTAAGTAGCAGGCAGAAAAACAACAGCGCTCGGCAATAGTGTCAGGTAATTTTGTGTGCTAATTGGCGCACAGAACAAAATCCAAATTTGTCCGTACACCCGCCTAGCTTTTAGCCGGACCATTACTTAACAACGACCAATCATACTGGTCAGTATTAAGTACGCCATTTTAATCATTTTCAATTCATTAGTGAACTCTGCTCTCTTGCCTAATTACAATACTTACATATACAAATTTCAGTACATCATCCCTCACTATTTGCTCTAAAACGTCAGACCTCGGTACATTTGATGCAATGATCTGGGGACAAAATGATTTTGAGCCAGCAACACTTCCGTTAGTTAAGCACACAAAAGTTCTATTTAACCCAATCACACTTAATTGCCTCAAGGCGTAGAAGGAAAACAACTCTACTTATAAGGCAATGTTTCGTTCTATCTCAAAAAATAAACTTCAAAACACCAACAAAAATGAAACAAAGTCCTACAATGTTTCTGTGTTTAGTTGATGTGTTTTTTGGTTCCCTTGATCGTGTGGCCATGATTCAAATTACCTGTCTGTTCCTTTTCTTTTTGTTTCCCCCTTCTTATTCTTATTTGCATGTTAATGTGCTTTTTGTGCTTATCTAAAAATAAATATATCCAAAAATAATAAAATACGGAAAAACTGTCCTTATAAGGCTTATGATGTCAGCAGTTTGATTGACAGAACTCACCACAATTCTGGGAGGTGTGTAGTTTTCTCCCATCGTAGTCATTTCAAACTGTGAATTATTGAAACAAAAAAGTGAGTTTGAGGAATGACTTTAAATGTTGTGATCACAACAGTCTGAGGAATAACAACTCAATGTTAATAATTTACCTGCTGTTCTGTTTTCCACTTTAAGTCTGTTATATCATCCTGGTACAAATTGAAACTCTCTTTGGTCTTTTCCCCTGAAAGAGGCAAATCCACTTACATTGTCATTGTAAACGATAATAATAATAGTAATAACAACCAAGATAATGATAATAATGATGATGATAATGGCTATGTTGAGAATATTAATAATAATAATAATGATGATGATGATAATGGCAATGTTAAGAATAATACTGTTAATAATAATGATGATGATGACGATAATGATGATGTACAAAGCAGCAAAAACTTCTTCATGTAAGAGCTATGAATATCTTCAGTTAATAGTGTACAACAAAAATGTTCTCAAGGAGTCTGACCAATTTGAATATCAAGCACAGGTGCAGCAGTTGTTGATTCTCTCCATGGTTTCCTGTATCGGGCCTCTGTGGAATTTTCATCTTCACTTTCTTGTTCTTCTTGTACCGTATCCAGGTGACTTTTATTACGGTCTGTCTTTGAATAGTAATTTCGAAATCCTCTGGCGAAACAAAATTACAGCACAGAAATATTAATTTCAACATTTCAAACATATTAACAAGTAATGTTGGTCATTTCAGATACATAGAAAGTTGGCAGATTATTTAAAGTATTAAGTAGCTGCCCTAGATTGCAGAATACTTGGCCCACTCATTTACATACTGATGAATAACAGAGTCCAGTGTTATGTGCCGCGTTCTTCTACAGTCGCTCCATGTAGCAGTCTAAGAAGAACTTCTGGACACAGCACAGTGTGCGTTAACTATGACTCCACTGATAGTCGTAAAAAGCACCATACTTTTGAATTATTTTGGCTGATTCCTCTCTTTCATCAAGTTCCTTCCTGCACTGATATCCTCTCACATGTCTGAAAAATGAGAATTTCAGCAAGCGATAAAATGACATTTTTCTTCAGAGTCAGTCACAACACTACACACAGTCCAATGAAGTAATCAAAACTGAGAGTTAGAAAATCCACATAAACTTGTCATCCTCCATCAAAAGATGAATAAAGACAGCAATCTGTAATAAATTATAGTAATACTGGTTCTCAAGTACCAGGTCTTAGATCTTATTGGTACGAAAGGAGGCTTTTCATTGTAAGTATCACAGAAGATCTTGATTATTAAAGCTCTGGTCAATTTTTAAGCCTGAAATGTTTTTCCTTACTATAAAAATCAACTATTTGGTCAGGTTAAAACTTGAAGGAAAAGAATAAGTCTATAAATAATTTACTGACTAAGTAATATACAAACCTTTGAATGGTAACAGCAGCATCTCTTTCTTTCGCTATTTGTTTTCTAGCCTTGAAACCCCTAAATGTACTAAAATAGTAGATAATTATGGAAACAGTAAATTACATAAATTTATATTTCATAAAAAAGAATGATTGGTCAGCCAGTCAGTCAGTTAGTAAGACAGTCAGTCTATCAGCCAATCAGTTGGTCAGTCTATCAGGTGGCCAACTCATCAGCACTTCAGCCAATCTGTCATTCAGTCTGCTGCCAGTCAGTCAGTCAGTCAGTCAGTCAGTCAGCCAGCCAGTCAGTCAGTTAAGCCAGACCAGTCAAGATGCAATTCAGCCACTTATTTGGTTAGTAATATATATGTCACGTCAGTCAGTTTGCTATCCAGTAAATAAATCACTCACTCACTAGCTCAATAGATCAAACCAATCAATCAACCAAACAACCCACCAATCACTTTATATGTATTCCTTACTAGAATATACAATAATAGTACAGTTGTTAATCATAAGGAGAAAGAAAGAAAAGAAAAACCTTTGAATAGTAACTGCAGCCTCATCAGTGAAAAGGTTGTCTCTCTTCATACTTTGATCCTTGCTTTGATCTGGTGTATGAGGTTTTAATGAGGGGTACATGTCCTTACTTGACTTGACCTCCTTTTCTACACCCCTGGATGAGACCACGCCCTTATTATGCAGGGCGTGAGTTGATGTTCCAACAACTCCTTCACCCCATGATGCAACTGCAATATTCGTGCTGCTCTCAGCTTTAGAGTCCCTCTGTTGTTGACCAGGCTCTAAAGCTGGATCTGATGAAATATTGGATAAGTAACAAGTTAAACGTAGCTTTTAACCACTGACTATTCGTACAGGACCCGTAGGTTGAGCTATGTTGCTGTACATATGGGATTCTTTCTAAAGATGTACCAGGTAGTCTAGTACTCAACTGGTCCGAATGCAGGTCACGCCGGGTAATTGCAAACTGATTTGTTTGCTGTCATATTTTAAGGTTGTATTTGCCGTCTCAAGGTGCTTCGATCTTGTTGCGTTTGCAAATATTACAAACATATTTTGTCTCATATTGTGACCGTAAGAATTGGTTTTCTGTTCTCAACAAAAATGCTCCAAATTCCACGTGGTGCATTTTTAATTAATTGGAGGCAAAGAAAGATGTTCTTCATAAATCATGGCTTTATTATGTACACTCAGAAGGGCGTTAATGAATAAGCCATAGATATAGCAGCGCCACCCACTCCTTCCTTTGACCACCCTCCCTCCCCCCTGAAAATAATGACCGTCCCAATTAATACTAGTAAAGATGTACTAGTGCACTGATGCAAATGCCCCAATCTGATTTGTTGAGTTACTGCACAGTATCAGCCTTTATAGTTCACCGCTAAATTTTCTCCCATTCTTATTGGGTGAAATTGATCACGTGATGCGATAGAGTTCGTCCGTGAGGAGACACCATAGTGCCCTACCCGGGTGGATAGTACTCATCCGTGAAAATGTGAATTTTACTACAGTTATACTGTATTTCTTAGCCAATGCACGTTGCGAATTATTGCCATTTTGGGCTTAACGCATGAATAGATATTTGATTGATCTCCATTTAGTGGGTTTTGACTGTTTGTCAACTGGCGTGCGGAGGATAATTTATTGGTGAACAATAAAGACAATAGTGTTGTGTCTCAGAACTATCGTTTTATGTTCGGTGTAAAACGCACCAGTGACGTAACAAAAGATTACAAAGAAAATCCAAACAATGCAGACCACGACAACAATGGTCTAAAACAAAAAGAATCTTCACACCGTTTTACACCGAACATAAACCCGGCTCAGCTTCAACACGCGCACTGATCGTAGTGCTTTATAACACAACTAATCGATGTGCGATTGGGAAAAGTACGGTTTATGTCCGTAATATATAGCCTCCATCAGGTTATGTAGTATTATTACTAATTTCAATTGAGCTCAAGAGCCAGCAGCCATGGACAGCTGTTTCGGCCTTGTTAGGCCTCATCATTTTACTTCCAAAATCGTTGCTGACATTCCCCGGCTAGGGGTTTATATTCGGTGTAAAACGCACCAGTGACGTGACAAAAGATTACAAAGAAAATCCAAACAATGCAGACCACGACAACAATGGCCTAAAAACAAAGAGAATCTTCACACCGTTTTACACCGAACATAAACCGAAATATCGGTCTAATAGATGGCCCTTGGAAATTTGATGTTCTTAAAACTAGCAAATTGCCCTCGAAGCTTCGCTTTACGGGCAACTATTTGTTTTAAAAACATCAAATTTCCGCGGGGCAACTATCAGCCGAAAGTTCCTCGACAGAAACACTCTGTTGTTTAATTAGAGAGTGCAGCACTTGGTTGACCCAACTAGTTTAGCTTTTTAGTTATTTTGGGTGTCCCACTACTGTATGTACTGTACTATTTAATTTATATATTTATAAATACAATCTTGTAAATTCTTTTAGTTTACAGTAGTAGAAATAAACTGTTGTTGTTGTTGTTGTTGAAGATCGTTTTCAAAATGGCGACGTCTTCCTGCTTTGGCGATGTTTCGCAGGAAGATTTAGTATTTTGGTATTTTTTCACCGACACATGATTCGTTTATTACGATTTTTACTAAAACAATAACTTTATTCGCTCTCGATTTCTATGAGATGATAGTTACCCCAAAGAAATTTCGATGTCATAATCTAATTGTTAATTACCGGTTTGTCAAGAGTGCAACGCAACGTTTCCCATCACGTTCAAGACAATTTCGAACGATTGCGTTACAAAAAGATCATAGCAAATCCACATTAGTTAAACGCGCACCGCGTAAGCTGACGATATCTAAATCGACAACAAGACGATATTTAAGTCAATCAACGTAACCAACGAAAATATTTACTTTTGTACGTCTAACAGAAGGTATAATGCGACAAAACGATAGCGATTTAATCACCCAAGAGCTTGTTTAGTAAAACTAATAGGCAATGAAACAGCTGGCGCGTCAAACTAATGCGTTTTCAGATTTCTGTGTAAATAATTTAGAAGTGTGTCTTTTGCTTACAATTTTGAGCAAAGGGTGAAAGTACCAAACAACATGCTCATATCCGTAAACCATTAATTAGAATATTAATTTTTTTGAAACATACATGAACCTTTCGTTTCTGGCGTGGCCTGTTCATCCGTTTTACCACTAAAAGCGTTCACTGCTCTGAAACAAAACACTCAAGTGTTATTATCTGAATACTATGTGATTTGAAAAAGAGTTGGATCAGACGAGGGCACGGTAACGGCGTTCACAACATGACAACTCACAAATGGAAATGCAAACAACACGCCAGGAAACACTTAGGGAATAAACATTTACTTGCCAACGATCATAAAAACCGAGCAACAAACATACATAAAATCTTACATAGCTTTGTGTTCGACTCTTCCTTTTCGTCTTGGGTCTTTTCGGTGTGAGACAATAGCTCCCATTTGAACGCGCTTCTCTCACGTTTTCTTTCTTTGCGTTAGGGAGATTAGTGTCTGCTCAAAACAGCTGTAACTCGAGCATGGAATCCACTCTCAAATTGGACCATATGGGGACTTCAACAAATAAACTGAGTTTTTCATTCGATATTGGCTTTATAACCCATCTAGCTTGGCTCAACAGCTACTACACTGAGGTCCAACAAGCCGTAAGTCACGCTGAGTGTCATTTAGATACTTCAGAGGATTAAAATTTACCATTATATTGAACATGTAACCAGGCAACCAGTTGTTTGAGAGATTATATTTCTCAAGTTCCGCTCCATTAACCTCCCGTAGGAGTCCATTTCATCACGATATTTTTAATTCCCAGCCAATTCTTAAAGAGAAGACAAAATCATACGAATATTTCTGCTGTAATTCGAATGAGGATAGAACTTCCAAAACTGGTAAAAGTTCGATACCAATCGATAGATAAGAGGACGTATGCGAAAGGAAAAACTAACAAATCAACTTCCACAATCTTTTATTTATCAGCATTTACCTCATTACCTTCATCTCATTGATCGGAAATGGAAATTATTGAATAAATAACTGAATCCTCCCTTGTGCATGAACTTTGTTTCTCGCCGCAGGGAAAAAGACAACATAGCCAGGAAACCGTATTTTTAAGCGCGGATGGTTTGTTGCTCAATTAGAGGAAGTAATGCTCAAATCTTTCAGATAGATAGTATTTCTTATCCTCACTGAAACCTTAAAAAAATGTCTCTTAATTTTCTTTGATTGGAGATCTCAGTCTACTAAATAATTTCTAATAAGCCGAGTCTGTCATATCACGTAATTTTTATAATTATAGTGGAGCACCGGCTTGTTCGGGTGAGCTTCGCTCAGTGGTTCCACCATCCTCGGAGACTCGTTGCCCCGTCGGTCTGTCTCCAGCAACCGATCGGATTGGGGTAGATATAGCGAGTCTAATGTTGCCGTAACTTAGCACTGCCGAGCATAAAGTCCAAAATTCTGTCCAGGAAAAATACGGCCACAAAATCCGCCAACAGAACTTGAATAAAAGTCTCACGGAACTGAAAAAGACAGAAGCAAATGTGGACACTGCTATTTCATCCAAAGCCTTATATCATTGCCGTCTACGTGGCGTTTCAGATACTTATTGTCTCTTATTACAAAGATATAACACCGTCAAAACGAAGATGTTTTTTTGTATCGCACAGAAGGGACTAATTGGTATTGTCTGTTATCTTTGTTTTTAAAGGGGCTAGACGTGGTTGAATGTCACGCAGTAATATCATGCTTCCTCTCTGAGTTATGGGTTGATAACGCAATCCTCCCAATAGCGAGAAAATAAATCTCTGCTTTCAGCATTATGAAGAATAGCTGAATAGTTCTTCCCTTACCAAGAATCCACATTGAAGAATTGATCCATTATACTGTTACTGTTTAAAGGGATAGTAGAAGCCTAAATAAACACTTGTTTTCACAATGGGAGGCAGGGTGGCCCAGTGGTTAGGGCGCCGCACTTGTACTCTGGTCAAGGTCCCGGGCTCGATTCCTGTCCTGACCACTACTCGAGGTTCTCAATGGGGTGGTGACTTTTACGGCTAACGGTTAATATTTTCTTACGGCTAACGGTTAATATTTTCTTACGGCTAACGGTTAATATTTTCTTACGGCTAACGGCTAACATTTTTCAATATTTACGCCTTACGGCTAATTTTTTTGCCCGTTTTACGGCTAACGGTTAACCCCATTGAGACCCTCCTACCTGGATATGCAATACGGTAACCCCGAGTTTCAGATCCTCTGCGTTTGTAAACAGCTAACTAACCCGCCTTCCACCAGTTGGGATTTTTAGCAAAGTTTCTGTTGTGTTCTTATGGTTAGCATAAGTAGGTGAAGAGCCTCCTTGTCGAAGCACTACTAATAAATCCTCATTTTTTTCGTTACCTTTTGAGGAAATGGCACAATCTCAAACTGCTGATTGATTTCCGGAATGGAGCCTGTGATCATGCAAACAACAAATCCAGCGGAAGCCACAAGACTATACAATAAGGCTCTGTTGTCAAGGAGACTTTCCATAAATGGATGGCCCTGGGTACAACACAACAAGTGTTACTGGAGCTCAATTAACAGACGTTTCAGCTACAATGTGTCATGTTACATAATAATGTAACTCATACATTATAAAGTAACAAGTATTATTTTATCTCTCTGTTAGTACGCGTACAATTCTCAATTTACAACACGTCAATTAAGCAGGCCGTACTTCACTGTACGGCCTGCTAAATTCAAAAGTTTGTTTTGAGATATAAAAAATATCTTACAAACCTCGTTTTTTCGGGTCCGTACTGTAAGTTACGGATCCTCGTTTTTTCTGCTCGGACATAAATGCGCGAGGAAAAAACTCGGTCCGTAACTTACAGCCGGTACGGACTTCGAACTCGTAAGTAAGAGGTATATCATACCACGCATGCGGTGTATATGGACCTAAGTCTCACAAGATTGGATAAAATCAATACGGCACAAATGATTAGCCAATGATTAGAGGGTTCCGGGTGGCTTCATGACAGCAGAGTAATAAAGGCGGATGCGTCACGCAAGGGAAGAGAAACAGCAGTTAAAATCACGGCGCGCAGATATGACGTATGAGGAATGAGGCGCGTCACGCAATCTGCTAACGTAAAAGAAACAGCTGTGCAACAAATTCCAAAAGTAATGCAGATTATAAAGGCTATGACATCAGGGAAGTGTCACGCGGAGAAACACCCAATGATGTCAAGTCTAACGCAGTGTATTATTTTACTACAATATGATGACGAGACGATTTAACAATAAAACTAATTTAATTGGGTCACATTTACTCTGATAAATAACTAGTAATATGTAAGATACCTTGTAGTTTATAGCAAACGTGGCCAGCTGCATGGCGATAGAAACAATGTAGACAGTACTGTTCACTATAGTAGGCTCAAACTTGGCTTCTAAGTCCACATACTGAGATGTCCTACAAACAAACAAATACCTTAATGATGTAAAATTCGCTGGTATACCCAGTGGCAAAAATGCAAGCAAGAGAGCATTTAGGGAGGCAAAACTTCCTGACACTACTGACAGATATCATGCAATAAAAATACAAGTAAATGTAATACTATATCCTTTCACTGCTTTGTAAATGAAACACTACTATGTGGAGATGTTGCCAATAAATCTATTATTATTATTATTATTATTATTATTATTATCATTACTATTACTATTACTATTACTATTACTATTACTATTACTATTACTATTACTATTACTATTACTATTACTATTACTATTACTATTACTATTACTATTACTATTACTATTACTATTACTATTACTATTACTATTACTATTACTATTACTATTACTATTACTATTACTATTACTATTACTATTACTATTACTATTACTATTACTATTACTATTACTATTACTATAACAGGAGCCCAGTACTATTATTATTTATCGTACTTTCTCCCGGGTACTGTTTGTCTAGTTTTTCGATTTCAAATACAGTAAACGTAATTTTTTTAGCGATGATATTTTTTGAAGAAAAATGTTTACATTTTTAGATATAATCAACAACTTTTGGATTATTTATCGTGATAACATCGACCTATTATATTTAAACAAAAATACTTACATCCCAGGGGTGAGTCGTTTTGCTTGCTGCACCATGAATACAAGAGCTGAGAAGTGTATCGCAAACTGAGCTAACACAGTTATTATGGTATATGTGTTGAAAATATTTGGTAATGGACGACGCTTGGATAGAGTGGGCAGCGGCTATAAGAAAAATGGCAGCAAAAAAGACATGAGTGAAACTCGCAGTGCTGCTACTAAATATCTGATGAACAACATAGCGAGTTAAGTTTTACATTATTTGTAATACAGCAGTTAAAAATTATAATCAATTTCGCCTATTAGTTCAACTGACTTATTTGACCTGTCAGGTGGTAAACCCTTCTCTTCTCACGCTCATCAATAATTTATAACAGGAAGACAATGGAAATCAGGCACCGTTACGTGTTTGGATATCTGATGAAACACGGCTCGTTTTGTGTATGGTTAATTACTCCTTCTAAATCAATTTTGTTGGAGAGGCTATATAATACACTTGACACATGTGTTTCACATCACATATAAAACAATATGAATTTTATCAAAAATACTTCGCCGTGCGTCGTATTTTCAGCTTTCTTCTCGGTGTTTGATATGACTGTAATGAAACACTGTATCTCGTGTTTGATATATTACTCGAAAACTCACTTTGGACCTTGATATGAAGAGGAAACAACCAGCGAGAAGAACCCCTTGTAAAGTTGCTTGCCTGAGAGAACAAAAACTACATTCAGATTCACAGCCTCTCTCTTTTGTCCACGCAAGCGACTCGAAAAATGTATTAGCTGAAAAGAAACTACAGGCAAAGCGAGCATAAAACGTAAAAGGGAGAAGTGAGAAGAAAAATCCCCGCCCCCACACCGTCTTTTCCCGAGTTTTCTCTCGCTTCCAGGTTCTTTTCAATATTTCTCGAGCATTTCTACGCTCGAAGAAAAGTTTGAGAAATGAGGTAAAACAAAAGGAAACAAAGCTAGTCCAGGAGAACAATGACCTCGACCCGCAAGGAAACAAGGAAAAATCCTTAACACTCTAACACGGATAAACTTGAGAAAGTGATGTATGTTTTGATACACATATTCTGAGAGGTTCGGTACATTCTGGCGAGATTTCCATATCACTTCATATTTCATTTTGCATACTGGATCTGTATTTCCTACGTTAATGCACAGGCAAACATTTCTTAGATTTCGAACTACAGTTCGGCTACAGCATGCATAACGAAGAATGTATTGGATAGACAGCCTAGATTTTTAATCAGGTAATATTTTGAGAAACATTTGTGAGTGAAAACACTCCATAACGAACACTGGAGACAACGTACCCATCACTGAACTTGATTCCATCTAAATAAAGAACACTTTGACTGTAGGCGAGTATAAGAGCGTTTAACGCCAGTATTTTAAACATTTGAAGAGTGGTCACCAACGTACACCTGCCCTGTTTTATGATATGGCAAACTGAAATTAAAAGAAAATGAAATGAAACGTCGTGTATCCCAACTGTAAAACAAAAGAATAAACTACAAATTCTATTAAAAGAAATAATGATAATAATAATCCATGATGTCCAATCGCGTTATGCAATGTATAGTAAACAAATTCAGTTACAATATAAAACATGGAGGAATTCGAAAAATTACATTTACAAGCGTACGAAAAATGTCTATTTAAAAACAGGGAAAATGTCAGAATGTGGTAAAATATCTTATTTTTTCAAAATGCTTTCCTAAAAAGATGAGAAATGCTTTTCAGTTATTTCACTTTAAATTATTTACTGAAAGAGTACTTTTCTGCACTACTGTTGTAAGCAAGGTACGATTAAAAATTAAAATACACAAGGATAGCTACAAACAGTAAAAACTGATATATCTTTTGTTTGTGACAACCCTCGTGTAAATAGGACTTAATCAGCGGTTAGTTGAAGGAACACCACAAATATCTTCACTGAATGTCAGTTGAAACTGCACAGGATGATACGACTGATCAAAGTGTAATTTCAAGTAACGAGATAGTATGGAATACATTGTTCACTGTTAAATATGTAAAATCTATAAATCATGATACTCTAGAAAAAAGTGCATTTTTATAGAAGACTTAAAACTGTTAAAATTCCTGGCGTTTCTAATGCTGATAGGTAATGAGTTTCAGGGTTTGGCAGATGCAACTAAAAAGGATCAATGGCCGTAGGTTTTAGATTCTACAGTCATGACTCCCAAAAAAGGTAAGACAACTTACCAGCCATGACAGAGGACAGTTTTGAAGTGAAAGGAGAAGCAATAGAAGCATCTCCCAGCCGAACGACTTGCGGTTGATCTATCTCATCAATCTGTTTCAACATCTCCTGTATTTTTTTCTACAAAAAGAGCGACAAACACGTAAAACACCAAGAAGCTTTCCTTTCAACTAAGACAAGTTCACCTCACCTGCTGTTCCTGTTTAGCGTTGGCAACGGTGTCATCCCCCCGCGCCACAGCCCTCATCTTCGCTGCTCGTGAAGCTCCTTTAGTGGATCCCGGGGGGAGACTTCCTCTTGAGACGATCTTGATTGAATCACTTTTGCTTTTCTCGTCCGATTGTTGCTGGAAGGAAAATCGTATTCAGTGCTTATTAACATCAGTGATTCGCACTCTTAACGACCATTGCAAGATAAATTCGATCACCAAGAGACAAGAGGCACTTTTCACCCAAGAAAACTTTTGATTTTGGATTCCGAAACTTTCTTTTGTCGGGCAAACCCGCTCAAAAACAGAAAAAAAAAATGAAAAATTGAGCTCAAAAAGGCAGCAGCCATGGACAGCTGTTTCGGCCTTGTTAGACCTCATCAACATGGCGCAGCTAGCAGATGAGCTATGGGTTCCCACATTATGAATGTCAAGGTGATGAAAAATGGTAGGGTTGTGGGATGTGGCTTGAAATGACAACGTCAAAATGTAGTAAGTATTTTCGGATGGACTAACCCGCTGAAAGTTCTCGCGCGTTCACATACCTTATAACTGCGTCAATCTCAGAAAAAAACCAAAACAAAACAGAAATGACCAAATAGAACGCACCATTTCGGTCAGGTCAGACCGAATGGTTACACGAGAACAAATATTCCGGTAGGACGAACCGAAATGGATCCTTCCATTGGACTTCTAACCGAAATTTCTGGATTTTATGGTCAAATGATAAGCGCCCAAGAATAACTAATGAGAAAGGAAGTTTGAATAAGAGAACTTACTGACAGACTTGGCTTGTCGTCTTTAGATTTCAGTGCGCTATTGCTCTTCTTGTTTTGTTCAGGCGCCTTCTCTGGAGCTCCAGCCAGTAGAGCCACACCTACGCCACATAAAAAAAATAACCAATTGAAAAACAAACCAACCATCAAACAAAAAAACGTAAATCACACACACACAAAAAAAAACAAAAAAAAAACGTAAATCACACACAAAAAAAAAACAAAAAAAAAGGAAAATCACACACTAGAGAAGAGGGGCAAGTGGGCTGAACTGGCAGCCATTTCAGAATATATTAGCAAACTAATGCAAACTGCAGCATTTTGGTCCTTATATTGTGGCCTTTTATCGTGAACAGAGCACGGTAAATCGTGGCAGAAATTTGTGCCGCTAAGCATCATGACTAACCACAGTGCGCATGCTTGAGGGCTCCTACGTCATTGGTACCGTCACCACACATCAGCGTGACAAATCCTTTACTCTTCAGTTTGGTAATTACAAGTTCCTTTGAAGGAAAGAAATAATCACATTACAATCACATTTCTTACATAGTAATATTGAAAATGCTTTCTGTTGAAAACAGTTGCATGTAACAAGGCGAGGAAGAGTTATTGCACTGTTATTCAAAAGGTGAGACTGATATTTAAGGAACGAGGAAGGTACAAAAGGATTCACAAAACACTTTCCGATTCACGATAAATGATTGGCTAACGAATCTTACGCTACTTTATCAACCAATGAGAAGAGACAGAAAACCAATCGCGACATGGTCACACGCGTTTTCCCGCGCTTGTTCTGACGACATGTATTTGCTTTGCATTCTGATTGGTTCACTGGACAGCGCTTATCTGTTAAGAAATTTTATTATATCTCTCAGCTAGAATGCGCGCTGTGATTGGTCAATTTAGCAGGTCGTACTTTACTGTACGGCCCGCGAAATTCAAAAGTTTGTTTTGACTTGAGACATAATAAATATCTTACAAACCTCGTTTTCTCGGTCTACTGTAAGTTACGGATCCTCGTTTTGTCTGCTTGAATTCATGGCCCGCGCGCTTCGCGCTTGGGCCATAAATCCGCGAGGAAAAAAACTCGGTCCGTAACTTACAGTACGGACCTCGATCTCGGTTAGTAAGAGGTATGTATTCATTCAGTTTGCGACATAAACAACAAAACGTAACAACAAATAAAGATTACCTTTTGCTTTGGTGCTACACGGGCAAACACTTTAATATTTTGTACAATGGAGTGAAAAAACCGAACCAGTTTGTCGCTTGAGTGAAGATGAGAAAATGCCTGTAAAAGAGACAACAGAGTAGTGAAATAAATTAAGGCTTCTAACAATAATTTCTCCTCCGTCAACTGGAATCAAAACTTTGTTAAGAGGCAAACGTCAATTTTATTATTATAGTTGTGAAGAGAATAAAAGGAAGAAAAGAAAGTACTCAACCGAAAAAGCCTTGAACTAATTACCTCTCCGGTTACACACAAGTCAAACTTAGAAGTGAGATCCCTGGCGCCACCAGAAGGAATTATGGGAAGGCTGAATGAACGGTCTACTGGTTCCCAATGCCACTCGTTTTCTACTGCAAGGAGAAAGCGACAGCAATAAACAGACCAACAACGGCACTCAAATAGACAAAGTTAAAATCATTTAAAAGAGCAAGCTACTTGGTTCTGATTCTCTTCGAATTGTTCTGAAGAAGCAAACGAGATCAATTGCTAAAGAACTTGCAAATGCCGCCCTGTCAGGAACTGCAAGGAATCTTAAAAATACAAATCTAATACAGAATAAAATTATGGATGGGACTGTGAATAAGAACTACAAGAAAAACCCTCAATGAATGGATTACGGCAGAGAGCAACAGTGCAACCGTACCATGATCATTTGCGGCCTCAGGTGGTGACAACACCAGGATTTCCCGGAGAGCCAGCCGAAGTTCACGAGCCACGTGGCAAGCGGTCAGCGGATTATCACCAGTGATCATGGTCAGCTGTAAATAGAAAAAGAAATTCAGCGCGTGCTTAGTAGAGTCTTAATTTAAAGAGGGTAACACAAAATAGTATGTAGATACTAATAGTGACCATCAATTCATCTTATCGCGAATGTAAAGAGGCATTTGTTGTGCCGGTGCCCAAGCAAAGACCTGTCAAAGACATGAACATACACCTTCGACTCATCTCCCTAACACCAATCCTGTCAAAGATAGCGGTAGAGTACGTTGTCGACACTCATGTCAAGCCTGCATTCCTTTCAAAGATCGACTCACAGCAATTCGGAACTGTGCACAAATCACGTATGCGCACCACGCATGCAATAATCAGTATGATTCATTCCTGGGCGAAGTCAACCGATGGAAATGAATCGACTACGAGAGTTAAACTCTTTGACTTCCGGAAAACATTTGATTGACCATTTTCTGGCACGGAAGCTCTCCTCCTATGATATTCCAAGGTCGATTTCGTTCTGGATCATAGACTTTTTAATGGACCGTAAGCAAAGGATAAAACGGAGCCGCGATTGCTTCTCTGCGTGGGAAGCTGTTCCTGCAGGGCGCCCGAAACTGGGCCCCTGGCCGTTCCTTGTCATGATAAATGATCTTTCTGTAGCAGACACAACTCTTTGGAAATACGTTGATGACGCCACACTCGCCGAATCAGTATTGAAGAACGAGACTGGCTCCATTCAGTTACGCGTAGATGAACTTGCACGACAGTCCGAAGCTGATGGTTTCCAACTCAACGAGTATAAATGTAAAGACTGAGAATATCATTCTCTAGATCTGGAAGTACTATATAGATCATATCAATATCAATGATAAGCAAATCGAAGTTGTCTCGTCAACAAAGCTGTTAGGAGTGGTAGTTTCGGACAACCTCAGGTGGAACGCGCATGTAGAATCTATATGCAAAAACGCTGCGACACGCCTGTACTTCCTAAAACAGCAAAAGCACACTAAAGTTCCACCCAAGGATATGCTGCTTTTCTATACGACATGTATACGCCCTGTATAAGAATATGTGTGCCCAGTTTTCCATCATTCTTTGCCGCAATATCTGTCTAATGAAATGGAAAGGTTGCAAAAGCGCGCCCTGCGGATCATACAACCCGACTAATCCTATGCTGAGGCTCTAGTAGGTTTGGACATCACGTCACTGTATGAGAGTAAACAGGCCTTGAGTGATGCTCTATTTGACCAAATTGTAAGGGACCAGAGCCACAAGCTTCATGATCTGCTGCCGCACGCAACGGGTCCACGTATTGCATCCGTAGCCAGAGATACTTCAAACTACCGATTTGTCAGACAAATAGGTTTAAAAACATTTAGTATAAATACTAAGGTGATTATACAAAATCACGCGCTCTCATTGGTTCGCTATCTCGGATTATCAGCCGATAATCACCTCGACGAACAAATGGCTGCCAGTCGTTCGCGCGCTTTTGATGAAATAAAATTCTTTCGTGTTGTACAATACGTTTTCTTTTCTATTTTTGACATAATCACCTGTGTATTTTTACTAAAACAATTATTCGCCTCAGGCTCAGTGATTATCGGTGAATATTCACTTCGACTTCGTCTCGGTGAATATTCATAGATAATCACTTCGCCTTCAGCGAATAATTGTTAATTATTACGACGAAAAGTTTTAATTAGTAGTAGTAATCTTAATTATTAGCATTATTGGTGTTGATACTTCTCCTTTTGTATAAATATCGTAGGTTAAATTTTACAATTTCTACAGTAGTTATCATATATCTATAGATAAATTTAGTTACATTGTAAAGTAAATTACATTTCAGTCAGCCCGGGGGCTGCAATAAGTTTACTTCTTAATAAAGCTATCTATCTGAGTTAAGATTTGCACGGATAAAAATTACTAAAAATCTATCAAACAATAAAATAACTGAAAACACACGAGAATACAATTAAAAACTAAAATGATAGAGAGGCTGCTGATCTTTAAAAATCATTTTCCACTGGGACTCTGCGAAATCACACTAACAGTAAATTAACAGATATATAGATAAATTATGAGTTTGATATGATTTAGTTCTTACGTGGTGAGACGACTCCTGGATTTGTTTGATGGCAGCTTTAGAATCACTCTTCAGAGGACAGGATATCACCACGAATCCCGCAAATTCCAGATCACATTCACATTCCTCGCGCTTTAGGTCACGAATCTAACACGAGTACAAAATGAAACGCGAAGACAATAAGAATGTAGCCATCATATACAAAAGTGTGTCAATCACAGTGTGGTCATGAAAAAAGTTGTTTTCACTGGGCCTCTTACTACACGGAATTATTAAGATACATCTTTTCAAATCTATAAACTTTTGTGCAATACGATTGCACTTCATGATGTGAGATTGTATGTCATAACAAACGAGTCTTTAAGCGGTGGAATATATGAGGTAGGCAGTCACATGTGAGCTGTTCCTTTCCTATATCAGCACAGAGCATGCGCAGGTCCAATTGGGGGATTATATTTTTTGCACACACCAGTACAAAGGAGTTAAGTAACCGCACCTCTTTAGCGGCCAGTTCACCCAGTTTCTTGAAGCCTAAGGCCAACACTCTGGCTCCCTGACACGTGATCCTGTGGTGTATGACGTCATAATTCTTCGGGACAGTCTTGTACTAACAACAAGAAGCCGCTGTCATTAATAAAGCTAATTAAACTCATTGACATGTCAATGCATTTTGTCTTAAGCTATTTCACTCCTAAGAGCTGAGTAGCAATTCTCTTTAGTGGGTGTCCTATAGTTTGAAATAAGTAAGTTGGGAAAATCTGATTTATAATTTTTCAAATTCTCAATTATCAGGAGTTGCATAATGCCGACTGAGATTCCCAAGGTCAAAGAGTAACGTGATATCCTCTGAAAAGCTAAAATATTTATCATCGTCATCATTAACATCGACATCATTATCATCGTCATCATTATCATCGTCATCATTATCATCGTCATCATTATCATCGTCATCATTATCATCAAAACGAAATTGAAACCGGGCACAAGAAGGACGCGAAATGCAACGCAACAAAACTCGTTTCGTTTGTGCCAGCAACGCAGGTAATCCATACTCCGGTTTATTCGCTCACGCAGACTGGAAAAAGAAAAGATGGATACCACTTCATGGTAGAAATTCAAAGAACGCTTAGGCCACCTGTGGTACTGCTACCTCCTACTGTGCCTACCCACCTTCCAAAGTTTGCTCTTACTTACCATAGTCCTGAGAGTCTCTGGTGCTCCCTTGACTGTCACCATAAAGTCACTGGAAGAAGAACCGGCGTTCTGCACTGACACCACTGCAGACATTCTCTTCAGATAACTTGAAAAGTGAAAGCGATGAACGATGCGCATTGAAATACGACGACCTTTGTTGGGCATGACGAGATCACCTGAGAATAGAAAAGAAACGATCACATAACACAGTATAACTTGAAATTTTATCCGAACATAACTATGTGAAAGAAGCCCACCCCTAAGGAGGGTAGTATGGGGTTAGAGGGGGACGGTACATTCCACATTCCACGTGACGAGCCAGACAAGGGCTGCGAGGGAGATTAGCATTGGTAAAGAATATATAAGCCGGTTCACTAGAAAATAATAGTGAATTTTATCCGAACATAACTATGTGAAAGAAGCGTACGTCTAAGGAGGGTAGTATGGGGTTAGAGGGGGACGGTAAATTCCACATTCCACGTGACGAGCCAGACTAGGGCTGCGAGGGAGACTAGCATTGGTAAAGAATATATAAGCCAGTTCACTAGAAAATAATAGACATGTATAAACCAGTTCACTAGAAAATAATACATAAGCCAGTTCACTAGAAAATAATATATAAGCCAGTTCACTAGAAAATAATATATAAACCAGTTCACTAGAAAATAATATATAAGCCAGTTCACTAGAAAATAATATATAAACCAGTTCACTAGAAAATAATAGACATGTATAAACCAGTTCACTAGAAAATAATATATAAACCAGTTCACTAGAAAATAATAGACATGTATAAACCAGTTCACTAGAAAATAATACATAAGCCAGTTCACTAGAAAATAATATATAAGCCAGTTCACTAGAAAATAATATATAAACCAGTTCACTAGAAAATAATATATAAGCCAGTTCACTAGAAAATAATATATAAACCAGTTCACTAGAAAATAATACATAAGCCAGTTCACTAGAAAATAATATATAAACCAGTTCACTAGAAAATAATATATAAACCAGTTCACTAGAAAATAATATATAAGCCAGTTCACTAGAAAATAATATATAAACCAGTTCACTAGAAAATAATACATAAGCCAGTTCACTAGAAAATAATATACATGTATAAACCAGTTCACTAGAAAATAATATATAAACCAGTTCACTAGAAAATAATATATAAGCCAGTTCACTAGAAAATAATAGACATGTATAAACCAGTTCACTAGAAAATAATAGACATGTATAAACCAGTTCACTAGAAAATAATATATAAACCAGTTCACTAGAAAATAATATATAAGCCAGTTCACTAGAAAATAATACATAAGCCAGTTCACTAGAAAATAATACATAAGCCAGTTCACTAGAAAATAATATACATGTATAAACCAGTTCACTAGAAAATAATATACATGTATAAACCAGTTCACTAGAAAATAATATATAAACCAGTTCACTAGAAAATAATAGACATGTATAAACCAGTTCACTAGAAAATAATATATAGACCAGTTCACTAGAAAATAATATATAAGCCAGTTCACTAGAAAATAATATATAAACCAGTTCACTAGAAAATAATACATAAGCCAGTTCACTAGAAAATAATAGACATGTATAAACCAGTTCACTAGAAAATAATATATAAACCAGTTCACTAGAAAATAATAGACATGTATAAACCAGTTCACTAGAAAATAATACATAAGCCAGTTCACTAGAAAATAATATATAAGCCAGTTCACTAGAAAATAATATATAAACCAGTTCACTAGAAAATAATATATAAGCCAGTTCACTAGAAAATAATATATAAACCAGTTCACTAGAAAATAATACATAAGCCAGTTCACTAGAAAATAATATATAAACCAGTTCACTAGAAAATAATATATAACCCAGTTCACTAGAAAATAATATATAAGCCAGTTCACTAGAAAATAATAGACATGTATAAACCAGTTCACTAGAAAATAATACATAAGCCAGTTCACTAGAAAATAATATACATGTATAAACCAGTTCACTAGAAAATAATATATAAACCAGTTCACTAGAAAATAATATGTAAGCCAGTTTACTAGAAAATAATAGTGAATTTTATCCGAACATAACTATGTGAAAGAAGCGTACGCCTAAGGAGGGTAGTATGGGGTTAGAGGGGGACGGTAAGCCAGTTCACTAGAAAATAATATACAAGCCAGAATATATAAGCCAGTTTACTAGAAAATAATATACAAGCCAGAATATATAAGCCAGTTTACTAGAAAATAATATACAAGCCAGAATATATAAGCCAGTTCACTAGAAAATAATATACAAGCCAGAATATATAAGCCAGTTTACTAGAAAATAATATACAAGTCAGAATATATAAGCCAGTTCACTAGAAAATAATATACAAGCCAGAATATATAAGCCAGTTTACTAGAAAATAATATACAAGCCAGAATATATAAGCCAGTTCACTAGAAAATAATATACAAGCCAGAATATATAAGCCAGTTTACTAGAAAATAATATACAAGCCAGAATATATAAGCCAGTTCACTAGAAAATAATATACAAGCCAGAATATATAAGCCAGTTTACTAGAAAATAATATACAAGCCAGAATATATAAGCCAGTTTACTAGAAAATAATATACAAGCCAGAATATATAAGCCAGTTCACTAGAAAATAATATACAAGCCAGAATATATAAGCCAGTTTACTAGAAAATAATATACAAGCCAGAATATATAAGCCAGTTCACTAGAAAATAATATACAAGCCAGAATATATAAGCCAGTTTACTAGAAAATAATATACAAGTCAGAATATATAAGCCAGTTCACTAGAAAATAATATACAAGTCAGAATATATAAGCCAGTTCACTAGAAAATAATATACAAGCCAGAATATATAAGCCAGTTTACTAGAAAATAATATACAAGTCAGAATATATAAGCCAGTTCACTAGAAAATAATATACAAGTCAGAATATATAAGCCAGTTCACTAGAAAATAATATACAAGCCAGAATATATAAGCCAGTTTACTAGAAAATAATATACAAGTCAGAATATATAAGCCAGTTCACTAGAAAATAATATACAAGTCAGAATATATAAGCCAGTTCACTAGAAAATAATATACAAGCCAGAATATATAAGCCAGTTTACTAGAAAATAATATACAAGCCAGAATATATAAGCCAGTTCACTAGAGTTCATATAGCATTTGTCTTAATGGTGGTTAGCTGCGTGTAATAAGGCTCCACCATCATGGCCACCAAAGAAAAGATTAAGGACTTGTTAAGAGCTGCCATAAGCGATGTATTTACTTGCCTCTGTTAGACCCCTTAATCTTATTTCTTTCGCTCTTAACAGCCAGGGCCGGGTTGTTTGAAGCAGGGTTAAGGTAACCTAGGGTTAGTGCAAAATGTAAAGGCATACAGGAGAGCTTCAAAAGCACATTTTGGTATAATTCTTTTTTAATAAAATTTGATGATTGTATGCTCTGAAAAAAAAGAGAAAAGTATCGGAGAAAATGCTTTTTAACAAGAGGAAAAGAAACCCAAGTTAAAATTTAACCCTGGCTTAGCACAAACTGGTCTTCGAACAACCGGCCCCCGTGGGTTAACTTGAACACCGCAAGGTTCATTTATACCCCTGACTCAATTTTGTAGACTTAGTTTATTGTAATTTATTGTAATTTAATGTAATATTCAGTAGGCATTGTGTATATAAGTGTAAAAGAATGAATAAATTTGTTTTTGTTGTTGTTGTTGTTGTCGCTTAGAAGACAGTATTAAATAGCCCTGCATGTAGATCTCTCTAACTTTGCTGGGACTGTTTCCTTACTTCTTGTAAGCCTCCAATCCACAGCATGTAACACAGCTTTCTCAAGAGGGTCCCCTACCAATGAGTCATCCAAAATAGCCAATGAGTGACAAGAAGCCAGCACATGTGCAGTGTCTCCTGGGACATCCCCCACTGAACAGATTTCACCGTCATCTCTACAAAGGATGCGTCATTTAAAAAACTGTCCTTCATACTGAATAATTTTTTTATTTATTTATTTTTTTTATAAAACAAATAAAGAAGCCTAAGCTGTGTATTACACTGTGATAAAACACGACGGGCATTTAAGAACACAAGTGAAACGTAGAAGACACAAGCCACAAGAAATAAAATGCTAATATAGAAAAATAAATAGAGTGGACAGTTTGCATATTAAATTAGAAACTACATGAAAATTGAACTGATTCCGATCATTCACGTTCTTCCTTCCAAATCGTCATACTATAGTCATACTTTGGAGTTTTCAATATTATAGCAAGCACTTTAGAGTGTCATGAAGATCACTGTTGTTAGGAACCACTCATTTGTTATGAGCTGGGGAGGGGGGGGGCTGATGGAATTTGGGTGGAGGACACATCAAAAATGGCTTTAAAGGGCAGGGCCACAAAAAATGGGGGGTCACGTAAAATATTTCTGCAATACTTAAAGATGGGAAACGTCGTAGTATTTTTTTATTTGGGGGGGGGGGGGGGGTCAGCAAAAATCGTATGCTTTTTTTTGGAGAGGGGCATAAGAAAAAAATTTAAGGATTGAGGGGAAGCCATGCAAATTCTTGATGACAATTGAACATCGGTCCGTTCTAAGAATTAGGTAAACATGTACTGCTAAATAAAAACAAACATTGTTACCATCTTTTTCACTTGCTCACCATACTCAAATATAATTTATGCATATAATGTTATTACTGTCTACTGAAAAAGTTGAAAAATAATGCTCACATACTTAAGCCCAGCCACACCCTGTACTACAAGGTTGTCACTGGTTAATGTTCCCGTTTTGTCAAAGCAGCACACATCAACTTTGCCAGCAAAGGGAATGCGGAATGGCTCTGTGCAGTACACTCCTGACAAGAGAGCAAAAACAATACTAATATTATTAGAGCTATGAATCAAGTAGAGCAAAGAAAGTAGAAAATATTAAGGGAGATAGTTTTTAACCCTTTCATTCCAAAGGGGTCTCCATTTGACAAGTAAAATTGTCTGGCGTTAGACAGAGTATTAAAGTCACTCTTGGGAGTGAAAGGGTTAATAATGAATGAGTATCCCACAGCTCACTGGTAGAGAGCCTGAATTAGTGATCGCAAGGTTGTACGTTCAACTCTTTTTGGGAGAATTCCTACAGCTCACTGGTAGAAGAATTAGAATTAGAAGAATTCTGATTTTCTTTTTATGAGTTTGTATGCAATGCCAAAAAAGACACCTTTGTCTTTTACAAAGTTACTCAGGCTGGTACATAAACTTACATATTACACTGTGATGTATGTCTACTTACAGAGCAGTGTAGTCTCACCTAATTTCTGAAGAGCCATCAGTGATGAGTTAACAGCTAATGACAGCTCTATTGGAAGTTCTGGTGGGACCACAGATGTCAATATAAGGGTGCACTCCAAGAAAAGCTTGTAGCGATTCCTCTTAGGGTCTTCAGTACCTGGCAACCAAAAAACGTAAACAGGATCAAGAGTACATTTACTGTAGTAGAGATTACACTGGAAAACATGTTTTGTAGGAAATGTAAAGTTAAAGTACACATGAGTTTTACAGCCCACATGGTTGGGGTTTATCCCATGCAAGGCCTTCTACACTGCATGGGGAGAATAATTTTTTATTGATACTTAGAAAACAGTCCTAAGAAAGTACGCGCGCTGATTGGTTAGAAATCGTGTTTCTATAACTCGATAGAAACACAGAACTAGCACGAGCTGTTGACGTAATGATGATGCGAGCAAAGAGAATTTACATTTTGATAATCAAAGCTAACAAGTTGCTTTTCTTTTTTTCGTCGCGGTGTTTTCTAAAAGAAATAGAAAACATGTTTTTCGTGTTTCTATCGAGTTATAGAAACACTCGTGGAAGTTTGGGAGAACTCGAAAAAGCTGTGGAAACACTCGCCTGCGGCTCGTGTTCCCACAGCATTTCTCGTTCTCCCAAACTTTCACTCGTGTTTCTATAACTCGATAGAAACACAGTACATGTTTTCTATTTCTTAATTGGAACTTGGAATTGAGCCCATTAATCACCAGTATTTACCTTTAATCCAGACGTAAACAGCAGCAGAAACAGCAAAAATGAGGAGGAAAAGGATGAAAAGAAATGTCTCCAGATTGTTGGCTGTGACACGCTTCACACCAAACAAAATTGTTCTAAGCAACTTTCCCTGTTAACAAAAAAGCAAAAGATTGTTATTTTAAACTGGTTTCATATTAAACAAATGCAATGGTAGGCAAACGTAGTGAATTTGCTATCATTTTGTATCATGAAAAAACAAGCTGAAAAACATTCAAAAGTGTCATAACTTCCTCCCCACAAACAAACCTGTTTAACCTGTTTAGCAATTTCACAACTGCGTGTTAATTTGGATCATTACTTGGACAGTAAGAATGATCTCAGTAGCAAACAAAAAGATTTCCTTTTGCCATGTGTCTGTTGAATTAAGAGTGTGTAAAATGTTGTAAGAACATCACATGGTCTACAGTGTACAGTATGAGCTGTAGGCAAGTCTGTCATTGAAGCTAAATTGTACCATTTATCAACTGTGTACCTGTCCTCAATTCACTGTATTATTTTACATTGATACATTACTCTTTGAGGTTAAGAATGCAACCTGAAACGTTAACATAGATTATTATATGCCAAAAACAGTATTTGCCCTCTCACTGGCTACTGAGCTGGCAAGGTTTTCTTGTAATAACCGAGCATTATGAAAATTTATAGACAAAAGTTGTCTCATTTTCAAAGAAACCATTTTTTCTGTCACTTCTGGTTTTGATTGCATGGTCAGGTGAACATGACCTTGACTGACCTCTTGCGTGCGCAAGTGGATATTCAAAAACCCCTCTGTTCTTTTTCCACCACTAAACAAGGCCATATAATAAATAACTTATTTAACCTTATCCCTTTGGTCTTTTCAAGGAAATCTCAGATCTCAGCCTTGACATATTGACCTCGACAACACTTGGTCATACATCAAGGCCTCAGTCCGAGATTTCCCTGTAGTGACCTCACTTGCGGTTAAAAAGGAGTTTAGTATAAATACTCAGGTGATTATCTCGGATTATCAGCCGATAATCACCTCGACGAACAAAATGGCTGCCAGTTGTTCGCGCGCTTTTGATGAAATAAAACTTTTTCGTGTTGTAAAATGCTTTTCTTTTCTTTTTTGAACTAATCCCCTGTGTATTTATACTAAAACAATTATTCGCCTCAGGCTCAGTGATATATTCACCAAGAATCACTTCGCCTTCGGCAAATAATTGTTAATAGTATTAAAACTGTACTGTTGATGTGATTTATAGCTGCATCTCACCTGGGATGTATTGAAGCCAGTTCTTAACACGTATGCCACAGACCCATTGTCTGGAGCTGAAATGCATTGAGATGGTCAATAAGAACTTGACTAAAAAGCAAGCCCTGTCTGTAACACATACAATATAATTGTACAATAATTATTTCATTGTGTTTCTAATTAGCATTGTTATAAACCTAGACTTTCACTCAACAAAACGAGCACTGTGATTGGTTGATTCTTGGTCACATGCCCCTGTTCAAATTCAAAGGTATCCTGACCGGGATACAATTGTTCAGTTCTTGCTGCATGCCAGTCGTGCTGTCTTTGTTTGTTTTTGCTATATTAAATTTTGTGTAATAGAAGTCTAAATATATAACAGAGCACTGACATGCAATGTATGGTCCCTCATGAAACTAGTTAGTTTTATTTTCCCTTGTCATTCCTAATGTTTCCCAAGACTCCAGGAAAACAAAACTGTTTCCCTCAGGGCCATACATTTAGTGTACATTTGTACAAAGTGATGTCTCTGACATGGTATCAACTGTTATAGCTAACACAGTCAGCCTTGTAGTAGTGTTAAGTATACATAGTGACAACAGTTAACTGTTACCATAGTTATTCACTTAAGAACCAATCTTGGTGATAAGGCAAGACCCCAAGTTTTTTTTTTAATTTTATTTTTTAATTTTTTTTTATTAAAAAAAAAACAAATATATATATATATATATTTATCTAGCCTTCATGAACTTTCAAGGCAAAAAAAAGTTTTTTGAGGTCAAAATTAGCAGGAAAGTCTAGCTCCTAGGAACAAATGGAAAAGTCTTGGCTGAGGTCCTAATAGAGCTTTTTCACACTATCTTAGGAAACATAAATTTCTAGGACTACCCTGATTGATAATGTTTAATAAATTCATTTGCCTGGAATAAAATTATAATAATTATTACAATGGTTAATAAGCAAATTCTGCATGTATTACTACTCTTACATTCAAACTAAACTGAAATTTTTTTTGATTGGAAAGAGGAAAGGCAAAATTTAATGTCTTTTGTATAACATAGAGAGAAAAAAGTAAAAAGTAAAAGATCAAGGAACTAATAGCCAACTTATTAATAGCTAACTTACTAACAAATGAAACTCTTGTAACTAAGGCATATTAGTATAAATCTACTAGCGTTCTATCACAAATGCCGCGCTCTGATTGGCTACGCTACCCACTATCTATTCTGTGATAGATAGTGAGTAGGCGCTCGTAATGGTGGCTGCTTCTTCACGTTTTCGAAGTATTCGTGAAGAAGATTTAGACAGTTCTGGTCGAGTCTGTTCCAGAAAAGACAAAGTTTTGAACGACTAGTAGATTTATACTAAAACAATAAGATTATTCGCTCTCGTTTTCTATGCGTGATAGTTTACTTGGGCTGCGCCCTCGTCAACTATCACGCGATAGAAATCTCAAGCTCATAATCTAATTGCTTAATAGAACAATCTATAACGTCACCCAGTACAGCTAAAGACAATATACATTTACTGCTTTGTACCTTTTAGTCCAGCTGAGGTCTTTGGCGGAGGGGAGTGCTGGACAACCTTTGTACCTCCGGACAGAATGTGTAACTTGCCATGTTGGTCTAAGTCAAGTATTTCATCATCTGGAAGACCTTCTGTTGGCTCCTATATCAAAGAAAACTTATAACACTCAATATATGCTCAAGATTGGTAGCTTCACCAATTGATCATTATTGTAAAGAACAACGACTTCTGGGTGAAATGTGTTGAAGACTTTCAGGAAGCCAAGGATTTGCCCTTCATGGTGTGTTCAGTAAGCATAAGAGGCCTTTTATCAGAAACAGTCACACAATCACAGTGAAAAAGTCACAATCACAGTGAAAAAGTCACACAATGTTTGCAGTGAAACTGTCACACAATGCATATAAAGGAATACATGCAGTGACAACAACTACACACATGTAAAGCAAAACGGTCAGACCTTCAGTGGAACAGGTACAAAATGTTGTTTATGAGAGAGTTGGCTGTATACAAACAATCATAAATCACTTGTTACTGTATAGCAGATCAGTCAAACAACACCGACAACAACAGTCATACAATGCTTTAATAGAACACTTATAATACAAATACAGTATTGTGCAAAAGTAATGCAAACGTCTTTCCCCGAAATTCGCAGCTTTTCCTGGCTTTTCGACGAAAAATTATCTAATTTTTGATTGAAGCGAATTTTAGCGAAAAGTCATGATAATTCGCGATGCCTATTGTTTCCAACTACACGAATTTCCAAACGATAATTCGTGCGGAACGAAATTTGACTTTGAATTTTCGAGCGAAAATTCACTATGTTCGATAAATGACTTCGAACACTTGCGCGAAATTTCATTCTTCATTTCTCTCTGCTTGAACATCCCCGAGCATTTTCTGCACGATAATTTGCCAAGTTCGAATTTGCTGCGATGATTTGCTGTCATTTCATTTGTTTGCCCACCCGTACAATGCGTAAGCTTTACTACCAACGCTCAACCACAAAGGCCACACGCCATGTTCTTGTATCACCATAGCAACCAGTTGCGTTCAATAGTGCTGGCACGCATTCCACAATCATTCCTGTTGAAACTCTCTTGTAGTAATCATGCCAAAAGTTACCAATTACACGCGAACACGAATTGAGCTTCTTGACAAGCAAGGTTTCCACCCAGCCGAGATATTTAAATTGTTAAAAGGGGAACGGTTATTTGTCAGCTTCGCCAGTGTAACTAGAATTGCAAGATTCAACTCTGGAGCCGATCGAGACATGCACTAAATAAATTTGAGAGCTTTCAAGTTCGGGTTCCAAAACGAAATGTGTTTAATAAATTAAAACATTTCTCTACAAAAGTTCTGTCTTATCTCTGCGTTGTTTGTTTTGGGATCAGCGGGCTTCCGTAAACATTGTCGAGAGACTTGGCCCGTACGTAAACTAGCGCACGCCCTTTTCTACTGATCGATAAGCGGGCTTGAAAATCAAAGTTTCTAAAAAACAAGGTTTGCGAGTCTGTGTTTGGGGAAGTGCTTGTGAGGCAATCACTGCAAATAGCCAATTAAACTGTCGTTTCATTGAATCTATTTTCGATATCAGTTTAGTTTATTTACATACGCTTGTTCAGCGATGCCGTTCACAGCGGCTCATGTCACGCAAATTCGTTGCTTCGAATTTCGCTATCTCAAATTTTCGTTTGGTTACCTCGAAATTTCGCTACTTCGAATTTCGCTACCTGGAATTTTCAAGAAAGATCGTGAATTTTTCGCTTAGAAAACTACGAAACATCTTATGAAAATTTGACGCTTTTTCGTGGAAAATTCGCGAGAACAAAGGACGACCTTCGACGAATTTCGTTTGCATTACTTTTGCACAATACTGTATGTACAATAGGGAAGTCACACAACACCTTCAACAGAAACTTACAGTTAACATAAAATGCCTACATTAAAAAGAGACATAATCAATGTCTATAGTGTAACAGTCATATAGTACAATATCAACAGTAAATAAACAATGAAAACTTTGCCTGTTGGATACTATAATATGTCAAGGTTTTATTCCTGCATGGGGTGGGAAGTTGCTTGCTTTTGACGGAAATTTCATTGCACAACAAACCTTCATTTGTGGCACAGACTCCCCTGTTAGCATTGCTTCATCTACAATACAGGAACCTCTGAGTAACAACATGTCACATGGAATGAGCATGTCTGAGTTTTTTGGTCTACCTGTCAAAACAAAGAAAGCAAGATTACAGATGTGGTCTAGCTAATAGGGTGTCATGTTTGAACAAAATTCACTCCCAACTATTAAATCAAACAAAACTCACTGAGTAAAATACTGGGTTTGAATCAAAATAAGTAGAGTTAAGTCCTGTTTTTCAAACCCTACACTATCAGCTGCAAATGGAAAAAAAAATACAGAAGAAATTGATTCACTTACCAATAGAACAAATGTCTCCTGGCAAAAGCTCAGAACTCAAAATTGGCCTCCATTTTCTGTGCCGATATACCTGTTTTAGTTTAAATTAGTACTTTGTTATTAATATTATTATTATTATTAGTATTATCAAAACTGGTATTTAATCTAATGGTGTAAATGTCAAAGCATATTAAAAATTAATAATAAACAAAATAACCAAACACTAACCTGTATTAAGTAAGGCTTGCTTCCCATGTTTCTTATTTCTTTCATATTTTTTAATTGCTAAAGACAGAAAGTAAAATTTTCTTTACAAAATTATTGTAATCCTTACCTAGAGCTTCACACATATAAATACTGTACAATACACTTTCAGGGTAACCCAAAGTGAGTGGCCCTTTCATTTAATATATTATACACTCAGTAGGACTGGGTGGGTACTGTACATAGTTGTAGAAAGGTAGGTGGTCACGATAGGAAGGTGGTTTTAATTGGTGGGTGGCCTTAAGGCCCATCAGCATCATAAGCAATTAGAAAACAGTTTCAAGAAGGTACGCACGCTGATTGGTTAGAAATCGTGTTTCTATTAAACAATTAGATTATGAGCTCGAGATTTCTATTGCGCGATAGTTGACGAGGGCGCAGCCCGAGTCAACTATCACGCATAGAAATCGAGAGCGAATAATCTAATTGTTTTAGTATAAATCTACTAGTCGTTCAAAACTTTGTCTTTTCTGGAACAGCCTCGACCAGTAAACTGTCTAAATCTTCTTCACTGACACTTCGAAAACGTGAAGAAGCGGCCGCCATTACGCTACTCACTATCTATCACAGAATAGATAGTGAGTAGCGTAGCCAATCAGAGCGCGGCATTTGTGATAGAACGCTAGTAGATTTATACTAAAACTCGATAGAAACACAGAACCAGCACGAGCTGTTGACGTAATGATGACGCGAGCAAAGAGAATTTACAGATTGATATTCAAAGTTAACAAGTTGCTTTTCTTTTTTTCGTCGCGGTGTTTTCTAAAAGAAATAGAAAACATGTTCTTCGTGTTTCTATCGAGTTATAGAAACACTCGTGAAAGTTTGGGAGAACTCGAAAAAGCTGTGGAAACACTCGCCTGCGGCTCGTGTTCCCAAAGCATTTCTCGTTCTCCCAAACTTCCACTCGTGTTTCTATAACTCGATAGAAACACGGTACATGTTTTCTATTTCTTAATTATCAATTGCACTAACTGACAGAAGTAACCTAACATGTAACGCAGAGCAGAATGCGTTCCACTTGTGTTCCATGTACGTTTTGTTTCTTTCTTGCTTGCAGCCATTTGCATTCACAGAATGCATTCTCTGTAAGGTTACTTCTGTCTGGTGCTGTAGCAATGGACGCTTGGAATCACAAGTGGGTTTCACCTGTCTAGGAAGAAATCTTTTGAATGTCTGAGTGCTAATAATACCACAGTTTACCTGTTGCACAAGTGTAGCTTCAAATGTGACCAACATGAAGAGAGTAAAGACACTGTAATACCAGTATTCATCCAGACACCACAGACCAACACAAAACACTTGGAACACAAAGAATGGTGCTGTAGCTCTCTCCTTAAAGAGTTCTTTAAACTCAGGTACATCCATTTGAACCCTACAATAAAATCCATGAGGTATTCTACAGCGCCACAGAATGAACTTTTGTTTTCAAAGTAATAAATAAAACTGCAATTGAATTTTACGGTTAGCTGTTTTTCTTAACAAACATAAATTGTCAAGGGTCACCTGATTTTTCATACAGCAGAAATGGTGCTGCATCATAAACTGTAGATTTGAACAATGTTTAAAAAATACTGTAAAAAGCAGTTAGGAGAATAACTTTGTTCCTAAATTTTAAATTAAGGAGCAACAATGACACAACAGAAAAGTTGAAAACAGAAACCTGAAGGACATGGATTCACATACCACTCAGGTCGTTACTTCCCTTTTTTTAAATATCTGAGTTTGGAGTGACTTCATAACTGGTCTTACACTTCTCTTACATGTGACTGATTACATGTATCTGGCGAGCTCCATTCTCTACAGGTTTTGACATTAATATAACAACTAACTGTTATAAATTTCATCTCTGATTTTGAAGTTGGAAGTACTTTGTGGTCACATTTTCAAAATAGCTACCAGTACTGACCAATACATACTCGTTCAATCCATATTTGCTCTTGGCCCTTCCCACATCAGCTTCATCTTGATATCCTTTACTAAAATTGTAATGCCCCATAGACTCATTGATAGGAAAAGCAACTTTACAAAACTGCTTCTTTTCTTCACTGTCATAGACATATTTTGTCTTTTGAAAATTAAACCAAACGATTCTCTTTCCAGTGTCTTTATCCTAAAAAGATAAAACATAACAGAGTTATTTGCTGTACTGTACATGTAAGTCTGCTCTTCTGGTTTGAAAGGTGGTTCAAAAAGTTCAAATCATTTGGTTATATCATCTGATTTACAAAAACACATTATGTCATTTTAAATGAGTCAGTTCTCTAGGAAGGACTTTGCATTGAAAACAACATTTGCCTTATTTACAGTATGTTGTCGTAGTTTCCATTCTTGATTTGAATTTTATTTTTCTTTGTTTCACGGGTATGGCAATGTATGATAAGTTAAAAACAAAAGAAATAAAACATAAACCAAGGCGAAAATTAAACCTCAACATAATTATATATGGATTATTGACTATGAGTGTGGCCAAGATGGTTGAATATGAGTTTTTTTCTCATATCTATAGAGGGAGAAGCGGTAAAAATCCATATACACCCAAAAAAGCATAAAATGAGGCCAACAACCAGTTATTTTTACCAAGCTAATTGTTTCTTGCTGCATATGTCATACATGTTTGCAAAAATGCCAAAGCTGGCAATATGGCTTCATCAGCCAATCAGAGAGAAGGTTCTAATTCATCTCATTGTCCTCCAAGGTACAGTAACTCCTAAACAGGATTCAACTGTTTAAGCCCCAAAATCAATATTCATTTTCTCCTAACTGTTCTCATATAAAATTATTTGTTATGGTACTAGTGAGAATTTGTTTAAATATCAATAGAGCTCCTTTGGTGATCATTTTTGCTATTCTCATAACACAAATTGTTGAAGAACAGTGAATATTGTAATGAGAAATTGAATGCTGGTCATTACTGGGACTTCAAGGGTTAAGTATATATTGGTAACTTACTTTGTCCTGGTGAAGATTCACCAGTTCTGGTGATCCATTGTTTGCGGTTGGAATGACTTTTATTACAGTTGCAAGCGATGCATCATTTTCCTAATGGTTGCACAGATGCAATCAATGGATTAGATTATTGGGGCGTTTTGCAAGTTCCACAGAAACTGGTATTTACTATGTAATTCTCCCTGTTATTTTACGTGTGTTCTTTCCAATTCCCATAGCAATTGATCATAATAAAAAAAACTATTGATTTCTACATCTACATTTACATCTAGAGATGTAGATGTAGAAATCAATAGATTTACATTGATTCCCGAGAACATTAACTACAGAGAACCCCCTCACACAAATGAATCTACAACTTGCTAATATTAAAGTGAAGTAGAAAACAATGTGACCAATATCTTACCAATCAGAAAGACAGAAATCTTTAAAACTACTACCAAAGAAACACATCCTTACCAATGAACACGTTAAAAAGCATCGCACATGGACCGACCAATGACAAAATAGGCAACAAAGGATTTGTAAAACTCCGATCGCAGCTAACGCGATCAAGCCGGCTTCAAAATAGTCTGTAATGCCATAAACAGCAGCCCAAAAATACAGCCATATTAAATAAATTGGTATAAATGGTCCTAAGTAAAAATGGAATATAATCGGCCTTAGTTGATAAAGTTTCACATATTCTATTTCTTCGTTTAATGACTCGGCAGCCATATTGGAGACTGCAATAATCTGAGCAGTACGCATGAGTTAATCTATTTCACCGCTGATTTCTCTCAGGCTCAGCTGTTACTCCCAGGTTTTCTCTTCCGCCTTCACACATGTTGTGTAAGAACTTGTTATGTAGGATGTGTTCGGTATAAGGTAATATGTCGGTAGGTTTACACCTGTTAAAGGTGGTATGGCTCTCTGCTATCCAAGTCTTTTAAAATCTCCAAAGTCTCTTTGTAAATACGTGCAAAATCGTCCGCCATTGGCGGTGGTTTGCTACGTTCACTCACAATTATCGGTGCGACACTGCCAGGTATGTACATTGTACACAGAAGTAAAATATAAGGTGCGTCAATCGATATTATTTACCTTCTCTCAATACTTGAAAAATATACTCACTGTTAGTGTGTTGACTATCCTAACTTTTTTGTGCGACTTCGTTGAGCAACACAAAGGTTTGGAATTGCAAAACTTTCTATGGGTTAAAGTCTAGCCTGTCTGCTGCTTGAAAACTTTTAAGTCTATAATCATCGATCGCATGCTTATAATATGCTGTGCACACCGGTCAATAAGCGCTCATTTACGACTGTTTGTTTAATTGCTTTTATGAACTAAAATATGCCACAGTTATGAAAAGCAACGCCGTTCAACTTTACGCACCCCACCCCTATGCTCCCCGATAGCCATACAGTGTAATCTATGGGTTGAATCGTGTCAATCAAAATTCTAGGATCAGATGCTAATTAGAAAGATGATATCTGACCTCCTTACAAAAAGAGTGCAAAACTACAAAAAGATTGAATAATAGTCTTTCATTCACAGGTTTAACTTACTTTCTTTAGCAAAATTAATAAGTGACAATTTGTGACAGCAGAGTTAGTAGAGGGGTCACAAATTACAGTTATAAAATTTAACTAGGAAACTAAATCCAGATTGTGCTTCACCAGTGTTATAGTGCTACTGTATTTATATTGAACTGGTGATATTCTCCACATTTATGAATAATTTGTATGACTGAAATTTTGCTTTGAACATCTAATAATTATTATCATATTTCTCTCAGGATCCTCTGGTTTCTGTTTTTGACCTCAGTAAAAACAGCAACTGCCAAGTGGGTTGCAGTGGCCATGTTTCTTTACAGAACAAGGAACATGGAGGAGTCTCATCAACTAGTTTTGTTTGCCATATGCCCAGCAAAAACAGGGACATTCACTCTCTCAGGAGTATTATTACACCAAATAACAGAAACCCCTTAAGGAGTTCACTTTGCTTTGAAAAAAGGACTGCAGCAGAAAGTGTAACAGAGTTTTACCAAAAAGCCATGGATATTTCGTTCCTAAACAAGTGGCATAGTGACCCATTGATGGACAATAAACAAGTTGTGTTAATGGTGTTTAAATCAAACAGTGTCAACGGAAGACTGTCCTTTCAGCATGGGAATGATTTTAAAGAGGTTGCTACTGATTTTCCTCTAGTGAAACCACAAAGCAATCTTTTAGTATCAAAGAGAAAACTTAGGCAAACTCTCCCAGTGAAAGAGGCTGGAGAAGTTGTGAAACCCAGCAAGGAAACTGAAAACATTGGAATTTTATCTCCTACAACCAGTTTTTCCAGATGGCAATGTTATTCTATGGCAGAAGCAGCTATCTTATTCACAAACTTTTGCGGCAATCCTGAAATGCCAAAGACAAAAAATGCAGTTGGGAATGGACCTGATGCAACACAACTATCATCTGTGTTGCTGACACTAAGAGAAGAAGTAAGATAATTTTGCTGATTTGCACAACATAATATACAGTGAAACTGTGTGTGTACACCTGTATGCAATAGTTAACAATAACACTCTATTGTTAACTATTACATCAGAGATTGAGGTAAATATTCCTTAAGCCAATATTCACTGAGATTGAAAAGGACATTAATTGTTGGTTATAATTTTACCAATAAAACACCTTTTGTGACATCTCTCAGAAACAGCTGTAAAATGAGCATTGACACTGGCATCTTTTTTATATAACCAAAACTCACTTGCACAGGGATTTCCCAAAAGCTGTGGCATTATTCACCCCACAGGAGGTGAATACTGTTGAATACTGTTGAGTATCACAAGGTGGTGAGCCAGTTGGATTGCTTAAAATGCCAAGGTTGCTAAGGTGGCATATACCAAAGTGTTTTATGGTATTTGTAATCTGCATCTTAATATTGACTTTGTGTGAATTTGTTTTCTAATTGCAGATTCCAGACTTTTTTGTTAAAATTCCCAATTATGACATCTACCACAAGAATGTTAAGTTTGTCAATAGTATTTGTGGAGCAACAACACAGTAAGTTATTAATTTTGTTAGCTGCATTGTCTGAAATTGCTTTTTATTGGAGGAATCTTGTATGTACATCTGACCAATCTTTATTAATTTTGTAATCAGCAAAGTATGAAACATACTAACTGTAAAATATCAATCTTTTCTTTAACTGGCATGTTAAGACTTAAAATTGTCAAGGAACGAAAACTGCAATTATATATATGCATCTTGTGAGCAGCAGTAAATTTATTGCAACTATTAACATTTTATCACTTGACCTTTTCATGAACTAGCTTGTTCTGTTATTAATGTATCAACTTGTTTTGGTTTTTCTTGTGTCAGTGGGATTTATGCTTACAGAGCCCAGGTCAGTGGTGTGCGCAAGGTTCTGTTGAGTTGCATGACAGATCTGACAGTTGAGGTTCTTAAGATAACCAAACATACGGAGGAAGGAGCCATTAAAGTACGATGGAGAATAAAGGGTATACCACTTATCAGGAAATTGGCACAATACGTTGGAAAAAGAGTGAAGACAAGTGATGCTGAGCATTTTCGGTATGTTTTATGGTCAGCAGAGCTTGGTGTTATGTCAATTCAATACGTTTGATTTGATGATTTTCATAATTCACGTCTTCCCTTTACTGTACATTGTCCTGTAGTATTTGTACATTAAGTAATGATGATGGTTTATTTTGAGCTGGGCAACGCTGTGACTGTCACAGGCAAACTCGAAAACAAAAAAATTGAGTTTTCCTAATAGGAGTCAAACAAACAACCTTCTGATTACTACTACAGGATAGTTCAGATTCTCTACCATGGAGCTGTAGGACACTCAAGTGCAGAAAGCCATTAAACTAGGCTCATGGAACAAGAAGTAAAAAGATTAGTCATTAAACACATGCATTTAAAGCAACTAAAATAACTATCTCGTATATGATGATTTGGTTGATAAAATTTAAAATTAAAAATAGTAATACAAGACACTTTGCAGACTTTTCCTATGTTTTCTTACCCATAGGTATTTTGATGGGTTTTCTGTGTTTGAAGTGGGAGAGGATGGCCTTATTCACTGTCACAAACTACACAAGGTTTGATACACTAAATTTAATCATAGAAGATGAATGGTTTGTTGTATGACAGCTGCTTTTTTCATTATTTCCAAAATATTATTGTTTACTCTTGATAATGGAAATTAGTTATCATGAAGAGAAAATTGACAGCGAAAAAAAAAAGAAAATCAAGAATCAACAGAACCATGTTATTAATTTTATTACTACATAGGTAATGCCATCATCTTCAGAGGAGAGAGACAGACCACTGTGGATGCTGAGCTACTTTGCACTGCTCCGTCTACTTACACCTAGACCCTCTGAATCAGTGGGAGCTTTTGAGTGTTGGAGCTCCAGTTAAAGACTTGAGTCAGTACAAGATTAGATGCATTGCATTAGTGTCAGTGACCTCTAATACTGACTTTTGCTACACGCTAGTACTGGCAAGTTCAACCATCTGCACAAGGAGGAAAAATGTTCAAGGATATATTCAGTGTATGCTCCCATGAATTAAGATTTTCTGTTGTCCATAGGCATTTTCCTTTAAACTGTGCACTTGATAGTCTTTCGCTCATTAAATATTTTCCTGTAACCTTAAAAGAAGGCAGGGACATGTACCTCACACACGTTTTGTCAACATAGTCAGTAAAGGGGTGGATCAAGAAAAAATGGTGACCAATTTCCTAAACAGTTGCCAAAGGTGCAAGTCTCTAGGAGGGTACTGGGACATGTTTCCCCAGCAATATATATATTTTTTTTGTTTTAACTACCTTAAGTCTACTTTTGTGGGTCTCTGAGTCATTCAGGTAATACATTCATGTCCTATATTTCGGAGCCATTCTTCCAGACCTGTTTGAGTTCTCAATCGATAATTGCATGAAAACGTTTGCAGCTAAAAGTCTTTTACTTCTACACATTGTTTCTTACTTCATGCTTTGTTTACATGAATTTTTTCAGCGAGATATCTTCAAAAGCAGAAGATTTACAATGCTTTAAATGTTTGGTGTATATAGGACATGAATGTATTATCTACTTAAAATCCTCCTCGGATTTCAACTTGGAAAGTTTTTCTCTCTTAAAAATATATTTATGATGGAAAATCTGACCAATTCCCATAAAACAGTGGAAACCAGTGTGGATCTGCACCTAAGGCATAACTTAGACAGGGACCCTTGGTACAAAGTCTTGCTTATTTTGTGTTACTAGTAAGTGGATAGTTATGCAAAAGTAAAACAACTAAAAATAGGCTGGTGGACTGTTTTACATACATATCATCATTGATTTTTTTGTTGTGTATTGTTTCACAGCCAAATGAATTCCCAAGTAACTTTCTTTGTGAAAGCATTGTAAATTTTATTTAACCTAAGCTCCTACTGTTTGTAATTATACAGTGTACTTAAGCTTAAGTTAAAGTGCACTGTATAATTAAGAATCTGTATTGTCTCTGATGCTGAGTCAGATGACATAAAACAAGAGATGTTACTATAAATACCAACTGATTAATGCATACAGTGATAAAACATTTCATAAAATTATTCAATAATCTCTGTCCAGGTCTTGAAGGAGCCAATCTACATGACTTTAAAGACAGCTAACAGTACATGTATGTATAATGATGTGGTTGAAATGTCAACTTGTAGGACTGTTAGTCAAGACTGACTTGCAGCCTGCTTGTGTTATTTTAATTTGTTTCTAAGAGTCAACAGTTCTTAACATCACCTGGACTGCTTATATAAAACAGCTGAATAAAGATATCAATTTTCATTGTCAATGTGATTTTCTTGATTTTTTTTGATGACGGTTTGCTGATTGCGCTTTAAAGTTGAATAAAACTTCACATTCTCTGCTCTTTGGCTGTCAAGATTTAAAACAAATAACAACTTATGAATGACACCCTTTTTTAATAACTGGATTTGCAATGCTGTACAGTAATTACATCAATATCTATATTATATTCATGTAGTCTGTAAGCACCTATAGTATTGGTATATTATTTTATCACTTTGAATGCCTTATGTTCTAGCCTAGTCATATGATAAGATCTTTCATTATAAGAAATAGAAAACATGTACCGTGTTTCTCTCGAGTTATAGAAACACGAGTGAAAGTTTGGGAGAACGAGAAATGCTGTGGGGACACGAGCCGCAGGCGAGTGTTTCCACAGCTTTTTCGAGTTCTCCCAAACTTTCACGAGTGTTTCTATAACTCAATAGAAACACGAAGACCATGTTGTCTATTTCTTTTAGAAAACACCGCGACGAAAAAAAGAAAAGCAACTTGTTAGCTTTGATTATCAAAATGTAAATTCTCTTTGCTCGCATCATCATTACGTCAACAGCTCGTGCTAGTTCTGTGTTTCTATCGAGTTATAGAAACACGATTTCTAACCAATCAGCGCGCGTACTTTCTTAGGACTGTTTTCTAAAAGGTATTGTGTATAAGTGTCTTGTACTTGGGTACCAGTATCAGCTGGGGTGGCTTCTGGCTGCCATTGTGTGGTTGCTCCATGCTTCATCTATTCTGTTTTTGTGAAACTGGAAACTTGGTGTAACCCACTGTCCACAAGAACACTGCATTCCTGTAAAAGCAATTTGATAACACATTAAATTTAGCAGCTTTCGTTGTCACTAGTGTTTACTAACAGGAGGAATAGTGCCAGCTAACAATTAATTTTTGCCACATTGTAAATAATAGGTGCAACAAAATTTCAGTAATTTTTCCCAAAAATAATTATGCAAACTTTGTTTGATTGGAGGCCAGCTGGGTCAGGAAAGCTATTTTATAATCACAAGGTTACATTGGGAAGTACACAATTTTGTTGGTTTTCAGATCTAAGTAATACAGTTCTAGGTTATCTTCCAGGTTATGTAGGCTGATTATATGCTAAGAACTAGAACTCTGACCTTGTGGGATTAACAGGGCTTTTCAGAAATGGATCCCAGTTTCCTTGTTTTCTTAGTTGCACAGGACTAAATTGAGCGACCCTGGATTTTCACTGGCTGGTTATTTGTATTTGGATGTATAACAGAAATGGACTGCAAAGAACAGTGTACTGGTTAAGGCTGCAGTCATTTAATATTGCCAACAGAAAAAATCAAAATGATGTTATCATCAGAATACTATATGGATATACATGTATTCTGCTTGGAATTTTAACATATCAGCAATATTGAATATAGTCAACACTATTATGATATCAAACAAAACATACTGGTTATTGTTGATAATTATGTCAATGTCATACCTGCCCAGTTAAAAGATCCAAGTCTTCTGTGACATTTGGGGCAAGAAAGCTGTTTGGGAAAAACAAAAAAACCATTTTCTTTAGTGAAAAAAATGTAATATGAACCAGTATCATTAATGTGATACTTGAGCTACAAACCAACTGGGCTTGTAAAGGACTCTCAGGTTACTTTTGTAATTTGCAGAACCCAATCTGGAAATTATGTAAGAGTAATACAGTAACTCCTGGGTTAGAAGCACATTGTTAAGTCAGAAAAAGGTTGTGCTTCCAGAATAAACTGTGTTCGATTTCCTTCCCTTTACACCAGGATCAAGTTTTGATATGCCATTATGAATCACTTAAAATAAATATACTGAACTCACAAGCATGATTTATTAAATGAATGATGGCTTAAACAGTATTGCTCAGTACCTTTCCTTCAACATTTCCCACCAGTAATGGAAGCATCCAGGTGCTGGGTTCAGTGAAAAATGACGTACATTGACTGCCCTGACTGCTGCTATCTGCTGCATTGACTTTTGAATCTCTTTTATGCCACTTGAATGATGAATTACCATGACCAGCTTCATGTTCAATCAAATCATCAGCACAGAACAGTGTGAACCTAGAGAAATCGCATTAAAATTATTGATCTTAAGCAAAGCAAATCTATAAATATTTTTAAAAGAAGCTTAACTACGAGGTAAACTCTTGACCCTTTAATTCCCAGTGGTGACCAGCATCTAATTTTTTATTGCAATCTTTACTGTTCATCAACCATTCTTAGATGGTTAAAAGAATAATAAAAAAGAGTTGTATTGATATTTAAACAAATATAGAAGAACAGTCAGGAGAAAATGATTATTGATATTGGAGGCTTAAAGGGTTAAGTGAATTTTCATCTTAATAGCACAATATTGTCACATACTTCTACCTTACAGTATTCCATATCAAATTTGTAATTTCTTGGCATGCCTTTATTTTACCTTTCTACCAGTTTAATTAACCATGTTAACCATTCATGTTAATTAATTTTATTGTCACTTATTCAGTAGTACTAGTACTGAAAAGCCCCCTTGGGGAGTGCTAATAAAAATTTGTATTGTTTTGTATCACAAGAAAAAATGCTTTCAAAAAACATACAGGAAAACTGTAATCTGATCCACTCTGAAACAATAACTTAATAGTTTTTTTTTGTAGCTGCATGCATCTAATAAAAAATTTAAAGAGAAGACATGTCCATGTTTTTCTGTATTCCCCTGCAGCATGTGTCTTGAACATTAAGTTGAATCCAGTCGAAAACCAGACATAATCATTATCATCTATAGAAAGCCACAAGGCAAAAGTACTATAACCATCACGGTCTGATTATCACTTACCATCTGGTCTTGTACTAATGATTTTTAATTGACCAAATAAGTTGCAAGACCAAACACTGCCACAGAAAAGAAATACACTGTACAGTGTATTAGGAGAGGATAATCCATAGTAAGCAATACCATACCTGCATTTTCTGCATTTGAACATCCTTTGACCTGCCATCTTTTTGTTTTTTATGTTATCAATCAAAGAGGACAAAGCATCTTTTGAAACATACTGCTGACCTGAGGAAAAAAAACAATTTTAGTTTCAAACTTTTTAATCAGCATGTACATAAAGTGATAGGGTAATTTATTCTGAGGCAAAACAAGCATTCATTATTTCCAGGTATTTTACAAGGTTTTCAATAAGAATTGTAGCAGCAGGAGAATTGTGTAAAGTAACAGGAGAATATTCTGAAAGCGCTTCAAATCTAAATTTAAAACTAGCTCAGGCCATCTAAATTTGGCCGGAGAATTCTTTGTAGTACTGTAGCTGGAGAACTCTTTGTAGTAGCCGAGCATTCTCCTATCTCTGATACCTAACGAACACCCTGATATTATAAAAGAAATAAATATTCCTTCCTTGTGCATTACTGAGTTGTATAAGCACCTATAAATTTTTATGAGCTTTCAAGAAGGGGTGGCAAATGGTAAATACAAGACTTTGCAAGATGGCGAGACTAGCGTTTTTCTAAAGTTGCGAGCCCGAGACATTTTGACTTTTTAGATTGCGAGACCGAGACTTCAGAGTGTTTTGAGTGCGAGACTCTTTCTTATAAAAATCGAGACTGTGAGACGCACATAACCACTAAAAAACAGACTGCAAGACCCATGAAATTGAACTTTTGCAAGACCCAGAGTTTTTGAAGGACCATTTGCCATCCCTTCCAGAAGTGCAAGGAGGCACTTCTCTCTATGTTCTTGAAAAATCCTGTCTAACTTCTTTTATAACTTAACAATGCACTTGGTGCCTTTTTTATTTCTTTAACAATGGATTGCCATTGCTAAAGACTTAACATGCACATGACATAACAACTTCTTGCAAAAAAGGCAAGCTGAAAACTAAACCTGAACTTCAAAAGGTCATGCAAATATCAATGAAACTCACTTTGTATTTGGCTTGCCAACAGTTGGAGTCTGTACTGTTTGTAAATAGGGCTTGTCTTGTCTAATGTGTTGCCCATAGCTTCATACAACTGAAGCTGCTCAAGAAATCCAGAATTTGGCCTGATGAAATAATCAAATATAAAAGTTTGAACAACTGGAGTAAACCAAAAGGAAGATAAAATAATCAATAGTATAGTGGATTATGGTTTATACAAGTGTTAATTAACTTTGAATCCCTGTAACTTTTGTGGTTCAATTTCATCCATGGTTTAAATTTTACTTTCTCTGTTTCAAACTCATTATCATACATTACCATACCAAAAACAAAGGAAAATAACATTCAAACCAAGGAAAAAATTGAACCACAACATAACCATCATCTTAGTGTAGTAAAACCAAGCTCATTAATACTCAACAGTGTATACCGTATGTTACCATCTGTCACGTTCGAGACACGAACAATGATTTTTTTTGTAGTCCTAAGTAACTCTTTGTTCGTTCCTGTTTGTGCCTTTGTTTTCTTCTTTCATATGATTACCGGACATCCGTTCTTTTCAGCTACCACATAGAGCTTTCTTTGTTTTTTATTTAGTTTACGTCAAAAAGCATGTTATTACTATTTTCCGAAGGACACGTTAGTCAGTTGCGAGGAGTTACTCAAACCGTAAGGAGTTTCACGGAGTAGTCGGAGTTTTTAGTTTAGTTTAATTCACGGAGCAACATTTTCTTAACCCCGGAGTCAAGATCAGACGTAAGTCACGCTTACAATGTATCCTGTATGTTTTATTTTGTCCTACGGCATTCCTTCCCTAATTTTTCGTTTCTTTAGCTCAAACAATTACTGTTTCTCTTTTAGTTTTTACCGCGAGTGTTGTATATAGCCCGATTAGCATGACCCTAATAAACGCGTTAAGTCTTGCTGATCGTCTCGTACTTCACTGAGGTTGAACTGGCGAACTCCAGTACTCTACACCCCGTGTTTGTGGTACTGGGAACGCGACAGTAAAAAGTCTGACCAAGGACAGATTGAGGTAAGCCGTAAACAGTAGAGCTAACAGCGCCGAAAATGAGTGGCGAAGAAGCCGATACGCCAAACAAATTGGAGGCCTCAGTACACCAAGGAACAGTAACTCGGAGTCCCGGTAGACGAGTTAGAACTCTCTCTAGAAAAGCGTTAGAAAACGAAACTGGTCAGAAACGTCGTGAATTAAATGTCTTGCATAAGATGCTCAAAGACGTTATCCGATCAACTGAGGAACTGAAAGAAGGATCGGATCTCGGTAGAATCTTGCGTGACCTCGAAGGAGTCTCTGAAGAATTTACGATAAAACTTCAAGAATTAATGAGTCTTTTAGAGCAAGACAAGCACGGTTATTTTGGAGACGTAGACGTTCTTCTAGAGGAAGAGGGCCTAACCCTCGACCGAGCTATAAAGTTAATACAAGAAATAAAAGGTAGACAATCCGACAAATTGTTGGAGACAAGCTCGCGTTCATCTCGTCGCTCGCGCCGTAGTAAATCTTCAGTAGGCTCGTCCACAACGAGCAGCGCAGCCAGAGTGAGAGCGCTCGCCGAAGCAGCAGCGGCACGGGAAAGCGCAGAGTTCGAGAGAATGATCGCCGAAAAAGAACACGAGCGCAGAAAACGCGAAGCGGAAATTGAGCGGACGCGTGAGCAAGAACGCGCGGAGCACGAAAAAGAACTGGCAATTATCGCCGCGAATAAGAAAGTCGCAATCGCAGACGCGAAACTCAGAGCGATCGAACAAGCACTAGATGCGGAGGAAACTGGAGAAAAACTAGAAATTGCCGGGATCCCCAAAACTAAAAGCGATGAAAGAACATCCACATGGGTCCATTTGTCCTCACCACCGGAAATTCCTGAGCCCAAACGCAACTCGGCAGAGCAAAGCACCCCTCTTACGCGAGACCCCAAAAGACAAGAAAACACCCTTCTTAGGAGAACTTCTAAAATTCCACCAACAAAATCTTGTGCGACCACAAACCAGCAGGGGAACTATGGGGAAAATTCCCAGCGTATACATCCACAGTCGTTTGTCACGTCAACCCCAATTAACATAACCGGAAGTCAGCTTATTGAAACATTAACCTCTGCAAATCAACAGATAGTTACAGGATTGGCCAAACAAAATCTTCCTAAATGTCACCCCGACACTTTCAGCGGAGACCCTACGCTCTTTCACCCGTGGAAAGCAGCCTTCAAAGCAATGGTCAGGGATGTTGACGTTTCGCCCGTCCAAGAAATAAATTATCTGCGCAGTTTCACCAGCGGAGAAGCTCAAAAATTGGTTGACAATTACCGGAAACGGAAACAGGGCGACCCCAGCGCGTTGCTGAACAGTTTATGGGGGGAGTTGGAAAGACGTTTCGGCAGCGCGGCCGTAATAACTAAGGAACTGTTGAAGCGTATGAACGGAACCGCCACCTTCAGCGAAAATGAAAATGCTAAGCTGCAAGAATTTGCCGATCTTTGCGCCGATGTCGAAAGCCAGTTGACTTACTTGCCCGGTCTCGCCTGCCTGAACTTCCCAAATACAATTCAGCCGATTGCGGAGAAATTGCCCCCTTCGTTACGCGGGAAATGGGAGAAGGAAGTCGCCAAGTACTCGGAGAAAAATGGGGACGACTATCCCGGCTTCCAGATATTTTCCTCACTAATTCAAAGGCATTCAAGGATTAAAAACAACCCGAATATCCTCGCAGGCACCATGCTCACCTCTATCAGGGCGCCAACCTCACCCAATCGGAGAGTTCAAAGTAGGAGAACGCTCAAAACAAACGCACGGCCGGCAAATGTCAAACCGGAGTTTCGCCAAAAAAGCGAGGAGACTAAACGGTGTCCATTTCACGAACGAGACGGTCATAGTTTAGAGGAGTGTAAGGCCTTCGGCGCCAAGACCTTAGAAGAGAAAACCGACTGGATTCTTAAAGCCGGACTCTGCTACCGCTGCCTGTCCGAAGGCCACAGGGCCAGTAACTGTACGCGAAAAGTAGAGTGCAGCATATGCAAAGATAATCGCCACAGCGCACTCCTCCATAGGGAAAGGCCGGAGAGAACTGTGGCTAGCGCAGAAACCGTAGACACTAAGTGCACACTCGCATGTAGACCTATCGAGGGTGGTGTATCCTGCAGCAAATTGCTATTGGTCGATGTGAATAACATGGAGAAGCCGAATGTTTTTCATCGTATTTACGCTATCATTGACGATCAAAGCAACTCATCCCTGATTAGCAGTGAACTAGCCGACGAACTGGGAGCAGTCGGCCAGGAAGAGAAATACTACCTAACAACGTGTAGTGGCGAGAAGGAGCTCAAATACGGACGGCGAGTGACAGGTGTAACCATACGATCCCTTAACGGAGTGGCGTCAGATCTGCCCACCCTCATTGAGTGTGACAGCATCCCTTACGATAAACGCGAGATCCCAACACCTGAGATGGCGATGAGGTTTCCACATCTTCAGGCGATCGCCGACGAAATCCCACCCCTGGACCCAAACGCAGACGTACATCTGCTCCTCGGAAGAGACGCTCCGGAACTGCTCAAGGTTCGCGAGTCCAAAAACGGACCCAAAGGAGCCCCCTGGGCACAAAGGCTTTCTCTCGGATGGACGATAATCGGAATGGTGTGCCTTGACATCGTTGGAGGCCCAGCACACGTGCTCGCTTGTTGCACCAGTCTCCTCTCGGCCAATAACGGAGAACCCTGGGAGACACCGATGGAACCAGAGCGCTACGAGTTCGTACCGTGCCCCAACCACTTTAGAATCAAGGAGAGCTTCACGGAACGAGGAGTTTCGGAGAACGATGTCTTCCGTACCACACGAGAGGATAACGACGTCAGCCTTTCCTGTGAAGATCGAAAGTTCATCGAAATAATGAAGACCGGCATACACAAGAACGACAGCGGAAACTGGGAAATGCCACTCCCCTTTCGTCACAAGGACGCCAAGATGCCAAACAACCGAAGTCAGGCAGTCAACCGCTTGAATGGTCTAATCAGGACACTGAGAAAGAAACCGCAAATGGAGAAAGACTATCTGGAATTCATGCAGAAAGTCCTAGATAAGGGTCACGCATCCCCTGTCCCATCGGAGGAGGTTACCAAGTCCCAGTCCGGCAGGGTATGGTATCTACCGCACTTCGGAGTTTATCACCCGAAGAAGCCGACTCAAATAAGAGTGGTGTTCGACTCATCCGCCGAACTCGGAGGAATATCCCTCAATAAAGAGCTGCTTTCTGGTCCGGACCTGATGAACAGCCTCTTGGGAGTCCTGATTCGTTTCAGAAAGGAGAGAACAGCTGTAATGTGCGACATCGAACAGATGTTCCACTCCTTCCACGTGGATCCCGGCCACAGGGACTTCTTACGCTTCCTCTGGTTCAAAGACAACACGCCTGGGAAGCCTATAGTGGAGTACCGGATGAACGTGCACCTTTTTGGTAATGGTCCCAGCCCGGCCGTAGCTACGTTTGGCCTCAGGAAAACGGCGACTGACGGCGAGGAGAAATTCGGTGGAGAAGCCGCTCGATTTGTTCACCGCAACTTCTATGTCGATGACGGGCTAACGTCGCTACCTACAGCTAAACGAGCCATTGCACTTATCACCACGACACAAGCGATGCTGGCTACAGCAAACCTAAGGCTTCACAAGATTGTGTCCAATTCCGTTGAAGTAATGGAAGCCTTTCCAGTGGAAGAAAGGGGGAAGGGAGTGCGTGACCTGGATCTACACCGAGACAGCTTGCCAGCACAGCGCTCTCTCGGAGTCTACTGGAATCTTGAGAAAGATTCCTTCACCTTTCAAGTTTCCCCACCCAACAAGCCTTTTACACGGAGAGGAGTGCTTTCGATCGTGAACTCTATTTACGACCCTCTAGGCCTTGCAGTACCGGTGCTGTTGGAAGGGAGGTTGCTACTGCAACGCCTAGTAGCCATGGGGAAGAAGACAAACAACAGACCATTGGGGTGGGACGATCCTTTACCAGACGCGCTCCTAACAAAATGGCAACGATGGAGAGCCTCTCTTGAGGAATTGGAGAAAGTATCAGTTTCCCGCTGCTATCGCTCAGTCAACTTCGGTACTGCTGTTCGGAGAGAGATTCACGCGTTCTCAGATGCGAGCGAGGACGCAATTGGAACCGCAGTCTATCTGCGTCAAGTCGACAACAAGGGAAACGTCTGCACAGCGCTACTTTTAGGCCAGTCTAGAGTGGCCCCCTTACAGACCACAAGTATTCCCCGTCTGGAGCTATGTGCTGCTGTTCTGGGTGCGCAAGCAGGAGCGAAAGTCGTCAAAGAAATTGACATGCAGATCGATAGTGTCACCTTCTACACGGATTCGAAAGTCGTCCTCGGTTATATTCAAAACGAGAGCCGGAGATTTTACGTTTATGTTGCAAACCGCGTCCAGCTTATTCGCAAGATCTCCAGCCCCAGTCAATGGAGGTACGTGGACACTAATGAGAACCCCGCAGACCTCGCTACACGTTGTCTAAGCGCACAAAATCTTGCGTCTTCAGAGTGGCTCACGGGTCCACGCTCCTTACAAGAAGACACAGGTGCGACGAAGGAAGAACAAGAGAAGATCCCAATAAATGAAGACGACCCCGAAGTTCGCAAGGAGGTCTTCGCGTTAAACACACAGGCCAAAAAACGTCATGGCCTCGGGGCTGAGAGATTCTCGCGTTTCTCAAGCTTTTCCTCACTGCGGCGCGCTATTGCAAACCTAATCGTTCTAGTCAAGGAGTTTAAACAAAGTAAAGCCAAGGAAAGAAGGGAGCGAAAACCAGTAACGACAATGAACGAATCGCGGCTGCGCAACCCCACAGCAATGGAGCTTCAGCAAGCCACGACAGTCATAATTCATGCCGTCCAGGCAGAGGCCTTTGGGGAAGAGATACAGTTACAGAATTCTATTGACGTCAGTCAGGAGACGGAAAATCTTGCCAGTCGGAGAGAAAGGAAACAAACCCTAAAGAGATCTTCCCTGCATCGCCTGGACCCCTTTATCGACAACAATGGTATACTACGCGTGGGTGGTCGTTTGCGACGCGCGAAACTGGAGCAAGTAGAGAAACATCCCGTGTTCCTGCCTAAAAACCACCACGTCACTAACCTACTAGTTCATCACTACCACGAGAGAGTCCACCACCAGGGACGTCACATAACTCGAGGAGCCATCCGTCAAGCTGGCTACTGGCTCATTGGAGGTCATCAAACCATTGCAAGAGAGTTAGGCAAGTGCGTGATCTGTAAAAAGCTGAGAGGGCCAGTCCTGGAACAGCGTATGGCCGACCTACCGCCTGACAGAATAGAAGCCACTCCGCCATTTACCAACGTTGGTTTCGATGTCTTCGGACCCTGGACGGTCCACACAAGAAAGACGCGGGGAGGGTTGGCAAACGCAAAGCGTTGGGGGCTCGTTTTCACTTGTCTTTACAGCAGAGCCGTGCACATAGAAGTCCTAGAGTCCATGGATACGAGCTCTTTCATTTGTGCACTGAGGAGATTCTTCGCACTCCGCGGTCCCGCAAGCTTACTCAGGTGTGACCGTGGGACAAATTTCGTTGGAGCTAAATCAGAGCTAGACGACGCACTGAGAGAAATGGACCACAACAAGGTGGAGAGATATGTCCGTGAACAAGGGTGTGAATGGCTGTTCAACCCGCCACACGCTTCGCACTTTGGTGGCGCATGGGAACGTCAAATAGGTACGATCCGCCGTGTCCTGGACGCCATGTTAGCTGAACTTGGAAGTGCTCAGCTGACACATGAGCTGCTCGTTACACTAATGGCAGAAGTGACCGGAATTGTCAACGCACGCCCCATAGCTGCTGTGCCATCCGATGTAGACGAACCGCAACCACTCTCACCTTCTATGCTCCTAACACTGAAGACACGTCCGCTTGGTCCCCCGCCTGGAAACTTCGTTCCAACTGATCTCTATGCTCGCCGTCGCTGGAGGCGTATCCAGTATCTTGCAGATCAATTCTGGATAAGGTGGAGACGCGAGTATTTACAAGCTCTGCAGACCAGACCCAAGTGGGAGGAGCCAAAGCGGAACCTTAATGCTGGTGATGTAGTCCTCGTCAAAGAACAGGGAGCCCATCGCAATGACTGGCCCATAGGTAGAGTAGCGGAGGCTATTAAGAGCGAGGACGGCTATGTCAGAAAGGCCCAAGTGGAGATGTTTAGAGAGGGCAAAAAGAAAACATTTCTACGTCCAATCAAGGAGCTGGTCTTACTCGTGCGTGCCCCAGCTGATAACCATCTACCCTGTCCTCAGACAAGTACCCCGTGACACGCCCAATCAGAGGGGAAGTGGAAAACTTAAATGGAGCAAGGATTAGAAATCCTTGGGCGAGGAGTGTCACGTTCGAGACACGAACAATGATTTTTTTTGTAGTCCTAAGTAACTCTTTGTTCGTTCCTGTTTGTGCCTTTGTTTTCTTCTTTCATATGATTACCGGACATCCGTTCTTTTCAGCTACCACATAGAGCTTTCTTTGTTTTTTATTTAGTTTACGTCAAAAAGCATGTTATTACTATTTTCCGAAGGACACGTTAGTCAGTTGCGAGGAGTTACTCAAACCGTAAGGAGTTTCACGGAGTAGTCGGAGTTTTTAGTTTAGTTTAATTCACGGAGCAACATTTTCTTAACCCCGGAGTCAAGATCAGACGTAAGTCACGCTTACAATGTATCCTGTATGTTTTATTTTGTCCTACGGCATTCCTTCCCTAATTTTTCGTTTCTTTAGCTCAAACAATTACTGTTTCTCTTTTAGTTTTTACCGCGAGTGTTGTATATAGCCCGATTAGCATGACCCTAATAAACGCGTTAAGTCTTGCTGATCGTCTCGTACTTCACTGAGGTTGAACTGGCGAACTCCAGTACTCTACACCCCGTGTTTGTGGTACTGGGAACGCGACACCATCGAATTCACTTCATGAATGTGTACTGTGGTGTACATGTAAGTATTATGTTAACTATATTAAACATCACCTTCTTTTTTATTTTACAAGTCAAGTATGTTGTTCAGTCTGCTTACCTTCCCTTGGGATAAACTTTCTTTAAATAATCCAGTGCATCAGATAATGGCATTTGATTGACCTTCATAATGTATGCTAATATCACAGTAGCACTCCGTGACTCGCCTGCCCAGCTGAGTTTAGCAAACAAATGCTTCAATCATAGCTACACAATACATAAAAGGGCCATTTTTTGTAACATAGCATCTACTTCAGGTCGCTGTAATTTGAAAAAAACTTGAAAGTGTAGCTTGGATGTTTCAGGCAAGATTTCCGCACAGGTCCCAACTTCATTATGCATGCAGCAGATGAATTGTTTAAGGTAATGCATATGTAAACATTTCTTGTTATTGTAGAATGAAACAGTGTGGCTACAGCATGCATAATGAAGTAGGGAACTGTGCAGAAATCATTCTGATGTTTCTTGCTTGACATCTAAATTAAGGGTTGCACTTGCAATGGTAATAGGACAGGGGATGCTGGGATTCAAGAGTAGAGGGTGGTGTGAATCTCTAAAGCATTTCTGGATAATATTCACTCCCATATATGCAAATATACTTGTTTTGGTTTCTTGACAAGTCAATGTTAATTTCCGACAGAGCTCCTTTAAGTTTCAAGGTAAAGTAGACAGTTAATTATTAGGGGTGAGTGTTAATTAGACAGAACTAGAGAGTATTTAGCTCAAAAGTAAGAGAAGACTGTTTCTCAGTTGGCAGCCAGTTCCGTATGTGAACCCTGAAGAACTATGTAAAATCTCTCTCCGCAAGGCGGGGAGAAATGTATTAATCCTTTCACTCCCAAACATGACCAATTTAGCACACTGTACAGTCTGTACATACCAATGCACAAGAACAGTTTCGCCAATTTCTAAGCCTCTGGAAATGAAATCTGCACATTCATCAAAAAAACTAAGCAAATCAGCTTCCGGTTCATCTAAACAAGAAACGTGTTTTGTCACAACTCCATCTCTTTCTCCTTCCGCTGTCGGAACTGGTTCATTGTCCACAGTAAGAATTCTCGCTTTACTGTTCGCTAGCTTTAGATTGCTTAAGTTGGTGACGTCGTCCTTATTCCCAATGTAGAGGCCACGTTGAACACTGGTGAGCGACATTATAGCCTATAAAAATACACTAATGCTATCAATCGAAGAGGGCCATGCTGTTTTGTCCGCTATATATCTTTTCCCTTGGTCGATTACGCGAATGTTCTTGGAAAGATGTCGGAGCAGGCCAAATCGATCACCGTCTCGTAAATTTTATGGAGACCGGAGGGGGAGAGATAGTGAATCATGTAAGCCTTTACAAAATATCCCTAGATCTTCTGATTACCCACCCCCCAAAGGAGATCTCGGGATATTTTGTAACACCCGATTCTCCTATAATCCACCGCATATAAGCGGATTTAATTAACATCTAATTACCGCATGCAAGCGGTTAATTAACAATTATTTAACAATTTTAATTAACAATTAATTAACAATTAACAATTAATTATTAATTAACAATTAATTATTAGTTAATTAACAATTTTAGTATAAATACACAGGTGATTATTTCAAAAAAGAAAAGAAAAGCATTTTACAACACGAAAAAGTTTTATTTCATCAAAAGCGCGCGAACGACTGTCAGCCATTTTGTTCGTCGAGGTGATTATCGGCTAATAATCCGAGATAGCGAACCAATCAGAGCGCGCGATTTTGTATAATCACCTGAGTATTTATACTAAAGTAATTTACCTATCGCGTATTAGTGATGACGTAGGAGGATGAAATATTCGCGCGTAACGATCGTGCGGTTCGCGCACCGGGGGCCCGTTTCTCCAAGCTCCAACCTCGTTCTCAGGGTCCTCTCCTACTCCGCCACGTGGGCCGAGTACGAGCCGAGTTTGGGTAAGCACTTCATGTCAAGCCATCATATAGTTGTCCATATATTTTGCCTGTATCCCTGCTTGAGATGCTTTGCTTACTTGAGATGCTTTGCTTACTTGAGGTGCTTTGCTTCCTTAAGGTGCTTTGCTTGCTTGAGGTGCTTTGCTTGCTTGAGGTGCTTTGCTTGCTTGAGATGCTTTGCTTGCTTGAGATGCTTTGCTTGCTTGAGGTACTTTGCCTGCTTGAGGTGCTTTGCTTACTTGACATGCTTTCCTTACTTGAGGTGCTTTGCTTCCTTAAGGTGCTTTGCTTGCTTAAGGTGCTTTGCTTGCTTGAGGTGCTTTGCTTGCTTAAGGTGCTTTGCTTGCTTGAGATGCTTTGCTTGCTTGAGGTGCTTTGCTTGCTTGAGGTGCTTTACCTGCTTGAGGTGCTTTGCTTGCTTGAGATGCTTTGCTTGCTTGAGGTGCTTTGCTTGCTTGAGGTGCTTTGCTTGCTTGAGATGCTTTGCTTGCTTGAGATGCTTTGCTTGCTTGAGGTACTTTACTTGCTTGAGGTGCTTTGCTTGCTTGAGATGTTTTGCTTGCGTGAGATGCTTTGCTTGCTTGAAATGCTTTGCTTGCTTGAGGTGCTTTGCCTGCTTGAGGTGCTTTGCTTGCTTGAGATGCTTTGCTTGCTTGAGATGCTTTGCTTACTTGAGATGCTTTGCTTATTTGAGCTGCTTTGCTTTCTTAAGGTGATTTGCTTGGTTGAGATGCTTTGCTTGCTTGAGGTACTTTACTTGCTAAGCATCTCAAGCAAGCAAAGCACCTCAAGCAAGCAAAGCATCTCACGCAAGCAAAGCATCTCACGCAAGCAAAGCTTCTCAAGCAAGCAAAGCACCTCAAGCAAGTAAAGTACCTCAAGCAAGCAAAGCACCTCAAGTAAGCAAAGCATCTCAAGTAAGCAAAGCACCTCAAGGAAGCAAAGCACCTCAAGCAAGCAAAGCACCTTAAGCAAGTAAAGCACCTTAAGGAAGCAAAGCACCTGAAGTACGTAAGCAAAGCATCTCAAGCAGGGATACAGGCAAAATATATGGACAACTATATGATAGCTTAACATGAAGTACTTACCCCGAGTTTGCAATGGATCGTGGGACAATGGACTGTCCCATCACTAACATAGTGGAACAGTTAGAGAACAGCAAGAAGTAGAACGAGGAGGTTGTACAAGGCTCGGGAGTTCCCTTGCTTTGTAAGTATTTTAACTTTTTTACTTACAATACTTCAACGAGTATCGTTTAAAACGGTAGCCAGACAAGACCCTTGCCGAAATTATCCACTTAATTGTCAACTTATGAGTGCGTTCAGTCAAAACCATGCGAAGTGCTAGGTTCTGTCGTACTCTTGTATATATAAAAGCTGACGCGTAACATTGGCGTCCTTGCGCAGTGTTACAGCTTGTGTAGCATTCACAACGTGTCTTAACATTCGTGTGGTTTAATTATCTTGTAAAAGTTGTCTTTTAAACCGTCTCTATCGTTCATTTTACTTCTATGTTTTTACTTCTATGTTTTTACTTCTATGGTGAGTTTCATGGGCGATATGTCTTTGAAACGCCATAACGAAACGACGAGTCGAACATTTTGTCCACGATCTACCTTCATATGATGTCGCACGATGAAATATCATGTCTAAAATCAGGGAAAAGTGAGGCATAAGACAGCCGCCTTTGAAATTGTGGTGTATGACGTCATACGTCGTGCTCCCATGATGCTTTGTTATGGCCGAGTAATCCATGGCATCGCATTCATATAGATTATGCAGAAGATGAAAACGGGCATTATTTCATCCTTGTTGATACACACTCGCGATGGTCAGAAATATACTTCATGCCACGAAACACGTCAGCAACCGCGACCATTACTATCTTACGGGAACTATTTTCCAAATACGGATTGCCAGTACATTGTGTCAGTGATAATGGTCCTCAATTTCGCAGCGGAGAGTTTGCACACTTCTTGAGGATGAACGGTGTTAAGCATGTACGTGTAGCACCCTATCATGCAGCCAGTAACGGATTGGCCGAGAGAATGGTTCAGTCATTCAAGAATCACATGAAAAAAAGTAAAGGCAGCAACCTGTCGGTTCAGCAATGCATCCCTAATTTTCTGTTGACTTACCGGTCGACAAGACACCCTACCACAGGCAGAACACCAGCTAGTCTGTTCCTGGGGCGCGAACTTCGCACAAGACTAACCCTCCTTCGCCCAAGTTCGCGACAAGGTAATGGATTGACAAGCGAAGCAGAAGGAAACACACGATGCACACGCTAAGTTTAGAGAGTTCTACCCAGGTGATAGAATTTGGGTGAAAGATCTTTGGAGAGAACACACGTGGTGGCCAGGCTCTGTTGCAGAGCGAAGTAGTCCGACATCTTACGTAGTGGTTCTGAATGATGGACGAGTTTGGAAGCGGCATCTCGACCACATCAGACGGGATTCCATGGACAGCGCGGTCGCTGACCGGGATTTGGAAAGGTTACCGCTGGACACTGCTTTAGATCCTGTACGACAAGGCACTTAAACTACAAGTGTTCCATCAACCCAGCAGCCTCCCGTGAGCCTGCCGTTCTCGAATCCTGCCGAGCCTATGGCTGCCCATATGTAGCAAAATTTAATCTTGGTCAATTTTTATTTGATTTGAACTTCGTTCAGTTTAAATTTAAACCTGGTTGTCGAAATGTATTTAGATTTAAAGTGAATTATTGTTTAAAATCCAAATTTAATTTAATCTTTTCAAATTTGTAATTTAAACTTCCCAATCAAATTCATTTAATCTTTGAGGCAATTTTTTCATTTAAACCTACAATAAATTTCATTTAAACCTGCTGTAAACTTCATTTAAACCTGCTGTAAATTTTATTTAAACCTGCTGTAAATTTCATTTAAACCTGTAGCAAATTTCATTTAATCTTCCTTTTCATTTAATCATTTTTCATTTTTTCATTTAATCACCATTTTGTTCTGGTGGCCGGGTTTCAAAGTGGTTAACGGATGGTTCGTCTCTGCCGCTTTTGAAGAAAGTAACAAATCAAGCAGTCACTTGGAAATGGCAGAGGATGTCAAGATATTTTTAAAACATGTTTTAGAGAGATCCGAAAAAATAGGCAACAGTCAAAAAAGGCGAGGCGTTTCTCTCGATGGAATGCTGATGCACGATAAGTTATTAGGTGAGACAGTGCAGTTCTTGAATGATATTGGGAATATCCCGTCTCTTGCTGACCAGGATGCATCTAAATGAGAGATCATGTGAGATTTATTCTCAAGTTGAAAAGGAGTTTATTAATTTCTATAACCAGTATTATTACGACACCACTCGATCTACATTGACCTGCGAGCTACCTTCGTCAACTGTTCACACCAAGCATCCGGGGAGGCCTCCTTCCTTTATTCAGAAAGAGGCCTTGGTAGAATTGTGATTGTCATGAACATCTAGAATCTATCAATCACTTATGTTACGTCACAGATTGCTAAGAAACTAATTACTACACTATCGTACAGTTCAGTCTTGTCGACAATAAACTAAGTCTATCTGATCAAGTGTCAGTGAAATATCTCTGAAAGTGAGGGTTTAATTTTTCCTGGAATTAAATCTCCAATCGTGCCCTTGAATAAGCTTCTTTTGTAATAAACACAAAATTTCAACACAATCTTTTAACTCTTGATTACGAATTTCTTCAACCAGCTGATCAGCTCTCGGGACTGCACTATCGGAGACATCTCCATTTTCGCACTCCAACGAATCCTGATCAGCAGCTTCCTGATTTTCAGCCACAACAGGCGTAGCATTTTCATCTACATCTACCTGTACTTCACGACCAACACTGTGACTAGCTGAGCTGTCAAATACAGAGTTCATTAAATCACCCGTCTACTAACTATGTACACAAACTCATATCCCTGCTTCACCTTGACATACAACAACCCCTGGCCAGCCATTCTTTTAACAACAGCATAATTATACTCCGCTCCTGGACCAAGCTGAAGTGTGGTAATTGCCTTGTGGCGGACTTTCACAAAATCAAAATCATTTGAGCCAAGTAAGGGAAATTTTGCTCTTAAGGCCTCTTTCACTGCTTTATGTATGGTCAATTCATCGTCACCTTCTTCTTCTTCTAATGTACCACTGGCGATCACAGAATCCCACTTTAGATGGTGAACCTTAGCTTCTTCCATGTCATCATCACAGCATCTTAGAAGAGAAAATTCCACAGGTTTCTTTTCTTACTTTGCTGTAGACTTAGACTGGTTAGAACGCTGGTATGCAACCACAGATGCCACTCTCAACCTTTCTTGCCTGTTCAATCGACGAAAGAGGCCGGAAGAGGTGCTTTCTCTAAGTATTCCCTGTTTAGCATTGGCGTTGATGAGTTTAAGGAATTACAATTTCCAGCGGCGTTAGTATTCAAAGTACTGGGATTCCTAGAGGTGTTACGACTGCCAGGAGAGGAAGTAGCCTGGATGCTTCGTTGAGTAGCTCTGAAACTCTGTGTTTTACATCATCTTCTACGTTGATAACCGGCCGCCAAAACAAAATGGCTGCCACTGACCTCACGCGCTTGGCCGAGCTTGCCCCAGGAAGATTAAATGAAATGTGCTGCACGTTTAAATGAAATTTATTGTAGGTTTAAATGAAAAAATTGCCTCAAAGATTAAATGAATTTGAATGGGAGGTTTAAATTAGAAATTTGAAAAGATCAAGTTAAATTTGGATTTTAAACAATAATTCACTTTAAATCTAAATACATTTCGACAACAAAGTTTAAATTTAAACTGAACGAAGTTCAAATCAAATAAAAATTGACCAAGATTAAATTTTGCTACATATGGGCAGCCATAAGAGCCTGGAACTCAAGTTCAGTTGGAGAATGCGAACAGCTCTCCATCTGTGGCAGAGACGACGTCTTCTTCAGATGCTCCGCTAACCGAAGGAAGTCTGATTCCACTGCGCCGATCTAGTAGAGTGCGCAGGGCGCCGAACAGATTGATTGAGACAATCTAGCTAATCTGTATTAAGGGTTCACAAAGCGTGGCATCTATTTTCTTAGGATAAGCGCAAGAAGTATTTGGACATTGTTTGCATCTGACAGTCCAGTGTTTGATTCACTGTATTAGTATTTCGGACTTGAATTCATTATTAACCCTTTACGTTCGGTTTCAAAAATATTATAAGAACTTGTTGCTCAGTTAGTATTACCTAAGAAGGGAGGAGATGTGGTGTATGATGTCATACGTCATGCTCACATGATGCTTTGTGCATCGGAGGGCAAAATTCACTTTGGTTTTGTAGTTCTAAAATAATAAAGGTTGGTTGAGTTCTTGGTCTACTTGGAAACTCCCTACGAAACGACTCAATACATAACGGAAATGAGTTTTCATCACTAGCAAGAACATCAAACATTTGATGAGCTCTTTGCAATAAACATTTCAGCTGAGGGAGAATGTTAACTAACGAAGATGCACATGCTGGAATATACAAAACTCTGTCAAGGTGTTTTACTGGATATCCAAATCCATTTTCACTTTCATGATAATGATCATGAACTCGATTCAAGACAAATTCTATGCTGTGGCGTATGTAGCTCTTCAAAGAATGTGTTTTGAGTTTCAGTCAGTGTAAAATACAGACTGCAGACTGCAGACCGGAGGTAAAATGCAGACTGAGGGTAAAATGCAGACTGAGGATAAAATAAAATACGAGTTTCAAGGATAAAATAGTGTTTGTACCCGTAAAATGTGGGTCATGCCCGGTGTAATAAAATATATTCATTTTGTAATTGTTAGTTAGGGTTTGGTACATTGTTAAGAATGCTTTGTCCTTTGTTTTAAGTCAGCTGTGTGAATAAATTATATTACACCGGAGAAGAGCCTAAGATAGTAGGGAGTGGCCGATTCTGGAGCAATTATTTTATTCTGGCGCAATTATTTAAACCTGGATAAATAAATTGTCTTGTCCCAGGATTTTTCTGGCATAAAAAATATTATATATTAAAAAATAACCCAGATAAAAAGTCTAATGCAACATAAAAATCCGTAATCACAATCTAATCCAAAATCAGAGTATAATCCAATTCTAATCAGATCTTAAAAATAGCCAATCTTGGAGTAATCCAACTCTAATCAGATCTTAAAAAGGGCAATCCAACTGTAATCATACTTTGAATAGCACAATTCCACCATTAAACCTTATTATTATATGACTAGCTCCGTGAGCGGGCAAGATGAACCGAATCTCGCGCTGTGATTGGCTACCCGAGCGGGCAATATGGAGCTATCTTCCCCGCTCGGGATAAGGGCTTTGTCCCGCATTGAAAATTCATCCAAGGCGAAAGCCGGTTTACCAAAATTTTCTTTCTTAGTTTTTCCCTGAAAAATCTTTTCCGTGACAGTTAAAGATTTCCTATGGTTTGTGTATCGATGGAGCTGGAAAACGAGAAAACTTGATTTTTGCATGTAACGGGCTTCCTTTTCAGTCCTTGAAAATAAACACATACACGGATCATTTTTTGGTGTTTTATGTCATATAATAAATCCTTTATTGACCAAGCTTGTTCGGTCAAGATGGCTGGATATTGGCCTCGTTCTTTTTTTGCGTGTTTATGGACCTCGACTTCGTCTCGGTCCATAAAAACGCAAAAAAAAAAGAACTTAGCCAATATCCAGCCATCTTGACCTCACGCTTGGTCAATAACCCATATATACGAGTCTAGACTCTTCATGCAACCAACTGGCTGACTCTAAAGCAAACTACTAGCAGACTTTCAAGCAACTAACCAGAAGACCCTCATGCAACCTAATCCAAAGCTACTAACACTTGGTCGCATTTAAGTTAGCATTCATAATTTCCATTATGGCATCGGCCACAACAAATAGATAGCAAGTGATTTTTCCAGTCCCCAAAGTTTTTCTCAGAATAGTAAGCCGACCGTACTCCATCATGTGTGTCACTTAATGCCAATTCCGCTCCATGAATACTATTATCAGCGGGACCCCACAAATCAATCCACAACCCAAACTTGGCATCATAAAATTCATGTTCACTCATATTAACTACACCGAAATGTTGCTTGATACTTTCCCAAAAGTCTGATGGAATCATTCCTCTGGAATACAGTTGGTTTGACATAACATCAATATCAATATTGACTGAAGTAATCTGTTTCATGAATTGTTCACTAACCCATTATCCGCCAGTATGGTTATAAATAAATAGACATATTATTTCAGTTGCTGACCGTCTTGGCAGACTGATGTGTAAATTAATAATATCATCCTTCCGGGATAACTCCAAAGTCTTACTGACCTAGCCCGGTAAATAACTTACTTATTTTTTTGGATTGTCTTCTTTTTAAAGTAAGACAAGAGATAGGAAATTTCTACAGCAGCTACAGGGATGGCGGAGCCTGGGGGGCTTTGGCCCTCCCACTTTTGAGGAGGATGACATTTTATTTTGTTTAAGCTACAACTTTATACATGCCTTGTCGGAAACTTTTCGGATTTACGTATTTTTAACATTTTCTCAGCGTGTGCTTCCTTCCCACAGACGGGAAGCTTGTGTCAAAAAACCGCAGGTTAGCGTTGGAGACCGGAAGGCTGAGAAATAACCTCCAAAATATTGCTGTAAGCATTAAAAGTACCTTTCATTTTACGCTTTATCCAGGCTAATTATTTCAAGAAGTATGTCGTGGAGAATGTTGTAAATACGATTTCCGAGACTCTAGATTTCAAAATTTTCTGGGGGAGGATGCCCCCAGACCCCCCTACCAGCTCGCACCTCCGGCGCTCGTTTTCAGCCCCCCCCCCCCCACTTCAAAATACGCTCCACCATCCCTGAGCCAGACCAGTCTCACGCACCAACCTTGTTCCCAGGGCTTTTCCCATCCACCATTTTTCTTTCTAGGGAAAAGCCCTGGGAATTAGGTTGCACACTCATGTGATTAGCCACTCAAATTTGAGGATTTATGATTCTGCCCTGCTTAGATGCTTGATAAAAAAATAAACCATTGTATTTCATATGATAAAAAGAAAGGTCATTGTTCACTTGTAACTATTTTTTCTTCAACACTTGAAGATAAGTTTTGTACTTCTGCGTGGCCATGTAATACTTTCTATTAGTAACACAGGTAAAGCAATATTTTTTTGGTGAATTTCCATCACAATTGTCTTTGTAACTCTTGCCACAGCAGAGATACAGAAAAACCCTACGCTCATTCCCAACAACTACTTGAAAGCAATAAAAAGTGACAATTTCAAGTCAATCAGCTAAATCCTGTTTGAGATATCTTTTCTAGAATGCGCAAATGGTATTTTCTGAAAAAAAAAAGGCATCAAAGTTTAAAAGCTGAATAGGTGATTGCCTCCACAAATTTTTATGGCCAAGAAGTGGTTGGAAAAATTATTTGCCATGTTTATTTCAATTTGGAGTGAAATGAAAAAATGCTACTTTGCCTTGCCATAGTAACCATAAATATTTTTTTACTCACAGAAAACACTTCGCAAACACCAGAAAATGTCAATTTGGAATGTAAAACACTTCTCATGACTTTCTTCTATGCATTTCTGGGAGTCCTGCCTTAAGCAGCTTTCTAAAGAATGGTTCAAGTTGATTTCATATTAATCTTTTTTTTATCAGTTAAGTTCCTTGGTCAAGGGCGAAACCCGTTTACAGATTACCGACTGATAGACGGACAAATCAGAGGGACATTACTTACCTGGCTCACCCCTGAAGCCGTGGCAAAATTTTATGACCTTTTGATCCTGGTACTCACAGTCTTCCTCCAACAGATTTAAATCCAAGTAAAGATCTCAGCACTGACAATGCCAGGATATCGTTTGTCAAGTTCGGACCAAGAGAAAATCAGTAACAGATACTTGTGTAGCTATTGTAAGATGTTGTTAAGGGACGCCGTGCAGACGAATTTTGGTCATTTGTACTGCCAGTCTTGTCTTGAACCTCAATTCCAGTAAGCACTCTTTGTTACATATCCTTTTATATCCTTTTTTATGCAAGGCATGATTTATCAACATTGATTCAATAACAGTGTAATCCAAGTATTAGTTACTTTGTCTTTGTATGGTTACATTTATTGATAAATTGTCCCATGTCTGTTACTGATTTTTGAAGGTAGCCAAAAACCTCTGTTGTGATGATGATGATGATGATGATGAACAACATCATCATCATCATCTGGTCATCATTATTATCATCAATATTGAGAGGCGTGATTGGACAAGAGGATATTTTGGGCATGGGGTAAAAGGTGTATGTAGAATGGATTCCATGACCAATAGTAGTAGCCCTCACACACCTTTTGAGGTGTAACTCGAAGAACATGCCTTTAAGTGTTGTATTTACATATCCAGTACAACTTAGCACATTTAGGTTTTTTTGGATTTTTTTTGGATTTGGCAAAGGAAAGAAGACTACTTGTTTTTCAATCACATGTTAGTCTTGGCTAAGCAACATATTTATGAATGTCGTAACAAATGTACTTATCCTTCCTTTACAGTTTTTTTTAAACAAAATCAGTTATGTTCATCAGTTAGAAAAGAAACTTATGAATTCAAATAACAAAGTTTCTGATCAGGAAAGTAAATGGGAAAAGTTTCAGCTATTCTGCTTACCGGTATATCCTATTTTATAGTAGTAATTGTACCTAAACAGTCTTTGTGTCAGCCATTATTTATGTATAGTAGGAAGTGTATTTTGTGTAGTAAAAATAAATAATAAAAAAAAAATTTAGCTTTTCAAAATTGCTACGTTCATACCAACTCATTTCAGATTTTACAACCTATTCTAGAAATTGAATGGCTCAGTTGTGTCAGCTTTGAACATTTAATATAAATTTACCAGTGGATGCAGACCTGGCTCTATACAAGTGCACAGAGTCCACTTGATCAGAAAGTTTCAATAGATTCACTGGAGCACTTTGGTTATTGATATTGTACATAAGAGTAACGATAGATTTGAAAAAAGCACGTCAACTGGGAGAACATTTGAACGTACGAACGAAGGGATGACATGCTCTCTGTTATTGCGGAAATAAATTGTAAAAGCTGTTTTTTAAAGGATTAAGATTTTGTCCAGATTGGATCCCCAAACCATGCTTAACTAAACACCTTTTAAACATGTTTAAGCTCCATTGTGAATGCAGTAAAATAAATTACCTTCAGTCTCTATTTATTGACAGAAGGGATCAAACTTCAGGAGCTATCTGCGCACATGACCAGGAACTTCTTCTGCAGAGTGAGGTATGTTTGTCATTGATTACAGACAGGCTGGGAGCTCTGTCAGGTGCCCTCACGACAGCCTGAGACACTTCATTCATTTATCTTGTCATATGCTAATAACAGGTTGCATCAACAACAATTTTACAATGCAATGTCTGCGTGTATTTTGGGGGTTCATTAATTGAGAGTTTTTAGTGACATATGAGAGTATGGACCACAGACGACATAGCTGCAGTGGAGTAAGCACTGTTAATCCTAGTGTAGGTCTTTTTACTTTTTATTACCATCTCAACCTAGTTGATTTTTTGATGCCCTCTTGTCTTGTTTTCCAAGGTTTTTCCTGACAATTTCACAAGACGGGAAATACGTGCTTTCAAAGTTCATTGTGTGTTCATGGAAGATGGATGTCAGTGGAAAGGGGAAGTACAACATCTGGAGGTAAACCATAAAAACATCAGTAATAAAAAACTGACAACAACAGCAGCAACAAAAAATGAGAACAACAGAAACAGTAACAATAGACCGAGAACAATAACAACAGCAACAAAAATAGCAACAACAGCAACAAAAAATTACAACAGAAACAGAAAGTGACAACAACAGCAAAAGCAACAAAAAAAGACAACAAAAGCAACAAAAAAATGACAACAACAACAGCAACAAAAAATAGCAACAACAACAACAGCAACAAAAAATGATTACAACAACAACAAAAAATGACAACAGCAACAGATACAAAAAATGTTAACAGCAACAGCAACAAAAAGTGACAACAACAGTATCAGCAATAAAAAATAGCAACAACGGCAACAGCAACAAAAAATAGCAAAAACAACAAAAAAATAGCAACAACAACAGCAACAAAAAATGACAACAGAAACAGCAAAAATAGACCAATAATACCAGGGAGCCGGGAAAATTACCCGGCTGTGAGGGTATTTTTTTTTCTGGCTGTAAAGGCTAGTAGCCACCTCAAAAAGGACTTACTCTCTCTCCTAAATGTTTCCAGAGGTATTTCAGCAATTTTTTCATGTACGCGCACCTTTGTTTCTCTTTTACTTGAACTGAACATAACACTCCATTTTGTTGATTTCGAACGATCCCATTGAGTTTCTGTTTTCAGGCTCTACCCGTTGTTTCAGCGGTATTTATACTGTATGTAAACAATCGAATGAATGTGAAATCGCGAATTCACTGGGAAAAGTTCCAAAGGGGATCAATTTTGCATCCAAAATGAAGGAAAACGCATTTATAATAATAATAATAATAATAATAATAATAATAATAATAATAATAATAATAATATTTAGTGAGGGAGTCCAACTCACCAAAGGCGGTTTTCAGTGGAGCCCTCCAAAATAAGGAAGTCTAGAGAGTCTAGATTTCAATTTTCCAGGGAAGCATGCCCCCAGACCTCCCTAGATGTATCGTGCCCAAGGCATGATCAAATGAGTCTCCAGCTCATCATACCCGCCTGTTAAAATATCTACATCCCTGCAACAGCAACCAAACTTGATAACAAGAGAAACAGCAAAAATAGACCGAAAACAACAACACCTACAAAGTACTGACAACATCAACAGAAAAAATGACAACAACAACAGAAACATGATGTGACAACAGCAACAAATTATGACAACAACAACGGCAACAGAAAGTGATAACAACAGCAACAAAATAGTCATGGATGGAACTTCGTACAAGGGAAAAACTAAATATATTTACCTATTTCATTATCTCTTGTCTCAACACAGGGCCACATGGACAACTGTGAGTATCTCAGAGTGCCATGTGTGCATCCCGAGTGCAGCATGATGGTGAAAAAAAAAGACTTGGCAAACCATCTGGAAAAGGAATGCAAATCGAGACTGCAAAGTTGTACATTCTGTAAATGGCAAATAAAATGGAGCGCAATGAAGGTAACGGAATGCAAGTGTTTCATTGCAATTATGACGTGAAATAAATACGGTGCTGCGCATGACAGAGGCAAACATTTTTATGCTCAGTTTGTGTTGGTCATGTGGAAACTGTAAATTTTCGTGATTTGCATGACCAACTTGTGTTGGTCTAGCATTATTTTGTTTAAGGCTGAGTTCTGTGAAACCCCCGATAAATAAACCTGAATAGGGCATAGACAGCTAGTATTGTGGAGACGAGGTGGTGTAATGGTTAGCGTGTTGGACTTCCACTGAAGCAGGAGGTCCGGAGTCCGAGCCCTGGCAATAACACTGTGTTGTTTCCTTAGCAACGTGACTCTATACTGTCTCTCTCAGTCCAGGTGTATAAATGGTGACCTGTGACATATTGTTGGGGGTAACCCTGTGATGCCGCTAGCATCCCATCAGGGGGAAGAAATAATACTCTCAGTTGCTTCATGCTACTGACACCAGGCTCCCGCTCGTTTGCGCCCTAAGGGACGGACCATTAGGAAAGTGATGGGTGGGGGGGGGGGTGAGTAATTTTCAGCTTGCACGAATTTTTTTTTTCGCTCACTGCTTGTGGAGGAATTTTTTTTGTTCAGGTGAACCCCTCTGCACAAATTTTTTTTACTACGTGTGAAAAAGTCACAATTGGACCTTCCTTCTGCATGAATTTTTTTTTTTACCTTCTTTGCATGAATTTTTTTCTTGGTTTCCCCCCCCCCCCCCCCCCCCCTGCCCCCCATCACTTTTCTAATGGTCCGTCCCTAAAGTACTCTACTTATCCAAGATTGCTTTCCCCTGGATTTTCTTTTCTATAGCAACATCATGACAGTGACTGTCCAGTATATCCTGTAGTTTGTTCAAAATGCAACAAGGGTGGCATTCCTAGAGCTAAGGTTTGTAAATATGTGTTATTGACCAAGCTTTAGGTCAAGATATATGTGTTATTGACCACGCTTTAGGGTAAGATATGTGTTATTGACTAAGCTTTAGATCAAGATGTAGTCGAACAATGGATTCGTCTCATCTTGCTCGCTCGCGGAACCAGCTATATAATAATAGACAGATCAATGCACTGCCTCTGTGCATGCAACAAACCATTATGGATGACTAGGTCAAAATGTAATAAGGGTAAGTTGAAGCCACACATATGCGCACTGAGGCGACAGTGGTAGAAGGGATTAAACCCTGTTGCTACCAAAAAAAAAGATGAAAAATTGAGCTCAAAAGCCAGCAGCCATGGACAGCTGTTTCAGCCTTGTTGGGCCTCATCAGCATGGCACAGCTAGCAGATGAGCTCTGGGTTCCCACTTTATGAATGTCAAAGTGATGAAAAATGGTAGGGTTGTGGGATGTGGGATGAACCCAGAGCTCATCTGCTAGCTGTGCCATGCTGATGAGGCTCGACAAGGCCGAAACAGCTGTCCATGGCTGCTGGCTTTTGAGCTCAATTTTTCATCTTTTTTTTTGGTAGCAACAGGGTTTAATCCCTTCTACCACTGTCGCCTCAGTGCGCATATGTGTGGCTTCAACTTACCCTTATTACATTTTGACGTTGTCATTTCAAGCCACATCCCACAACCCTACCATTTTTCATCATTATGGATGACTGCCTAAGTTTTCCTTTTGTTCTGTTAAGAGCTTTTAATATTAATAATAATAATAATAATAATAATAATATTATTAATTTATAATGCGCCTTTTAGCATGGAAATGATCAAAGGCGCATTACATATACAATATTAAAACCTTAAAATATTAAAATATACTGAATATATACATATTAATAACAAGATCTAAAGGCTAAAAGCTAATTTAAAAAGATATGTTTTGAGACGAGATTTAAAAATAAGAATAGAACTAATATTCCGCAGGCACGCTGGAAGCGCATTCCAAAGTGTAGGCGCAGCTACGTACACTAAAACACCTGTCACCAAAAGACTTCTTCATTTTCCCTGCTGGGTGCAAAAGAAGCGTGCCTGAATTTATAGAGCGCAGTGAATAGCGTGCATGTTTTCTTACATTAATTAAATCGCTAATATAAGCTGGCGCCATGCCATTGAGAGCCTTAAAAGTTAAAAGTAAAATTTTAAAATGAATTCTATATCTAACTGGCAGCCAGTGTAATTCTTGTAAAACAGGCGTAATATGATCATATTTGCGACTCGAAGTTAGCAGGCGAGCCGCAGCGTTCTCCACTCTCTGCAATTTAGCAATTTCACAGTCTGGTAGTCCATAGAGAAGTCCATTACAATAATCAATTCGACTGTTAACGAACGCGTGCAAAACCGTTTCTAATTTATCTCTTGATAGAAATTTGCTAATTCGCTTATAATTGTGTAACCAGAAAAAAGCCACACTACAAGACTTAGAGATATGAGTCGACATAGAAAAATTACAGTCAAACCAAGAGCCTAGATTGCGCACTTCAGACACAGGCTTGATATCTGTCGTGCCAACACAGATTGTACTTTTGTCATGGTGGCCATCCCAGTATGACGTCAGTTTGCGTTTCATTTGTGTTTTATTCTTTGCAGATGATGGATCATCAAGATCTGCTTCGTGGAGACTGTGATGGTGTCCAAGCCCCATGTCCATTCTCTGCCATTGGTTGTTCACGAACAGATGTTAGTAGATTCCGGACTGTTGAAAGCTCTTTATTCTCTTAATTCTTAAAGCGTTGAAAGTTCCAGAAGCATCTGAGTGTTTGCGCTTGGAGCATAAGGGATGCAGCGGTAGGGGGGTAAGGGGGGTCGTGTGGTGGGGTGGGGTGGGGTTGGTGTGCTTCCCCTTCGTCCACCCCTATGCTACTGATCCTTATCCTTTGATCACTCAATTGAACATGCACTGTGATCATGCACAAGCTTACTTCGACACGGGCATCTCACACGATTGTAATTACACATTCTATAGGTTCTCAGTCAGGAACAGAAACGGCAACATCTCCAGCAGGCGAACACCGGTCACACTTCACTTCTTCTGCAACACGCCATAAGATTACACAAAGAAGTGGAGTCACTCGTTATGCGAAATCCTGGCTTCATGTCCATAAGTCCACAACTAATGTCAAACCATGAAGCTATTACATCAGATCTCCTTGCCCAAGTTCAAAGTTGTGTAGAGGAAGCCATTAGGGATCTCCAGCAGAAATGCCAAGAACAAAGTGAAAGGATCTTATTCTTGGAGAGGAAAGTAGCTTCAGGTAATGCGAGTGCTTCAGCAGCAACTGGTCAGCGGACATCGGACTCTGAAGGTAGGGTACCAAACACTGAGCTTACACGACAGATTACAAATGTTGAAAATAAAACCGCTGACCTTGAAAGGCTCATGGTCGAGAAAAATCGAAATGCGGAGGACTCTAATCGACAAATTGCAGCTCTGAGAAGAATGCTTGAAACTGCAATGGAGACTATAAGAGTTTTAGAGAGGAGATTGGAATCTACTGATCACACATTGGCGCTGAGAAATGTGGCATTGGCTGATTTGGAGGAGTACATCAGACAACCAGAAGCTGCTTGTTATGACGGCATACTGTTGTGGAAAATTTCTGATTTTGCGCGCAGAAGAAACGATGCTTTAACTGGATGGCAAACTTCGCTCTACAGCCCATGTTTTTTTACAGGTCGCCATGGCTACAAGATGTGCGCGTGCATTTACTTAAACGGCGACGGTATGGGTCGAGGAACACACATCTCAGTGTTCTTCGTGGTCATGCGTGGTCAGCATGATGCGTTACTCCGCTGGCCTTTCGGACAGAAGGTGACCATGATGCTGTTGGACCAGGATAATATAGAACACGTGACCCATGCCTTCAGACCAGATCCCAACAGCTCCTCATTCCAGCGACCACGAAGAGAGATGAATGTGGCCAGCGGTTGCCCTTTGTTCTGCCCGCTGTCAGAGTTGAATAACCACGCCTATGTTCGAGATGACACGATGTACATCAAGATCATTGTTGTTAATTCGGGTACTGCGTATCCATCAGAAAATGGTTGTTGAACTCATGATCAGCATCTCTTACAGAGACAGGGATGACGTCGTGACGTTTGTTATAAGCAAAACCATCGTTTCAACTTTTTTTTGTTAGATCTGTAAATGGTTTGGACCTAGGAGTATCAGTGGTTGATTATTGAGTTCGGTCGTCCAGGTGGAGATAGTCCTGAAAAGAACTGTTGTTGATGACGTTGACTGACGTTTCGACAACCTGAGCTGAAGTTATGTCCAGGCATGTTTGCAGTGGTCCATACTTTGCTGGTGCTGAGATGTCTCGCGGGGACATGTGATGATGGGATTTATTATCATTTAGTTTACTGTATAGCCCATGTTTTTATACAGGTCGCCATGGTTACAAGATGTGCGCGCGCATTTACTTAAACGGCGACGGCATCGGTCGAGGAACACACATCTCAGTGTTCTTCGTGGTCATTCGTGGTCAGCATGATGCGTTACTCCGCTGGCCTTTCGGACAGAAGGTGACCATGATGCTGTTGGACCAGGATAATATAAAACACGTGATCGATGCCTTCAGACCAGATCCCAACAGCTCCTCATTCCAGCGACAACGAAGAGAGATGAATGTGGCCAGCGGTTGCCCTTTTTTCTGCCCGCTGTCAGAGTTGAATAACCACGCCTATGTTCGAGATGACATGATGTACATCAAGATCATTGGATTTTAATTCGGGTACTGCGTATCCATCAGAAAATGGTTGTTGAACTCATGATCAGCATCTCTTACAGAGACAGGGATGACGTCGTGACGTTTGTTATAAGCAAAACCATCGTTTCAACTTTTTTTTGTTATATCTGTAAATGGTTTGGACCTATGAGTATCAGTGGTTGATTATTGAGTTCGGTCGTCCAGGTAGAAATAGTCCTGAAAAGAACAATTGCAGCTCTGAAACGACAGCACGAAATTGCAATGGAGACTATAAGAGTTTTAGAGAGGAACAGAAACGGCAACATGTCCAACAGGCGAACACCGGTCACACTTCACTTCTGCAACACGCCACAAGATTACACAAAGAAGTGGAGTCACTCGTTATGCGAAATCCTGGCTTCATCTCCAGAAGTCCACAGCTTTAATAGTTTCATCAGAACCATTCACGATCCTCACTGAAGTTCCCGAAAGTCTGAAAGCTCTAATTTTGTAAGAACACAAGTTTTCGTGCTCAGTACATCCCGAGTCGAGTACGCATTGCAAAATAATGTTTTAGTGCCAAAAAAAAAAAAAAAACAGCCCCGCAGAAAAGTAAAATAACGAATTAAAACACCAAAAGATTTTATGTAACACATAAGCAATATAATTCATTAATTGTTAGATGGTTTTGAAGCCCCGTTCTCCGTTTTTTTCCCTTTCTTTCTTTTTTGTTGTTGTTACAACAAACATGCAAGAATCTGATACGCATTCCCGCACGATTATTTGTAGCCTCCCACGCAGACGATCTTTGGTCATCATCACGCGTTTCAATTCCTCCTCCACGAACTTAGGAGGAACTCGGACTCGTGACGATGCACAAAGAACGTTTTTCGTTTGAGTAGTAGGCTTGCTTACTCACAGCTCGCGGTGACAGCATCAACGTGTTGCGAGGCTTCAGGGGAATCCCCGAGAAACTAAGATTGAGTGTTCGATTTATTGCAGCCAATGAAAGGGTTGCTTTATGGTGATTCAATATGCCCTGAAAGAAAACTATACTACGAGAGGGAAGATATTTGCATATGAGCTCAGTTGGTAAGATTAAATTGCCGACCGAGACAGAATAAGCGGGTTGCGGACAGAGTTCCTGTGGCCAAGCGTCAGACTGCGGTAAAGATAGAAATGCTTGATTAAATTGTCAGAAAAGAAAACGACTTGGATTGTTAACAACAACACGCTTTAACAACAAAACGGTAAAGAAAGGTACTGATTGTCGATTTTCTACTGGGTTAAGCGGAAAGTAGTGCAGCACAGGAAAGTCAGGACTGGCGTGCTCTTGTATTTGCCACCCGCGGAGCCCCGAGCGAACAAGATAGAGTGCATAGCGAACTATTGCAGATTCCTCAGAGTCAAATTTATGCACCAGTCAATGTAGTTCCCAACCCGGGAATAGTGGGGACATAAGCGGGACAAAATTCATCGTCTGACATTTCAAACTGTACCGGTACCCGGGTATTGGACGAGATTTGCTTCTTCGGTACCGAAAGCGGGAAATTTCTCTGCCGGATGATTGGCGTCTAAAACTATGTCATGAAGAGACTGTGGAACCAAACCAAAATGGCGGAGAAAAACAACATTCATAAAAAACTTCACTGGTAGGCGGGGACAAGCAAGGACATTGGAATGAAAATGTTGCCTTGGGGGCGGGAACATTAGCCCAATTACTCTTGTCCTTTTGTCCAATTCCCCGCCTTTTCCCGGGTTAAGGGGGGGGAGGGGGGAGTATGGAGGTATATCTATGACAAAATGCAATTCTCTACTTTAAGGCATAACGCAAGTAGGCATAACGCAAGTAGGCATAACGCAAGTAGGCATAACGCAAGTAGGCATAACGCAAGTTTTTTTTTTTTAACAATACTAGTGAGCAGCACACAGCAACGGATCTTGTCAACTTGCTTTATTTTCTCCTACCGGTTTCGTCTGATCATACAGACTTCATCAGGGAGTTTGAACAAGATACGTAAAGGAACTTATTTTCTACCTATACTATAGAGTACAAATCACGTTCCAACTAGGGTGTGAACAGCAAAAAACACCTACAGATTCGCGTGTAGGAAATGACTAAAATCCTGCAAATGTGCAATGTTTAATTTTGGGGCTCACGGATTTAACGTTAAATCTAAAACAAACAATAAAATAAATAAAATAAAATAAGTTCCTTTACGTATCTTGTTCAAACTCCCTGATGAAGTCTGTATGATCAGATGAAACCGGTAGGAGAAAATAAAGCAAGTTGACAAGATCCGTTGTTGTGTGCTGCTCACTAGTATTTTTTTTAAAAAAAAATTCTAAAAAATTTTAAAAAAATTCTTAATTTTCGAGTGTGAAGTAAATATAACGTAAAAGAATTATTATACAGTCCCAAAACAACCGTCGGGTATCAAAAATCTCAGCTGTACGTACATGAATCTTACTGTGATTCGAGATCCTCACCTGAAATTCGCCGCTTCCCTTTCAGAACGCACTCTTTCTTGGTCGGACTGATCTTCCGTCGCTCAGAAGCCGAATTGCTTCGTTTAAAAGGGAGGACACTGTCTGCTGTGACGCAGCACCGGCACGATTTGCAGCCATGTTCAAAATGGTACTATCTGAACCAGTGCCACGAGTTTCTGCGGGCGCTAGTATTGCCTATTTGCGTTATGCCTTTTCGCGTTGTGCCTACTTGCGTTTTGCCTACTTGCGTTATGCCTTAAAGTAGAGAATTGCATTTTGTCATAGATATACCTCCATAGGGGAGGGACTTACATTGACTGGTGCATTAGGCAAGGACGACAACAAACGACTGCCGCCGCAAGAAACCTCAAGAGAGCCTCTTCCGGGAAGGGAACATTTCAAATCTTCAAGTGTCCGAGAGTGGTCTGCGGAGGAAACCTCCTCGTTAGTTCAGTACTATTGCCTATTTTCTGACGACGCTTGGATAGATATATGGCCCACGAGAAACGATGCCGGCTTTCGGAGTACGTGTGCTGATTCTGTAAACAAGACTTGCAGATCCTCGCGCACAGGTTTGTCAGCCTTGATTAAAAATGTTGAGTTTCCGAGGAAGAGGCCCTGTTAGGGGTAAATTCCGACAAGCGACATGGCCTTGAAACGGCGACATGAAGGAGCTGAAATAACGACGAGCGACGAGCCGCTCACGCGAAATTACGACAGCGATCTCAACCTTCCGAAATTGCGACGTGAAAAGGTTTGAAACTCAGACGGGCGACATAAAGAACCCCACTAACAGGGCCTCGAGAAAGGGAAGATAGAAAGTGCTGTGATCTTACTCATGACTCGCTGCCATATATCTCAGGAATCGCATAATGTCTCATAAGCTCCCAGAGAGACTCTGGGAAAAAAACAAAAAAACAAAGAGAAAAAAACAAAAAAATTCATGCAAGGGAAAATGCCAAGAAAAAAAAAATTCATGCAGAAGGAAGGTCCAATTGTGACGTTTTCACACGTAGTAAAAAAAATTCGTGCAGAGGGGTTCACCTGAAAAAAAAATTCGTGCAAGCTGAAAATTCCCCACCCCCTCCCCCCCATCACTTTTCTAATGGTCCGTCCCTAATCTGAGTGATCTTCATGGGATTCCTTTGGAAGGTTGTTGCAAACTTATTGATGTGTTGCTGGGTGACCAAGACTAGATCACCCACTTGAAGATTTCTCTTAGATGCACGCCGTTTACTGTCAGTATATGCCTTGGCTTTAAGCTTTGCTTGTGCCGCATCCTTGGCACGGATAGCTGCATCACACTGGTTTCTCTGTATTTGATGTGCTTGGAATTTTGGTTCGGAGTTCTTTTTGCATCAACAGTTTGGCAGGAGATTCTCCAGTGATGCGATGTGGGGTTGTGCGATAATTCACTAACCATAATAGGAAGATGTTTTTGGAATAGCATTCCTCAATCAGTCAGGTAGAAACAAACTAAAAAAAATGTTTAGAAAAGCACTGTCAATACTGACGACTCATCTACCTCACTTCTTTTATTCAGTTATTCTTTCCGCTTCCTCTCACATGTTTTGTATTTAACTCAAAGTTGTTAATACCTTCCGTAATTCTCTCTTTTTTGTAGGCACAACATTAGTTATGGTAGCTGTACCCCTCTCCTTTCCTTTGTATGAATGCAAATCTTGTATATTGGAACCCCGATATAACGATATGCCAAGGGAGCAGTGAAATTATTAACCGCTTACTAACCGAGCGCGAGGGCCGTACTGGGGAATATTGGCCCGAGGTCGAGGCAGTACGGACCGAGCGAAGCGAGGTCCGTACTGCCACGACCGAGGGCCAATATTCTCCAGTACGGCCCGAGCAAGCTCGGTTAGTAAGTTGTTTATTATATGGTACTCTATTTCTGATAGTTAATGTTCGTCTTCTTCATCCATCTTTGAAATTTCGGAAAAATTTCAATCTTCTTAGCTTCTTCTGGTAGTTTCACTGTGAAGAATGACAATATTCAGTTTTTTTCGCTGTTTTGTTGCAAATTTTGAATTTGCCGGCTTCGCTCCAAAACAAAAATACACGGGTTGGACCGTTTCCATGGAAACGGTCCGTACTGCAAAATCCTGACCGAGAAAGAACCAATCAGAGCACAGGGATTTGCCTAAGACTGGCTTTGCCATATAATAAATCGTTGTATCGCGGTATCGTTATATCGAGACTCCCGATATAACGATATTGCTGTAAAATAACTGAGAATATCTTTATATTGGGGTAAAATCAATATGTATTTCTTTTTACTACATATTGTTTAATTAACCTTGCAATGAGTATCAAATGACTCACAAACATAGCATTTCAAGCAACAATCTGTAAAGCATTAGACATTATCAAGCTTACACAACAAAGTCTGTGGTATGAATCGTAAGAGGGAAACAAAACAAAACTCAAAAATTTGAAGGTGCGACTGTAATCGTCTTTACTTTTTGCCGTTTGTATGAAATTCAATTTTTCTGTTTAAATCGTAACTGTGTACTGATACTGTAATATCGTTATATCGTGGAAGATTTTACGTTCGGTGCGCTAAAAACTCATCGTTATATTGGGAATATCGTTATATCGAAGATCGTTAGATCGGGGTTCTGTCCCACACATTTTACTGTAACTTTTGGATCAATGGAAGTATCTGAGCAACTGTGCACCCACTCCTCCCCTAACCCAACATTGATGCTAAATTCATATAGCTCCAGGGGTAATGGGTTCCTGATAGCACTTGAAGTACATAGCAATGTAAGCAAAACGATTAAAAACAAATAATCAACGGATCGATTCCTGCCTTAAGCACAGGACACTTTCTTTCCTAATTGAAGGAATCGATCCGGTTGCATGATTGTGTGAAACTTCAAAGAGCTTATTTGGCAATGGAAACAGAAATATAAACAACTTATTAAGGGAATTAATGTCTTATTTAAATGAGGAAATGAAGCATCCTCAAAAACAAACACGCATATTCCGCAGAAAACTGAAGCTTTGCCTCATTGTATATCTGATACACGCATTTCCGCACGATTACTCAGACCCTACGATGCAGACGATCTTTGGTCATCTAGGTGCGTACCAATTCCTCGTCCACGAACGCAGAAGGAACACCAACGCGTGACGATGCCCAAAGAACGAATTTGGGTAGCAGGCTAGCTTACTCACAGCTCGCGGTGACATCAGGTTGTTGCGGAACCAGGGGAATCCCCGACACACAAAGATGCAGTGTTCGATTTATTGCAGCCAATCAAAGAGCTGCTTTTATGGTAATTCAATATCACCGTGAAGAAAGGTACTGATATCGATTGTCGATTTTCTACTGGGGTTCGAAAGGAGTGCATCGCGAGCTATTGTAGATTCCTCAGAGTCAAATTTAGATCAGAGATTCTCGTTGTTGGAGCTCAGGTTTGTCGAGATTGAGAGCCCTCTTTACTGTTCAGTCTTTAAAAGAACAGAATGGAAAACAACTGAAGGAATACAGCAAAACAGAATCGTGATGCTCCAGTGATCAAAAGGGCCGAACTCTAGTGACTTGAAGATGCGCGCTTTTACCGATGGAAGTCGCCTTCCACTTGTCTGACCGAGTATAATCTGAAATACATCACATTGCACTTACAATAAAAAGGTTTACTTGACGGTCGGTTTGTGGACGTCCTTGGTGTATAAACCCCTTGAAAACAATTTTATGATTTGTCGCCTTTTAGAATGGAAAAGCATATCGATAGAATTTTAATTTTTGGATGGAAAACTTTCACTTTGTGCAGTTTTTTTCCTTTCTTTGTTGTTTCTAACCACTGATTTGAAAACGACCCTTGGAGTGTAATATTTTCTAGAAATAAATGACTGCAGATTTCCTCTACCAAAGGGAGATTCTGTAAAGTGAAATGTGTCCTATAATGATGCAAGAACTCAATTGGTCTTTTTATCTCTGTGAAGGTGTGGAGTGTTTATTTTAAATTCTCTGTTGCCTTAGTTCGCCTCCGGCTTGGCTCAGAAACAAAACAACATTATCGTGAATCATGTCTTAAAGTATCGACCATGATTCAATGCCTAAGAAAATGGGACGTTATAAATTGGTGCCGTTCTTTAAAAAATGTGTTAACGTTTTTAACACCACATGTAAGAGAGTAATGTAAGTCCGAGTATATATACCCCTGTAGCGTTCCAACTAAAAATTGAATGCCGTATACTTAATATAATTTTCGACTTGGGATGACTCCAGCACAGAGAGACAAACTGAAAACATCCAGATAGTTGCTTGGTGCTGTGGTGAGCAGGTTACCCACCCTTTTGGAAATAGTCACACACATTTGCATAGTTCAACTCGTGACTCACTTCATGCAAAAATACAAATAAAACATGAGTAAATTTACTGCAGCATGAGTGTAAAACAGCGAGGAATAATACAAGTAAGTCTAAGGTGAGTCGTTTACTGTTTTTCCCTTTAAAAGAGTTAAATCGACGAGAAGCTCTGTGCGAATGAGCCAGATGAGCGGTAGTAGTGTTTTCACATATCGCGTGACACTTAGCGATTTCTCACTGTACCTGAAGTACACACAGCTAAAAAAATGCATATTTCATTCGCCGCAAACTAAACTGACAACTTAGGAATAATGGTGACAAAAATTCGTATGAAAAAGTTCGACGAGAGAGAATTCCTAAAGGATTTAAAGCAGAAAACGTGGAACGACGGTGCCACAATGGCAATATTAATTCCAGTGACATGTGAAAAACATGGAAAGGCTCCCTAATGGAATGTGTCGATAAACATGCACCTCTAGCTTAGACACATACGAGTGGGTAGTAAAAAGTGAAGTCCCCGTGGATTACAGACAATTTTGAGGCATAAAATGCGTAAAAGAGATCTACTAAAACAACTGAAGCAATACAGCAAAGCAGAATCATGATGTTCCAGTTCGAACTGAGCTAACTCAAGTGATTTGAAGATGCGCGCTTTTACAGATGGAAGTCGGCTTCCACTTCTCTGACCGAGAATATTCTGAAATACATCACATTGTACTTACAATTGAAAGTTTTACTTGACGGTCGGTTTGTGGACGTCCTTGGTGTATAAACCCCTTGAAAATAATTTTATGATTTGTCGTCTTTAAGAATGGAAAAGCATATCGATAGAATTTTAATTTTTGGATGGAAAACCTTTATTTTGTACAGTGTTTTCCTTTCTTTGTTGTTCTTTGAGAACGACCCTTGGGGTGTAATATTTCCTAGAAATAAATGACTGCAGATTTCCTCTCCCAAAGGGAGATTCTGTAAAGTGAAATGTGTCCTATAATGATGCAAGAACTCAATTGGTCTTTTTATCTCGGTCTCTGTGAAGGTGTGGAGTGTTAATTTTGAATGCTCTATTGCCTTAGTTCGCCTCCGCTTTCCGTTACCATGGAAAGCCTTAATTTGTTTATTCCTCGCGAAGCGAGGTTACTAATCGTGTCGCTTCCGGTCAGACCACGTGGCTCGCAAGCCCGAGTAAATCGAGCCGAGAGTTTTTATATATATATATATATTATACACTTAATGTATGGTTCCGAGGGAAACAGTTAGTTTTGTTTCCCGAGAGTCCTGATGTTTCCCGAGACGAAGTCGAGGGAAACATCAGGACTCGAGAGAAAACAAAACTAACTAGTTTCCCGAGGGACCATACATTAAGTGCTTTGTTATATATTTAGACTTTCCCTTAGCAAAAACAAGCAAACAAAGACGGTACAACTGGCGCGCGGGCAACAACTGCGCAATTGTCTCCCGGTCGGGATACATTTGAATTTGTTCAAGGGCACGTGACCAAGAATCAACCAATCACAGTGCTCGTTTTGATGAATGAAAGTCTAGGTATATAACAAATATATATATATCTATATTTTAAAGGTGTCCGTTCGCAGGCCAGGTTACCTGGCAATAGTAGCGCACTTGAGAACTGCTGAACCGCCATTTCGAATTCCGTGATGCCTTTTTGAAAGAAACGTAAATTTTGTGGAAACCGATTTCACTCGTCCTGGAAGTACATCCCAGCAAGATGATCTCCGAGATATTCAAGAAAGATTAGCTCGAGATCGTCGCCGAGTAAGTTCGAATAACGTGAAAATCAACACAAGGAAAGCACGACTCATAGCAGGGATAGAGAAACGACAGCGGGGAGAAAAACGACAGACATCCGTCATCGCAGCAAAGACAAAAACTGCTCGCTCTAGAAAAAGGCAAACGAAACAGCAGGGAAAAGGACCAGGAATTCAATCAAGTTAGTTTTGGAATTTGAATGTGTTATTGATAGAAATACAGAACATGAGTGAACGATTACATAACGAAATATATTAGCGTACTAAATTTAGCAAAACGGCTTAGAAGGGAAACCGAGTACAAAGAACTTCAACGATTGGAGATGTCTCTGGAAAATAATTCTATTAGTCTAAAAACGGAATCGGAAGACGACCAACAGATTACAAGAGAATGTAAGTAGGTATTTTTCATAATAAAACGATAGCGTTTCCATTTTGAAGAAATTCCCAACACAGAGAGTTGCAGTTGTTATAACAATCATTTACAACGATGTGATCTGATATCATTGCAACAGTGAAAATATTGTAAATTTTCTTGATCTAGCAGTTGTGTTTAGCATTTTCAACAGAATATATACCCAGTGTCACTATAAAGTACTGGTTCTGCAATATCATCAGTGATCAATGCGATCATTTGAAGAGAGTAGTAATTCACTGATACGGGGACAAAATATTTAATAAAAAAATTGTTCAAGGATTTATCAGAAAATTAAACAGAGATTTTTTTCCCGTTTACAAAAGTATCCGCAAAAAATAACCAAAGATTTATCAGAAAATTAAACAGAGATTTTTACCAAGAAAGAAAATAAAATTTTGAATTTTTAATATTAATTTAAAGACATAACTTACGAAAGTATAAATGGAAAAGTTACTCAAATTGTACCATGATGAATTGAAATTATATGGTGAAAGATACGCCATTCCAAAATGGCGAAGAACTAGAAAAGCAACACTAGCAGAAAAGTTATATAATATTCCTAAATTCAAGGAAAAGTTTAATAAAATTACTGATAATCTTACTCAAGAGCAAAGATTGAGGATAATATTAAATGATGAAGAGATTCCAAAACCTGAAAATACACCAAACCAATATGCAGAATTAAATTTTATTGATGATGATGATGAATTGGAAAAAATTAAACAAAATGCAAAATCTATTAAGGGACAAAGAAAATATCAAAGTGAAAAAATATATGAAAGAAATTATGAAAAGGAGAGGCTAAAACCTAAAACAAAACTCAAACATAGAAAACTCGCACCAAATTTTATAAAACCACAAAAACAATCAAACAAAACTTTTAATTGGGGAAATTATTCATTTAAGGTGATGGATAAAGATGAGTTTTCCAAAAAGCTTGCAGATTTAACCAATGAAAATATTATAAAACTTACTAATAACAAACAAACAAAACCCAAACCTAGAAAAACGGTAAATATATCTGATAGTGTGAGAGATGAATTGGCTGAAGAAGAATTCAATATAATAGAACGTGAGACAGCATTGAATGGATATTTGAAAGTATATAGAATAAATGGAAGGAAAGGGTATGACCCTAGAAAATATCTAAATAAAATAAAAGAAAAAGTTATAGATCTAATTAATCAGAAAAAGAAACCAATCAAGGTAAAATTTATGTTAACATGTAATTTGATAAAAGAGTCTTTAGTTGAAAATCGTATTGAGGAAGAAATTGAAGGATACTTTAACTCAAGTGTGGAAATAATTACTGATTCAGATGATTTAAGTGAGATTTTTGATATTATGAAAAATCAAATACTAAAGGATTATGAACAATTTTTATCCAATGCTTATAAGTTTAAATTTGACTATGTGAAAAAGTTTGATATTGGTATTGTACCATACAACCCGCTTAGAGGAAGTTCATATATTCCTCTACCAAAAAAATTAGCCGCCAAACAGGGAATTATTAACCCTAAGAATTATAATGATAATGAATGTTTTAAGTGGGCAATAATGATATATATAATGATACATAAATATAAAAAAGATGTTCATCTGGAGAGAATAACTAAAGAAATGAGAGAAAGATCTAAGGAATTAAACTGGGAGGGAATAGAGTTTCCTGTTTCAGTGTTTGGAACAAATCAGATAGAAAAGTTTGAAAGTCAAAATCCATATGGTATTAATGTTTTTTCTTATGAAAAAGGAGAGTTAAGAATAATTAATAGAAGTAAAAAATTAGATGTGGAAAAGATAAATTTACTTTTTTTAAAAGAGGATGAAAAAACACATTTCTGTTTTATTAAGAATATTGGAAGGATAAATAATAAAAATTATAATAATAATGGGTGTGCTCGTTTCTATTGTGATAATTGTCTAAATTCATTTTATTCAGAACAGACATTGGAAGAACATAAAATAATTTGTTATAATAATGAAGAAGTTATGATAAAAATGCCAAAGAATGAAGATGGAACCCCCAAGCATATTGAATTCAATAATTTTAATAGAAAAATGAAAGTACCTTTTGCTATAATAGCAGATCTTGAGTGTTTTAATGAGAAAATAGATTCATGCTCTCCAGATAAAAGTAAAAGCTATACTGAAAAATATCAGAAGCATAAACCGTCAGGATGTTGTTATCTTATAAAATATTTTGATGATAAAATGTATAAACCTAAACTTAAAAAATACACCGCTAAGTTCCCAGAGGATGATGTGGGAAAGAAATTTATATCATCATTAGAGAAAGAAGCCAAGAAAATTTATGAAATTAAAAAATCTATGGATAAAAAATATTATAAAAAGGTGATTATGAGCGAAGAGGATAAAATAGATTATGAATATGCTACTCACTGTCATATTTGTGAGAATAAATTAGGAGAAGATAAGGTATTAGATCATTGCCACCTAACAGGAAAGTATAGAGGAGCAGCACATAAAAAATGCAACTTGGATTATAAAATTCCCAACTTCATTCCAGTAATAATTCACAACTTATGCAGATATGATTCACATTTTATTATAAATAATCTTGGATTAACGGAAGGTAAAATAGACTGTATACCAAAAAATGAGGAAAATTATATTTATTTCAAAAAAGATGTTGTTGTAGATAGTTATATTGATAAAAATGGTGAGCCAAAACCAATAACAATAGAATTAAGATTCATAGATTCATTTAAATTTATGCCAAGCAGTCTTAGTAACTTAGTTGAAAATCTTACAAAATGTGGAAATTGTGATGCATGTAAACCTGGAGATTGTATAAGGAGATACATAAAAGATGGAAAGGTTATTCAGTATAAAGGTATTGGAAAATGTGGTGAATGTAAGAATTGTCATTTAGCTGAAAGTAAGTGTATTTCACCAACAGATGAAAAACTAACTCTTACTAGAAGATATTTTGGAAAAAATACGAATATTATGATTAGAAAGGGTGTTTTCTTTTACGATTACTTTGATAGTTTTGATAGACTAAATGAAACTGAAATTCCACCAAAAGATGCATTTTACTCAAAACTAAACGATGAACACATAACAGAAGAAGATTACCAGCATGTAAATAAGGTGTGTGAAACATTTAATATAAAAACAATTAGGGAATATCATGACATTTATCTAAAGTCGGATGTACTACTCTTGGCAGATGTATTCGAAAACTTTAGAAATGTTTGTATTAAAAACTATGAGTTGGATCCAGCCTGGTATTTTACTGCACCTTCGCTGGCCTGGGATGCAATGTTAAAGTTAACTAAAGTTAAATTGGAGTTACTAACTGACATTGATATGTTACTTATGTTTGAACAAGGCGTGCGAGGAGGTGTTTCTCAAATATCAAATAGATATGCTAAAGCTAACAACCCATACATGTCAAACTTTATATCAGGACTAATCAAATCATATATTGTATATCTAGATGCAAATAATCTATATGGTGGAGCAATGAGTGAAAAACTGCCCACACATGGTTTTGGTTGGGTGGAAGAAAAAGATCTCAAAAACTGGAGAAATATACCGGGCGTATATATGGTTGATATAGAATATCCTGAATATCTTCATGATCCACATAATGATCTTCCTCTAGCTCCAGATAAAATGAAAGTTAATAAAGTTCCGAAATTAATCCCAAACCTCAAAAATAAGAAAGAATATGTTGTTCACTATAAAACCCTAAAACTTTATGAAAGTCTAGGATTAAAAATAACAAAGATTCATAAAGGTATTAAATTTGAAGAGTCAGCATGGTTAAAGCCATACATTGATTTGAATACTAAATTAAGATCTCAAGCAAAAAATGATTTTGATAAGGATTTCTTCAAACTAATGAATAACTCTGTTTTTGGTAAAACAATGGAAAATATTAGAAAAAGGGTAGACATTCGTTTGGTTACTAATGAAAAAGATGCAAAAAAATTAACAACAAAACCCAACTTTCATCATTTTACCATATTTTCTGAAAAATTGGTGGCTACACATATGAAGAAAACATCACTAACATTCAATAAACCTGTTTATTTGGGTATGTGTATTTTAGATTTAAGTAAAACAATAATGTATGATTTTCATTATAATTATATAAAACACAAATATGGAGAAAAAGCAAAATTACTTATGACAGATACAGACAGTCTTGTTTATTATATAGAAACAGAAGATTTTTATAAGGATATAAGCCCAGATGTTAGAGATAAGTTTGACACAAGCAACTTTCCTAAAGACCACCCATCCGGCATTGAGACCGGTGTGAATAAGAAAGTTGTCAATATGTTTAAAGATGAAGCTGGCGGAAAGATAATAAAAGAGTTTGTAGGTTTGAGGGCAAAGTTATACTCTTATCTAATGGAAAATGATGAAGAAATAAAGAAATGCAAGGGAATGAAGAAAGCAGTTATAAAAAAGAAAATAATATTTAATCATTATAAGGATTGTCTTTTTACTGGAAAACCGCAGATGAGACCAATGAATGTAATTAGAAGCTACAAACATGATGTTTATACAGTAACAATTAATAAAATTGCTCTATCTTCTGATGATGATAAGAGAATAATTTGTGAAAATAAAATGGATACTTTAGCATATGGTCATTGGCGTCTCAAAACAGAATCAGGTGGTAACTCTGTATCAAATGAGATAGTTTGAAGCTCCTCCCTTACAAACCCTCTCCTTGGGCCATCTTGTAAATCGGCGGAGCCGGGCCCACCCTCCGGGCGGATATAATATAAAACTGGTTGATTAGGTGAAATTACACTTCTAGAAATATCATAAACTTTGATGCTCCAAATAGGATCTGTAGCCCTCCTTTTTTCACCGCCCTCAAGTTCGCCCGGAGATAATAAATATCTAACTTTAACACCAGGTAGTATCCTAACCTCATCAAGTCCCACCACGCGTTGGTAATTTTTAGGTTCAATATCAACCTCTTTCAGTTTTATAGCCTTATCAGGTTCTTTACCAGTTATTCTAGTTTGTGTATTATTCAAAGTTTTTATAATATCTGGTAATCGTTTCACCCACACTCTAGACCTTTCATCACTAACCATTTCTTGAGCATATTGATGACTAAATAATCTTTCGCCTAATATTCTGTTTGCGTTTTCTACAAATGTTTGAGCTCTATGATTTCCAGCCTCACTTCTTTGTATTTTCACATTATGATAATTCATAAGTTTTGTAACCTCACCCATAAATTCTTTTCCTGGATCAACCATTAATGTTTTAGGATATTTTAACTTCCTGGAATATATTTTTTCAAAAGCATTTGAAATTTCTCTACTTTCTTTTGAGATTAATGGTTCTGCATCTTTATATCTTGAGGCAACATCAACCACAACTAATGCATATTTATATGTTTTTCTTCCAACTCTATCATGTGGTAAAAATAATAAATCTGATTGGTGAATCTGATTGGGTTTATTCACAACCCAGTGGGGTCTAGGTATATATTTTGGAGCTGGAAGATAGATTTGCCATATTGCTTGTTTCTTTAACCATTGTTTTGCTACATTTTCACTTACTTTCGCCTTTTCAGCTAATTTAGGAATTGCAGAATATCCTTTCCAATATCCCTCACTTGAATAATATATCCGACTTAAAGTCGGGTCTGGCTTCACTTCCAGCTTCCGCTTCCAGCTTCGCTGGCGTCCGGCTACGCCGGTCGCGGGGAGGCCCTTCGAGCCGATCGCTGGCTTCCGACGAAGTCGGTCGTGAGAGGGCTTCACTTCGTGAGAGGGCTTCGCCCGATTTGCCCGATCCGCCGATTTTTTTGAAAGTATCTTTTCGTTACTCATTTAAAGATTAACCAAAGTATCTTATAAATCAAATATGACGTCTGAAAAAATTAACCCAAACAGGATTCCTAGAGAACCACTAGGTTTGAAAGCGGAGTCAACATTGAATAGAATTACACTAAACCCATCATCAGCTAATCCTGGAGAAACATTATATATAAATATTCCTAAACTTTCTGAGAATTTAGTGATTGTACCGGGAAGTGTATATCTAGTATTTAACTTGATTGTTGATGGTCATGAAGATAACACCCTCGTGAATAATGTAGGCAGTAACCTTGTATCCAGACTAAGGGTTCTTTTTGGTGGTGAAACACTACAGGATACTCAAAGATACGATCTATTTCAAACATACCATGACTTATTCTTAACAGATGAAGAACGAGAGGATAGATTAAGGCAAGGTATTTCTTCTGTAAACATGAGGAAACTAAGGACAAATGCAGGTGATAAGGTAGACACAGACGCAAAAGAAGTAGCCCTTGCAGTAGTACATAACACCAAGTACCATATCCCACTAAATCCTCCTATTCTCAACGATCATGGGGTTTTATATCCAAAGGCATTAGATCATCAACTAATATTTGAGATTACACTAGCTTCAGTTCACGATATTGTTGTTTATTCTGATACAACCAAGACTCCAACTTATAAAATCACAAACCTTGAGTTGGAATATTCTTGCATATCAAGCGAATACTTAGCTCGTGAGGCACAGGCAGCTTATCAGGTTGGTAAAGGATTCTTTTATGAAAATGTCACCCTACACAAAACTTTCACCATATCCAGACCTACAGACAGCGTTATAAATCAACATATTAATCTACCTAGAAGATCAATTACAGGGATATTATGTTTGTTTACAATACCATACGCTGGGGGAGCAAGAGATTCCGAGAATTTTTTCAATCCCGGTATCACCTCAATCAATATTGATGTTAATGGTGTTCCAAATCGTTTCTACTCTAAGGGAATGGTACCTTCAGACCTATGGGAGTCGGTAAAGAAACGTTTTGGATCGACAGAAGGGCGGCAGTCGGTAAAGGAAAAGGATTTTTATGGTAATAAGTTTGCTCTGTGGATAGATTTGAGAACTAACCCAGATAATAGTATTCATGGAGGGGGTCTGGCCTTAAACAACGCACAAGATGGTGTAAAAATAGAAATGAAAAGAAAAGTTAGTGGGTCTGGTATTATGACTTGTTACATGTTTGTTGTAGCTGATGCGTTAATGGAGGTTATGAATTCAAACTTAAGATCAATCATGTATTAGTTAAAAGAAAAGATGGAAGAATTACGAGATAAAATTCCTTTTCACTGCATTATAACTGGCCCAACAAATTGTGGAAAGACAAAGTACATCATAGATCAACTCCGAGGTCCATTTCGAAAATTGTTTGAATTCATTGTTTTAATATGTCCAACTTATTCTAAAAATAAAACATATCATAATTTTGCTAGAGGAGATAAACATTTCTATGTATTATCACCAGATGCTAGTAACATTGATGAGATTAATGAGTTATTAACTGATTGTCAAACTTTATTCTCTGGAACAAATACACTAATAATTTTAGATGATTGTGCTGTTTCGAATGATCTGAAGAAAAGATCGAACAAGTTTATTGATTTAGCATTCTCTGGAAGGCATCATGGATTATCAATGTGGGTTCTAACTCAGCAATTAACATCGATAGCAAAACCATTCCGTGAAAATGTAGCTTGTGTTGTTACTTTCCATAACCCATCACAAAAAGGTATGAAGATGCTTTTCGAAGATTATGGAGGTGATTTAGACCCTGAAACTAGTAAAAAGTTTGTACAACTACTGAAAACTAAAAAATATTCTAGACTCTGTTTGTGTTTACGTTATCCATTCCAATGTTATTTAGAGATCCCTGAGGTGATTTCAGCGTAGCTGGTCGGCAAAACCGTTTTAAAAGAATCTTTGTATTATTAGAAAATTATAAGATGACAGAAGTTGAAGATTATATCCGCCTGGAAGGCGGGCCCGGCTCCGCCGATATTAGTGATGTAAAAGATACCGAACGAAGTGAGGAACTTGAAATCAAACAAGAATCACTAGCTATTCTCGCATCTCTTGGAACTACGAAGGAATATTTGGGGGTTGATATTAGTCTGGGTGATATAAAAAAATTATCAGTAAAAGACATTGAAAAATATTATAATCGATATCAGGCGGTATTAGGTAAGAAAATTAGTGGTGGATTAGTAGATTCATCTCTTCAATTAGTTTCTCAAGTAATTTCTTACATTGTTCCCTTGGATGATATAGAAGCTCTTTGTGTGGATTTGAAGAATGATGATTTGGTTAATCGCGAACTGACAAACATTGTAGGTTTATTAGCATTGAAAGCAGGAAGATTAGCAGCACTTGCCAGCGGACTATTCCAGGTTGCTAAACACATAAAATTAAACAAAGACCCGAAGGGCCTCGAAGGAATACAAGAAGTTTCAAGTACTAATACTGATGATTCTAAAACTCAACCAGCTCCGCTGAACAAAACTGAGCAGGCTGCTGGTGGGTATGATACCGTCTACTAAGCATGATATGATTTGCTTCGCGGCCCTAAAGGGGTCTAAAGATTTCTTAATGATATGTAAAAAATTATGTCTGAAGAAGTAGAAGAAAGAACCGGAGGTGTTGAGCAAATTACAATGGATACAACAAAAGAAGAAAAAACCGTAGGTAATGTTCCTAAAAAGAAAGAGAAAGATCCTAAAAAAGTCGCAGCTGGTAAGAAATTAGCTGAATATAATAAAAAAGCAAAAGAAGCGTTAGCCAGGGAAATGAAACGTGAAAGGGAACAGGCGGAGAGTAAAAAGGAAGAAAATTCCAATGAAGACAAAGAAAACACAAAGGCCTGGATTCCAGAGCTATCTTTTACAACTGTATTATCCATTGTTGGAATAGGATTTACTGCAGTTGACATGTTTATGAGATATTATAAAAATAGAGAACCTAAAACATCAAATATTTCTTTACCACAACCCACCCAACCTCAGCCTCAGCAAACTACAAAAATAGGAATGATATGAGTAAGCGATTTAAAGGTTTCTTACTGATACAGTAAAAATTATGTCAACTGAAAACAAACTTGTGAAAACTGTTACTGATTCTGCAGTCCTTATCGGATTAGCAGCTGGTGTTGGTTATGTAGCTAAAAAGGTTATGAAAGAATCATTTATGAACGACCCATCCTCAAGTATTACAAATTATGCCAAGTGGGTAGCTGTATTGTCTGGTAGTATGTACCTAAAAACATATTTAGAGGATCAAAAGATTTTACCAAATTAAGGATTTATAGACCTGAGCGAAGCGAAGAAACATGGCAACAATAGCAATGATGATTGGTGGAGCTATATTGAATGCTACCGCTTTTGTTGGTGGTTCATATCTTGCAAAATCTCTATCAGGTGATAAAACAGATACAGAACGAATACGACACGATAAAGCATTAGAAAAATATCAAAAAGATTATGCTGAATATCAGGAAAAAAGACAGAAACTAATTGATTGGCAATCTCAACAAAATGATAATAAATATCAGGCTTCAAAAAATATTTCTAATACCGATGAAGCTTTGAAATTGTATAGTCAGACACATGAACCAAAATTCTCTGAAACTCTGAAAGAGCCCCGCTTTGCGGATTATTATAGACCTAGTGACAATCAAAAGATGGGTGAAATGGCATATGTAGGTGGTGGTATGTTAGCGTTGGGATATATGACTAGTAAATTCTTTTAGAAAAAAATGTTTGCTTCGCGGCCCTAAGGGGTCTACTGCTATGCAGCGGCGTGCTTTGCACGTTTAAAGATTTCTTACTGATTAGTAAAAAAATCATGGCAGAAGGAGGAGATATACCTAAAGAAATACCAGACTTTGAACCAACTGATCTAGACGATGATGTTGATAGAGAAAATATGGAAATGGATCCAATATCATCAACCACTCGCCTAAATTACCCTGGTTATGATGAAGAAGAAACATCATTTAGTGAAACTGATCCCTTATTAGTTGCTAAATTTAGAGATCAAGATTATGCTTGGAATGAGATTAAACGTAAATTCCCTGAAGTTGATCCTGCTAAAGCTCCATTCACAGCTGGTCTAGATGAATATGATCGTGTGGAAGTTCGATTAAAAATAAAAGGAAGTAAGAAATACAATTTATTCACACTGGATGGTGAATTGAATGATAATTTACCACCTACCATAAAAAAGGCTCTGGGGGTTGATTCGATAACCTTGATTAAAAGAAATGATGAGCTAAAGTCACAATTGAATGAAAAAAATGAAGAAAATAAGGATTTACATAACGCGTTAGATGGGTTAAGAGCAGTTGTAGAAACAGGTGAAAAGGAGATAGAACAATATGTTACAATTGATAGAAAAGAGTTGAGAGCTATAATTGAAAAACAACAAACCAGAATCGCTGAAAGTGAAAGCTATTTAGATGCAGCTGTTAAACAGAAGACTGATGCAAAAACAGAGGTTGGGAAACTTAAAAGTGAATTAAATCGATACAAAGATGAAATAGATAAGTATAAGAAGGGACAGTCAAATTTAACAATGTTAGAACGTAGTAATGAAAGATTAAAAGCTGAAGTTGATAAATTTAGGGAACTAACAAGAAAGAGTATTATTTACAACCAAGAACAAATAGCTGATCTGGAGAGTAAAAATGAAGAAATACTTAAAAATCTACCATTACAAGAACGTGTGAAGGCTATCTTCAAAAAATATGGTTTTACAGTCTTTGCTGTTATTAGTGCTGTTGGTGTAGTAATTGGTGTTATCGTTTCTAATCTTTCCAAAGGTCTAGCCAAATTGGGTAAAGGTGTTGGTAATGGTTTGAAAACTATAGGTAAAAAACTAGGTGAAATATTACCAGGAATGGTTGGTGCAATCGTGAGCTTTCTATTCAAAACAGCAGGTGAGGTTATTGGATTTTTGGGAAAGAACGCATGGTTGTTGATAATGGCTGTGGTTCTATATTTTGTGGAACAGTTTAAAAAGAAGAGACGGTAACAAATCTGTTCGTATCAATTTAAAGATATCGTGTTGATCAGTAAAATACAATATGGAAGACTACAATAGAATTTATGGCACAGCCAGTCCCGACCAGAGAAGCTGGAACCCCAAAGGGGAGCAAAGCTCGATTTATCCGCAAATTCCGGCTCAACCGGGCCCGTCCTCCGGACGATTGCAAAATAATGTTGATCCAGTTAATTTCAGACTGCAAAAATCGAGTGAAGTATTACAAAATCTTGAGAAAGAAATTAAACATTATGAAGATGTAAGGAAAAAATACAATAGAGCAAGAGGAATATTTACAAAAATCAGTGTTTGTAGTGGTGTGATTTCAGTTATTCTATCTGCAAGTGGACTTGGAACTTCTCTTACCGGTTTTGGGGCTATTATTGGTGTTCCGTTGGGTGTTGTCGGTGGAATTTGTGGTGGAGTATCTGTTGGATTTGGTGCAGCCTCAAAAAGACTTTCAAATAAAGTTAGCAAACATGAACAGACTGCTTCTATAGCGAAATCAAAATTAAACACCATTAACGACTTGGTTTCAAAGGCTTTGAAAGATAATGTTATATCTGATCAAGAATTTTCCATAATTTTAGCAGAGTTAGAAAAGTTTCAAAAACTAAAACTAGAAATCCGTCAAAAATTTAGGAGAGATACAGAAAAAAACTTAAACATATCGCAGATAAGAAGAGAAGTTCGTGCGGATCTATTAAAAGAGCTAGTCGGAGAACCTTGAAGAGGAACCACTCCAGCTTAGCTGGGGAGGGCTTCGCCCGATCCCGCTCATTAAAAATTTCATATGAGAAAACTGATGTAGGATGTAATTGTTTTGCAGGTATTAGAAAAGAGGTGATCTAAAAACATATTCATCTTATTCAAAAGTAATAAAATGACACTAAAAGATTTCAGAAATAGGTATCCAAATGCTGATCTAAGTAAATTTACATTTGTGAATGATTCATATGGAGGATATATTAAGTGGAAAGTTAATGGAACAACAATCATGTCAAATGATGATCCTACTGGAAAAACATGGGCTGATGATCTTTCTCCTAATTTGAAAACATTGTTATGGGAAGATTTAGGTTTAGAAAAGAAAGTTAAAGTTAGTTCGTTTCCAAAGAGTTTAACCATAACCAATCAATCTTATCCTATACCTGCTATTAACTTTGATGACTTTACAACTGATGTAACAAAAATGCTAACCTTTCTAGATATATACGTTTCAAATACTAAGAAATTCACAGCAAAGATGAGAAACATATTTACATCTCAAGTTGTAACATTCAAATTTGGAAAACAAAGTAGAAAATGGTTAAACGCTCCTGATATGAATTATTGGCCACAACAACTTAACTTTGCAGTTTGGTGTGCAACATCTGGATGTGGTATAAGTCCTTTTGAAAGTCTAAATTACCCCAAAGTAGTTAATAGTTTCATTAAGTTTCATATATATTTCACAATAAGGAGGATATTATATGAATTGAGTCTTCCCTTACCTGATGAGCAACCTTTTGTAATAAATAATAATCCCTATAATAAAGTAGCATATCAACGATTGTGTGCTGAATTTGGGGTTAGTACTTCGGCTGATTTTAGATGGAAAGGTGGTAGAAACGGTGGATTGGGAGATATATTCCTTGATTATGGTGCAGGATATCATGGAAAAGGAGGTGGATATCAAAATGTACATATTATAAGGAATTATGATGTTGAAGCAGATAAGTGGCCCGGTGAGGGTGGTAAATTCGCTGATGAAGGAGGTAAAAAAGAAAAGGGTGACCTAATCTCATTTATCCGTAATGATGACTTTGCTGATTTCAAATATGCTTGGTTTATCCCAACAAGTGGTCATGGGCTCACTAAAGCTGGACTTGGTAGATTGAATAGATCTGCTGAAGCTTTTGTTTACTGTATATTGGGAGCACAAGTTAACACAAGAAATTCAATTTATGGTAATGGCGGTGGAGCGATTGAGACACAACAAGAATTCTTAGCTTTATTTGAAAGTAGTGTGATCGAGAATGACATTTCCAATTCCATCCAAAGATATCAATTAGCTGTACAAGAAGCGAAATTACGGCTTGATTTAGCTATTGCTCCTGGTGTGTGGCTAATGCCAAGTAATATGATAATCAACACTGAAAGCGTGACTGGTTTTAACAACAAACTTATGAAAGCGACTGGTGATATGAAATTTGGGGTGAATAATTCGCTAAACACGGAATCAAAACCGGTTGGAATAAGTCATAACATGGGATCTTCAAAGGTAAAACCGATCGAAGATCGGGGTCGGCAAAGCCGAAAGTTACCTCATTCAATAGTTGAGACAAATCCAAAACCAAAAATCCCCCCAACGCAAAATAAAAAGTCTGACGTGACCACGCAACATGAAACCAATGCACGAAGCGAGCATGAAGTGCGTATATTAACATTTATAATTATCAGTGGAGGGTTGGCGTGGTATCTATTTCGGTAAATTTCACGTGATTATCATTGTTTTTTGGATTAGTGTTCACGTGTAGAACAATAGATTGCATACTTTTACGACATAGCAACAAGCAAAATGTAAAGTGGATTTGAAATCGAAAAGTAGATTTTATGTTTACTTTAAAAAGGTCGGTTTCTAACGTCGCTCAGGAATGCGATTACGTCAATGCAAATTTTTTTTTTTGTTAATGTTTTGATTATAGAAATTACGGCGTAGCCGGTCGATTCGCTGGTCGGGACCGGAGGTCTCCCGGGCTTGCTTCGCGGCCCGGAGGGTCTCGCCCGAGCTGGAACCCCAAAGGGGAGCAAAGCTCGATTTAAAGATGAATATGATGTAATCAAAACAAAATGTTGAGTATTACCATGTATGAGTCTGAAACCAGGATTTATTTAGATCCTCCACTTAAAAATCTTCGAGAGATACAGCTCCTGGATTGTAATATACAAACCAAAAGATTGATTAATTTCAAGGATCAACAGATATTGTTCAATGATAAGAATCGAGGCTTCATAATATTTCAACCGGGTACATATTCGTTGCGTGATATTCAATCGATCTTTCTTAAAGATACTGATAGGGAAAAGATAACAATAATTGAGACTGATACTGTTGACTATCTATATTCAAATAAGAACTTCAACATTAAACTTACTAGAGGGTTTTCTATTGGTTTAGGGTTGCCTGAAGTCATAAATCCTGGTGAATTATACCCCATAAATATACAGATTAGAGAACCGCTGAGACTTATGTGTAGTATAGTTGATAATAAGTCTTCATATATGAATAAAACCAAATATGGAGAACTTGTGAAACTCTCACCATCACACCTACTTGCAAACATACCCTCAAAGGATTATCCAACAATTCCAGTTCGAAAATATGAGAGTCTTATAAACCACTTCGATTTAACCATTTTAGATAATGAATGGAAAAAACTCGATCTGAAGGGTTCCCCCATAACTTTTAGTTTAAGATTTAGATAAATTTCCGCGTAGCTGGTCCTTCAGGTCTTTTGTTATATAACACTTACTTGCGTTATATAACTTAATTTTTCCCCCAACGTTCTTTCAAATCCCTTAACTCCTCAAAATCAAGACACCAATCCATAAACCTATCCGGATTCCATGCTACAAACATTAGTTCATCATAAAAATCTTTGTAGAATTTCTTTTTATGTAATACCTTATGTTTATCTATTTTTATTTCGATTACAAATGAATCAACAATTAAACCATTAATATCATCATAATAATCATCATCTTCATCACCTCTATAATAAATTATTTTATCAAACAAATCTTCATCATACACCAAACCCAAATCAAAATATAAAATAAATTCATTACTACAACGAATAATATTATTCTTTTGAAAATAAATTTTGCAAAAACAATAATCTCCATCTTTTTCAATAATAAAACCACGATTTTTTGAGATCTTTTTTAACAAATCTTCATTTATTGAATCCATAAATTCATGCAAACAAAACCCTTTTTCATTAATATATTTAAATTTAATACTATTATTCTCCATTTATTCTTAATACTATTTTTTTATCTTTAAATTAACATTAAAAAATTCATTTTTTTTGTTATGTTTAACAACATTCTTTACATTGCCTCTTCTGTTTATTGTGTTTACATATTCCTTTACCTTTACACTCTTTACATATATACCTTTGTAATTTGTGTTCACATATTTGAGAACCTTTACATTCTTTACAGTATGACTTAATTTTATTATGTTCACATATTTGTGTACCTCCACACTCTCTACAAAAATATTTACACTTTCCATGAATACAAATATAATTATAATTATTTTTATTATTTATAGTATCTTTTGGTATTAATTTAATAATCTCCTCATATGTAAAATTTTTTAACTCTTTAATAAAATCTTCTTTACGCATTCTAGATCGCCCTTTAATTTTCAACTCTTTTGAAATTTTTTTTAATTCCACAAATTTTAATCTTTTTAACTTTTCCATTTATACTTTCGTAAGTTATGTCTTTAAATTAATATTAAAAATTCAAAATTTTATTTTCTTTCTTGGTAAAAATCTCTGTTTAATTTTCTGATAAATCTTTGGTTATTTTTTGCGGATTTGCGGATACTTTTGTAAACGGGAAAAAAATCTCTGTTTAATTTTCTGATAAATCCTTGAACAATTTTTTTATTAAATATTTTGTCCCCGTATCAGTGAATTACTACTCTCTTTTGAAAATAAAGCAAATGTTATAACTTACTTCTGAGTAGTATTTCTCTTTGCTCTATATATATATATATATATATATATGTATGTATGTATTCTCTGATTGAAAGGTTTCAATAATATTACGTATAGACAACAAGTTTCATAGCCTTTTCACAATGGGTCAGTTTTACCTTAGAGTTCAAGGACCCCCCCCCCCCCCTGATAATATTGCAATCTAGAAACCTGGCCTATTTCCCACAAATGAAATGTTAATTCAAGCAGAGAGGGAGAAAACTGAGGGTTTGGGACACAGGAATTTTGACAAGGATTTTCTAGCTTATAAGCTAAATTGGTTTTTCAAATTTGATCAGGAATTTAACCAACAGCATAAAAGCCAACAAATACTTGTCGAAATACCAAAGACCCAAAAGACCTAGTCAAACCCTCAAGCCTTCACAAAGTCTTCATAAAGCCGTTGCTAGGCATTGTTGAAGTTGTAACCAAGTTTCCACAAGTCTCTGCAAAGTTTCAGCCAAGCCCGCTCGTCAAGAGGGGCCGACAGGCGGAGTGAGCGGAAGAGGGCGGAGGGTGTCTCAGGACCTGAGGCCAAGCTTCTGCAAATTCCGGTGAAGCCGTTAACAAGCCGACGGCGCTGAGACACAGGAATTTAATCAGAGATTTGTTGCGCAATATTTCTAGGACAGGCGGATTAAAAATTTGAAAAAGGGCTTAAAGATTTGATATTTTCTACAAAAGTAATTATGGATCGGTTAAGAAGAGAATTGAATTTTAAGCAATTAACCAAATTGCTCACATTTTATAAAATTCCGGGTAGATCAGAAATGACTACTAAAGAGGATAAAGTGATAGCATTGGGAATTATACCAGAAGTAATTAATAATATTCAACAAATCATAGATAATAGAACAGAAATTTTTAGAACAATTGATAATATGCCGAGGAGAAGAGCGAATCAACCGCAACCTCCTCTTCCAATACCGCAAATAAGATCAAGAAACAGACCGAATTTACCGCCTCTAAATATTCCTCGACCAATTCAAATTCCAGGCACGCCGCCAGGTTCGCCAGAAAGATTTATACCAACGACCCCTCCCGGAACACCGCCACCAAACCAACCTAGAATAAATATTAATAAATATAATCCAAAAAGACCTTCTCCGCCCAAACCAACGCGCCCACCACCTCCCATTCCAACAAAACCCAAAAAACAAGTAATAAAAAATGAATCAGTTAAAAATACTCCCTTTTTGGGAAATGTACTAAACAAGTTTTGGGATTTTGTGAAACCATATATCCCAGAAAAAGTAAAAAATAAAACAGAGGAATTAGCTAAAAATTTTATAGATAGATACAAAAAAGCGAATGAACCCAAAAATAAGCCAAACCGGTCAAAATCAAAAAGAGATTACGAGAAGGAGGGAGCAAGGCCAAAAACAAAAAGGCTGAAAGAAGAAGAATTAATTATCAAAGAAACTACGAGAAAATTCAAAAATGGCTATTTGAAGCAACACAACATAGATGGGAAAAAAGGATATACTATTGGAGAATTCATGAGGAAAATAAAACCAAAGGTTATAGATATTATTAATAAGGATAAGAAACCAAAAAAGGTTAAGGTTATACTATCATCCAAGTTTGTAAAATCACCTTTGCAAAATAACCAAATAACAGAAGAGGTTGAAAAATACTTTGGCGCCAAACCAAAAATAATTACAGAGGCAAGCGATTTGTCAAAAGAATATGATGATATAATTAAAGATATATTCTTTGAGGTTGAAAGATTTCAAGAAAATACAGATTCTGGGGTTTTTCAATTTGATTCAGTTGCAAGATTTGACGTCGGAATCGCGCCTTACACAGTTATTTCTGGGAGTTCATATATACCTACTCCAGAAAGATTAGCGGCAAAAAAAGCTACTATTAATATACAAAATAAGTGCGAAGATTGCGGCCAACTTTCATTAGCTGAGGCGGTGTTTCCAAGAAAACATCATAGAGAGAGGGTAAATAATGAATTGCTTAAAAATTGCAAAAAATTAAACTTTTCTGGTATAGAGGGCGCAATGAAATTAAAAGATTTTGCCAAGTTTGAAAAACAAAACCCATATCCAGTTAATGTATTGAAATATGACGAAGAAGCTGATGAAATATATACCGCGAGATTGAGTGACAAATGTTATTGCAAGAAAGAAGAAAAATGTAAGAATTGCGGCTGTATGAAAAAAGAGTGCAAGAAAAAACAGAAATGTGAGAAAAAAGACTGCACAAAACACGAATGCGAAGAATGCGGATGCAAGAAATGCGATTGCAATAACCACGAATGCAAGTTATGCGATTGCAAATTTATAACATTACTTTTAATAAATAATGGCGAAAAACACCACTATATTTTAGTAAATAATGTTAGCAGACTTTTATCATCCGAAAATGATAAAAATAAACACAAAAAACATTTCTGCCTTAGATGTTTCAACTCATTTTATGATCAAAGGATTTTACAAGAACACAAAGAATACTGCGATTCGCACGGCGAAGTTAAAATTAAAATGCCTAGGAATGAAGATGGTAGCCCAAAATTTATTTACTTTAAAAATTTTAAAAATAAAATGCGAGCGCCTTTTGTTGTTTATGTAGATTTTGAAGGCCGGCTAATACCAATACATACTTGTTCGCCAAGTGAAATTAAAAGCTTTACAAAAAATTACCAAATGCACAAAGCATCGGGGTTCTGCTATTATATTAAATGTTTCGATGAAAGTATATTGCCAAAGGATTTTAAAATCTGTGTGAATTATACCGCAAAATCCGATGATGAGGATGTCTCGCAGATATTTACAGAATATTTAGAAAGAGATGTTAGGAAAATTTTTGAGCTAATAGAAGAAAAAAAGGAAAATTTTAAAGTTTATGATAAAAAGAATATGACAGAAATGGATAAAAAAGATTATGAAAATGCAACTCATTGTCATATATGTGAGCGCGAATTTTCTGAAAGTGAAGAAGAAGATTTTAAAAAAGTAATAGATCATTGCCATCTTACTGGAAAATATAGGGGAGCGGCGCATAATATCTGTAACTTAAAATATGTTATTCCCAAATTCGTTCCAGTTGTAATTCATAATCTGTCAGGGTATGATTCCCATCTGTTCATTAAGAATCTTGGTAAAACAAAGGGTGAAATGAGCTGTTTAGCCAACACCGATGAAAAGTATATTAGTTTCTCAAAGAAAATTTTAATTAACTATGATTGTGGGCATGATTGCGATTGCGATGAGGATGAAGATGACAGCGAAAAGCCCATTACTAGAACAATAAGATTCATTGATTCTTATAAATTTATGCCATACTCTCTTTGCGCTTTGGTTGACAATCTTACAAAATGTGAAAAATGCGAGTCATGCAAGCCTGGAAAATGTTTGAAAAGATACATAAAAGATGGGAAGATTATTACTTTTAATGGTGTTGGTAATTGCGATCAATGTAAGAATTGCAAGTTATTAGGCAGTATGTGTTTTTCCCCAATAGATAAAAATATGACAGAAATTAAGAAACATTTCGCGGGAGAAAAGTTAAAACTATTGTTGAGAAAGGGTGTGTTCCCTTATGATTATTTTGATCGCATTGATAAACTTAATGAAACCCAACTCCCACCAAAGGAAGCGTTTTTCTCAAAACTAAATAATCAAGATATTTCGGATGAAGATTATGAACACGCTAAAAAGGTGTGGGAAACATTTGGCATGAAAACAATGAGCGATTATCATGATTTATACCTAAAAATAGATGTATTACAGCTTGCCGACGTATTTGAGAAATTTAGGGATGTGTGTATTAATAATTATAGTTTAGATCCCGCTCACTATTTTACATCTCCAGGATTATCTTGGGACGCAAAGCTAAAATTAACTAAAGTTAGTTTGGAATTGTTCACAGACGTTAATATGCTGCTTTTTATTGAGAAAGGGATTAGAGGTGGAACATCCCAAATATCGAAAAGATATGCCAAAGCTAATAACCCCTATATGACAGATTTTGAAATAAATCAGCTTATAAGTTATATAATTTATCTTGACGCGAATAACTTATACGGAGCTGCAATGAGCAAGAAATTACCCAAACGGGGGTTTAAATGGATTCCAAATGAAGAGCTCGAAAATTGGAGAGATATACCTTGCGTAGTTGAGGTTGATTTGGAATACCCAAAAAATCTTCATGATAGCCATAAAGATCTGCCTTTAGCTCCAGAAAGACTTACTGTTAATAAAGTCAAGAAATTAATACCAAACCTATTTGATAAGAAAAGATATGTAGTTCATCATGAAACCCTTAAATTTTATGAAAAACAAGGATTAAAAATAACAAAGATTTATAAGGGAATTAAATTTCAAGAGTCTGAGTGGTTACAGGTTTACATCGATCGGAATACTGAATTGAGAAAATATGCGAAGAACGACTTTGAAAAGGATTTCTTCAAACTAATGAATAACTCCGTATTTGGTAAAACAATGGAAAATATGAGAAAAAGGATAGACGTTAGATTAGTTAATAATATAGAATCAGCTAAAAAATTAATAAGAAAACCGAACTTTAATCATTTTACCATCTTTTCTGAGGATCTTGCCGCCATAAATATGAAGAAAACAGAAATAAGATTTAATAAACCGGTTTATGTGGGGTTTTCCATTTTAGATCTAAGTAAACAAATAATGTACGACTTTCATTATAATTATATCAAAGAGAAATATGGAGAAAAAGCCGAATTACTTATGACTGATACTGATAGCCTCGTATATAATATAGAAACGGAGGATTTCTATGAAGATATAAGCCAAGATGTTCGGGAAAAGTTCGACACTAGCAACTATCCAAAAAACCACAAATCTGGTATTTGGGATGAAACAAACAAAAAAGTAATTGGCAAGTTCAAAGATGAGTTTGGCGGAAGTATCCCCACAGAATTTGTGGGTTTGGGAGCTAAACAATATGCCCTATTAATGGACAACGGCAAAGAGATAAAGAAGAATAAAGGAACAAAGAAATTAGTTATTAAGAAAACAATAAGTTTTAATGATTTCAAAAATTGTCTGAATACTAAAGAACCGCAAATGAGATCGCAAAATTTAATAGGATCAAAACTACACAATATTTACACAAAAACAGTTAATAAGAAAGCGCTATCCGCCTATGATGATAAGAGAATCATTCAAAAAGACGGAATACATACTCTTCCATATGGCCATTATCGGGCTTCGCCCTCCCCGGCAGAGCTGGATCTTACCAAAACAGAATTGGGTGGCAACTCAGTATCATAAGGAATAACTTGTAATTCTTCCCTTACAAATCCTCGCCGCGGCCCATCAATTAAATAATATAAAACCGGCTGATTGGATGAAATAACGCTTCTGGAGATATCATAAACTTTGATGCTCCAAATAGGATCAGTAGCTCGTCTTCTTTCTCCACCTTCAAGTTCGCCCGGTGTTAATAAATATCTAACTTTAACGATAGGCGGCAATCTAACCTCATCAAGCCCCACCGCGCGTTTGTAATTTTTGGGTTCAATATCAACCTCTTTCATTTTTATAGCCTCATCGGGCTCTTTGCCGGTTATTCTCTTTTTCGTATTATTCAAAGTTTTTAGAATATCTGGTAATCTTTTCACCCATACTCTTGATCGATCATCACTAATCATTTCCTGCGCATATTGATGACTAAATAATTTTTCTCCTAATATTCTGTTTGCGTTTTCCACAAATGCTTGAGCTCTATGATTACCAGCTTCACTTCTTTGCATTCTCACATTATGGTAATTCATGAGTTTACTAACCTCGCCCATAAATTCTTTCCCAGGATCAACCATTAATGTTTTTGGGTATTTCAATCTTCTAGAATATATTTTCTTAAAAGCTTCTGATATCTCTCGACTTTCTTTTGAGGTTAATGGCTCAGCATCTTTATATCTCGAGGCGATATCAACCACAACTAACGCATATTTATAAGTTTTTCTTCCGACTTTATCATGCGGTAAAAATAATAAATCTGCTTGGTGAATCTGATTGGGTTTATCCACAGTCCAATGAGGCCTAGGTATATATTTAGGAGCAGGTAGATAGATTTGCCATATTGCTTGTTTTTGCAACCATTGTTTTGCCTCATTTTCACTTACTTTCGCTTTCTCAGCTAATTTAGGAATTGCGGAATATCCTTTCCAATATCCCCTAGTTGAATAATATATCCGCTCAAGGAGCGATATTTTTGAGAGTATATTTTCGTTGCTCATTTAAAAATAAACAAAGTATCTTATAAATCAAATGGTTGAGGAGGAAGAAGAAATAAAATTTACCGAATACCAAATCAACATTATGAAAAAAATTATTAGGAAAAAAATTCTATATATGGAAGATGGCGATCAAATTTTAAAAATTATGATTTTAATCCCCGAGGCGAGAGAAGGTTTATTAAAACATATTTCCAAGTTAGAAAAGGTTTAAAGGTTAACCAAAGTATCTTATAAATTTACAATGACGTCTGAAAAAATTAACCCAAATAGAATTCCCAAGGAACCCTTTGGTTTGAAAGCAGAATCAACATTGAATCGAATTACTCTTAACCCATCCTCAGCCAGCCCTGGAGAAACATTATACATAAATATTCCAAAACTCGCCGAGAATTTGGTGATTGTTCCAGGAAGTGTATCTCTTCTATTTGATTTGGATGTTGAGGGTCATGCTAATAACACAGTTGTGAATAATTTAGGCCGCAATCTTGTAACCAGACTGAAAGTTCTTTTTGGAGGAGAAACTTTGCAAGATACTCAAGGATATGATTTATTTCAAACCTATCACGATTTATTCTTAACCGAAGAAGAGAGAGAAGATAGATTAAAACAAGGTATTTCTTCGTTAAATATCAGAAAAATTAGAACAAAGGCTGGAGATATGAAAACCCAAGATACAAAAGAAGTTGTCTTAGCTAATGTTCACGGCACAAAGTACAGAATACCATTAAATCATCCTATTCTAAATGATCATGGAGTTTTTTACCCAAAAGCGTTGGAAAATCATCTTATATTTGAGCTTACGCTTGCCTCGGTCGCTAATATTCTTATTTATTCAGATACAACTAAAGCACCATCATATTCAATCAAAAACTTAGAGTTGGAATATTCTTCAATTTCTAGTGAATACTTAGCCCGTGAGGCTCAAGCAGCTTATCAAGTGGGTAAAGGATTTTTTTATGAAAATGTTACTTTGCACAAAACTTTTACATTTTCCATTGCTGGAGATGGCGTTATTAATCAGCATATTAATTTACCGAGAAGATCAATGACAGGAATATTGTTTTTGTTTTTATCACCTCAAACCACAGGAGCAAGGGATTCTGAAAATTTTTATAATCCAGGTATATCTTCAGTTGAAATTGATGTTGATGGCGTACCAAATAGAATATACTCTAGGGGAATGATTCCATCCGATCTTTGGGAATCAGTAAAAAAAAGATTCCAGCGGGATGATGGTTTACAAATTTCATTGAAAGAAAAAGAATTTTACGCGGATAAGTTTGCTCTTTGGGTTGATACTAGAACTCATCCAGATAATGGTATTCATGGCGGGGGACTTGCTCTAAATAATACTCATGACGGCGTAAAAATAGAAATTAAAAGGAAACAAGGCGGAACTGGAACCATAACCTGTCATATGTTTGTCGTAGCAGATGCAATGATGGAGATTATGAATTCAAGTTTGAGATCAATTAAGTACTGACCGAAGGGAGAATCTAAAAACATAATGTTATGATACAAAAATCATGGAAGATTTGCGTGATAAAATCCCATTTCACTGTATAATAACAGGACCGACAAATTGCGGAAAGACAAAGTACTTAATTGAACAGCTCCGGGGAACTTTCAGAAAAGTTTTTGAATATATTGTTTTAATTTGTCCGACCTATTCCAAAAATAAAACTTATCATAATTTTGCTCGAGGAGATAAAAATTTCTATGTATTATCCCCAGATTCAAGTAATCAGGATGAGATCAATGAATTGCTGAATGATTGCCAAACTTTATTCTCCGGAACTAATACTTTAATAATTTTGGATGATTGCGCCGTTTCAAACGATCTGAAGAAAAGATCAAATAAGTTCATAGATTTGGCATTCTCCGGAAGACATCATGGTTTATCAGTTTGGGTTCTAACTCAGCAATTGACATCCATAGCAAAACCATTCCGCGAAAATGTAGCTTGCGTTGTTACTTTTCATAATCCGTCGCAGAAAGGGATGAAAATGTTTTTCGAAGATTACGGCGGAGATTTGGATTATGAATTGGGGAAAAAGTTTGTAAAACTCCTGAAAACAGAAAAATATTCTAGGTTATGTTTGAGTTTGCGGTACCCATTTAATTGCTATTTAGAGATACCCGAAGTGATTTAACAAAAAGATGGCAAAGCCGGAAGATTACATTAACCAAACAGATGGAAAAGCTGACCAACCAAAGGGAGGAACAGAAAAGATTGAGTATGACGAACTTGAAATAAAACAAGAATCATTAGCCATTCTCGCTGTTCTCGGGACCACAAAAGAATATTTAGGGATTGAAATGAGTCTGGGAGATGTAAAGAAATTATCCGCAAAAGATGTTGAAAAATATTTTAATCGTTATCAATCGGTAATGGGTAAAAAAATTAACGGAGGATTGGTGGATTCTTCCTTGGAATTAGTTTCCAAACTTATTTCGTATTTAGTTCCGGTAGATGACATAGATGCTCTTTGCGATGATTTGAAGAAAGATAATTTGGTTAATCGAGAATTAACAAACTTTGTAGGTCTCTTGGCGTTAAAAGGAGGAAGACTGACAGCACTTGCTAGCGTAGTATTTCAGGTTGCTAAACACATAAAATTCAACAAAAATCAGCAATTTCCAAGAGAAGAAACAGTAAATGGTGGCGCAACTGAACAAGAAACTAAGCAATCTGCTGAAGGTGTTGATACTGCGCACTAAGCAGATCTAAAAACTTATCTTCTGCATCTAAATAACAATGACTGAACAAACTGAACAAGGTGTTGAGCAGATTACTGCAGAACCCAAACCCGAAAATAAAGATACTAAAAAGAGGGAGAAGGATCCCAAAAAGGTAGCTGCTGGAAAGAAATTAGCGGAATATAATAAAAAAGCAAAAGAAGCATTAGCTAGAGAAATGAAACGAGAAGAAGAGCCGGCCCCGGCGGGCCGCGGAGCAAATGAAAATACATATAGTGAAGCGAAATCGTGGCTTCCAGAGTTATCTTTTACTACTGTTTTATCAGTTGTTGGATTGGGGTTTACAGCATTTGATCTTTTTATGAGATATAAGGAAAAAGCAAGGGTTGAATATTCAAATAGGATAGCTGATTTATCGCAAGTTCCTCAATTACCGCAACCAAAAAAGATACCATTTTCTGCAACCCCAAAATCTTTGGGGATGGAATAATCATAAAGTCATTTAAAAGTTTCTAAAAGATACAGTAAAAATTATGTCAACGGAAAACAAACTTGTAAAAACTGTAACTGATTCTGCGGTACTTATAGGATTAGGAGCTGGGGTTGGTTATGTGGCTAAAAAGGTAATGAAAGAATCCTTTTTGAGTGACCCGTCCGCGAGTATCACAAATTATGCAAAATGGGTTGTGGTATTATCCGGAAGCATGTATCTTAAATCATATTTAGAGGAACAAAAGATTTTACCAAAATAAAAATGGCAGCAATAGCGATGATGATTGGCGGGGCAATATTGAATGCAACAGCATTTACCGGAGGAAATTATCTTGCAAAATATTTATCTGGGCGCAATGTGGATACAGAAAAAATACGACACGATAAAGCAATGGAAAAATACCAAAGAGATTACGCGGCATACCAGGAAAAAAGACAAAAAATGCTTGATTGGAAAATGAAAAGAAAAGATGAAAAATATCAAGCATCAAAAAATATTTCAACTACAAATCAGGCTTTTGAATTGTACGCCAAAATGACGGAACCAAAATTCTCTGATTATTACAAACCAAGCGATAGTCAAAAGACAGGAGAAATGGCATATGTCGGAGCGGGGATGATGGGATTAGGATATGCAATAAGTAAAGTATTATAATGTTATGTAACTTGTAATCCAGAAATTAGAATAAGTTAAATAACATAATTAAAGTATTCGTATACCATATAATTCCTCAGTTATCATAATTTTTACCACATTTTTTTCTTTTTCTTCAAAATCATCAATATTCTTAACCAAATTAAATAAAAAATTTAGTTTTTCTTCTTTTTCTTTATTATCTTTTGTTCCAACAGCTAAATCATATAATAAGCCAAATTTTTTTCTTTTTTCCCCTTCTTCCTCATCAAAATCTTTAAGTATAGATCCCCATAAAAGTCTTTTTGCTATATTTTCATCCATTTTTTTCTTTTATATTTTATCTTTTTAAATATCAATTTTTATCTTTTTAAATATCAATTTTTATCTTTTAATCAGCTCAAAGGGATCTAAAGATTTCTTACTGTTGAGTAAAAAATCATGGCGGAATATATACCATTAAAAGATTTACCAGGAGATGATGAGGATGAGGATGATGATAATGATGACTGGGATTGGGATGATACAACTTTCCAACCCACAAACACATCTACAAACCCCATAGAATATCCCGGTTATGGTGAGGATGAAGTAAGAAGACGAGAAGAATGGGATATCCCATCTGAAAGAATTAATTTGGGCGATGAGGATTATGATAGAAGGGTAGAAGCGGGGCAATACCTAAAACGTTATTTTCCAGACTTCAATCCAAGGGATGCGTCATTTAATGTTGAATTTGGAGAAGATGGTAGTATAATCGGGATATTAAGTAATAGGTCAAACGCCACAACACATATCATACTTGACAAAGATGGTAATCTTAGGATCGAAGATTTACCAAAAGGAATGAGAAAAGAACTAGGCGCAGATTATGAAACAATGTTTGAAAAATATAATAATGCCGCTTCAGAATTAAAACAGACCGGTGAAAAAATTAAGGAATTAGATAATGTATTGCAAGGATTTAAAGCAACAGTAGAAGTATATCCCCTAGAGATTGAACGATATGCGGAAAGAGAAAAAGAACTTAGGGAATTCATTGAGAGACAACAGGAACAAAAAGCAGAGACTAAAAGCCTTTTCGATCAAACCATCAAACAGAATATAGAATTAAAAATACAAGCGGAAAAACTTTTGGAAGAGGTAAAATTAAACAAAGAAGAAATAGACAAATATGAGAAGGGTAAATCAAATGAATCAAAATTAAAACAAAGCAATGAACGATTAAAATCTGAGGCTGATAAATTAAGAGAACAGCTTAGAAATAAAGAAATTTCAAACGCAGAACGATTATCAGATATTGAGGACCGAAAAGATGAAATATTTAAAAATTTGCCGTTACGGGAGAAACTAAAATATATATTCAAAAAATATGGTTTTACAGTTTTTTCTGTTCTAAGCGCGGTTGGTGTGGTAATTGGAGTTATAGTTTCTAATCTTTCAAAGGGTTTATCTGCTTTGGGGAAAGGAGTGGGAAATGGTTTGAAAACTATTGGTAAAAAACTGGGTGAAATATTGCCGGGAATGGTCGGGGCAATAGTCAGCTTTCTTTTCAAAACCGCGGGGCAGGCCATTGGATTTTTAGGTGAGAATGCTTGGCTTTTGATAATGGCTGTGGTTCTGTATTTTGTGGAACAAATGAAGAAGAAGAGAAAGTAACAAGTTTAAAGATATCATGCCGTTCAGTAAAAACACAATATGGGTGACTACAATGGAATTTATCCTCAATTACCTAATAATAATTTCCAAACGCAAAACGGAAATAATTTGATTAATTTCAGACTGCAAAAATCGAGTGAAGTATTGCAAAATCTCGAGAAGGAAATAAAACATTACGAAGAAGTAAGGAAAAAATATAATAGAGCAAGAGGAATATGTACAAAAATTAGTGTTTCTGGCGGATTTATTTCAGTTCTTCTATCAGCAAGCGGATTAGGAACTTCTCTCACAGGTTTTGGAGCTATTGTCGGTGTGCCTTTGGGTGTGGTTGGTGGTATTTTTGGTGGTTTGTCGATTGGATTTGGTTTTGCCTCTAAAAGTCTTTCTGGTAAAGTTAGTAAACACGAACAAACCGTTGCAATTGCGAAATCAAAATTAAACACCATTAGCGATTTAGTCTCAAAAGCTTTGAAAGATAATGATATATCCGATCAAGAATTTTCCATAATTTTAGCGGAATTGGAAAAGTTTCAAAAACTGAAACAAGAAATACGACAAAAATTCAGAAAAGATTCAGAAAAAAACTTCGACATGAGTATGATAAGGAAGAAAGTTCGAGAAGATCTATTAAAAGAATTAACCAATCCGGCTGGTTAAAAATTTCTTTTGAAAGAACCGAAGTGGGGTGCAATTGTTTCGCGGGGGTTAATAGAGAGGTTAATTAAATTTACATCTTATTCTAAAAGATCTAAAGATCAGATAAATTGGAAAACAAAAGAATAAGATGTTATTGGACGATTTCAAAACTAGGTATCCAAAATCTAACTTGGAAAAATTTACATTTGTTAATGACTCATTCGGAGGATATATAAAATGGAAAGTCAATGGAACAATAATCATGTCGGATGATGATCCTTCCGGAAAAACCTGGACAGAAAATCTTTCTAATAATTTAAAAACACTATTATCGCAAGATTTAGGTTTAAATGAATCAAATAAGCTGGGTTCATTTCCAAAGAGTTTAACAATGACTACTCAAATTTACCCTATACCTGCCATTAACTTCGATGACTTTACAAGTGACATAACAAAAATGCTAACCTCACTAGATATCTATGTTTCAGATACAAAGAAATTCACAGCCCCAATGAGAAACATATTTACAAATCAAATTGTAACTTTCAAATCTGGAAAACAAAGCAGGAAATGGCTGAAGTCACAAGATTTCAATTACTGGCCGCAACAACTTAACTTTGCAGTTTGGTGCGCAACATCTGGTTGCGGAATTAGTCCTTTTGAAAGCCTAAATTACCCCAAAGTAATAAATAGCTTCATTAAGTTTCATATATATTTCACAATACGACGGATAATATATGAATTAGATGTTCCTACTCCTGATGAGGACTCTTTTGTAATAAATAATAATCAATGTAATAAAACAGCGTATAAACGGTTGTGCACAGAATTTGGGATTAGTAACACAGAAGATTTTAGGTTTAAAATTGGAACAAACAATGGATTGGGAGATATATTTTATAAATACGATGAAAGTTCACCCAAAAAAGAACATTATCCTGGAGGTGATAATAAATTTTCAGATGACCTAACTGAGAGAGAAAAAACTGTTGCTAAAGGATTAGAAAAATTTTTTAAAAAGGGAGCAGATTATGATCACGTTAAATTAGTTTCATTTATTCGTAATGATATATTTGGTGATTTCAGATATGCTTGGTTTATTCCAACAAGTGGACAAGGGGTCACTAAAGCTGGACTCGGAAGATTAAATCGATCCGTTGAAGCTTTTGTTTACTGTATACTGGGAGCGCAAGTTAACACAAGAAACCCCATTTATGGAAGTGGCGGAGGAGCAATCGAGACACAACAAGAATTCTTATATTTATTTGAAAGTTCTGTCAAAGTGAATGATATTTCTAGCTCTATCCAAAGATATCAATTATCTGTACAAGAAGCGAAATTGCGGCTTGATTTGGCTGTTGCTCCTGGTGTTTGGTTGATGCCAAGTAATATGATAATCAATACTGAAAGCGTGGTTGGATATAATAACAAACTTATGAAAGCGACTGGTGATATGAAATTCGGAAAAAATAATTCTGTAAATGCAGAAACAAAGGCTGTTGGAATCCCGAGTAGTCTGGGAACAACAAAGGTTTCATTAAATACCAAACCGCAGCCAATGGCGCCTAAAGTAAATGAAAAACAGGAAGAAGAAAAAATTGGTAATATAGAAACAACTCCTCATCAAAATAATCTTATTGTTTTTGCGATTGGCGGGGCATTATTATCCTGGTTTTTGTTTCGTTAATGTTTTGATTATATAAATCTAAAGATGAACATGGTGTAATCAAAACAAAAAATGTTCAGTATCACAATGTTCGATTCAGAAACTAGAATTTATTTAGATCCACCGATGAAAAATCTTCGTGAGATACAGCTCCTGGATTGTAATTTAAATACCAAAAGATTGATTAATTTCAAAGATCAACAGATATTATTCAATGATAATAATCAACCCAAAATAATAATACAACCTGGCACATATTCGTTGCTTAATATTCAAACAATCTTTCTTAATGATACCGATAGGGAAAAGCTAACAATCATTGAGACAGACACTGTTGACTATCTTTATTCCAATAAGAACTTTAAAATAAAACTTACGAGAGGGTTAGCGATTGGTTTAGGAGTGCCTGAAGTTATAAATCCTGGTAAATTATACCCCATAAATATACAGATTAGGGAGCCGTTGAGACTTATGTGTAGTATAGTGGATAATAAATATTCATATATGAATAACGACAAATATGGAAAACTTTTGAAACTCGCGCCGTCAAACCTACTTGCAAACATACCCTCAAAGGATTATCCGACAATTCCGATTCTAAAATATGAAAGTCCCATAAACCACTTTGATTTAACTATCTTAGACAATGAATGGGGAAAACTTGATCTTAAGGGTTCACCCATAACTTTTAGTTTAAGATTTAGATAAATTTTTTTGTTATGTAACCAGTAATTGGGTTATATAACATAATTATTCTTCACAAAATACTTCTTCTTCCAAAAGCCTTTTTTCTTCAAAATCCAGACACCAATCAAAATATCTAGATGGATGCATTGCTACCTTGATTAATTCAGCATCTAATGGTTTGAAAAATAACTCTTTATGCGCAATCTTATGCTCATTTAAATTAAAACAAAAAACTAATTTTTTTAACACAAAGTTTTTATCAAATTCCTCAATTCTACACGCCGCATCATGATAAGCAAGATAAACTCCATTTTCATACAAATGATCTACTACATGTCCGTTTTCAATAATCCAGCCATAATTTGGATCATACCCATATCTATATTCATTTTCAATAAAACCTTCATTGGCTACTTCTAAAATTTTTTTTGCGAATTTATTAGTTTTAATTCCACCAACCCCAAAATTTATTTTTTCATACCAATAAATACTATCCGTAAAATCATAATTTTTATTATAATATTCTACATCAAAATCTATTGGCTCGCGAAAAAAGTATTCTTTCTCTATAAATTCCCTATTTTTCACCAAATTTTTTAATAAATCTTCTTTTATTTCCTCTATAAAATCGCAAATATTGAGATTCTTATTGTTCAAATACTTGAGTTTCATTTTATATTTTATATTTTTATTTTTAAATATCAATTTTGTTATTAAACCAAAATAAAGGTTTCATAACATAATTACCCATTCTTTGCTTTTATTTTAAATCATAAAATAATTTCATTCTGCAATCCTTGCAAGAAGCTTTTTGCTTATCATGTTCGCAAATTTGTGATCCTCTGCATTCTTTGCATTGTTGTTTTTGTTTATTATGTTCACATATTTGGGATCCAACGCATTCTTTACAATGTTGTTTTTGTTTATTATGTTCGCATATTTGTGATCCCACGCATTCCTTGCATCGATATTTATATTTATTATGCAAACAATTATATCCAGTACATTCACTACAAAATTTTTTTATTTTCTCATGATCGCAAATAATTCTGCTAATGGGCAAAACTTTTTCAATTAAATCAGTAATTTCCGCATCTTTAAAATTTGAAATTTCATCAATTAATTCTTGCTTACTCATTTTTGCTCTTCCTTTAATTTTAAGATCTTTTGCTATTATTCTTAGTTCAAAAATATATAATTCTCTTAACCGATCCATAATTACTTTTGTAGAAAATATCAAATCTTTAAGCCCTTTTTCAAATTTTTAATCCACCTGTCCTAGAAATATTGCGCAACAAATCTCTGATTAAATTCCTGTGTCTCAGCGCCGTCGGCTTGTTAACGGCTTCACCGGAATTTGCAGAAGCTTGGCCTCAGGTCCTGAGACACCCTCCGCCCTCTTCCGCTCACTCCGCCTGTCGGCCCCTCTTGACGAGCGGGCTTGGCTGAAACTTTGCAGAGACTTGTGGAAACTTGGTTACAACTTCAACAATGCCTAGCAACGGCTTTATGAAGACTTTGTGAAGGCTTGAGGGTTTGACTAGGTCTTTTGGGTCTTTGGTATTTCGACAAGTATTTGTTGGCTTTTATGCTGTTGGTTAAATTCCTGATCAAATTTGAAAAACCAATTTAGCTTATAAGCTAGAAAATCCTTGTCAAAATTCCTGTGTCCCAAACCCTCAGTTTTCTCCCTCTCTCAAGCCGTAATTAAGATATTAACCTTGTTACTTTCTGCTGTTTACTTCATTTTTATGATGTCAAATATCAATATTTAATAACAACTACAATATACAGTTAACGTTTTACATTGAAAAAACTTTATAAAGAATAAAATAAATTTTGTAATGCCAAAATGTTTATGATCTTTCTCACATATTCATTGCAAGTGTGCTGTCTGTAGTAACAAGTGTTTCAAGTTTTCAATAATGATTTTCCACACAAACTTTATAGACAAATGACTGCACTAGATTCTAAGCCTTTAAGAAGAAATGGTATTGTTTGGAGCTGTTTTGATTACTACCACCTCTGATGGAAAGCCTATTAAGAAGATTTTTGTATTGCTTGTAACAAAGGTTAGGACATGCATCCCACCCCATAAAAATATATTATGTTAAACGTAAAAAATATAACAATATTAATAATATCAATACCAGTAATAATAATAGTAATGATAATAATAATATAATGATAGTGCTTCTCATTACTATATGTCATTGGTTACAGTTCAATACCTCTGGCTGCCGTGACTTTTTTGATGAAATGCCATCCTTATATCAAATCTTTCTTCTGCAGTTTTTATAATAGAAATTTGCATATATTCAAAATAATATAATCTTCTCTTGTTGGGTATGGATATTTTGCCTGTTTCTGTAACAGCACAATTAAACTTTCATGTGGTATATACTTTTGACATATTGATGTTGATTTCACATTATTTTTTTACAGGAGTACATAGTGCAGCAATCTTTTTCAACATATTTAGGTTTCAATAACTCTTTCTTACATGTACTGTTTTTATGATATGACCTAAAAATAGCACAACCACATACTATACAGTCGGCACTCACTATTACCAAACCTTTATTCAAAGTTTTTGTAGAATCCAATTGTTTTACCCCCCAATTTTTTTTTTTTTTGATGTAATGACATTGTATCTCACACTTCTCTTTATATGGCGTCTCTTTTGAGGGAAGAGGAATTTTTCTATCTACCACTGGGGGTACCATTGCAACTGAAGAGAGTACACAAATTGAAACATGCACTATTCATAATGCTCTCAATTGTGAATACCTAGGAATGAAATAATGACTGCAGTAGACAATAAAATATCTAATCAGGAGATTCTTCTTACAATGAATCTCATGCAATTATAACCAAAAAACATAAACAGAAAATAATTGGAACATTCAACTCATCCTTGGTGTAAGAACATATTGTGCTTAAAAGGGATGTACAACAAAGAAGACAAAGCAGTAGAGACTAAGAAAATAAAACTAAAAAAAACAGGTTTTTACACCATGGTAAACACAAGCATTCATATCAACTCTTCAAGATTTCACCTGCAAAAGATTTACAATCATTTTCAATTTGTGTTAAGTGAATATTATTGTGGTACTTCATCGACTCTGTATTCCCTGTCAAGATAATAAATAATTTTACTTCTATTCCCTCTGGTGCAATCTCAGTGGCAGTGACAGAGCTAAATGATGGTCAATTTTTAAGCACTGTGTTGACGGGTATACTGATAATGTAATTTGCACCAGGTGTCACTAATTATGTACCAAACACAGCACAACAAATAAAATAATGGGGACTACGCTGATATAAAAAATAAAATATAAAATAAAATATAAAAGCATTGTGACTTCTTCAAAAACTAGCTTCGCGAGGTTTTTGCGGGAGTCGTATTTCTAGTTCGAGTCGTTAATATTTATCTGAGGGAAGCCAGTTACGATGCAATAAACGATACGTGACGCTTTAATCAGAGTAACTGCCAAGATTAATTGTTTAATTGTTGCAAGTAAAACATGTCGTTTTTAGGCTTTTGTTCTTTTCACAAATACACAGTTAAGGCTAGTGATTTATTTAGAGAAATTCTCCAGCTGCCTAAACTGTGTTTTTCAACAACCTGAGCTCCTACGCTTTCGAACACCTTCTTCGACATTTTGAAACGAAGAGAGAGCCAAAACAAAATAGAAATGGAACGCTTGTACGTTAATTTTCTTAGTCTGGTGATGGTATAGCTTATACCGAAATATTACAGTTTAGTTATCAAGATCTGTTGTCTAAATTATTGGGCACAATGAACGTATTCGGGTTATCCTTCGTTCTTTATGTATTGAAACTGTCATCAGGTACTGGGTTATGTCGTTTACCATTTGACCAAAATTTCCGTTTTGTCCCGTTTTGCTCTCGGCAAAAAAAACCAAGAGGCCTGAAACTTAAGTACGAAATATGAGAAATTTGTAAATGGTAAACGAATTTCCATTTGGAACGGGCCAACCGGGAAAACAGGGCTATCTTTTCAGAACTCCTGTTTGTCCCGGGAATTTTCTAGGGGGACGAACCAAAAAAAAACGTTAACCATTTACATCCCAACCGGAATTTCTGGTAAATGGTAAACGACCTAGAAGAACGTAATTATTTTATGTGATACACCTTTGTTCAGACTTTGCAGTGGACATGCATTGTCTAACTCTTTTGTATGATTAGTGGTGATTGTGGGCAGCAAGCAGGGTAGGGAGGGGTGGGTATTCTCTCCAGACTTTGGCGACCTGAATTTTAACTTACCATATGACTTACACGTATTTGGCTTGGTTCAGAAACAAAACAACATTGAATTTTGAATATTGAATCTGGACAAGCTCTGAACGCGCGTGACACGTTTCAAGTCTAAGGGTTTCTAATACCAGTGATCAGTTGTTCTACCTCTACAAACATGTGCATATCGTGTAATAAGAAAAAGCGTTACTGTTGTGACGCTAAAGTAACACAATAAACTACGTGTTCGGTCAATCCCAACAATTTACATAAAAATGTTTAAATCCTAGTTGGTACAGCACATATTTTAGGCGCTTGAGGTAGCTTACTCTTCGCCGTGAGCCGCAGTAAGAAGAAGGATGTCCAGCCCTGAGGACAGGATGGAGGAGAGTGATGGGCTTGTCAATGAGTATGATATTTTAAGACAAAAACTAAGGTTTTATGAAGAGGACTTCATGAAAGAGAGGAATGAACGTGCCAAGGCTGAAATGATGCAGGAGGCTTATAAGGAAGAGTTAAAAAATTCCCGTTCCTACATAAGGATGCTAGAGGGCAGATTAGAATCTCTGCAACGCGAGTCCGTTAGATCTGAGGAAAGATTAAACACCGTCAGCGGACAGCAGGAAGTTTTATCCTGTGACGGCGTCCTGTTGTGGAGAGTGTCCGATTTCGCGAGGAAACGATGTGGTTCTCTTATTGGGCCGGGAACTTCAATATACAGTCCTCCCTTTTATACTGGCCGTCCTGGTTATAAATTGTGCGCTCGTCTTTATCTAAACGGTGATGGCATAGGAAAGGGAACTCACATTTCAGTGTTCGTCGTGGTCATGCGCGGTCAGTACGACGAATTCCTGCACTGGCCGTTCAGACAGCAGGTGACAGTGATGCTGCTAGACCAGAATAATGTGAAACACGTGATCAATGCATTCAGACCTGATCCCAACGGCTCCTCATTCCAGCGACCCCGAGGAGAAATGAATGTGGCTAGTGGTTGTCCTTTGTTCTGTCCGCTGTCAGAGTTGAATAACCACGCCTACGTTCGTGATGACACGATGTACATCAAGATAATTGTGGATACATCGGATACTGCTTCTCCATCAGAAAACAGTTGTTGAACTCATGTTTAGCGCCTCTTCCAGAGACAGGCATGACGTCCTGACTCTGTCCGTGATCAAAACAATCATTCAACTTTTTATTGTAAGATCTGTAAATGTTTGGACTCAGGAGTCTGGGGCATGTCCAGCCCTGGCCATGGAATCCAGAGTTTCTTTACTTCTTACTTAGTATTACACTTTTTACACAGGATATTGTCGCACTTTTTCCCCAGTCATAAACCGCTGGTTATTCTTTACTTAGTTGTACACTTCTCATAAGAGTGGGAGTGTGGAATAGTCTGACAAAGTCAGGATATTGTCGCACTTTTTCCCCAGTCATCAACCGCTTGTCATTCTTTACTTAGTTCTTCAGTTCTCAGAGGAGTGCAAGTGTGAAATAGTCTGACAAAGTCAGGATATTGTCGCACTTTTTCCCCAGTCATCAACCGCTTGTCATTCTTTACTTAGTTCTTCAGTTCTCAGAGGAGTGCAAGTGTGGAATAGTCTGACAAAGTCAGGATATTGTCGCACTTTTTCCCCAGTCATGAACCGCTTGTTATTCTTTACTTAGTTTTACACTTCTCATAGGAGTGGAATAGTCTGGAAAGAATCGGAAATTTCTCTGCCACTCCACGTCAGCTGGAGCACAAATACATAGGAGTAACTGACGAGGTTCACTATAGAACCGAAAGTAGTATCGAAACATACCGAACAGCGATGGTAAGCTCTTGCCAGATCCATCACCAACAAAAAGTCTCAGTAGCTGATTGTTGAGTGCGGACGTCAAGGTGGATTTAGTCTTGAAAACAACTGTTGTAGATGACGTTGACTGACGTTTCGACAACCTGAGCGGAAGTCATGTCTAGGCCATTTTGCAGTGGACCATACTTTGCTGGTACTGAGATGTCTCGCTGGGACATGCAACCTCGTTCCCAGGGCTTTTCCTTTTCCTACTAGGGAAAAGCCCTAAGAACGAGGTTGGGGGACATGTTCCATATCTATAAATGTAAGTTAAATAGAGTTCATCCATCTTTGCGTGTTTGTAAGGTCAAGGTCAAGGCTGTTTACCAAGTTGAATATAAAATAGCAAGAAGGCGGAACAAATTAACGAAACATTTAAGTAAGTGGGAAAGGCCTTGGCTGCGCATGAGCTCTTAGGGTGGGCGTCCTCCACATTTGTCTTCTCGTTTTCCTTTTCCTTTTTTGTATCGTGAATTATATATCGTGAGATGTATGGTTTAGGTTATTTGTTATTCCATGTACTTATTCTTAAAAGTAAAAAAAAAATAAAATAAAAAAAATATTAAAAAAACATGTGATGATGGGATTTGTTATTATTTAGTTTAATTTGATTTTGCTTTCGCTGTTAAAAAAAAAAAACGGAGATAAAATCCAACGTAGAAAAAAAGCACTGTTTCGGGAATCACGGTTTGTCTTTATTTAGCTCGCTCACATTTCATTGGCCCAGGCGTATCTCTTTTTTGAGTTATTCTGGTGTGCACACTAAACCCAAGTCTTCTCAAATCATATTTATTTTATTCATACAGCACTTAAACTACATAGCAATGTAAGTAAAACGATTAAAAACAAGTAATCAACGGATCGATTCGTGCCTTAAACACAGGACACTTTTTCCCCTAATTGAAGGAATCGATCCGGTTGAATGTGTGAAACTTCAAAGAGATTATTTGGCAACGGAAACAGAAATATAAACAATTTATTAAGGGAATTAATGCCCTTTTTAAATGAGGATATTTGTTATATAGTTTAATATAATTCATGGTTTGAAATAATTTATGGTTTGAAATAATTCATGGTTTGATATAATTCATGGTTTGATATAATGCATGGTTTGATAAAATTCATGGTTTGATATAATGCATGGTTTGATATAATTCATGGTTTGAAATAATTCATGGTTTGATATAATTCATGGTTTGAAATAATTCATGGTTTGATATAATTCATGGTTTGAAATAATTCATGGTTTGATATGATTCATGGTTTGAAATAATTCATAGTTTAATATAATTCATGGTTTGATATAATTCATGGTTTGATATAATGCATGGTTTGATAAAATTCATGGTTTGATATAATGCATGGTTTGATATAATTCATGGTTTGAAATAATTCATGGTTTGATATAATTCATGGTTTGAAATAATTCATGGTTTGATATAATTCATGGTTTGAAATAATTCATGGTTTGAAATAATTCATGGTTTGATATAATTCATGGTTTGAAATAATTCATGGTTTGATATAATTCATGGTTTGAAATAATTCATGGTTTGATATAATTCATAGTTTGATATAATTCATGGTTTCATATAAAGTAAATTGCTTGCGCGATTATATGCGCATTAAACTGAAAATACGCATCAGACTAGCCTCGTTCTGATACATCAGCATTCTAATCAATAGAACTCTGTTCATGGTTTGCTGTGTTACACACTGAGGGTACATTCTAATTTTGATTGATACTTTTCCATCATGTTTAGATCCTATATGGTACATCACATTTTTTAGGTGCTAAAGGTAGCTTACACTTCGTTAGCCGCAGTAAGAAGAAGGATGTCCAGCCCTGAGGACATGTTGCAGAAGATTGTTGAACTTGGCAATGAGAATGAGATTTTAAGACAAAAACAAAGGTTTTATGAAGAGGACTTAATGAAAGAGAGGAATGAACGTGCCAAAGCTGAAATGATGCAAGAGGCTCTTAAGCAAGCGTTAGAAACTTCCCGCTCCTACATAAGGATGCTTGAGGACAGATTAGAATCTCTGCAACGCGAGTCCGTTAGACTTGAGGAAAGATTAAACACTGTCAGCGGACAGCAGGAAGTTTTATCCTATGACGGCGTCCTGTTCTGGAGAGTGTCCGACTTCGCTAGGAAACGATGTTGTTCTTCTATTGGGCCGGAAACTTCAATATACAGTCCCCCCTTTTACACTGGCCGTCCTGGTTATAAATTGTGCGCTCGTCTTTATCTAAACGGCGATGGCATAGGAAAGGGAACTCACATTTCAGTGTCCTTCGTGGTCATGTGCGGTCAGTACGACGATTTCCTGCGCTGGCCGTTCAGACAGCAGGTGACTATGATGCTGCTAGACCAGAATAATGTGAAACACGTGATCGATGCATTCAGACCTGATCCCAACAGCTCCTCATTCCAGCGACCCCGAAGAGAGATGAATGTGGCCAGCGGTTGTCCTCTGTTCTGTCCGCTGTCAGAGTTGAATAACCACGCCTACGTTCGAGATGACACGATGTACATCAAGATAATTGTGGATACATCGGATACTGCGTCTCCATCAGAAAACGATGGTTAAACTCATGATTAGCACCACTTCCAGAGACAGACATGACGTCGTGACTTTTGTCATAATCAAAACAATCATTTCAACTTTTTATTGTAAGATCATCGGTAAATGGTGTGGACTCAGGAGTCTGGGGCATGTCCAACCCTGGCTATGGAATCCAGAGTTTCTTTAATTCTTACTTAGTTTTACACTTCTCAAAGGAGTGGAAGTGTGGAATAGTCTGACAAAGTCAGGATATTGTTGCACTTTTCCCCACAGTCATGAACCGCTTGTTATTCTTTACTTAGTTCTTCACTTCTCAGAGGAATGGACGTGTGGAATAGTCTGATTGTTGAGTGCGGACGTCCAGGTGGATTTAGTCCTGAAAGGAACTGTTGTAGATGGCGTTGACTGACGTTTCGACAACCTGAGCGGAAGTTATGTCTAGGCATGTTTGCAGTGGACCATACTTTGCTGGTACTGAGATGTCTCGCGGGACATGTTCCATATCTATAAATGTAAGTTAAATAGAGTTCATCCATCTTTGGGTGTTTATAAGGTCAGGATTAAGGCTGTTTACCAAGTTGAACATAAAAAAGCAAGACGGCGAAACAAATTAACGAAACATTTAAGTAAGCTGGAAAGGCTTTTGCAGCGTATGAGCTCTTAGGGTGGGCGTCCTCCACATTTGTCTCCTCGTTTTCCTTTTTATTTTCCTTTTTTTTGTATTGTGAATTATATATCGTGGGACGTATGGTTTAGGTTATTTGTTATTCCATGTACTTATTCTTAAAAGTAAAAAAAATAAAAAAAATTATTAAAAAAACATGTGATGATGGGATTTATTATTATTTAGTTTAATCTGATTTTGCTTTCACTGTTAAAAAACAGCTGAGATAAAATCCAAAGTAGAAAAAAGCACGCTTTCGGGAATCACGACTTGTCTTCATTTAGCTTGCTCACATTTCATTGGTCTAGGCGTATCGCTCTTTTTGAGTTATTCTGGTGTGTACACTAAACCCAAGTCTTCTCAAATCATCTTTATTTTATTCATACAGCACTTGAAATACAAAGCAATGTAAATGTAAAACTTCAGTTCAATGGTCTAGGCGTATCTCTCTTTTTGAGTTATTCTGGTGTACACACTAAATCCAAGTCTTCTCAAATCATCTTTATTTTATTCATACAGCACTTGAAATACAAAGCAATGTAAATGTAAAACTTCATGAAAGAAAGGAATGAACGTGCCAAAGCTGAAACGATTAAAGCAAGAGCTAGAAGCTTCCCGTTCCTACAAAGTTTCGGGAATCACGACTTGTCTTCATTTAGCTTGCTCACATTTCATTGGTGTAGGCGTAAAACGATTAAAAACAAATAATCAACGGATCGATTTGTGCCTTATAATTAAGCACAGGACACTTTTTCCCCTAATTGAAGGAATCGATCCACTTGCATGTGTGAAACTTCAAAGAGCTTATTTGGCAATGAAAACAGAAATATAAACAATTTATTAAGGGAATTAATGCCTTATTTAAATGAGGAAATGAAGCATCCTCAAAAACAAACACGCATATTCCGAAGAAAACTGAAGGTTTGCCTCATCGTGTATCTGATACACGCATTTCCTCACGATTATTCAGACCCTACGATGCAGAGTGACGATCTTTGGTCATCGACGAGTAGCGTACCAATTCCTCCTCCACGAACGCAGGAGGAGCACGAACGCGTAACGATGCCCAAAGAACGAATTTGCGTAGTAGGCCAGCTTACTCACAGTTCGCGGTGACATCAGGTTGTCGCGGAACCAGGGGAATCCCCGACACACGAAGATGCAGTGTTGGATTTATTGGAGCCAATGAAAGAGCTGCTTTTATGGTGATTCAATATCATCATGAAAGCAAACTAAACAATGAGAGGAAAGATATTTGCATAGGCACTCAGTGGGTAAGATTCAATTGCAGACTGAGACAGAACAAGCGGGTTGCGGACAGAGTTCCTGTGGCCAGGTATCAGACTGCGGTAAAGATAGAAATGCTTGATTAAATTGTCAAAAAAGAAAACGACTTGGAATGTAAAAACCGTGAAGAAAGGTACTGATATCGATTGTCGATTTTCTACTGGGGTTCGAAAGGAGTGCATCGCGAGCTATTGCAGATTCCTCAGAGTCAAATTTAGATCAGAGATTCTCGTTGCTGGAGCTAAGGTTTGTCGAGACTGAGAGCCCTCTGTACAGCTCAGTCTTTTAAAGAACAGAATGGAAAACAACTGAAGCAATACAGCAAGGCAGAATCATGATGTTCCAGTGATCGAAAGCGCCTAACTCAAGTGACTTGAAGATACTTGCTTTTACGGATGGAAATCGGTTTCCACTTTTCTGACCGAGAATAATCTGAAATACATCACATTGTACTTACAATAGAATGTTATACTTGACGGTCGGTTTGTGGACGTCCTTGGTTCAAAGTAATTTTATGATTAGTCGCCTTTAATCATGGAAAAGCAAATTGCTAGGATTTTAATTTTTGGATGGAAAACGTTCACTTTGTACAGTATTTTCCTTTCTTTGTTGTTTCTAACCACTGATCTGAAAATGACCCTTGGGGTGTAATATTTCCTAGAAATAAATGATTGCAGATTTCCTCGACCAAGGGGAGATTTTGTTAAATGAAATGTGTCCTATAATGATGCAATAACTCAATTAGTCTTTTTATCTTAGTCTCTTTGAACCGCTTGTTATTCTTTACTTAGTTCTACAGTTCTTAGAGCAGTGGAAGTGTGGAATAGTCTGAGAAAGTCAGGATATTGTCGCACTTTTTCCCCAGTCATGAACCGCTTGTTATTCTTTACTTAGTTCTGCAGTTCTCAGAGCAGTGGAAGTGTGGAATAGTCTGAGAAAGTCAGGATATTGTCGCACTTTTCCCCCAGTCATGAACCACTTGTTATTCTTTACTTAGTTTTACACTTCTGAGAAGTATGGAAGTGTGGAATAGTCTGGAGAGAATCAGAAATGTCTCAGCCACTCCACGTCAGCTAGAGCACAAATACATAGGTGTAACCGCTGACGAGGTTCACTATAGAACCGAAATCAGTATCGCTGGGAAACATACTGAACAGCGATGGTAACCTCTTGCCAGATCCATCACCAACAAAAAGTCTCAGCAGTTGATTGTCGAGTGCGGACGTCCAGGTGGATTTAGTCCTGAAAAGAACTGTTGTAGATGACGTTGACTGACGTTTTGACAGCCTGAGCGGAAGTCATGTCTAAGCATGTTTGCAGTGGACCGTCCTTTGCTGGTACTGAGATGTCTCACGGGTGCATGTTCCATATATCTATAAGTGTAAGTTAAATAGAGTTCATAAATCTTTGCGTGTTTATAAAGTCAAGATCAAGGCTGTTTACCAAGTTTAACATAAAATAGCAAGAAGGCGGAACAAATTAACGAAACATTTAAGTAAGTTGGAAAGGCTTTTGCCGTACATGAGCTCTTAGGGTGGGCGTCCTCCACATTTGTCTCCTCGTTTTCCTTTTTCTTTTCCTTTTTTTTGTATTGTGAATTATATATCGTGCGATGTATGGATTAGGTTATTTGTTATTCCATGTACTTATTTTTAAAAGTCAAAAAAAAACATGTGATGATGGGGTTTGTTATTACTTAGTTTAATTTGATTTTGCTTTCGCTGTCAAAAAAAACTGAGATAAAATCCAACGTAGAAAAAAAAGCACGGTTTCGGGAATCACGATTTGTCCTCAATTAGCTTGCTCACATTTCATTGGCCTAGGCGTATCTCTCTTTTTGAGTGAATCTGGTGTGCACACTAAACCCAAGTCTTCTCAAATCATCTTTATTTTATTCATACAGCACCTGAAGTACAAAGCAATGTAAATGTAAAACGTAAAACGATTAAAAACAAGTAATCAACGGATCGATTCCTGCCTTAAGCACAGGACACTTTTTCTCCTAATTGAAGGAATCGATCCGGTTGCATGTGTGAAATTTCAAAGAGCTCATTTGGCAATGAAAACAGAAATATAAACAATTTATTAAGGGAATTAATGCCTTATTTAAATGAGGAAATGAAGCATCCTCAAAAACAAACACGCATATTCCGAAGAAAACTGAAGCTTTGCCTCATCGTGTATCTGATACACGCATTTCCGCACGATTATTCAGACCCTACGATGCAGACGATCTTTGGTCATCTAGGTGCGTACCAATTCCTCCTCCACGAACGCAGGAGGAACACGAACGCGCAACGATGCCCAAAGAACGAATTTGCGTAGTAGGCCAGCTTACTCACAGTTCGCGGTGACATCAGGTTGTCGCGGAACCAGGGGAATCCCCGACACACGAAGATGCAGTGTTCGATTTATTGCAACGAATCAAAGAGCTGCTTTTATGGTAATTCAAAAATGCAATATCATCATGAAAGCAAACTAAACAATGAGACGAAAGATATTTGCATATGCACTCAGTTGGTAAGATTAAATTACAGACTGAGACGGAACAAGCGGGTTTAGTTGCGGACAGAGTTCCGGTGGCCAGGTGTCAGACTGCGGTAAAGATACAAGTTCTTGATTAAATTGTCAAAAAAGAAAACGACTTGGAATATCGTGAAGAAAGGTACTGATATCGATTGTCGATTTTCTACAGGGATTCGAAAGGAGTGTATCGTGAGCTATTGCAGATTCCTCAGAGTCAAATTTAGATCAGAGATTCTCGTTGCTGGAGCTCAGATTTGTCGAGACTGAGAGCCCTCTGTACAGCTCAGTCTTTAAAAGAACAGAATGGAAAACAACTGAAGCAATACAGCAAAGCAGAATCATGATGTTCCAGTGATCGAAAGTGAACTGAGCTAACTCAAGTGACTCTTAGATGCGAACGTTTATGGATGGAAGATGGTTTCCACTTTTCTGACCGAGAATCGAATCTGAAATACATCACATTGTACTTACAATAGTGAATAGAATGTTTTACTTGACGGTCGGTTTGTAGACGTCCTTGGTGTGAAAACCCCTTCAAAGTAATTTTATGATTTGTCGCCTTTAATAATGAAAAAAGCATATCGATAGAATTTTAATTTTTGGATGGAAAACTTTCACTTTGTACAGTATTTTCCTTTCTTTGTTGTTTCTAACCACTGATCTGAAAATGACCCTTGCGGTGTAATATTTCCTAGAAATAAATGATTGTAGATTTCCTCGACCAAAGGGAGATTTTGTTAACTGAAATGTGTCCTATAATGATGCAATAGCTCAATTAGTCTTCTTATCTCAGTCTCTGTGAAGGTGTGGAGTGTTAATTTTGGATGCTCTGTTGCCTCAGTTCGCCTGCGCTTTCAGTTACCATGGAAGGCCAGTGTTTATCCAAGTTGTTGTAGTTATCTGAGGGACGCCAGTTACGATGCAATGAACGATACGTGATGCTTTAATAGCAGTAACTGTTTAGATTAATTGTTTGTTGCAAGGAAGTAAAACATGTTGTTGTTTAGTTTTAATTCCTTTCACAAATACACAGTTAAGGCTACTAATTTAGCTGGAGAAATTCTCCGGCTGCCTAAACTGTTTGTGTCGACAACCTGAGCTGTCTTTGTCTGCTGAATGTAAAAACCAGCTCCAAGTTCCTACGCGTTTCGATACCTTCTTCGACATTTTGAAACGAGGAGAGAGCCAAAACAAAATAGAAATGGAACGCGCCATTTCGGTAGAGTCTGAGCGACCGGTCACTCAAAGGTGGTTCCAGATATCCCGGTCGGAGACCCGGTCGGACCGAACCGAAGTTGATTTCCGCATTTTCAGGTCGAATGGTAAACTTCCGACATTTCGAAGAAACACAGGTTTCTCTGAAAAAACCATGTTACACGTAATTTGTTTTTGTTGTAAGTTTCAGAGTTATGCGTAGTAGAGCACGGTTTTTGGCGGCATGCAGTTCCGCTTTCAAAAACCGATTGTGCGCCTCTATTACGGTCTGGGAGTAATTTTATTTTAAAGTTGAAACCCGAGGTAAGACAAAGTAAGGCATTGTTAAAATTGTAATGAATTATAGTGTACACTATAATTATGTCGATATAAATCCACCCACATCATGGCAACAAAGATCAGCTCAGCTTCAGTGCAATTCCAAAGTGTTACTTCCTCTTTAATCTGCAGACGCTCTATACTTTCAATTTTGATATTTTAGTTAAAACCATCCTTTCTTGGTTAAAACTGAACCTGTCAAATACCAATTTGAATGTTTCGCACTCCATCATTATGTATATTTAACTATATTTCCAATTTTTCTGGTCTTGAGCGAAAAATATATTAACATTAATTAGTCGAGAAGTGTAAAAGCAGAGGTAAGTTTGCAGTGGCTGAGATTTACAGCTAATGATATGTTTGCTCTGGTATGGGTAGCCTCTAAATTCTCAGTGGTATGAGCGAATTCAGTAGCTAAATTCTTAAACTGGCCATGGGATCATTGTTACTTGTGTTATGTCGTTATGAGTATAGCTTTGACTTTATGCATTTCAAAATGCTAAATCAAACAGTTGCCGACTTTGCTATTTTTTATTGGCAATGTTTTAAAGGTTTAAAATTATTCAAGTAAAAAACAATTTTTTGCTGGCTCTGAGTAGCTTGTAGATTTCATACAGACTCTGCCTTTCCTCAACTATTCAAAGAACTGCCGGAAAGTTGGCGAGCAAAAAGGCGCAATGCACCGTTGAAGAACAATTCGAAGAAAAGGCGCGCTTTAAATAATATTTGCCTGGTGCTTGTTGAATAGTATTTCTTAGAGAAACATCTTTCTCGTGTTGAACGTAGCAAGTAGGTTGGGAATTTTTTTAAATCCTTTCTGGTACTTTCTATCCTGTGAGCAAGTTTGTTGGCCCTGAAACTAAAACGGACACCACTTGAACATGGGGTCTTCATACAAAGCTCTATAAATTTGGATGCGTATCTTGCCTATGAGAAATCGCACAGACCTGAATCTGATTCTTGATTTTATTTTTTGAATGTATGGTTTCTTAGTTTATTTTTGATTTGACGAATCTGATAACGACCTGCCATAAATGTGACTACGATAAGGGACATTTGCGGCTAGAAAATGGCCAGTTTAAGTTAATAAGGTTGTTTACCATTTAGAAAAAATTCCGGAAATTTCGGTTGGGAATTTTCGTTGGCAAAGAACGGTACATGTCGTTTACTATTTGGCCAAAATTTCCGTTTTGTCGCGTTTTGCGCTCGGCCAAAATCCAAAAGGCCTGAAACTAGTACGAAACATGAGAAACTTGTTATGATAAACGAATTTCCATTTGGAACGCGCCAACCGGGAAAACAGGACTACCTTTTCAGAACTCCCGTTTGTCCCGGGAATTTTCCAGTGGGAAGAACCTAAAAAACGGTAACCATTTACATCCCAACCAGAATTTCTGGGAATTTGTGGTAAATGGTAGACGACCTAAGAGAACATGGTTATTTCCTGTGATACACCTTTGTTCAGACTTTGCTGTAGGCATTGCCTAATCCTTAGCTTTTGTATGGTCAGTGGTGCTTGTGGGCAGCAAGCAGGGTAGGGAGGGGTGGGTACTCTCTCCAGACTTGGGCGTCATAACTTACCATGTGACTTACACGTGTTTGGCGTGGCTCAAAAACAAAACAACATTATCATGAATCATGTCTTTAAGTATCGACTATGACTCAATGCCTAAGAAAATGGGACGTAATAAATTGGTGCCGTTCTTTAAAAAATGTGTTAACGTTTTTAACACCACATTTAAAACGAAGAGTAATGTGAGTCCGAGAACCCCTGTAGCCGCGTTTCCAACGAATGCCATACTTAATATAATTTTCGACTTAGTGCAGGAGCCCCTGCTTAGGGATGACTCTAGCGCTGAGAGACAAACTGAAAACATCCAGATAGTTACTTGGGGCTGTGATGAGAAAGTCACAGGACATTTACATGGCAGAACTCGTGACTCACTTCATGCAAAAATACAAATAAAACATGAGTAAATTTACTGCAGCATGAGTGTAAAAAGGCTAGGAATAATACAAGTAAGTCTAAGGTGAGTCGTTTACTGTTTTTCCCTTTAAAAGAGTTAAATCGACGAGAAGCTCTGTGCGAATGAGCCAGATGAGTGGTAGTAATGTTTTCACGTATTGCGTGACACTTAGCGATTTCTCAGTGTACCTGAAAAGTACACACAGCTAAAAAATGCATATTTTATAAGCCGCTAACTAAACTGACAACTTAGGAATAATGGTGACAAAAATTCGTTGACTACAGCGTTGTTAATTATATTTTTAAACTAGGGTATCTAAAAGATAGTGATGCTGCGGCACATTCTGTTGATACTGACATAGTTTAGGCAGTGTTCCATCTACCTGCGTGTCCCAAAACTTGTTAGAGCACCTTTAATTCTCAAAATCGCCGTCACAAATCTTGGCGTTACGAAATGTGGTTTAAGATCCCCCTGCCACTCCCCACCAAAAAATTTAGAATTCGACAAGTATGAAGGAAAATTAAAACTACATCAGGTCTAGGTTTATATAGTTTTGTTTTCAGTCATTGACTTTACACTAAGACGCTGACGGGTCTATAGGTGTTAGTTTTCCAGGGTCTTAGTTTTCTTAATTTCCCAAATCATGGGCAAAATGCTTCCTCTAGAACGCACAAAATCCATTCTGTTCATTATTACGGTTAACTATTATGGTGTAATGAAGTCATTACATCATTGTCTGCAGGAAAAAAAAACAACGATTATGTAACTTAAAATCTGTCCTGGTGTGTATCAACTTCATGCATGGTGACGCATCGATGGCGAGGTGTGACTCTGTTTGGATATAAAACGATACACATTAACCTTCCCTTTACCAGATTGGGACAATCGAAATATGTGGAAATTGTAGTAGCAAAAAGCTGACTTATGTTTGGACATAAAACGATACCCATCAATCTCCCCTTTACCAAATCCCAAAAATCGAAAGATGTGGAAATTGTAGGAGCAAATAGCTGACTTATAAATTCTGAACTGGTACGCATTTAAAAATGTCTCTAGAATATTGACAGACTGTACGTGTCGAGGACGCGTCCATCGCGATGTGTGAAAATGCTGGTCTTCAGTAATGAGCCTTCAATTAGAAGACCAACGCAGCACACTGGTCAGCGTTACACTCGGAATATGTGGGAGACAATCTTTGTTGTGGTGTCCCTCCACGGTACTACTACAATCAAATTACTTCTTTCATTGCTTTTAGTCAACTCTACTTTATTGAACGACCAACACTTATTCACAGTACAATACTAGCAGAAACCCACAAGACCTGAAACATGTAACTGTCTTTGAACGTCTTCAGCCACAGCTTGTCCACATTCCATCTACCAGGTATCGTAGGAAAGCAATGAACAAATCAGTGCCAACAAGCTCAAAGACTGGCGAGCTTTCAAATATGGTACTGGGGAAATATTGAATCTGGACAAGCTGTGAACACACGTGACAGTGATCAGTTGTTCTACTTCTACAAACATGTGCATATCGTGTAATAAGGAAAAGCGTTACTGTTGTGACGCTAAAGAAACACAATAAACTGCTTGGCCATGAAACACCTGTTCTTGATCAAAAGGAGCACGTGGTGTAATGTTTTCGTATCGCGGAGAGAGTCTTACTGAGGCCACAAAATAATCTTTCCTCCCTTTATTTCTTAAGTCATGTAGACTGGACAACGTTAAAACTGAAAGAACAATCATTTAAGGAAATATTTTATTACAATAAGCATAAGGGAAATCAGAGGCGAATACTGAGGACTGTTAAATCAATATACAATAGCATGTGCTGACGACTACATGCGTGTAATTAAGACTACAACACTAAACGGGATAACTTGAAGCGAATAACTGAATCACTAGAAAAGTATCGTACCTCTTTTTCCGGTCGAACTCTTACAATGTAAGCGTGATCGATTAATTTGATCCTAACGTAGGAGTCCAACGTACATGTGCTAGTCTGCGCTTAAAACCCTTTTCTCCTAGGCAATCCGACTACACCGGAAATGTAAACGTGATACACATAGAAACTATTGTAAATAGTTGTCATGAAAGTTAACACTAGGTTATCTATAATTAGATTCATCACGCAACTTGTCGAAACCAAGGGACTACGGTGTTGATTACACTGAGTCAGATTGCGAAACCATAACAAGTCTGATTTAGCACGTTAAAGAACCGTAGTAGTTAAACACGTTTAGATCACTAAATAAGGTCAAGGAACATGCAAAATTGAGAAATATGCTTATCAAATTTAGTTACCTTACAACATAGGACATTGCTCAATGTGTAATACGAGCGAAATACCGTTGCGTAAGGATACATATAAATACAGGTTCAGAATATTGTAATCGAGAGTTTTTAGGGAATAAATCACAAGTTAACGGATGTACAGTCCAAGTGTTTGTTAGACCAGCGAAGCGGAAGACCGGCAGCGAGGTTTCCGCGACAATAGTGACACGAGGTTTCTTTGTGTTTTACAGCTGGTTATTTGAGTGAGACTGAGGCTTCATATATTAGTGAACTCAAGGTGTAGCTGGTTACACCGAGTTAGCTACAATTATTTTTACTTTAAGACTCCGTTTCCTCGTTCGCGTATTCACAGAGAACACTCAATCATATTTGGTTTGACTTATTCAGTTAGGCAGGTGAGTAATTTCTCTAAGGGGGATTCCCCTGGAATCAGGATGATGATGAAATGTTTTGGTTACACGTATTTAAGGCAATTTGCTTTTGCCCTAAAATCAATGCTATTCATGGATTTCCCAAAAAGTCCATTATAACCCTTAAGGACGTTGCGTTTAGTACAGTGCTACTGACCAGCTCCCGGTACCAGCTTAGCACGGCTGGTCGAAGGGCCTGCCGGGATCAGTGTGTAACTCTTAGGCCACGTTTTAATCTTACATAATGCTCCTCTGGACAGTCTTCAACTAGGTAACCTATGTTCTCTTCTAGTTGATTATTTTCTGTTCTTGTGAGGCCTCTGATGCATTTGTGTCCATGCAAAGGTGTCAAAGGTCTCTTGAGAAGATCCCGTAGAATTTGATCTTTACATCTCCAACAATTGTGTGTTCAGCTTCTTTTTCTGATTGTCAAAGTGATGGTTCTGGTTTATCAGGGTACAAAGACACAATTTACATACATGCATTTATTTATTTTGACACAAACCACAAAACATATACAATTATCAAGGGCGTAGCGCCCATATGCGCACATACGCCCGTGTGTACAGGTGAAGTCTGGAAAAATATTATTTTTTATTCCCCGAGAGCATTTTTATCAATAAATCAGGATGACTTACAAATGTTTCGTATTATATTGGTGTCTTTATATTAGTATTTCCTCTATCGTTTTATTAGTCCATAAAAGGACGGCAAGACACGTTATACTTCTCTTCCTGTGCGTACACCTTCAAAATATCACGCTACGCACGCCCCTGATAATCAAGGCATATTTATTGAGTGTAATATATTAAATATAAGTAAATCATTGACATTATATATCTTTGGAGGGACTTATAGACTATGACCAGGCGTCCTAAGAATACACTGAGTATACAAAAGGAATTTCGAGTACTAAACATGTGACTAGATTATATTTATGGCATTTTTTACCACAATACATTTGACACAGCAAGTAGTATTTTCATATAACTTTCAACAAGTTTCTTCCTTCATGGTCTTCGCTTGTTTAAGGTCCATGCTGAAGAACCATTATAAAATTGTCTCTTTTTGTTAACTGTCAGAAAAGAATGACTTTCGTGCAAGTTTGAGTCTGTTCAGGATATTTTATGCCTTTGCAATCCTTACTTGAACGTCCTTGGCTTTTTTGTTCATGCTTCCGTTCTACTTTTATTGCAACTCAACCGGGTAATAAAATAGAAAACAAAAACGTTGAAGTACAATAATAATAAAAAAAAAAAAAATGTGGGCGACTGAATAACTCATGCAAATTTTAAATATTACAAGTATGTACGATTCTCGGTCGAACACATTTAAAAAAATATTGTGTGACTGCTGTCAATCATTCTAAGTAGCTATGTCGGTGTCTTGGCTTGACAGACAGTGAACCAAATTCGGTGAAGTTACTGGTTTGTGCTGCCGACCAACTAATGAAATGATCGACACACAGTGACAGTGACAGTTCAGACGCATGTCTCTGACTGACACCCACCGGTAACTTATGGTGTCCATAAAGTGATCAAACTGATGCGCAGACCATGCAACAGCTAAAAGGTAAACATAATCGAAGAATGAACTACTTACTTCGATAACTCAAGAATTTGTGTAAAAGTAATGTCAGTCGTTATTTTGAGGCGCACAGTATACAGTGGAAAATGAAATCATTAGTTAATCGATGTAAGCAAGACGCTGGTTTGTGCAGGCTTGCTTGCTCAGTGATTCTTGAATTCCCTTTGCAAGTCGGCGTGAATACAATGGACTCCTTTGTCAATGTCTCCTGTCAATGTCATATTCAATTTTAGTAGTTTGCAGCCTTAATTGTGGGAATTTTATTCACCACAAAACAACACTGTCGATTATAATTAGTTGCACGACGTTTTAAATAGTAGGGAATTGCGAGCATTGCGCTTTCTTAAAATGGCAGTTGCATCTAAAAAATATAAGTTGCTTCGGTAAGCACATTTCAGCAGGGGTCTAAGGTTAATATAAATTTTCTCTAACTGGGGACAATTTTTTCGTTTGATTTCGAAGTTTTTTACCGTCTTCTTTTTTTGTAGGAGCCAGGAGATCATTTATCTATCTACAACCAATTCTTCATTCCCGATCATGTATTGCATTCACAATTATAACATATTGCCAGGGTATCGAACTTTGTTCCCTTCTCGTATACGCGTGACTTTCGACGACGTGTTTGAAGAAAACGTGATTGGATTCCTCTTTAAAGTGCGAAGTGGCAAGTTTACCATTAATAGCGTTATAAACACTCTGTTTAAAGACGAAGTACATTAAAATCAACTGACTTTTCTGAGCTACATGCTTGCTTAATGATATTTGTGAATAAACATATTCACCATTTTGTCTCTTAACTCAGTGGCACTTTCAAGAGAAAACAATTGCCCCTTAACTTCACAAAGTCTTCATTGATTGGTTTTAGTCAGAGCCAATATCAAGAAAGTCGTGTTTCAAATCATTACACTAAATTGAAATGTTGGAAAAGGGAGACAGTCATCTGTTGTCCAGCGGAAACTATAACCACTCAGTCGAGTGTCCCTCACAAGGTTTTTTAGGGAACAAAGGAACAGGCATTTATTTTCACTGAAGAGAAAGAGTGAATATTTTGAATCATTTTCAGGGAACTAGGGAACGTCTGATTAAATTGCTGAGAACAAGAGAACAAATTTTAGGTAACAAGTGGTTTTATTGACAGGGAACAACGGAGAAAATGCAAAAAGATTAAGGGAACATGGAAACATGTACCCCCATCCTACTAGAAGGGACTTTTTTTTTTATCAGGAGATGCTTTCTTTCAGCTTGTTTTATTGTAGAAGCGTTAAATGTTAAGTCCGGGCGTTGCGCATAATTGAATTTTGGCCGTAAAGTGTTATCATGCAGACGATCTGTGGTATATAAACGCTCGTTTAGACTTAGCGCTGGGCCGCCACGTTAGAAGCGCCGCCAGGAGGATTGGGATCATCCCCTCCCCCCATAAAATCAGTTTTTGGGCTTGCCCCAATTCTCTCTATGCTTTGTCACTCATGATGGGTGAAATCCACCAACTGTTCAATCCGTGATTTTAACCCGCGTTTCTACACTTTAAGACGTGAAATGCGTATTTTTTTACATCCCGGCATGAAGTCTGCGAAAGGTTTACCTTTTTGACGGACCCACCCCGTAAAGGGAGTACCTTCCTTTCCCCTCTCCTCTTAGGAATAATATGCTCATGGCCTCCAGGCATGCTGGAATTTACTGGATTTCACTTGTCCTCATCGTGAATTGATGATTATCAAGGGACAGGGAGGGACACTCAGCGCGAGGGCTGGGATACGTAAACTTCAGAAAAGTTTTTTATACAAACGGAAGTACGTTTTCCGAGAGGTCCGCATGACTCCACTGTGACCCAGTCCTTCGAGCCATCTGTATTTTATGGCCGCTCATGACTCTTCAATATGTTTAATTTTCTCTTATGATTGATTATTAAGGCTGAATTTACAAAATAAGAGTCCTATGCGGTAGACTATGAGCATCCATGAGCATAACAGTGAGGAATGTGTATCTCTGGGAAAACAGACTTCCTTGTCCAAAAATAACTTTTCTGAAGTCCCCATATCCCAAGGGCTGGACTGGGAGTGTCCTTCTTTGTCCCCATATGCTCTCTTCTTATCACTGGAAACTTTATCGCTAAGGTTTAGTCATGCCTGTATAAGATGAAAACAACAGGTTTAAATCGTGACAGGTTAATAAGGCCTTTTGCAGGTGTTTACTGGTTAAATCGCAGGTCGATTTGAAACTTTGCGTAAGTCGGTTTATTTTGCGGTTGACGTTACGTCATACAGGACGAGCGACTTGAAAGAAATCGCTCTGTGGTATTTACCAAAGGTGCAATGTGTTAGCAGGAGTCGCTATTGTCAACATGAACTTCTCCGCTGTACAGTAGATCGTATGGACTCCCTTTTAGCTAATCGGTTCCATTGAAGATTATAAGGTGAGAACCTTTCTTCTTCCCAGAGCCTGCGTTCCCGTGACCAGCACACGGACTATGGGAACCTGGGTGACAATAGGATTCGAACCGAGCAGAGCATGCGTAAACTTTGCGCACGGCGGATCCCGAGAACTATTGGCAAAGCTTACTTTTTCTATTTTATTTTGTGTTGATTTTATTTACGTTACCATGGAATCACAAAGATAATTACAATACTGCTACTTTCTGCAGAAAATAACTGTGGTATTTTTTAGCACTGAAAACTCACAGAAAGGTTTGGACCTTGATTTCAATGACAGAATGAGATTGCTCTAATTGACCTCCGCAGTGCGAAACCTCGAAAATTTGCGGGGAATTTTTGTGACGAATCATGCAGTAAATTGCTTGTTTCATATCATTTGGTTTCTTATCTGTTAGAAATGTGATACGCTCATGCTTCTATTATAGGAAGTCTTTTACACGGTTTGAATTTTCGATTGGTAGAGATTCCAACTCTGAAACTGAAACTAATGAAAGAGAAACTTCTTAAAGTACATTACTAACCTGTCTTATTTCAGACTATGAATTCAAAAATTGCTTTATCTTCCTTTCATAAGAAATCACCGCTCTAGAGAGGACTCAATCGAACTCAATTTAAGGGTACTCGATTTTGTTTATCAATGTTTGTCATGTATACTAGTCACGTGTTTCGCCAAGCGATTCAAATTTACAACTTCTGTTTATTACTGACATCAATCATGTGCCGGAATTCTTATATGTAGCCTCAGTGAGTGCCACACAAGTGATATAGTGAGCGCTCTCAATACTATTTATCTTAAAGTATATTGTCATTGTTGGGTGTAATTTTGTTTTATTAGAGTCATACATAACACCAACCTTCATTGTTCAAGTTTAATTGATTCCGACTCGCTACTTAGTTAGATGTTGTGATTTTATTTCTTATTGCCGTGATTATATCGTATTGTAGTAATTATCTACATTAGATCCTAGTTTGTATAAACTGCAAGTTCAGTGACTTAAGTAAATCAGATTATGTAAATTCTAGTGCTTTAACGTGAGAATCGAATCGATACAAATGATACCCCACATGTATGATATCACTGGAGGGTTACGTAACATTTTTGTCGATTTGCTTCCGCTTTGTATATGTACTCAGTATCTATAAGTTTTTTACCGGGCGGGAGGTCTGTATGGGAAAAACTGTGCCCGAGATCTTGAGTAGCCAAGAAATTATGAAGTTATGAAGCCAATGAATTATGAAGCCAAGAAGTTCTCAAGACCAAGAGCACAATATTTCCTATACAGACCAACCTAGCCCGGTAAATAACTTATTTATTTATTTATTTTTTTTAAGAAAAGTGGTAGGAAATTGCTACAGCGGGGAAAAAATCCGGCCCGTGAAGAGCTAGACCGGTCACGCGCGAACAACTCCGAAACAGGACTTTTTCCCATCCGCCATTTTTCCTTTTGGAAACGAGGTTGCACGCGTGTGATTAGCCAGTCAAATTCGAGGATTTGTTTATTGATATTGATGTTGATGTTGTCAATGTTTATTGTTAATGTTATTGTTATTGTTTGTTATTATTATGTTAACTATAAGCGCCGCATACTAAAGAAATACTGAATCTGGACAAGCTTACAACAACAACAACTTTATTTAGCTAAATATGGGTATGGTATTTAGCTTATGGGTATGGCTATGTATAGAGGGCTGGAAGATCGCGATGAAGCCAGCTTCAACAGATAGGCGTACGGGAAATTTTTGACCAGGGGGGGCGGTGAACTATTTGCCCAAAATTTCTCGCAAGTTTCCCAAATTTTTACGAAAAATTCGAGAAGAAACGAGGGTCATATGATGCACTAACGTATGCCTACATATGGGGTGAAAATATTCTTACATACCAAACTATCATATGAGCTCATAAAACACGTTAAAAGAAATAGCTGTCTCTGCCATTTCGACGCCCAAATATATCGATGATACGATCTATATCATTGTTGACTACAGAGTTGGCATATTCCCTGTCAGTGTCAATAAGTGCAATGGTACTGACACGTTGTTGCCCCATGGTGCTGCGGAAGTAAGTTCCCCCCCCCTCCCCCCCGGTCCGTAAGCCTATGCTTCAGCCTTTCCTAGCAGGTCTTAAACGAGCGTAACGTAATCAGCATTTTTTTTGGCATATGATCAGCTGAAGCACATATTTACATTTCAATTTTGCATATTCCTCAGAAATAATATGGTTACTACAAAGCCCTTTTTTATCTTACTGGGAAGTTTAACCATATCAAAAATCTTTTTGAACGCAGGAGTCCTGAGGTTGACGAAAAAGAGAGCTAAGAAAAGAAGACAGGAGAACACCAAACGTTTGATGTGGTTCGAGTTATAAACAAACACAACAGGTAACAAGAAACGAAAATGCTGAAGTCACCATGTTTTAGTGTCCGTCGTCATTCCTTTTCCCTCTTGATTATTGTAGCTCTATAGCAGAAAAACTGTGTTGCTGGACGAAAGGACATCAATCGGCAAACCATGCTTCACTATAGACTAATAATAGGCCTGAGTTACTGAAGGGGAACACGATCCACAGGAACCCCACTCGAGCGAGGTTTATACGGACGTCTGTTGTATTGAGAACTGAGAAGTATTGTTACTCCCCTTGGATGGCTTGTCAGTTCATCGCAGGGTCACCCATAACATATTATATTGCTGGTACCCATTCATATCTGTGTGTGGAGAGAGACAGTGTGCAGTCAAGAGTCTTGCCTCAGGAAACAACTCAATGCGATCGCTTAGGCTTGAAGCCCGGACTTAGTTTTGATCTCAGTGTAGCCCAGTAAACTAAACAGTAAGCTACCGAGGCTCTACAGTAATTGGAAACAAGGGGGAATTACCAATCTTGTTTAGCACTTGTTACTTCTTGAGCGTGTGGCGCTTTGTCATTATGCTCAGTTGATATTTTCATATGTTGAAGCATGTAAACGTGTCTGCGAATCTCAAATATCAGAGTTCTTTCTTGACTTTCTTTGTTCAATACATACATCGTTCTTCGGAACAGGTTCTCGTGTAATACACTTTGCTCAAAACTGAACACTGAGCACCGTTGAAAACTGTCGATACAGGCTGTAATATATGTGGAAATGATATTACTGCGAATCGATTCCATGTTCAGACATCTGTTTATTTGAGTGAAACCAGTTTCCCAAAGATTAGAATCGATTTACACCAAGCAATCCACTGAAATCTTTCGTTGTGCTTAAGGCAAGTTATGAAAGACAGTCTTTTTACGAAACGCTTCGACTATTTTGCTTAAGGAAAACGAGTGTTGTTCATTAGATATTTATTTTCATTTTCAGAGCTTAAATCGGGAATTAATAACAGTCAACTGGAGAAAGTAACAAACTTCAAGTACCTTAGTGTAACTATAAACCAGCACCTAACCTGGCATGATCATATTGATCAGATTCAAAGAAGAGTTTTGAAAAGGCTGGGGGTTTTACAGAGAATAAAACATCTGCTTCCTGCCTATGCCAGGAGAATTTATGTGACGACAATGGTCATCCCAATACTTGAATATGCTAGTATTGTTTGGGGCGATAAGAACAACAAAGTCCTCATGGATTCAATCCAAGTTCTCCAAAGTAGAGCTGCTAAATTGGTCCTGGATAGGTTGCCGTATTCGTCTTCATCAGAAGCACTTTCAGATCTAAATTGGATGAACCTGTCTGCCAGAAGGCAAATGCAACGTTGCATCTATATGTATAATTTAGTCAATGAGAACAGTAGAAATAATATTATTGTACGAGGACAAGACTATCATAGCTATAACACCCGCTCTAAGGAAATCATTCGAACTATAAAATCAGTTACCAACTGGGGACTTCTTAGATCCTTTAACAGTGTTTTGGCTGACTGGAATGACCTGTTGCCAACAACAACAAAATTATCTTTAAGAGATTTTAAGAATGTCCTGCGCAAAACATTAATGTAAATATTAGATATATATAAGCTAGATAGTTGTATTAACCGTAAATACTAATTTCTTTTTTATATTTACTACGGGTTTCAATGTTTTAACTTTACATATTTTTAGTTATATTTTTGGCTTTTACAGGTTTTAATCAACGCTGTAATAATTTTGGTTTAATTTAATTTTTCATCATTTTATATCAGGACCTCCCTGAAAACCACATTAGTGAGCCTCCTGTATAAAGATTATTATTATTATTATTATTATTATTATTAATAGTTCGGCTGCATCAGCAAATCTGCTTTGTGATTGGTCGAATTCGATAACTAAGTTTGTTCTTACATATATTATAAACGTGTCACGAAAATTTATTACTGCTACAATTTCATGAATTGAATTTTGAATGTTATCAATTCGAAATGTTGACTTTTTAAAGAACAGTTCGTCAAGCTTAGTCTTAAATGGAGGCAGCGTGGCCGAGGTTAAACCGCTGGACTTGCAAACTGGAGGACCCGAGTTCAAGTCTAGCTATTAATATTTTGTAAATGGCCAACTGGTTCGAAACCGTGGGTCGGATGGTTTTAAACTTTGGTCCCAGCGCCCATTTTAAGTAAAGCAATAATTTTTTGGTGAATTTCCATCACAGTTTTCTTTGTAACTCTTGCCACAGCAGAGTTACAGAAAAACCCTACGCTCATCCCCAGCTACTTCTTGAAAGCGATAAAGTGAAAATTTCAAGTCAATCGGTTAAGTTATCAAAGAAGTATCTTTTCTGGAATGCGCAAAAGGCATTTTCTGAGTTTTTTTTTTCTGAGAAAAAAGGCATCAAAGTTAAAAAGCTGAATAGGTGATTGCCTCCACAATGTTTTATGGCCAATAAGTGTAAAATTCAATTTGGAGTGAAATGGAAAACTGCTACTTTGCGTTCCATGGTAACCACAAATATTTTTTTTTCATTAGCTTACAGAAAACGCTTCGCAAACACCAGAACACGTCAACTAACACCGTAGAACACTTCTCATGACTTTCTTCTATGCCTAAAGCGTCAGATTTTTGAGAAAACAAAATTGTACTTCGGAGTCAAAATTTAGGTTTAACAGGACCCGCCTTGACAGCTTAAGTAGCTTTTCAAAGAATGGTTCACGTCGATTTCCTATTAACTTTTTTTTATCAGTTAAGTACCTTGGTCAAGAGCGAAACCCGCACACAGATTACCGACTGACAGAAGGATTAATCAGAGGGAAATTACTTGCCTGGTTCACCGCTGAAGCCGTGGCAAAGTTTCATGACCTTTTGATCCTGGTACTCACATTCCACCAGCAACAGATTTCAATCCATGTAAAGGTCTTATTGCTGACAATGCCAGGATATCGTTTGTCAAGTTCGGACCAAGAGAAAATCAGTAAAAAATACTTGTGTAGCTATTGTGAGATGTTGTTAAGGGACGCCATGCAGACGAATTGTGGCCATTTTTACTGCCAGTCTTGTCTTGGACATCTTTTCCAGTAAGGATTCTTGTTTACATATCCTTTTACATTGAATGGTTTATGCCAGGCGTGATTTATCAACGCTGATTCAATAACAGGGCGATCCAAGTTACTTTGTCTTTGCATAGTTACATTTATTGACAATTTGCCACTGATTTTTGAAGGTAGCGAAAAACATTCATGGTTTTGATGATGATGGTGATAATGATGATGACCAACATCATCATCATCCTGATCATCATCAATATTGAGAGGAGTGAGTAGACAAGAGGATTTTTGGGCACGAGGAAGAAGGTAGCTGTTATGTCGTTTGGGACTCTGGCCCATGTGTTGCTGTCATTGTATGTAGAACAGATTCCACGACCGATAGTAATGGCCTACACATACACCTTTCGAGGCGTAACTTGAAAAACACACATTTAATTGTTGTATTTGTACATTCGGTACAGCTTAGCACATTTGGCTTTTCATAGGAACTAACTTCCGTGTCTATTTTTTGACAGAAGGGATAAAACTTCAGGAGCTATCTGTGCACATGACCAGCAACCTCTTCTGCCGAGTGAAGTATGTTTGTCATCGATTACAGACATGCTGTATTGGGCGCCCGCACGACAGCCTAACACTCTTTATTCATGTACCTTGTCATCTGCAAATAACAGGTTGCCTCAACAACAATTTTACAATGCAATACCTGCGAATATTCTGGCGGGTCATTGTTCGAGTGTTATCAGTGACATATGACAGTATGGACCACAGATGACATAGCTGTAGCAGATTAAACACTGTGAATCCTAGTCTAGGTCTTTTTACTTTTTATTACCACCTCAACCTAGTTGATTTTTTGAATCCCTTTTTTTTTTTCTTGTTTTCCAAGGTTTTTCCTGACAATTTCATGAGGCGGGAAATACTTGCTTTCATAGTTCATTGTGTGTTTATGGAAGATGGCTGTCAGTGGAAAGGGGAAGTACGACATCTGGAGGTAAGACATAAAAACATCAGCAACAAAAAACTGACAACAACAACAGAAACGAATCTAATGGGTAGTGAACATGTAAGCCTTTTCAAAATATCCCAAGATCTCCTCGGGAGGGGGGGGGGGGGGTAATCAGAAGATCTCGGGATATTTTGTAAAGGCTTACATGAATCACTACCCCTCGGGATATTTTGTAAAGGCTTACATGATTCACTACCCCTCGGGATATTTTTGTAAAGGCTTACATGATTTACCACCCCTTGACTGTGATTGGCTACCGACATAACGAAACTTCAAGACGATCGTTAATTACATGGGAAATCCAAGGTTTTTATTGGCTCCGATGTTTATTTTGTTACCCGTTGTCCAAGACATTTCTGATCCGCCATCCCAATACCTCGTGAATCCACGAGCAAAAAAAGGACAACAACAGCAACAGCGACAAAATATGACAAGAACAGCAACACCAACAAAATATGACAACAACAGAAACAAGAAATGACAACAACAGCAACAAAATATGACAACAACAGAAACAAAAAATGACAACAATAGCAACACCTACAAAAAATGACAACAACAACAGAAACAAAAAATGTCAACAACAACAGAAACAAAAAATAACAACAACAGCAACAAAATATGACAACAACAGAAACAAGATATGACAACAACAGAAACAAAGTATGACAACAATAGCAACAGAAACAAAATATGACAACAACAGCAACAGCAACAAAATATGACAACAGAAACAAAAAAATGACAACAACAGCAACACCTACAAAAAATGACAACAACAACAACAACAGAAACAAAATATGGGAACAACATCAGCAGAAACAAAAAAAGACAACAACACCAACAGAAACAAAAATTGACAACAACAACAACAGCAACAAAATATGACAACAACAGAAACAAAAAATGCAACAACAGCAACAGCAACAAAATATGACAACGACAACAACGGCAACAGAAAGTGATAACAACAGCAACAAAATATTCATGGATGCAACTTCGTACAAGGGAAAAACTAAATGTATTTACTTATTTCATTATTTTTTGTCTCAAAACAGGGCCACATGGGCAACTGTGAGTATCTCAGAGTGCCATGTGTACATCCCGAGTGCAGCATGATGGTGAAAAAAGCAGACTTGACAAACCATCTGGAAAAGGAATGCAAATCAAGACTGCAAAGCTGTGCATTTTGCAAACGGCGAATAAAATGGAGCGCAATGAAGGTAACGGAACGCAAGTGTTTCATTGTAATTATGACGTGAAATACGGTGCTGCGCATGGCAGACGCAAACATTTTTATGCTCAGTTTAAGTGTTGGTCACGTGGAAACTGTCAATTTTCATGATTTGCATGACCAACTTGTGTTGGGCTAGCATTATTTTGTTTAAGGCTGAGTTCTGTGAAACCCCCGATAAATAAACCTGATCAGGGCATAGACAGCTAATATTGTGGAGACGAGGTGGTGTAACGGTTAGTTTGTTGGACTTCCAAGCAGGACGTCCAGAGTGCGAGCCCTGGTAATAACAATATGTTGTTTCCTTAGCAGCGTGACTCTATACTGTCCCTGTCAGTCCAGGTTTATAAATTTCAATTTTATTCAATTCAATTTTTATTTTACACGACGATTACAAGAGAAAAACATAGTTACAATATAGGTATTAATAATAAGCCGAAAGGAAAAATTGAAGAAGGAAAAAAAGAGATGAATTACTTTGCTGATGTATCGTGTGCAGTGGCCAAAGGAGCTGTAAGCTTTCGAGTTGACCACTGCTGACGATGGAAAACTACAGTGGGGCAGATCAGAAAAGTGTTCATGTTCGGACGAAGTTAGGATTGCTAGTCTACGTTTGGCTTAAAAGGAGCACTTTTTCTATTTTGATTCAGATATAAATTCGGAGCTGGATTATTTGACATGAAGATCTATAGATTCCCAGATTTTAGAAGAGATGAATATAATGCAAATGTTTACTTGCCATAATTAGTACGTGCTTGCCGTCTGCTGAAATTACAATGAGCAGAAAATCTAGTATTGTATGAATGAAGTGTTGACACGGTGGTTAAAGAATTAGCGAAGACGGAAGGTACTTGATTGTTGAGTATTTTAAAGGTGAATATAAATCTGGCGGTTTTCAACTTGAAGACATTGTCCACGTTAAGAATTCCCATTAGATTGAGGCAAGCGGTGGCATTTTCCCTTTTGTGCGCGAAGAAAATGTTTGTGACGCATTTATTTTGTGCAGTGCGGATTTTGGTTAAATGTGTGGTGTAGGTGTTTCCCCAGCTCATAATCCCATAATTTAAGTAAGGATAAATAAGGGTATATACAATAAAGCTGCTTGAGTGAATTGAGGTCTAGTACATAATATCTTACTTTGTTAATTATTCCCGTATTCTTTGCAATTTTACTTTTAACATGTTTAATTTGCTGAACCCGCATTTAATTTGTTTGTCGATATAAATTCCTAAATATTTAATGTAGTCCTTTTGCTCTATATCATGTATTTTAACAATTGGCGCCTTCTTTTTGTGGAAACTTATGATCATGTAGTTGTTTTTTTTTTATGTTGATAGATAATTTGTTAACTGAACAGTATTACAAAAGCTGGTCAAATTCTTCATTCATTATTTTAATAACTTCTTCGGCGCTTTCCCCAGAATAAAATACGTTAGTATCATCGGCAAAAAGTCTAAACAAGAGCTTCTTTGAGCAGTTCGGCATATCATTTATATAGAGAAGGAAAGGCAGAGGAGAGAGCGAAGAACCTTGAGGAAGACCGCATGTCATGGTTAGAGTGTCAGAGTCAGTTGTTGCTATTCTTACATATTGTTTGCGGTTATTTAGAAAGTCATTGAACCAATCTAGGGGTGTTCCACGTATTCCATATCGTTGGAGTTTGTCAAGGAGGATTTGGTGGTTTACAGTATCGAAAGCTTTTGAAAGGTCTAGCAACAGGCCACAGGTGATTTTTTTGTTATCAATTGCGGTTTTGAGGTGGTCGGAAATTTCTAGAATTGCTTGTTCTGTTGAGTGTCCCTTGCGGAAGCCAAATTGGTGGTTGAATAATATTAAGTGCTTTTCGAGAAAACGTTCAAGTTGTTCGTGAACTAATTTTTCTAACACTTTTGAGAACGGCGATTAATGGTGACCTGTGATGCCACTGGTATCCCATCCGGGGTGAGAAACAATACTCTCAGTTGCTTCATGTTACTGAAACCAGGATACGCTCGTACTCGTGTGCGCCCTAACGTACTCTACTTATCCAAGATTGCTTTCCCCTGGATTTTCTTTTCTATAGCAACATCATGACAGTGACTGTCCAGTATATCCTGTAGTTTGTTCAAAATGCAACAAGGATGGCATTCCTCGAGCTAAGGTTTGTAAATATGTCTTATTAAGTCAAGATATATGCATTAGCTTTAAGTCAAGATATATGCATTATTGACCAAGCGTTAGGTCAAGATGGCTTTATGTTGGTCGAGTTCTTTTTTTCGTATTTATTGACCAAGATGTAGTCCAACACAAGATTGGCCTCATCTTACGCGCTCGCGGAACCAGCTATAATAATAGATGGATCAATGTACCGCCACTGTGCATGCAACAAACCATTATGGATGACTGCCTGAGTTTTCTTTTTTGTTCAGTTAAGAACGTTTGTCATTGTGGCCATCCTAGTATGACGCCAGTTTGTGTTTCATTTGTGTTTTATTCTTTGCAGATGATGGATCATCAAGATCCGCTTCTTGGAGACTGTGATGGTGTCCAAGCCCAGTGTCCATTCTCTGCCATTGGTTGTTCACGAACAGATGTGAGTAGATTCCGGACTGTTCAAAGCTCTTTATTCTCTTTCATAATTCTTAAAGCGTTGAAAGTTCCAGAAGCATCTGAATGTTGGCTTTTGGAGCATAAGGGATGCAGCGGTAGGGGGGAAGGGGGGTCGTGTGGTGGGGTGGGGTGGGGTTGGTGTGCTCCCCCTTCGTCCACCCCTATGCTACTGATGCTTATCCTTTGATCACTCAATTGAGCAGCAACTGTGATCATGCACAAGCTTACTATGACACTGGCATCTCACACGATTGTAATTACACATTCTACAGGTTCTCAGTCAGGAACAGAAACGGCAACATCTCCAGCAGGCGAACACCGGTCACACTTCACTTCTTCTGCAACACGCCATAAGATTAAACAAACAAGTGGAGTCACTCGTTATGCGAAATCCTGGCTTCATCTCCAGAAGTCCACAGCTTATGTCAAACCATGAAGCTATTATAGCAGATCTCCTGGCCCAAGTTCAATGCGGTGTGGAGGAAACCAGGGATCTCCAGCAGAAATGCCGAGAACAGAGTGAAAGGATCTTATTCTTGGAGAGGAAAGTAGCTTCAGGTAATGTGGGTGCTTCAGCAGCAACTGGTCAGCGGCCATCGGACTCTGAAGGTAGGGTACCAAACACTGAGCTTACACGACGGATTACAAATCTTGAAAATAGAACCGCAGACCATGAAGTGCTCATGGTCGAGAACAATCGAACCTCGGAGGACTCTAATCGACAAATTGCAGCTCTAAGAAGACAGCTTGAAACTGCCATGGAGACTATAAGAGTTCAAGAGAGGAGATTGGAATCTACTGAACACACCTTGGCCCTGAGAAATGTGGCTTTGGCTGATTTGGAGGAATACATCAGACAACAAGAAGCTTCTTGTTATGACGGCATACTGTTGTGGAAAATTTCTGATTTTTCGCGCAGACGAAACGATGCCTTAACTGGGCGGCAAACTTCGCTCTACAGTCCGTGTTTTTATACAGGTCGCCATGGTTTCAAGATGTGCGCGCGCATTTACTTAAACGGCGACGGCATGGGTCGAGGAACACACATCTCGGTGTTCTTCGTGGTCATGCGTGGTCAGCACGACGCGTTACTCCGATGGCCATTCAGACAGAAGGTCACCATTATGCTTTTGGACCAGGATAATGTAGAACACGTGATCGACGCCTTCAGACCAGATCCCAACAGCTCCTCATTCCAGCGACCACGAAGAGAGATGAATGTGGCCAGCGGTTGTCCTTTGTTCTGCCCGTTGTCAGAGTTGAATAACCACGCCTATGTTCGAGATGACGCCATGTTCGTTAAGGTTATCGTTGACATGACTGATTTGTGAGGGTCGATTTCTTACAAGATGAACAGAGGTTGATAGGTGGGAGCCCATGATTGCTAAGAGAGAAGTAACCAGGTATCGGGAAGAAAAAACCTGCGATGGGCCGATCGATATCTACTCTAGAGTGAGTCGGAGGCGAAGACCTGATGAAACCGGGACCGAAATCAACATAGGCCAGAAAGACTCACGATGAGACAAGCAGAAGTCATTCCTAGTAACCGTGGCAGCTTGGGTCTGGTTAGCCTCCATCAAAGGTCAAGCTCCAAAACGTGTGTATAGGAGGTGAGGGCGTGACCGTTACGAATTTGACTAATACGAACAGCGTACGAAAGAACCACTGCACAGTGCCAAATTTTCAAGTTGCTCCGAAAGGAATGATTTTTCATCTACCGTATATTTTTCTGGGAAGGAACATGAAATCGTGTCAGACATCGGTTTTTATAATACAATGGTTCGGGAAAAGGAAGAGTCAATACTTGACGATGGGCTTCTATCTTTATGATTTCCCAACCTCAAAACTGTCCGCATTACAGCAAACAAATAAACCAACAACATTATCTAACTGCATGAAAACGAACAATTGCAAGATAAATAACAAAACGATGCTTATAGAGGGCTCTTATCTTATCAAAACTTGTCCCCAGCTGACAAAGTGTCTCATTGCTGAATCCTCTACCACCATAGGAGTACTTTTTAGGTGTTTATAAAAATTTCCTTCTTTATATGAGGCTTCAATTTTGATTTAGTAATGACAGACTTTTTCCTTAATTTGCTAGCTGACTCATTAGCAACCTCCTTGGAGTCTCTTTTACTTTAGTTGTAGCGATTTCAGTTGGAAAAAGGACAAGGTTATTTTTAGCAGATTCTTTCCAAAGTTTTCTTTCTTAGCTAATTAATGTGAAATTTTACACTTAAACCAACATACATATATACAAATGTATCGCTATTTTTCTTAGACTGGAAAGTATAAAAATATAACTACTTTTGTAACTCTGTATGTAGTATTGTTGCGCTAGTCGGCACATCACCATACACTGCTCTTAATAGCCTCATTTTCTCTTGGCTTATGTCAGTGCTCTTAAGTGATTTAAAACAGTGACTCTTGATTAATATTGATTCCATTGCGGGATCGTCAGTATAATGTAAGCTGTTACACAGAGAGATTTCCACCAATCAATATCTCCGTTAGAACTACTGACCGGATATTCTCGGCCAATTTAAGTAGATTACATAGACTACCAAGAATGTAGGTATAAATAAAGTTGGAAAAAAAAAATGAAACGTTCGTGCACACGCTAGATTTTGCAATTCCCATATATGTTCTAGGCCCCAAAAAATTTAAAATAGTATACTTAAAGATATCACGTTTGTAAATGTATAATGTATACTATTTGAAAATAAAGTATTTTTAGATCAATACTCTCGCAGCATCAAGATATATCCGTTAGACACCAGTAATTATATTCTTAGATCTATTTTAGTGTTTGGAAAGTGTACACCTGCATACAACCATTTATTAAATATGGCTGGTATAAGAACGCTAGAAGAAAGAGGAAAATTCCAGGCCCTAGTTTTGATATATAAATGTATTTATAAAGAAGCCCCAAGGTACATAGAAGAATTTTTTTTAAGATTAAAATCTGTAATTATAATTTCAGAGGGTCGGGGACACTTTTAATGCTACCCAAATTTAATCTAGAATGGCGCCATAAGTCATTCTCATTTTTGGCAGCAAAACTTTGGAATTTGTTACCTACGTATGTTAGAAACGCCAAAGATATTTCTACTTTTAAATGTCTTTTAAAGAAGCAAGTTCTTAGATAGATTTAAGAATGGCAATTTTAAATTTTAAATTATTTTTTTAATTTTAACAGTTTTTGTTTCACGCACATGTTTTATCGAGTTTTAATCATGTAGCGTGGTTAAATAAAGTATTGTTGTTGTTGTTAAGCGATATTTTGTAAAACGTATTACCGAGAACCAAGGCGATATATCCGTTAGCCAAAAGAGAGAACAACTATGTGTTCCTTATTGCGTAAAATTCAAAGTTTCTAGATGTCAGAAACTACTTGCAATTGGCTCCTGACCTATCTCTTGATGCATGGTGCAAATCCATGGGCTGCGAAGTGCAAACGCTCCGGTTTTCCCTTTGAGCGGTTGGATAGTTATGAAAAGCTAAGTCGTATAAGCCCTGTCCCCTATGAGGCTTTTTACTCCTCTCTCCAGAAAAACAATAATAATTCTTGATGAATATGAAAACTTCGTTACTGAATTATATATGCGGGGCTATGTTAAGGGTAATATGCTCGATTGGCTCCGAGAATATAATCTATGGGACGTGATCCCTTTCGTGGAAGCCTTAACAAAGACTCGCGAACAATACCACCTGGATAAAATAGATATGTTGAAAGATCCGGTAAGTAATCCGGGCATTTCTATGACTTATGTCAGGAGCCCATTACTAGGAGCGTGCAACTCCCATACTATGTCTGTGAAACGTCATTTTCACAACTAAGGCTATTTTTAGATCGTCTCTCCCGCGAATTGGTTTGGGAGAGCCAATCACAAGCTAGTGCATGATTGATGTGTAGCATGATAACCGCCTGTAGCGACAACGAACACTGCCGACATACACGAGTCTTTATCGGAGTGTACGGACAGCATTTCTGACGACAGTCAAGGTATTTACACAGAGAATAATAGCTCCGATGAGATAACTGATACAGCGGAAACAACTTTTTTCGCGGGAGAGGCTGCTCTAAAAATAAACTTACTTGTAAAAACGCCGTTGCATGAACCTATAGCAGTTGCACGCTCCGGGTGATGGGCTCCTGCTTATGTACTAAACTAGTATACCTATTGGTAGGGAATGCTGACGTGTAATGTATGGCGAAAGGGATTGAGATTGAAATCAGACCACTATTTGTTGTGCAGCCTCTTTTCCAGCAGTTGAAGCATGTTACGCAATGGTTTGAAATCTATGTTGCGTTCTAGATATCATGAGGGCTGCCGGTCTGCAGCAACTTTTAATTGCATGGGAAAGGGGTTGTCAGGGCTACAAATGTTTCTTCTATCTAGTTGCCAGGATCTAATTGCTCAAAAGTGGGTTAAAACCGGTTAGTGCTTTGAATAACCGTACCGATAACTCAGTACAAGCAAAACACAGGTTAATTTTCAACAATACAATTTAGTACTGAGGTAATTCTAGGATTTTGGTAGGAAGGTATGACTAACCGACAAATGTACTCAGGAGGTGTGATAGTTGGCACTGGCTGAATGAAAAGGAATCTGAATTGGTTTTATTAGGTGATTTGAGTAAAAGAAATGCATAAAATGAAGGGGTGTGTGGAATAAGGCCCTAAGTGACTTTTGATGTAATGTCAAATTCTCCTTGTGTTTCAAAGAGAATACAAGACAATTTAGAAGGAGAATCTGGCAGTTTTTTATAAGTCACTTAGGGCTTTTTTCCAGGCACCGCTTCAAATGTAAATGAACATAATAAGTTTAAGTTCAACGCAACTGAATAAACTTTACTTCAAGACAAACGATTTAGCATGAACATGTGTACAAACCAATATAATCCTAACAAAGATTTAGAACTATTGTAACAGAACGATATAAAAGTGATTGGCGATTAGAAATAGGGGTAGTCTCTCCACATTCTAATGGTCCACTCGTATAAAATGAACAATAAAAACAAGAACAACAATATGTAAACTGAACATACAAGGTTATGTTAAGTAATGTCCATCTGCATTGCAGAAGCACTAGACAAATGATTCTTTGGGGTTAAAGTTCATAATCTCTGATTGTAACCGAAACTAACGCTTTTCAAAAGTGTAATAAACATTGGCAAGTTAAGATCTGCATTGTTTCAATGTTTTGTTCCGTGTATAATGGACATGATGGACAGTTTAGGAGATTGCTAGAACTCGGTTGTTGTGAGTGTAGGTTATGGTTGCATTCACACTTAGAAGCATCTCTGTTAGGTCTTCTTCTGTCAGCTGGCTAAACTCTTTGTCGTGACCTGACTGTTTTTTGTAAATTGCATACAGCACTGAAAGCTTGTCATCAAAGATGGTCAGTGTTACGTCTTTTTGAACAGCTGTGACAAACAGTACTTTTGCAAAAGCTCTTTTTTTGCACTTTGTTTTTAGTTTTGCCATGCCACAATTGGAACACCTAATTATCTTGCCGCTATCATTCGAAGGCAAGGAGGAATTGCATTTGGTACAGGAGAGATAAGTGGTGAGCCTTTCGACTGCTTCAGCTGGGCAAGTGACTGTGTTCTGAGAGTTGTCGTTTGTGATTGCATCTTTTCTATGTACTTGAGTAGTTGACGATTCGATAGATGTCTGCTTATTAAGTGTTATGTACTTCTGTTGTTGGTAGCTCTTGACAATTGCCTTACAGAACTTGTAGGTGTTTCCTGACTGTATTCTTTTAGTGTCTTCTTCCCAAAGCACTAATCTCATGGATCCTGTTTCGTCAGTGAGTGTGCATTCTTGTTTCGTCAAAGTCTTGCCATTTGATGTTATGGTGGTTGGAAGTTCAATTTGTGACTCGCCCAGTGATGTTTACTTTGCTTTTAGCATTCTCATTTGCCATAATTTCTTGTATGCTGTGTGTGGACTCCGTGCCTTCCTGCTCTTCTTTTGTGATCTTGGTGAAGTCGAATGTGATTTCAGTTTTATTAGGGTCTGATAGTTTGGTTCTTTTATTGATGTGCAGTTCGTCTTGATCGGTGTATCTGTTGCGTTTTATGTTATAGTTACTTATTTTGATAGGTGATGTGGATTCTAACTTGGACTTCATGGAGGAATGTTTATCTGGCGAAAAACACACAGCCCTCATTGATTTGTCTTTTAGTTGAAGAGTGGCATCGAAATAGTCGTTGTTTGCTTGGCTCCTCTTCATGGGGGACAAATTATGCAGATAGCAAATCAAAGGTGAATCTAGAAAAAAAAAAATAAGAACAGAACGATTGTAATGTCTAGGATATTGTTTAAAGTTGACTCATATTGCAGTAGGCACCTTTAGAATAACAAGTTGCTGTCCGTAATAGCAAGAATCTGCATTATCAGGAGAATCTTATAGTCATTCCATAATATGAAAATTCCAGTTGCCAACTGTTTAAAGAGGAAAAATTTATTCTACCTGTATGTTCAACTTATTTCAGTTCTTTGGCTTTGCTACTTACTTTCTTCTTGTTTAGTAGGAGTGTGAATGAGGGTGCTGTGATCCGAGTGGCTGCTGGGAGGTGTTTGTGAGGAACTAGCCACAGCTTCATCTGATAAGTCTTGAGGGTTTGAGGAACCAGCCATAGCTTCGTCTGATAAGTCTTGAGGGTTTGAGGAACCAGCCATAGCTTCATCTGATAAGTCTTGAGGGTTTGAGGAACCAGCGACAGCTTCATCTGATAAGTCTTGAGGGTTTGAGGAACCAGCCATAGCTTCATCTGATAAGTCTTGAGGGTTGATGATTGATGGATTGTTATCTGATGATGCAAAATAATACTTGTAACATCATTTAACGCATTCAGTAAATGTGAAGTGTATGTTACTAATAAAGCATTTCCTTATACACTGCTTTTACCATATTAAATTTTTATGGTTATTAATATTCATGTTTCATTCAACTACAGTGAAGGCGACAACGTCGGGGATTGAAAATGGTTAACGAAGCTTGTGCTTGCAAGAAAGTGGTCTGTTTGTCGAACAGAATCACAAACACTAGAAGTTGGTCTCATAGACATAATTACAAAGGTTTTGACGTCCATTACGGTGGCAACAAATAACTTGTGGTAGTATAATATGGCTATTTTTTAGCTTAAACAGCGCGAGATGATGTTTTGAAATACAGCTGTAGTAGCTTCTGCTTGTCACTAGTTGGTAAACCTCAAAAGTGGTTGCTAAAGGAGCTGGTCGCCCAGAAGCTCCTAAGGTTGTCACTTACGAGAGCTTTTCATTACAAAGTTTAAGTGACAATTCACACTGCAATTCAAATTGTTGGTCGTTATCAGAGTAGGTCACTCATAGAGCTTCTATTGTACCAGTATGTTATTTTGTTGTACTTACTTTTCATTTGTGTGGTGGGCATGTGTTGTTTCTGAATTGAAGCAGCTGCAGCTTCTGGTAGAAAATAAAAATGGTTGCTTATTTACTGTAAGATAGGAATACAGAAAAAGGACGTATAGTTGTAGTACATGTTTGTTTTATTACTTACTTGATTTTGATCTTTTACTCATTCTGTAGCAACCCTAGTGAGGTAAAACATAGTAAACATAAGAAACCAATAATCAACCTAAGTGCATTTTGGTCATATCAAACAATTTTAGAGTAGTTTAAAACTGTTTTGTCAGACAATTGTTTAAGCCTTTGTTCTTCTTTCAGCCTATATTTCAACAATTCTGAATTCTTGATTTTCTGTAGTCTCTCAAATGTCATAGGCTCAATGACTAATGAAGAGATGTTGCGTACTCTACTTATGGCAACATATGTAATTCCTAATGTGGTTTCTTTTTTGCCAATATCAACCCAAGCTTTATTCAAAGTCATACCCTGACTTTTATGAATTGTCAACGCCCAAGCAAGTGTTAAAGGTAGCTGTTGCCGTTCATGCACTACATTGCCACATTGAACTGTGGCTGTTATAGGTGGAATAGGAACACATGAAGGCTTATTATCTGTAAAAGATGGACCTGAGAATGAGTCAAATTTCACTATAACTGCAAGAGGCAATGATGGAGGCTGTGTATTGGGCTCGTAGATAATATCTGCAACTGATCCTGTTGAACCATTGCAAAGACCAACTGATGGCCAGAGGTTCATTGTAAGCATGACTCTTGCACCCTTTGCCACGAGTAGTTTTGGTTGCAAACCAAGCATCTGTTGGGCACTGATGTTCTTTCCCTCAGCACTAGAATGTTTAGCAAATATTTCTGCTGTAGGTTGTTTTAGTTCTAGCAAACGATAGTAATTATATTTTGCTACCTCATCGTTGCTGTAATATAATCGTGTTACATCTTCAAAGCATTTAATATTTTCAACTTGTGAAGGTTGTCTTGCTAACAACTGTTTCCAATCATGTTCTGTAGTCTCACCATTCCTTAACCTTGTCAACAATTGTTTGAATAATACTTGATCAAGTTCTGACCCAAGCACTCTTTGATTTACTTTCAGAATTACAACTTTATCAAACATTTGATAGGCACAATAGCCCAGTTCTGCAATTTCGCTTGCTGGTTTAGAATGGTATAAAGGCTTATCTCCCACTGGAGGTAATTGAGCAGGATCTCCTAAGAAAATAACAGACTTTCCACCAAACAGTACTTCATGCAGACCAGTTGCCTGTCTGCATCGTCTATCAATCCACCCTAGAGATGCTTGACCAAGCATAGAATATTCATCTATAATTATATAATCTACTTGTGTCAGTCTTTCCTGTATTGTTATCAATGCTTGACCTGATAAGTCTTTTTCTAACATGTGGGTGACAGGCAATCGTAGAAAAGAATGGATGGTTATTCCATTTATAGCATAAGCAGCTTTTCCTGTTGTTGCAGTTACTTTGCATTTATCTTTGAGGTGGGTGCATAGTGCATATATTAAATAGCTTTTACCAGTTCCAGCCTCCCATTAATAATCAAATGTAGTGGTTTCTCTTGCATTGTGTGAGTTGTAACAATTCCATAAGCTAGTCTCTGTGCATCACTGAATGATTCTGTATTGATTGAAAATGTTTGTTTCCTTGGAAGAAAGTTTTCTTTTTTTGCTGTGATCCAACTTGGCATTTCCCCAATTTGCTGGTCTGTGTATTTAACAGCATCACAATGCCAATCATGGGAATTAACAATTGAAGATGAAGCATTGGTTAGAGCATTAGTGTGGAATGACGCAAGTATCATCCACTCTTCTTGAGATGTTTCATCTTCTACAACTGCGACATCGTCTGTATTATCTATCTCAGCATTCTGCATTGCATCATGCAACTTTTCTTCCCAATTTGGAACATGCAATACAGCTTCTGGTGAACTCAAATATTCATGCCATGCATTTATGTAAGTCTGATCAGAAGGTTCTTCACTGTTCCAAGCATTATTTGGGTTATTTGTCCATGGTTTATATTTTAATAATTGATATTTGCAAAATAAACTGTAAAATTTACCTTTGGGATTTGGAGAATAGTGTGGAAATACTCGAGGTACTATGAGTGAAGACTGGTTGACTAGTTTGCCTTTTACTAAAGTATATTTTTCAATAAATTCTGCAAGACTCATCTTTTTTATATCTGGAAAATCTTTAACATATCGCAGACGTTTTGCATAAAGATCAAGTACTGAATCCTTAGTACAAGGAGCTGATGCATTGTGTTGATTAGGGTTTATTCTACGAGAGCCATACAGACTGACAGGACGGACATTAAAGGTTGTGCTTTATAATTTCAGGGATAACAGTAAGTGCGCAGTTTCTTGTGCACTGAAATCTCTTTGTCCAAGTGTTCTCATTGCAATTTTTTTCATAGTTTTTTGTGCATCTGACTTATTATCTGTATTTTTCAATACAATGTCAAACGTTTCAGCAAGCACTGGCGATTTAGGTTCACCTTTTGCAGCATATTTTGAAAGATATTCTATGCAAGCATACTGATCAATCACAACTTGAATGTCACAATTTGCTCTCCATCCTTGCAGCTGAATTCGTTGGTGATTGTTTAGCCTAGTATCATTTCTTTTTGTAATTATTTTGGCTTTTAATTGAGGCAACTTTCCATCACTCCTATTAACAGGTTCAAAAACTAATTTTGTCTGTAGGCATAGATCAAATGGATAATTAAAGCGGCATTGCATTTCCTTAAGACCTTGTTTGTATCTTAGACATTACCTTGTATTACAATGTGTATGGCGTTGGACAGTATTCAACAGATTTGTATAATCGTCATCTATGTCAGTAACACATTCATGCCTTTGTTTACATGGATGGATCTTTGGTTTTATCCATGTCTCACTATCAGGGGGGCATCGATTGTAAGTTGACATCAAGGTATCTACATATTGGCAAATTTGTTGCGAAGCTTTTTTGCCATCAGTAATCATGCAAATATCAGGAATGGATGTTTCAGCAGATGCCTTTTCAGCCAAGAATCCTTTTAGTGCTTTGGCAGTCAAATCACACAGACCTGGATCACTTTTAAGCTTTGCTATACCATGGCAATGAATACTTCCTCGAGCTTGATACTCGTACCTGTACCAGTGCCACTCGGCTCCAAGGCAATTATACAACCAATGTTTTACAAATTGCTCCGCACGTTTTGTAAAAAACCAATCTACTAAATGAGGGTTGTTTATAACATTCATTCGCCTTTCTTCAGAGGTAATATCATCTACGTTGGAGCTAAAGAGTTGATGTAATTCAGGCCAATGCATATCTGCTGAAGACAAGGTGAAGAATATTGTTGGTGGCCCTTTATATTCTATGATTGATTTTAGATCTTGTTGTAATTTGTACCAGTATGCTGAGCTTCCAGTAATGTTTGCTACATATCTTGATACCTTTGCCATAAACAACTGTGATTTCTTTTCGTTGGCCATGTTTCTGAGCTGCTCTAATGTCAAATGTGCTTCCCCAGGGTTTTGTTTAAAGAAAACAGCTGTTTGTTGCATTGTTCGTTTTCTTTGAATCATGTTCAGAGCCCAATATGAAAATCTAGGGTGTGAAGCAAACCTGAAGTAAAATTTTCCATTTATTGTTTCTGCAAACTTTAACAAGTGTTAATTCTTTCATTGAAAGGGACATCCCTATGTAAACATGGATTTGTTGGGTCTCCTTTACCATCTGGAAACAATGTAGGAAAGGCTAAAGTAGCAAGGCCTGAAATAGTATATTCATTTAATGGTTTATCCTCTATTGTGGGCCAATTGATTTTTCCTGTTCCAATTTCAGACAAAATTGCATCCTTTTCAAGTTTCTCATTCTCATTGCGTGGCAGAAAACTACTAGTTTTTGTTTGACTATTTACGAGCTGATCTTCATCAGAATCATCACTGGTATTTTTGTTTGTTTCAATATTCTGGAACTCGGTTTCATTGGTCTCTACAGTTTGCAGATCATCTGGTACACCATTCTCGGGCAAAGATTGTAAGGAATCTAAATTAAGTGTCACATTTGTATAGTGTGGATTATTTTGAATTAACCAAATAAGTGCTCGCTGAACTTTGCTTCTCCTGACAATAACATCTTTAAAGGCATTATCTTTTCCATTCATAGTTACTAGTAAGAGGGAGACATACTTGGGATATCTTGGTAGTGACTGGGCTAGCTCTGAGACCTGTTGTGGTAGATTTATGCAGTGTCCTGAAAAACCTCGTTGTCCTCCAGGCTTTACATAAACATTCATAATAGGGAGAGCTCTAGCAATTAACATCTCTTCGATTTGTGTTAAATCCTGTAACTCATTTGGTATACATGATGGAATCATTTGATTGCCAGCTGAAAACTTTTTAGGAACTTTTTTGTCACTTGAACACCTCTGACAAATGTAAGCAGTTTTTGACTTTACTTTTCCTTTTACAGGCCATGCCTCAAAACAGATTTTGCACTGATACATATTATACTGGATAGACTTATGGAAGTTAGACAGATGTTTTTGTGCACTGACATCAATTGTCTGTTTGTCTTTATTGCCAGTATTTGTCATACATGAAGTGTGTGCCTTCTTTTTTACACTTTTGACATGTATCTGATTGTCACTATCTGTGTTCTGGGTAGTCATTGTGTTGTTTGAGGTCAGTTTTGAATCACTGTCAGTGCTAATGTAGGCCAAGTCCTCCGAGTTGCTCAATGTGAAAGACACATGCTTTGAAGTATCTGCTGCATGATTAGCCTTTGCAAGTTTGGAAGGTTGACTAATGGATACAGACTTTGTCTTACAATGATGGCTTTGTTCATTATTACGTTTTCTTTTGCAACCATGATTAGAATGAGGAGTCAGAAGAAGCAACATCTAGCACAATGTCATAATGTACACCACTAGTATTTTGCAAATAGAGACCACATATATTTTTGGCAGGATATCCTGATAAGATAGAACTCGAAAACCTTTGCCATTTATATAGAAAACCAACTTTGGTGTATACATAAATGTCAGTTTCTAGCAAAGAAGAGGCTGCAATTATTTCAACATCTGTTCCCCAAACATGTTGATTTGTCATTCCTGTGCGGGCCAAATATTCATTCACACTGCCATTCATGTGAGCAAGTAATGCATGCTCATTATGTCTCATATGTTGAACTATCTTTTCTCTGACTAAGCTGTGATAATTTTGTCTCCCAGTTATTGCATAAGAAAGGGCACGGAATAAGCAATTGCCATCACCGACTATTCGATACAGTTTGGAAGGCTTTTCTAAGGGTTTGACCATTTCTGAACAATTTTTGTGTTTAACAATCAGTGGCAAATTCAGAGCAGAACACCAAAATGCCTGACATTCAGTATTCCAAGGTTCAATAAAAAAATAGTTCTTTTTATTTGGGTTTTCCGAATTTACACTGTCAGTAGATATTTCTGGTCCAGGATTGAGTTCTATATCATTTGCTAGCTGAATCAATTCAGGTATATAGAACTTATAGAGATACATTTGGGTCAACCAAGGACGATTGAATCTCATCATGTTATAATTCTGAACAACAACCTTTAAAGTTGGTAAATAGATTGCTTCCATATAAAATAACAACAGGATTGTACTCCAAAATCTTCCTGTCATACACAACTGGTAATGTCTGGAAGATAAGAATATAAAATGTGTCCCTATAGTTGCCCTGTACTGTTCCAAGCTATTTCCCATTTTTGAACTCACCTTCCTTAAAGGTGTCTTTCAACTTCTTTTACTTCCTTCTTTCTGAAAAAAGAAGTATTGTACTTCAATACATTTCACACTTTCAAGACATAGATATGAACGAGGCGTGTTCAAACACGACCAAACGAGGCATAAAATATGCCATCCAAATGCTGTAAAATCTGAAATCAAAACCAAAATATATGAATTTCCTGTAATGTTTTATTCTGTTTTCCTGACCAGGATATGCAAAATCCTGGCCATAAAGTGTGTTCACATGGAGGCGAGGGACGCCGGTTAGCAGGCTATCACTCTAGTAAAGTAAAGAATATGAGCATTCGCATTCAGTGTGATTACCCCAATGTGCTCAATCAATTCGAGATGAACAAATGTCATGTTCAAACTTTTCACGGCGTAAGTATGCGCCGTCATAATGATAATGAACAAAGCATTATTCCGACACCAAAGAAATGAAAATTTCGTTGCGATAATTCCCTTGCGTTGTTGGACCTTGTTCTTGTTGGAGGAAATAAGCTTATGCATTCGCGGCGGTCACTATTAAATATATTAATCATTAGAAAACTTCACAAATTATCAAAAGTTCTTACCTTGCTATAAGCAGCAGTTTGTGTTCTGAAAAGGAAGAAATTTGGTTAGAAATAAGTAGCAGTTTGTGTACTGAAAAGGACACCAAAGAAATGAAAATTTCGTTGCGATAATTCCCTTGCGTTGTTGGACCTTGTTCTTGTTGGAGGAAATAAGCTTATGCATTCGTGGCGGTCACTATTAAATATACTAGTCATAGTTGTCACTAAATCTGCCCCCGACCTTGTAAAAACTGAATGAAGACTGCATGTGGTTGTTCATGTATTTGTTATGAACCTTTGAAATGTAGTTTTCGTTTGAGAGTTTGTGAGTGCAAATTCCTTGTTGTGTTTGCGTTTTGTCAATTATCACACTTTGTTTCTTGGGTTAATGGAAATCCTCATACATATCGTGTTTAGGACGGGCAATGGTATTTTAACATGTCATACTGAGTTCAATCAACAAGACAAATGTAATAGAACGCATGTTAAACAACACAACGATCTTTAATTATTTATTTCTAACGAACAATAGAAAGGTAGTATAACAATGAAAAATGTCGTTATAACGATGAAAAGTTATGAAAGCATTTGTTAATATTGCGTATAACAGTATTCAAAATGTAATATTCTGTAAAAAGAACATGAACTTGTTAAATATAAGGCAATGCAAAATGTCTTTGGAATAAAACAGAACAATAACTGAAGGACGCGGCTAAAACACCTGGTGAAAAAAGAATTGAAAACTATAGTCACAAGTCAAATTCAGTATGTTTGGAAGACGTTCAAAATTGATGAAAAAGGAACCGGGTGTTTTTGCATGGAGGTTTTCAGATTGTTTCGATGCAGTGAAAGTCAACTGTTTGAAGAACAATCCTTTTTGTCTTTCGATGTTGAAAAGGTTTTGTTTTCAAAGGCCAGGCTTCATGACAGACACGGCACTGATAAATTGTAAATTTTAATGCATTATGAAATCTTATATTTTCCTTGGACGATTTTTGCTGATGAAGTTCCTCATTATATGCTGTTGGATTTTTAAAATCAATTTCGTTCATCAAAGGTTTGTCATCCTTATCATCAACATTATCAGCAAAGGGTGATACTGTAAGGTTAAATTGTTATCTTCATTTGTTTGAAACTCATAAAAGTAAACTGATGAATTCTTAGAAGGTTGCACAGATTCATCAGAATTCTTACTTCTCTTTGTTATGTTTGCAATTGCCTCTTTCTGTGGAGTCTTTCTTTTTCTATTTCTTGTAAAATTAACGTTTTTCCTTGTGTTTTCTTTTTTTTCTGATTGTGCACAACTTTAGCACCTGAGAATGATAGAGTATTACTGATTTTAGCATCATTAGTATTCCCTAGGTCTACCATGAGGGAGTTGTCCAATATTTCTCTTGCACCTGACTCACATGCAACTCTTGGCCTCGCATTAGGTTTCATGTTCATACATGTATTGTAATTTGCAGATGTTTCTGGTGTGCAGTGGAAAATTTCATCTTGTTCATACTGTATTTCCATTTCTCTCAGCTCATAAATTGTGAAAAACCACCCTTCTTTATAAACTTGTCGCATTGAAGAAAAACTTGCAAACTCTTTTACACTAAAACAAAGGTCATCAAAATAAGTCCATTTACTATAACTTTCAACACCACAAGTGAAGTGGTTATTGTTACAACGCACAACACCTCTTAGTTTGTAATGAACTCCAGAAATTTCAATCAACTCAGACATTTATGTCCTTCATCAACCCAGGAGGGAATTCAATAAACAGGAATTTAGAGCTTGATACATTACTCAAAACAGGCCGAGTAGTGCGAGTATTACAGGTGACACAATTCAGTTGTCCTGGGTTTGTATGCACATCAGTAACATACTGGGGCCACATATTTTTATCTAAACCCAAGTGTTGTAATCCATGCTATTCAAAGTCACAAGTTTTGCACAAGTGTTACAGAAAGAATCAAAAGTTCTTAAACAAAAAGACTCTCTTCATCTACATTCATATTACCAAGTGTTCTTTGCTCAAATATTTGCCTAAAACAGGCACTACAATCTCTGGCTACAAATGAACTACAGTGGTCAATGATGTATGACCATACAGGTTCGCGAATTTCCTTCAACAAGGCATTGTCTTCTCTCGAACAGATGTAATATGAGCAAGTATTGAAAAGCAGCTCCGTGAACTCATTTTCAGCTGGCAAATTTGATAAATATGGCATAAACAAATGTGTACACACTTCCAAAAAAGCATCAACTGCACATGAATAAATGCCCGGGTCAGTGAAAACCGAGTTCATAAAGTGTCGTCTACGAAACGCAACGAACGACTGCTTTGGCTTCGAGTGTGACATTCTTGAACTTAGATAGAACAAAACCCGGTTATTTCACGTTAGCACCTTTCTTGTTTTTGACTGGGATTTGAAATATCTGAGCTATTCCTGATGTGGTTTGAATCGAGTCTGTCGATCCACATTGCTTATTTGTGTCTGACAAATCAAGTTCAAAGTTCTGTCGATCGACGTTGCTGATTGTGCCTGACAAATCACGTTCTTTAAAACTAAAGAATTCCAGTACTGCTGAATAGCTTTTTGTTAATGATGTGATACTCAATGATAAAAATACTCATCTTATAACTTGGAATGAAATAAGAAAGCTTGGAATGAAATCGTGACGACTCGTTGCCAAACTTGCTAAACCCAGTTTGCGCGGTTGCTGAGCCAGGCGCACATGCTGAAAATTAACCGGGACCACCGTGCGCGCCTAGTTTCGTCAAATCGAGACAATTTTCCCATACTAACACTACGACCATACGATACTTTTTATTTACGCGGGGAACACTAGGGTGCCTCCTCGGGTTCCGGCCTCTGGGCCGGAACCCTGCGGGGGCAATTAATCATTAGAAAACTTCACAAATTATCAAAAGTTCTTACCTCGCTATAAGCAGCAGTTTGTGTTCTGAAAAGGAAGAAATTTGGTTAGAAATAAGTAGCAGTTTGTGTACTGAAAAGGACACCAAAGAAATGAAAATTTCGTTGCGATAATTCCCTTGCGTTGTTGGACCTTGTTCTTGTTGGAGGAAATAAGCTTATGCATTCGCGGCGGTCACTATTAAATATATTAATCATTAGAAAACTTCACAAATTATCAAAAGTTCTTACCTCGCTATAAGCAGCAGTTTGTGTTCTGAAAAGGAAGAAATTTGGTCAGAAATAAGTAGCAGATTGTGTACTGAAAAGGACACCAAAGAAATGAAAATTTCGTTGCGATAATTCCCTTGCGTTGTTGGACCTTGTTCTTGTTGGAGGAAATAAGCTTATGCATTCGCGGCGGTCACTATTAAATATATTAAACATTAGAAAACTTCACAAATTATCAAAAGTTCTTACCTCGCCATAAGCAGCAGTTTGTGTTCTGAAAAGGAAGAAATTTGGTCAGAAATAAGTAGCAGTTTGTGTACTGAAAAGGAAGAAATTTGGTCAGAAAGCCAACAAACGTGCATAAGCCGCCATTTTGTGATGTCTTGGTTGTTTACCCGAACATTCAAATCACGAAATAAGATTTTCTTTTGTAAAACGTTCAAGAAAAACTAAGCAAAAGCTTTGTCAGAGCCTTTTGAAGGACTATAGTATGCGTCGATGCCTTAAAAGTTAAATTTTTGTTTACAAAACAAACATTTATCACGCAAAAGCTGAACTCACCTTCGATTCCAGGAGAAAAGCACATGGCAGGAAACACGGCGCGCAAGGCACTGTGGTTGAATTTGTGGGTACAGAGCAATGCATTGTGGTAGAAATGTTTGAGGCTTGATTCCCTTGCCGATTATATCTGCTGACTTCGCTCAGTCGCTTCAGGCTCCTTCGCTGCGTCAGCAATAAAGCTATCAAATTAAGAAAACTAGATGAGCCTGAATTATATGCCCTAGATCATCCGTGTTATCATAAATGTAAAGATGAGTGCATAGATAAAGGCTGTGAAGATTGCAAACAAATCAGACTGAAATGTGCCATTTGCCCCAAAAATCGAACGTATGAGTTATTAAGAACACGCATGATTGGTGGGCCGAGTATGGTCTTCACAAGATATCACGAGAGCGATATCATAACTATTAGACCTCATCAATTACCCAAGCCCAAGATTTGTAGAAAAACAATTGGTTTTGATGCCAACTCATTACACTTATATTGTTCTGGGATGGATATATATGTCTTGCGGTAAAGACCAATATGTTGAAGTTCAAGAGCCCCAAGATCTAACAACCGTACCAGATATACGTACAAAAATACTAAGTGATTGGATTTGTGCAAGTTGATATTGGAGTAGCAGACAGTCTAAAGGAAAATTTTAGTGAATTCTCTCCATTATTATTATTTGTAGTCGATAGTGCGCCTGAAGATCTTATTCCAGAGCACATGAAAAGATACCGAGAAGCAACTGTGCGAACTGCCGTTTCAGATAGTAAGAAATTACTCGGTGTAACACAGGCTTATAAGATTTTGTTATATACACCCGTCTTGAAGTGGTATCTTAAACATGGGCTAAGAGTAACAGCGATTTACAAATATATAGAGAACACAGGCCATAGGCCATTTAGATGGTTTCCTGAAGAGGTAAGTAATGCCCGGCGCGATGGGGATAATAATCCCTACCTGAAAATATTGGATGATACCTTCAAATTAAAAGGTAACTCGTTTTATGGCAAGACGATTGAAGATCTTGAAGGCCATGTAATCACAACGTTTATTATTACGATTTAGATTGAGAGACTCGTAAACGATTTGTAGAACTACTGAAGTCTGAAAAATATTCTAGACTTTGTTTATGTTTAACGGATTTCCATTTAGATGCTACCTAGAGATTTCTGCTGTTATAGATAGTAGTATAATTGGGATTAATCAAATACCACTTGAGCTAGAAGCTGTTTTTTTAGAAATGAAGCGTTCTTTTTCTATTTTCCGATTAAAGCGTTGTTTTGGCTTGTTTACGACTTCCGAAGATGCTCCGAAGATGACCCGAAGATTTCCTAAGATACCCCGAAGATTTTCCGAGCGTTTTCCGAAAATTAATGAGCTATTTCAATTTAGACAAATATGCATACTATAAATCTTCGGAAAAACGTTGGCGTAACACATTTAGAGAGTGGTGAGTTCGAGAAAAGAAAAATGAACGCTAAGGATCAGAAACTCTTAGAAGATTTGATTGTAGCAGAGGCAAGCGACGATGAGTGGGACGACTCCGACCCTCCTTATGTGTTGCCGGATTACGATTCTGACCTCGACGATTATGTCGAGCCGCCCCCTAGAGAGGAGGAGGAAGAGCCGGAAGAAGAAGAAGACCAGGAGTTTGAGCTTCTGCCCTTCTTGGTGGAGGCCCTGGAATTATTAGGCGTACCGCCTCGTCGCGATCTGAACCGCGTGAGAGGTGCTTAACGATCCGGATTTAGATTTACGTATATACGCAGCTTTCGTTATAGGAGTTGGCAAATTTTTTCGTTATGTTATAATAGCCGACGTTCTCGAGGTTGATAGTTCGGGCGGGCTTGAGGTGAAGCAAAAGTGGTGTTATTAAGCCACGCGCCTAATTTTTTCCGTTTCGTTGTGGGCAACCAATTAGAGAGTAGCAATTAATAGACCGCAAAAATGGATGTAATGGTCGCTGACAGCTTGAAAAAAGCAAACTATTCCTCTACTTACCTCTCGCAGTTAAAACTCTTAGCAAAACTTAAAGTTAAAACTCTTACCTGGCCCTCCAATTTCTCCCCAACCCACACCAAAAAGCATCGAGGGGTATCTTTCAGCCAGCCCTCGACTTTGCCAGCGTGTGGTTTCGGGTGAGTTTGATCATCTTACATGGAATTTTCCAACTAACAGGCGAAAAGAGGGGTATAGACCAAGACCAATATCAAAAAGTAAAAGGACCTCGTTGCAAAAATTGTTGATGAAAGAGTTCGGGCTTGATTTATTCGAAAGAAAATCGATAGTAAACCTTGTGAATCGTATTGAGGACAACTTGAGTTTTGTCTCAGACTACCGCCGGCTTCCAAAGCTGATATGGTTGTTGAAAGTAATCTTCGAACTCCGAGAGGACCACGAAAGAGCCGCCAGGTGCGACATTTCACACATTCGACCAACGACGCTTCGAAAATACGATGCTTTATGGATCAAGCTGAAGTCATCGCTCAACATGGAAATAAAAGCCTAGATTCAAGCGAGTTTTTCGCGCATCTCTGCGACCAGTTCCCCGCGAATCTCGGCCCGCAGCTTTGTCAGATCGAGGTCTTCGTTTTTTGTCACAGCTTTTTGTTTAATCTCGCGCTTGAGTGTTTCATATTTTTCAACCTCTGAGAGAATGAGTTGAAATTCCGTAGCGCTGATTTGGTTATCCTGTAAGGCTTTCGAGACCAGGTCGTTGATGGTACTCAACTTCGTCTCACCAATCGTGACGGTTCGCTCATGCTTGGAGATCTTTACGGCGATACGTTTACTGACCCGGACCATTGTGGCTGACACGATTCGAAAGATGCCACCAATAGCACCCAGTGGAACCCCAACGACAATCCCAAGGCCGGACAAAGAGGCGGCTAGGCCCGAAGCCGAAAGTATAACGCTCAGACTTCCAGTTGACAAAGCTACCCCGTTTAGAATTGTCCGAGAGCGGGTATATTTTTTTCGAACGCCTTCATAGTGGGCGATACTGTTTTTTAGGGCGGTCTGAATGTTACAAATCTTTTGAAGCCGAAACGAATGCCCCTCATCGTTGGGGGCGGTGGGAACCTTTGGGTACAAACAATCAGATTCCATGTCCTATATACAGAGCTCCAACAAAACTTCTGCCCCGGTCGTCGGTACCGTCCAAACTCGAAAGAGATTTCTTTTTGTGGGGTCGACGGGGAGATAAAACGGTCGCAAATGCCACACCGAAGGCCCTTGAAGCTTCAAAGGCTCGACCTTCGCCAGTAGATAGGAGGGTTTGCCCCTTTCATATGACTTGTTTGGGTCCACCAAATCGCAGTAGATTGAAACAGAGGGCGGACCCCATTGTACAGGAACATGAATCAGAACGCGTGGGACTTCGGATATCCCCAACAAGTCGGCTAGCTTGCTGTCTAGGATCACCTGTACTTTCGAGAAGAAATACACTCCAGTAGCGGTTATCCGAAGTTCACAAGTGCCCGCGGCGACATCCTTTCCATGCCCATAGACAATTGCCTGTTGTAGACAGTGGAGGTTGTACTCCCCCTTCGGAATTGAGACCAGAATGTTCCCTTTCGCTTTCCTGATCGTGGCAAAATCGGCGTTTCCTTCGCGAATGAGGTTCAATTTGTCCCATGAGTTGAGAGCGAAGAAATATATATCCCTCGTTTTAAGTACTGTGAGCGTTATTTCAGGGATCTTTACGGTTCGAGCTGCGACACTCGAGAGCTCACCAACGACCGGAGGGTGAAGTTCGTTTACACCCTCGCTTGCCGCTATGCTGAGGGACATTTTATTTAACCGCGTATATATACATCATGGATCAATCCCACGAAATAGATCTTTGGTCTGTTATAAAAACAGCGTTTCCAAAAAAGACCGTAGAACATTTCGGTAAAACCTTAGAAAAAATTAAATTTCCGAAACAGAGCAATTTCCCCGATGCCCTCCTTCTCCGCAGCCCGGACAAATACCCCGTGCCTGCCGTTCCGTTCGCTGAAACAGGCTCTGAAATCACACCGCTGCTTAGAGAGCTCGAGATCTTTGTTGACCCAAAAATTTCTTTCAAAGCAGGAGTCCGAGACATATGGAAAGAAATGACCATTACACATCGCTCGGCAAAGGAGGCGCACCAATGGCTCTCTTCTCCGACGTATGAATATTGGCCTCAACAGCTGAACTTCGCCACATGGTGCGCAACTGCGGGGTGTGGGGTGACTATTACCGATTCGGTCAATAAAACCTTCCCGCCCATAGTTCAGGGGCTACTTCGCTTCCACGTATACTTCACCGTCCGCCGTATCCTATTCGAGCTCGGCTGCCCCCTCCCCGGAGACAAGGCGTTCCAAAAAACAAACAACCCACTTCGCAAGTCCGCCTTTGAAAGCCTCTGCATCGAATTCGGTCTGCCTAGAGCCCCGGACTTTCGCTGGAAGGGCGGTCGAAACCACGGGCTTGGAGACGTGTTCATGGATTATCCGGTCGAAGGACCAAAGAACGAGTACGTCATCCGCCGCTATGACACCGAGTCCAACACATGGCCAGATAGCTTGAACCTCTTCTCAGATGAGGGTGGGAAAAAGAATAAAGGTAATCTGTTGGCCTTTATCCGAAACGATGCCCACGGCGGAGCGCAATACAGCTGGTTTTCACCGAAAAAGGGTGAAGGTCTGACGGAGGCTGGCATGGGGCGTCTAAATCGTAGTATCGAGGCTTTAGTTTATTGTGTTCTTGGCTCGCAAGTCAAAACCCGATCTACTATCGTAGGGGCGAGCGGTAGTGCTGTTGAGACTCGTCAAATGTTCTGTCAACTTCTAGAGGAGACAATCGTAGTAAACGATATTTCCACCGGCATCCAGAACTATCAAAGGGCTTTGTCCGACGCTCGAGCGCAGCTGAATCTGGCTGTCGCCCCAGGGCTCTGGTTGCTCCCCAGCCGTCTTGTTATTAATTCAAACAGCGTTCTCGGGTACAACAACGAGCTCCAGAAAGCGACCAGTGATATGACCTTCGGGGTCAATCCGCGTGTGAACGAGCGGACACACCGTAGGATACGCCGCACGCCCGTTGCACCGAAAACAAAAGCCCCAACCCCCCTGCGGTCGAAAACAACGCCGAAAACAAAAGCCCCAGACCCCCTTGTACCGTCAAAAAGAAAAGAACCAGCCCCAACGGCGCACGAGCGAAATCTAGCTGTAGTCACTGTTGTGGCCGCAGGTGCGACTTGGTGGTTGTTTAGGTAGACTTCTTCTTGTAGCGCTCGATGAGAAACACGACCACGGCTACGATCAAGAGCCAGGCGTTTTTCGCTAAGAAACCAACAGCTTCTCCGGCCGTGCGGAAGAGGAACGAGACAATGGCGCCTATGGCCCCAGGTAGTAGCTCCCCGATCTTTTTTCCGATGGTCTTCAACCCCCGCCCTACCCCCTGCGCTACGCCGGCGAGCCCCCGCTGTAAAGCCCCGAATTGTTCTCCACCCTCCGGCAGATCGGCGGGGTCGAAGCTGCTCCCTCCCACCTTCAGCGCCGGCGGGCTCGGTATCGTCGGGGGACATCAAAGGGGTCATCTCATCAGGGTTGATATCCATTTTTGTTCCTGCCTATACATACAAGAAAATTAAAAATGGCGTACATCTCCAAGAAGCTTGACCCGCGGGAGGAGCCGCGTGCTTTGATGGCCGCAAAAGGAAATCGCGTCACCCACCGGTTGACCTTCAACCCGAGCTCGGCGAAACCCAAAGAGATCTTGTACGTTGACATCCCCAGACTTTCCGCCGACACCGTCCTAGTCCCAGACACCCTAGCCCTTGTGGCCGAGGTGGAGCTAGGCGGAGCGTCGAAACACGCCAACAACCGCGTCGTCGATAACCTGGAGCGCTGCTTGATTCGGAGAAGGGAAGTCAAGATGGGTGATAAGACCCTAGAGGACCTGGATCGAGCCGACCTTGTTGGAGTGTTTTCCGACCTGTGGCTTCCCACCGAAGAGCGTGCCAATCGCGTCGAACAAGGGATCCAGACAACCGCGGTCAACAAAATCCGCTCAGAGGCCGGCGACAAAGGCGATGTGGCGGGGGACGTGTCAATTTCCGCGGCCTTCCCCAAGTATCGGCTACCACTCGATCTCGAGCTCCTGCGCACCCACGGCGCTCTCCATACGGCAAGTCTTCCACCGATTCGGTTGGAGCTCACTCTCGCCGCCGCCGAAGATATCATCAAAAGCTCGGATCCGACCAAGGTTGGCACCTACGAGCTCAAAAACATCGAATTGGTGTACCAAGTCATCCAGTCGCTCATTGTGGCGCAGCACATCCCTAGCGTGGTTCTCTACAACCGCATCTCGCACTACAAAGTGCTATCCTTCTCGAAGGCCACCACGGGAATTCTCACGGACAACATCCCCGCGCAACTCAAAAGCTTTGTGGGTGTCCTGTTCCTGTTCGTCAACCCGCACACCTCGGGAGCTCGAGAAAGCGAAGTCTTCCTTAACCCAGGCGTGACAAAGGTTGAGTTCGACCTGTTCGGCGTCCCCGACAAACTTTACCCCAGAGGTATGCGACCCGCAGATATTTGGGAGACGGCGCGAGCCGGCGCAGAATGGTTGGTGCACCCCCCAGCTCCACTCTCGGTGGTCAGACCTACGGGGTTCTTCCATGACAAATACGGGATCTTCATCGATCTCCGCATGGCACGCGACCACCTTGTGCACGGCGACGGACAAGCAGCCCTCGGTCCCGGAAAAAATCTTCAGTTCCGGATCTATCGAAAGACCGGCGGAAGTGGTAATGTCAACTGCCACGTCTTCCTCCTAGGTGACGCAGCATTCGACCTCAATAGCCAAGTCGTCTACAATTAATCGCCTCCTTATATAGCCTAGATGGATTTTCTCACCGACTTGATACCCGGCCACCTGCTTATAGTCGGTCCAACAGCTTCCGGGAAGTCGAGACTGGTTGTCGAAGCTCTCCGCGGACCTTTAAGCAACGCAGTCGTCCAGAATAAGCAACACCTGGCGTGGCCAGGTGTTGCTTATTCTGGACGACTGCGCCGCCAGCGAAGACGTCAAAAAACAACGCAGCGCTCTCGTAGAGCTGGCTTTCTCTGGCAGGCACAAGAATTTTTCAGTTTGGCTCCTGACCCAACAGTACACGAGCGTGGCAAAAGCCTTCCGGGAGAACGTAGCCGCGACGTTGACTTTTTACAGTCAGAGCGAGCTCGATGGGAAAATACTTTGGGAAAACTACGGGGTAGGACATCCCAAGGAGGAGCGCCACCAAATGCTATCCGCGCTCAAGGAGCATCCGTACGCCAGACTTTGCTTCCGTCTCCGTCATCCATTTGATATCATGTTGGAAATCCCAGCTCCCAGCAAAATTGTTTCGGCAGATATATAGTCATGGATGACACCGTGCTGGATGAAATTCTCCGCGAAGAAGGGATATGTCCCAGTGAGCCTCCCGTAGACGATGCTCGGGACGAACGGGAGGCGCTGGCTATTCTCGCGGCCGCGGGCAATACCAAGGAGTACTTGGGGAAGGAGCTGTCGCTGGGCGACGTCCACAAGCTCTCGAGGAAGGAGGTTGCTTCGCTCCATCTTCGTTACCAGGTGACCCTCGGAAAGCAGGTCGAGCACAGTCTCTCTAGCGGGGTTTTGAAGGTCGCGTGCAAGGCGGTCGGCCATTTGTTGGGAGCAGTAGGGAAAAAACTGGATTCCGAGCAGGCACTGTTAACAGACCTCCAGCAGGATGCTCTGATCCGACGTGAGTTGAGCTACGGAGCTGGCTGGATCGCTGTCAACGGAGGTCGGTTGGTGGCGCTAGTGGCTGCACTGGCTCATGTAGGTTGCCACACAGAGTCTGCGCTTTGCGTCGATAGACTGTCCCACGCTGGAAGCTCGAAGGCCGCAGGCCCAGATGACTCCGTAGGAGCGGGCACGAAGACAGCCCTGGCTTGGCTAGAAAAACAGGCAATTTGGCAGATCTACCTCCCGCCTCCACAGCGCATACCAAGGCCGAGGTTCAATGTCTCAACACCAAACGAGGTTCATCAGGCCGATCTTCTATTTCTTCCCCACGACCGCCCGGGACGTGGACGGAAGCTTTACAAGTATGCTCTCACCGTGGTCGATGTTGCCTCGCGCTACAAGGAGGCTGAGCCGTTGGCTTCAAAGGAAGCGAGAGAAGTTGCAGGAGCGTTGGAGCGCATCTACAAGCGAAGCCCTTTGTCCTGGCCCAAGCTACTTCAAGTCGACCCGGGAAAAGAGTTCATGGGTGCTGTCTTGCCGCTACTAGCTCGCCACAATACCGAAGTTCGGCGTGGCCGCGTGGATATCCACCGAGACCAAGCGATCGTTGAGAGGTTCAACAGGACTCTAGCCGAGCGGTTGTTCGGTTACCAGTACGCCCAGGAGATGCTTCTTCCCGAAGGAGAAAGATCGGTACAGTGGGTGGCTCGGCTGCCTGCTGTTGTCGCGGCTTTGAACAACGAACCAACGCGGTTGATCGGAAAAAAACCGCAGGATGCCATCAAATCCAAATCGGTGGTACAAAAACCTTCCGCCGTTGTACCGGGGAGGGCGGTTGGTTTGGAGGAGGAGAGACTTTCGTCTGACGCCAGCGTAGGATATTTATACCAGCCTGGTGAACAGGAGGGCGGGCGAAGACGCGCAATGGACCCAATTTGGAGTCTCGAGGTTCTCGAGCAAGAACGCGCGATTGTTCGGCCTGGCGAGCCTGTGGTCTACTATCTCAGAGACGGGCCAAAACGAGGCTTTGTCCGCGAGGAGCTGCAGGTAGTGCCTTGGAATACCGAATTACCCCCTGAAAGTGTACTCAAGGGGTTCGGTGTGAATCCCGTCGGGTAGAACTCGTCTCTTGTCGTAGTAAGCGGAAAGCCCGAGTTTCTCCTGGTGGTAAGTTGTCATCTTCCCGTGGTCCATCCGGAATCCCCGGTTTTCTGCCCGGTCGAGCGCTCCATCGAGTGTTGCTTTGTATCGGCCCCAGGTCAAATCGTTGTCTTTTTTCGACATCCCCTTCGCCGAGGTTTTACTTTTTCCTGTCCCATCGTCGACGTAGTACGCCTTGCTGCATAGAGCGATGGCCCGGGTTCCCTCGAACTCGAGTTTGAACAGGCCCGGCGTCCGGCCGCTCCATTATCCCAAGCCAGCCATTTCTTTTTGCAGCCCTCGAACTCTTCGCGGAGCTCGGGGCGGACGACGTCGTCCAGGTTTTTCCCGGCGATTCCCATGTACAGGCTATCGGTATCCATCTGTAGGAGCATCTGTAGAAAGGGAAAGAAGATATTTGCCTTTCAGTTTCGAAAACCACTGTGGGTAATCCGGTAGGCCAGGGAAGTCGAGCTTGTCAGGACTATCAAACCAGTCATACGGGAACCACGACTTCGCCAGGGTACACCCATAGGCTTTGACCCAGGCGTCGTAGGTTTTCCCAGGCCCTATATAGTTCACAACATCCAGGAATTTCAACCCTGGAGTCGTAATGAACATAATCTGGTTCGCTTTGCAGCCCACTTTAATTGACTGGTCGGTCGTCTTACAAAGCTCTTCGACGAAGTAGTTCCGGATCAAATTCAAATCGTACTTACCCGAATTAAACCCGAGCACGGGGACTTGGTCGCACCACTCTTCAATCGCTAGCCGATACTTTTTGGGCAAGAGCTCGAGGGTGTCGGGCAGGAACCTCGCGCGAACGTCTTCTCGTATCCTAGCAGCTCGACGTTCTAGCGTTCGAATGAACTCCTCGATCAACAACTTCGGATCTCGTACGCATAGGTGTTCGGGAGTCGGATCCAAAGTGTCGCTGATCGAAACCGAGATAGGAATATGTGTTCCCTCTAAGGACAGGTCTTCTGTAGGACGACAAGTGCTGGTCTTGTCGAGGTAACTCTCAAAGTCGAACACGATCGCGTGAGGGTAAGTTATCGTCTTTGGGTCGGGGATGCGATCTTTTCTCCAAGGTTTTGGCTCCTCGTGCTGCCACCGAACCACAAGGCGATAGCCAGCAGCTCGGATTTTGGCTTCTCGCTCGAGCGTCTGTTGGTATGCTATCTCGCGTGTAACAGGGCTGCCCTTTTTCTTGGAAAGATTCCGAAAATGCTCCTGGCGTTGCTTCGGCGATGGGAAACAGCGTTTGCACCCATGCCATAGGCAACCGTTGAATTGGAAGACGGTCTTTGAAATGGGATCATAACCGTCTACGGCGAAACCTTCTATAACTCGTTCGCCTCCATGCCCACATAGCTGGTGATGGATATGGATCCCTCTGGTGCGGGCTTCATACTCGAGCCATTGGACGGCTTGGACGCTATCCCGTTTTTGTGGGTAGAAGGCCTTCTCAAAGGCAGACGGCGGAGCTTCCACTTTCTCTCCTTTGCAGACAACTTTTGTCTCACCTTGGGTGCAACGCTCGGCGTGGCGATGGAGATGGCAGGACTGTGTGAACCTTGCATTGCACTCTCCGCACACGAACTTTTTCGCGAGTTTCTGGATGTCGCGAATGAGAAACGCGTGCCCCTCGTAGACGCCGATCGTCATTGGTGGAGTGCCTACTTTTTCATAGTGCGCCGGGTGCCTCCGATGCAACCAATCTCCAGACTCTTGTGGTTCGTATACCCGGATCCCGAGCCGGAAGTGCTGCTCTACTTTCCGCAGCTCGTCCTGAGAAAAGCCCTTCGGGGGCCCAATCCCTGGGCAAGCCTCGGGCGAGTGGTACATCTCTCTCGCAAGAGCTCGAGCTTGGCTGGTACAACGATCCACGCGCGCGCCACGGTGGACCGCTATACACCGAAAGAGGCAGAGGTTATCTTCATATGTATCCAAGGAATACATCCCAGGCTTTCTCCTCAACCAATCTGGGAGTGGTCCTGTCCCCAACAAAGGCGCCTGCCTATCTACTACAACTTTTACCGTCACAGAGATAAACCGGATGAAGACCCACTTGGTGTTAGGGCGCTCGATTTGGTCACCAATCAAGCGCTTCTCGTCTTCCGCCTGCACCCAGTCTCTAGCTTGTGGTTCTAGGCGTTGAATCCAAGGACTGCCTTGTACTGTTTTGTGAAACAAGATAATTTCTCCCGTTTCGAGGTTCCGGAGTCGATAGGTATAACTGTATCGGAGATAGAAGCTGGTGGTGACCCTCTCGTGGAGCTTATCCATAATCCGATCCACCAGAGACCCGGCCACGCCTCGGAAGAAAGACCACTTCCAGAAGCGGCGACCAGCTTCCTCTCCCTCTCTCTCTCCATCCAACTCTTCGAGTATACGCGCACCTTCTCGCACCAGAGATCGCGCTAAGGGGGCTCGCCGGTTTTCAATTTTTCTACGAGCTTCTGTCCTCATCGTTGGGGTAGTCCTCTTTCGGACACCTTCCGCGAGAAGAGCGGTGTCGACCTCTCTCGCAAGTTGACGGAGTTCACGAGCCCGCTGCCACTTCTTGTGGGGGTTCTCTATATCCCCTCTGGTTATAGCAGGGTATCTCGCCGTCTGTAGCGCTCGCCGGAGTCGTTTCCTCCACTCCGCGGCGCGAGCCTCCCCGATCGCTCGTAGGAGGTCAGCTTTTAGCATCTTAGAACCTACAGATAATCCATAACTTCTTGCTAAAGAGCGTAACTCTTTGACGGTGGGCATATTTTGAAGATACCTTTATGCACCACTCTCTAAATGGAAATAATTTTTGTGTAGCCACTCTCTAATGGAAATACCTTTGGAACGCCAACGTTTTTCCGAAGATTTATAGTATGCATATTTGTCTAAATTGAAATAGGTCATTAATTTTCGGAAAACGCTCGGAAAATCTTCGGGGTATCTTCGGAAATCTTCGGGTCATCTTCGGAGCATCTTCGGAAGTCGTAAACAAGCCAAAACAACGCTTTAATCGGAAAACAGAAAAAGAACGCTTCATTTCTAAAAAAACAGCTTCTAGCTCAAGTGGTATTTGATTAATCCCAATTATACTACTTAGATTAATATATATGCCAGTTGTTGAAGAATATATGGAGAGTTCCTCTAAAAGTGATGCAACAGAGTGTAATTAAGGAGCCAAAGATAATGTTGAAGACCATACTGAAGCCAAAAGAGAGAGTTTAGCAATACTAGCTACTTTAGGAGCTACTAATGAATATTTAGGCCTTGAGTTGAACCTTGGTAATATTAAAAAACTTTCTCAAAAAAATGTAGAAAAATATTGTAATCGTTATCAAGTTGTTTTAGGTAAGCAATTCACCAGTGGGTTAGCAGATTCAGCGTTATGTGCTACATCTTGAGCTGTTTCCTATCTGTTACCAATTGATGATTGTGGTCTTTTTTGTAAAGATCTAGAGGAGGATGAATTAGTGAAACGGGAACTAAGTAATATTGCTGGGCTATTAGTATTAAAAGGTGGAAGATAAGTAGCACTTGCTAGCGGTTTATTTAGAGTTGCTAAGCACACAAAATTAGGTGAAGAGATGGAGAATGCTAACAAAATTGAAGAACTTGATAGCACAACTGACCAGTCTACTTAAAGATTACTTAAGCATTAACTATAGAAATGGCAAAACAGACTGAGTAGACTGAGCAGATTACTAAGGCGCCACAACTATCCGTTAAGATAGAAAAGAAAAAAAGATCGAAAGAAGGTAGAAGCGGCAAAACGGCTGCAAGAATACAATAAACGCGCTAGAGAGGCTTTAGAAAGGGAAACCAAACGAGAGGCAGAATCTGAAATACGCGAAACAAAATCAGGACCTTGCATTCCGGAGACAAGTTTTGCAACGGTTATATCTGTAGTTGCTGTGGGATTAACGGCATTACATTTGTTTATGAGATACTTTCATAAGCCAACACCAAATCCAAAGCTACAGCCGGTATCAAGAACCGGAAACTAAAAGAGCTGAAATAGGAATGTTATAGCTCAAGCTATTTAGAGATTCCACATCTTAGACTAATATTATGTCAGGTGAAAAAAATGAACTAGTGAAAACAGTTATGGATGCATCCGTGTTGGTTGGATTATCTGCCGCTGTTGGTTATATATTGCTTTTGGTAAGAAGTTATTGAAAGAGTCTTTTATAGGTGATCCTGGTAGAAGAGTACGAGGGAGAAATATAAGAGGCTCAGGAAACTAGCGGTGGAAGCGACTGCGGGAGCAGTTTCTGTAGTACCCTCTGTAACTGGATCAGTATTATCTTTGACTAGATTTGGTGCTACTTTCGTGGGCCCCGTTGGAGCAGTTGGTGGTTTATTCGGGGTTCTTCGGACGACATCTGGTGTAAAATTGTCTAGAAAGATCGCAAAGCTCGAAGGAACAACTCAGTTAGCTAAAACAAAGGTTAATATATTAAATGATTTAATTTCACGAGCGTTGAAGGATAGTAAAATATCTGAACAAGAATTTACACGTATCCTAGTGGAAGAAGGAAAATACAATAAGATGAAGCTTGGCATCAGAGAAAATAACACACTAGATCCGGGCGAGAGTAGAACCGGGATCTGGAAGGAAATGGTAGACGAACTACTCAAGGACCTAAAATGAAATTGAATTGATTAAAAAGATCTTACTTAAGTCCTTGAGATGGGATTACTTAATGAATTTAAGAAGCGATATCAAGTCAAGTCAAGTCAAGTCAATTTTTATTTAAACTCACACAGAATAATCATAATTAATTCAGATCGGTGCTTTAAAATATAAAATCGAGAGATTGTGAAGGAAAAGAAAATTTCAATTGTAGGTTCATTGTGCAGAGTTTGGGACACCTAAATAGTTCATGGAACTAACCAAGTATTTGACCCAAACAGGAATATGAGTAGATGGAATATAGATAAAAAATAGTTGTTTTAGATAAAAAGTATTACTTTATTAATTAAGTAGTAGTTAAGATAATATCATCGTAAAACATTAAGAATCAATAATAGTATTATAACCATCAATCACAGAATTCTTGATATATCGACGGAAAACTGGAAAACGGCATGATTTTCTTAACATCAATAGAGAAAGAATTCCAAAGTCTTGGACCAGTGTAACTGAGAGAACGAATGCCGTATTGAGTTGTATGAACAGATTTAATAAACAGATTATTAATCTGTGATTGACAAGTATTATATGATTGAATGAATTGAAGATACCGGGTTAAAATAATTAACAAAACAAGAAGGGCTTGGTTTATGGTACCACTGATAAACAAAAGAGAGAATTTCAAGATTTATTACAACCATTTTGAAAACACTGGTGATCCCTGCAATTTGATTGGCCCCTAACAGTGTGATTTATTCACAAATTGCACCATTTTTTGCTCTAAATCGCATCATTTTTAAAACGTTACTCTTTTCAAAAACCGGGCTTCCCATAACTGTGATTTCAAAATGAGTGTAATAAAGTGGTAATTGAACTTCGTGTCGTGCAATTTTGGTCTGAAATCATACTTGTGATTTCAAATATCGAACTCGCGCTACGCGCTCTTTCGAAATTTGAAATGACGCATATAGGCCTACTTTGGGACCCAAAGTCGCCGTAACTTTAGGCGACTTAAGGCGATTTAAGCTTATTTTGCCCAAAAATTATGGCGTTTTTGGGCGACTTTAGGCGACTTTAGGCGATTTTGGGCGACTTATGGAGATTTAAGCTTATTTTGCCCAAAATTTATGGCGTTTTTGGGCGACTTTGGGTCCCAGAGTAGGCCTGCATATGATTTCAGTGCAGTCCATTTTAATGAAGTTAAAACACCTCTCGTTGACAACAGACATTTTCTTGACCTATAAATATCGAGTTTGGTTCACATTTCATCAAACGATTAAAATTTGGAATAAGATGAATACCTTTAAAATAGTTCCTTTCAGCTTTCAAAATTAGTAAAAAATGATGAATACTTCCTTTGCATGTACTGGTCATTATGTTGTGCACGCGAAGGTAGAGGATTTCGGTAATATTCCAAAAGAGCTTCTGGTAACTGACACTCAGCCTCAAATGTCGACTCAAAGCCAGGCTAAATTTATAACAGAATACCCCGCCACTTCATTAACATACTGATGAGTAACAATAGAGTCCATTGTAATATGCCTCGTTCTTCAAAAGAAACCGACCCTTGTAAATGAAGTGGCGGGGTATTCTAAAGTTGCTCCCAAAGCCACTATATCCTTTCCATTTCACCAGATACATTGTGTCCTAGGAAAATATAAACAATGGTAAATTACTTTGTTAATAGAAAATTTGAAGATGAACGAACACGAATTGAGCAACAGAACAATATTACTTGTCCAATTTTCTTGCTCCATATTATCCTTTCGGCTTCAAATACCCCAGTGCACTTAGCAAAATATTTTCTCTGTTTCCTAGGCCTTTCTATGAGGTCTTCACTGCACAGATTATTCAGTAAAGCATACGGAACAGAAAGATTGTGCCTTCTCGCTGAATTAGCCGCCATTTTGTATTTACACAAATGGAGTTACCGCTGCTAAATGCGCGCGGGCTCAATATGTCTATAATTTCTGGTGACGTAAAAAAATATCTAATAACCGCTGTAAGTTTGAATGAATGAATAAATGAATGGTCCATTAAAATTTTAACTGCTCGCAAAATTTTACCTTTGCTCGATTTGCTCGCAAAATTTAAACGAGTGCTCGTTTGCTCGTGCTCCCTAAATTTTTGCAGTTGCTCGCATGCTCGCTTTGCAATTTTCTTACCTCTGCTCGTGCTCGCAAAAAAATCGCCTGCTGGCATTGCTCGCGAATGCTCGCAAAGACCATTCGTTACCCCTAATTTACCGCTGACATCACTCAACTATTAACGAAGTTAGAGATATGTGTCTACCAAACAAATATTTACGCCTAAGTTGCGAGATATTTTCAATTCAGATGTTATTACTTTCAGATCTGCTAAACAAAGTTACAAATGGTTAAATAGACCTGACTTCAATTATTGGCCTCGGCAGTTAAACGTTGCTGTTTGGTGCGCCAATTCTGTTTGTGGCATTAGTCTAGTTGAAAGTATGAGTTGTCCGTCTGTAGTAGAAAGCTTTGTGAAATTTCATATTTACTTCACCATCAGAAGAATCTTATGATGAGGGAGGTAAGCAGAAAGATGGAAATTTGATTAACTGGATGCGTAATGATGATTTTACAGGCTTTAAATATTGTTTGGTTAGTGGTGAGGGTTTGACTCGAGCTGGTTTAGGTAGATTAAATAGATCGGTAGAGGCTCAACTTCAAGATTATCAATCGTTGGTAATGGTGGTGGATCCGTAGAAACTCAGCAACAATTTATATTATTTGAAAGTAATGTTATCGAGAGCGATATATCGAAATCAGTACAAAGATATCAGCTGGCTGTGAAAGAAGCAAAATTACAGTTGGATTTGACTGTTTCCCCAGGATAACGGTCAATGCCGAGTAATATAATTATAAATACAGAAAGTGTGGTGGGATATAACAATGAATTAAAGAAAGCGACTAGTGACATGGCGTTTGGTGTGAATAATTCAATAAACATTAAAACAAAAGATGTTGTCATTAAGCATAATTTATGTAGTAGTTAAGTAGATCTACGGCATACTATTCAGACTAAAGCTGTTGTCTTAAAGCCTGGTTTTCGTATGTCGGGAAAATCCCAGACGATCGGGGATTTTACTTTTTGCCGACCATCCCAGATTTTGCTGATATATCGGGTAATCGCCAGAGGTCTGTCCCAGATTCTCCCGATTATGAATTTGGCGGGAAATGGAAAGTGTGCCAAAAATCGAAACTTGAACACAAATGTAACAGCATTTCAGCAACATGGATGGACACGAGCTTATGCTGCGTCGTTCTCAATACATATGTGTTCTTGCACTCGTCAATGCAAGGTTTTCCATTATGAAAAAACAGAAGCCAACTAAACGAAGAACGAAGAGGTTTTGGATCAGAGAATATTTGAAAAAAAGAGAGAAATATGGTCAGTTCCACACACTATTTTCCGAGTTGCGCCTATCAGACAGAGAGTACTTCTTTCGATATATCAGGATGAGTCCAGAACGCTTTGAACATTGTAAATTACGGGAAACTCTTTTATGATATCCATAAACGCCACATCATTCTTCTTTGCCTCTTGGGCTAGAGATTCGATATAGCCATCACTCACGTTTTCGAGAGACGCCATCTTTAGTTGTGATACGGGGATTTAGGGGATTGGTAATGAGCGAAATCCATCGCCGACGTCCCCGAAGCAAAAATTGGAGTTTTCATTTATCGGGAGTGATCGCCGACCATCGCAGAAATCTGGGACGCGTCGGGAAAATAGAAACGCTCCCGATTCTCCAGATTTGTCCCCGTCCATCCCAGACGATCGGGGATATCACCGATTTCGAGTTTTCATTAGTCGGCAAAATCTGGGACAGTCGGGAAACAGCAAAATCCTCGATCATCTGGGATTTTCCCGACATATGAAAACCAGGCTGGTTTACATCTAATCGCAGACGATCGTAGACGATCGCACATTCGCTGAAACCACTCAACCGAAGATCGCGAGTAGCACTTCACATATGATCATATGAATAGCATGTTCACATATGATCATATGAATAGCCGATGTTCACATATGATCATATGAATAGCATGTTCACATATGATCATATGAATAGCATGTTCACATATGATCATATGAATAGCATGTTCACATATGATCATATGAATAGCATGTTCACATATGATCATATGAATAGCATGTTCACATATGATCATATGAATAGCATGTTCACATATGATCATATGAATAGCATGTTCACATATGATCATATCAATAGCATGTTCACATATGATCATATCAATAGCATGTTTACATATGATCATATGAATAGCATGTTCACATATGACCATATGAATAGCATGTTCACATATGATCATATCAATAGCATGTTCACATATGATCATATGAATAGCATGTTCACATATGATCATATCAATAGCATGCTCACATATGATCATATCAATAGCATGTTCACATATGATCATATCAATAGCATGTTCACATATGATCATATGAATAGCATGTTCACATATGATCATATCAATAGCATTTTCACATGATCGCAGCCGATGGCAGTGAACAGTGACGACCGAGTCCGCTATTTACTATTCAGCGGTAATACAATGTAACTCCAGTCAACCAACATGGACGCTGAGGACGCTGATCTTTTACGTTGCTAAACGTATTCTCAGCAGCTGGTGGGGAAATGCTGAAAACTTTGGACCAAGCGTTAACCTTTTAAACTTGTCTTCGAATTCTTTGTTAAAGCGATTAAACAAACAATCGTATTTTCTCATTTCTTCCGTAAACTGTTCCGTGTCAATTTCACCTTCCATCTTGCCAAACCTCACACACGTGTAAAAGGTGATAGATAACTGGTTGTCATGGTATCATGGCGCTTGCAGTGCTGCACGCTGGGAAAACATAGCATTATGGGACACATTCCGATCGCACGATCGCAGAACTTTGTTCACATATGATTGCACTCGATCGCAGACGATCGCAACCGATCGCAAGAACACAACATGGTTCTATTCCTGCGATCGCACTCGATCGCACACGATCGCAGACTTGTTCACATATACTCACTGACGATCGCTAAAATTAGAGGCTCGTTTCTATGCACCTAGCAGCATCAGTTTATTTCTGCGTCATTAATAGGCGTAATGTATTTTATTTACTACAAGCTTATGCGCCTAAGGCTAGTATTATAAATCCGTATTTGATTTTATGGTTGATGAAACGTTATAATGGGGAAAGTTTATTTACTCCAGTATTAAGTTGGGGTAGTTATTTAGTTGGTTTTCTGCACAGTGATTATCATGAATACGGTTGGTGTTGATGTTGTGCCAAGTGTTTATAATAAAAGTCAATTTTTAGCCGACTGGTATGGGCGTAAGAATGTGCAGATATATTGTAGAAGATCTGAAAGAAACCTTAATGAATGATCGAGCATTTATTAATAAATACCGAGATAGCTTCGATACTATAATAATAGTAATAGTTTGCCTTCATTTATTATAATAGTTTAACTTTAATATGAAGATATAAAGCGAAGGAGATTAAAGTGTTAAGCTTTATCCCAATTATAACTGATTAGTTGGAAGGATACTGGGCCGAGACAGATAAGTCTATTTTAAGTAGTATAGATTGTAAATTTATCTTAATCGTACATGTTTATAAGATATTGGATGGTAAAGTTTATCCTTTGATTTCAGACTTAACTTTGATAGTTGGTTAATACTTCAACTTAGAATATAGCTATGAATTACAAAACCGAATGTCATCATTAAGAATGAATAAAAAGAGTAGAACGGAGCGATTGTTTATTCATTGGCAGTCATGTTGTTAATGATTTATATTTATGTCAAAACTTTCTATATAGTGAAACCAAAAACTTGGATCTACATTCCTTAATTTTTTATTACTTCCAGGAATCGTTGTACCATACAATCGAAAATTATGTATAAATCAGTCCATTCAGTTATTGTTTCTCGAAACAGCCTGAATTTTCCTAGTTATCTCTAGTAAATCGATACGCTATGATAAACTTGACCTACTAAGGTTTATTTTGCTACATCATGAAATTAATACTGACTCTAGATCTAATGTAAGAAATTTCTCAGAGTGAAACCTTATTCCAGCTATCCTATATTGACTGTCCATTGTTAGTATAGGATACATTATTTATTTTAATATGGTTGCTTAACTCTTTACACATATCTTTCTCATTGTTGAACTTTGGGCCATTTCCTCAGTATCAGTTGTCACTCCAATCAACCAGCTTGTCAATGACGTCTTGCAGCAGAGCACAATCAATGCTGGGAGTTATTTTTAGCGCTTCCTTATTCAGTGTGTTATGGCGCCCACAGCAATTTGTCGCCCTCACCATGGGTGCCATACTTTAGGTGTTGCACTTTATTAAGTTTTGATCACAAGTTTTCTTGGTTTTGTTGCTCTATTCAGTCTGAGTGAGTAATACTGGGTATGATGGTTTTTTGGCGTTCCAAATAGAAAACAGTAAGGAGACTCGATCAGGAGCAGAAAAGCCTTCTCTGTGTAAATTATCTCTCAGTTTTTCTGTTTCTTTTCAAAGTGGACAAGTTCACAATCTTTGTTGAGAAGTTAACGACCTTTCTATAGCAACTTATTAAAGAACAGATAAGCTGCGAATTGAGAATGGCGTGAGAATAAATTCAACTTAATAGAGCGTGTTTATTCTGCACAAATCAAAACCGGAAAACTACGCATTAGGGTGTTCAAAATTCCAGACTTTGATTTTTTTGTTCATTGTTTCTGACCGAAAAGCGTGTAAATCACTGTCGCAATGCGATGCCCCTTACAATGATGACCACTCGTTCGTAAAGTATTAAACCTAAGAATTTTCCCGATGCGTCAGTACATGCTATACATGCTGAGCGCAGTGAGTTGCATGTCAGTGAGTTAACAGAGAGTGGTTTATATACACGGTATAGAGAATAGGCATCCTTTTTCATTAACGTATGGTAAGTGATTCAGTCACATTTCAGTCGGATACGTTATTTGTAGCCTTCACCATAGCTGCCATACTGCAGGCATAACAATTCTATATTTCCACGACGTATTTTCAACGTTATTTGTTTTGACCAGGTTGCAAATGACCGGGGATTGTCCCGATTCATCACTACGTTACAACATTTAAATTCTGCTTTGTCAAAGCTTAAGGTATCAGTATAACCCATTTGACCATTCGCGCGCGGTCCGCTCTAGCGCTCTTGGTTTTAACAAAAACCCATATAAACCGTATATTTTTTGAAAGCTTAATAACTACAGATTATAACCCGATCTGTTTAAACAGTAAAAAATCTACTGGTTTTCGAAAATGTGAATATGTTAACAAAGCTTCACGAACCTATAAATCAAGTTCTAGGTCACACATTGACCTCAAAAACCGTGTCTCAGATTTTTGGCACATGCGTTTATTTTTTTTACAAGAGGATAGAGTTTGAATAGGGAAAAAAATTAAACTGCCCGCGAAAAAAAGGCATAACTTTTTAATGAGAAAAAAAAATCAGAATTCGCAGACACGGTTTTGTCGGCGAACGTTCTGACAACATGCTCTCCAAATTTCAGCTAATTTGGTCCAGGGGCTGACGACTTGGAACTCGAAATGCACGTACAACTCGCCTATTTTATACTTTCGAGAAACAGAGAAAAACTAAAATTCGGCGGCATCCAAGTGTAATGAGATTATCACACCAATGGAGAAACCGCAGAGGAATCAACTTTCTATATAACAATAGGAGTGTGACAGTTAACATGGAACAGGTTCAATTTCCCTCGACGGCACGCGTTAAGGTTACTGTAGACCTTCAGAAAAGGAAGAATCATTCGTATGCGCGCCGCTTATATTATAGCAGGGCTCATGGAATATGGTCAACCTCTTTTCGTTTGGTTGTCACGTGACTGACCGAGCGTACGTACGTACATACGTACGTACGTACATACGTACGTACGTACGCGTCTACAGATTGTACGGGTAGGGTAGGGGAGACTATCAAAAGGAAGGGAGGGGTATCTCAGGCGTGTCTTGGCAAATCCACATCTCTTATATTGGACATTCACAATATGGTCAATTGACAGCTGTCAAAACGGGACAGCCACTGACCAGCATCACATGACCATATTGTGGGCTCATGTGTCAACTCATAGAGGTGACGTGAGTTATTTGGAAGCTGTCCGCTGACCAGTAATTGATTTACTAGATCGTGGGCTCAAGTCTCGAGTTTTGGTAACCCGCGTATTTTTGGCGGGAAATTGCGTTGACGACTGAAAAAGAAATTTTCAGTTCATTGTCTTTTTGAGACAATATTATTACTCTACACTGTTAAAGTTTTACTAAAGGATAAACGAAACAGTTTCTATTGCTATGTCAACAAACAATAGCAGAGAAAATATAATTTGCAGAACACAGGGTTCAGGTGAAGAGCAACGGGAAAGAGAGCGAAAGAGAGCAAGAATTAACTGGAGAAGAATGAGCGAAGAAGATCGCCAAAGAAGGCGCGCTCGGGAAAGAGAAAGGAGACGAAATTATAGCGAAGAACGCCGACAAGCAGAAAGAGTTCGGGCTCGAGAAAACAGACAAAATGTTAACGAAGAACGCCGAGAAGCGGAAAGACTCCGTGCTGTGGAAAACAGACAAAATTTTAGCGAAGAACGACGAGAAGCGGAAAGACTCCGTGCTGTGGAAAACATACAAAAGTGTAGCGAAGAACATTTTACCAGACCTTGGTGAAACATTTATTTTACCGAGGTGTTCGTTTTAACACGAAAATGACAACAGTTGTGTCCTGCATTTCCCAGTAGCGTGTACAAATCTTTTAAATACATTTACGCAAATAGAATGGTTAATTTCATCAGGAATAGAATACAGTACATTGATAATTTGTGTTTTTTGTAGAATATACTCCATGACTTTGTAGGTAGAAAGACCGTACTAATTTTTTTTTTTTTTTGTATTTTAATAATTTTTATTTGTTTTCCAAAAAATACATGCAAGTTACAACACTATTTACAAACACTAAAAAAAAAAAAAAAAAAAAAAAAAAATAATAATAATAATAATAACTATAAACAGACACTACAAATACTACAAATTAATCGGTGTTTACACAGAGTCCTTATTTACCTGTTTTAAAAGTTATTTTATAATGCGATTATTAATTATTAATTTGCGGCTAACGGTGCAGAATTGCATACTAATTTATTTTTATACTTGCTCCATTTCTTATTGTGAGCTGACAACTTATTGTTTGATTTTGATATCATTGCCTCTATTTGGTAAATCAATGTAATCTTTGAGCTTAATACTTTTATTGAAGGTAAAGATTTACTTTGTCTACAAGAATATAAATATTGTTTGGCGACTAATAAAATGTGGTTAACAAATAACTCATCCTCGCATTTCAGAATGCCAAACATTATATCTTTGTCAGAGAGTTGTTTAATCTTTATGTCAAGATTTTCAAGCCATTTGATGACCTCAGCCCAGAAATTCTTTGAATAATGGCAAGACACAAAAAAATGCTCTAGGGACTCGTCGATTTCACCGCAAAGAGAGCAGGCTTGAGATTGTACGACGTTGATTTTGTATAAAAGGATATTTGTCACAAGACACCTATTAAGTAATTTATACTGAAATTCACGCAGTTTTGTATCCAATGCAACGCGGAAAGGCAAGGCGTATATTTCTTTCCATTCTAAGACATCATTTATAAATCGTGCATTAAAATTCAGTTGAGCAGTTGGTGGGGTGATGATTCTATCCCGAAGTTCCCTATAGACAGATTTGGAAACCACTGTTTCGATTAAGACGCTTTGTCCGTTTAAAATTACTTTTATCTCATCATGCATGTAAAAAGGTTCATCACCTTTATATACAAACGTCTTTAATGATTCACGCCATTTCACTGGTAGAGCATCTGTTAGTGTCACGAGCCTAAAGACATCTAATGGCGAGATATTCAGTTCTCTCAGTTTGCCATGGCTCTTTAAGATAAGCTCATCGTTTTCGGAAATCAAATCCCTCATTCTAAGAATTCCTTTTTCTGCAAGTGCTTTAAAATATACAGACTTTCCTTCAATACAAATAAATTTATTGTTCCATAAAATGACTTTTGATAAATCTTTTATTTCCTGCACGCTTTCGTAATTTGTCGCCGAGCATTTTGCAAAACTTTTGAAGCATTCCTCGTAAAACGTTGGCAACTTTATTGGCAATTTTTTCAAATCATAATTACAGCATAGAACAAATTTGCCTCCTACGGGTCTCTGATAATGCAGGAGAATTGTTTTCCAACTCTGTGGTTGATCACTTGCTAATTTTTTGCAGAGAAGGACTCTTTGCGTTTCAATTATAGAATCCAAATGTGGGACTTTTAGTCCTCCATCTTCGATCTCACTAATAAAGGCCAGACGCTTGACTTTATCTCTACCCTTCCAAATAAAGTCAAAAATGATTTTGTTTATCTCTTTAACAAATTCCTTATCTATTGAGATCAGGCTACCTCGATATAAAAATATAGGGATGATAAATGTTTTAACAATTTGGATTCTTCCACTGATAGTTAGATCCCTCCATCTCCAGATTCGTAGTTTTTGTTTAACAGAATTCATCAGCTCATCGACATTTAACTTTTGTTTGAGTTGTGAGGCGTAGGAGAAGTGTATTCCTAGGATTTTTACCGATTTCTCAATTTTTAAATTACCTGGAACAGATTTATCTTCCTGTATAGTATAGCCATGATTACCTAAAAGTAGTATCTCCGACTTATCATAGTTAATCTTCAGGCCAGAACAATTTCCATATTCGTCTATGAGTTTTAGAAAGTTCTTTACAGAGAGATTGTTTTTCAGGAAAGCAGTCAGATCATCTGCAAAAAGGCTCAATTTGATTTCTTCGTTATCTACTTTAATACCACGGATATCTTTACTGTTACGTATACTAATACATAAGATTTCTAAACAATAATAAACAAGTGAGCTGATAGAGGGTCACCTTGTCTTACTCCTCTTTCAACAGCGAATGATGAAGTAGAAAAGCCGTTATTCAAAACGCAACTTGAGATGTTGTTGTAGAATGTGTTGATCCATCGTATAAATGATGGTCCAAAGCCAAAAGCGGACAACGTGCGAAATAAAAAAACCCTGCTTACGGTGTCAAAGGCCTTTTTGAAATCTATACAAATCATTCTCCCTTCAATATTGTATCTCTTGGAAAATTCCATAACATCTTCGATCGTTCTAACCGCATCAGAAATGGTCCTACCCTTGACATATGCGGATTGATTGTGGTGTATAATATTTGGTAACACATTTTCTAACCTCTTGGCAATAGCTTTTGAACCAATTTTTACGTCTACATTGATAAGAGAAATCGGTCTCCAGTTCGCTAGGTCCCGCCTGTCTTTATCTTTTTTCTCAATTAAGGTTATAATGGCTTGCTTCTGAGAGTTTGATAACTCACCATAGTCATACGAATAGTTTAGGCTGTCTACCATCAGATTTCCTAATGTGTGCCAGAAAGCTCTATAAAATTCGACCGTTAAACCATCATTTCCCGGTGATTTATTACTTTCGAATAATTGAAGACTCTTATAGCACTCACCGACCGTAAGCTTTCCCTCGCATATACAAACATCATTATTGGAGAGTTTTAGTATTTCCTGATTATTTAAAAACTGGTTTAGCATATTTTCAGATGGGCTGAGAGGGTCACGTTGGCAGAGGTTAGAATAAAAGTTTTGAATTTCCTGCAAAATTTTTTTAGGATCTGTAATTAGGACTCCTTCGTTGTTAAAGACTTTGCGGACAGAGCTTTTAGCTTTCTTATGCGATTCAAGATTCAAAAAGTATTTATTGTTTCTTTCACCTCTCTCGTACCAATTAGCTTTTGATCGGATTATAGCACCTTTTGCTATTCGTTCGTAAATAGAATTATATTCCGTTTTCAAAATTTCAAGTTCCTCTTGGTTTTCAACAGTTGGCGATTCATTGCACTTCTCTTCGCTTAGTTTTAGAGAAGTTTCAATATCAGAAATCTTTTTTCTTTTTTCACGAGCTCTTTCTTTGCTATATTTTATTGAAACTTGTCTGACTCTGTATTTAATGAGGTCCCATAACAGTCTTTTATCTGTAACTTCCCTAAATTCGTTTAACCACACGGGCACGCTATTATTTATCAGCTTAATAAAATCATCATCCTCCGTAAGACTGGCATTAAATTTCCAGAAAGATGGACCGTGTTTCGGTTTATCTATGCTATTAAAATGAAGATAAATTGCAGAATGATCCGAGTTAATCGAAGGAATAATATCACACCTCTCGATGTCGTCTTGGCAAGCATCGCTAATTAGCCAGTAATCTAGTCTTCTTTGAATAAAAGGATTTCTTTGCCTCCACGTAAAACGTTTAGATTCCGGATTTCTTATTCGCCAAATGTCTACTAAATCAAAATCTAGACACAAATCTTGTATATGTTTGACAGAATCTTTTTTAAAAGGTTTGCCGCCAGAACAGTCAAGATCAGGTTCGAATGTGACATTGAGATCTCCCCCGAGAATTATCCTATATTCTTCAGTATTAGCAACGCAATCTTCAATGTCCTTGTTCAAATTATCAAAAAAACTGCATTGTTCTTGGATCTTATTAGGAGCGTAAATATTAACGAACACGAACAAAGAACCTTGTACCTCAGCTTCCATTATAATCCAGCGGCCTTCATCGTCACACTTGACGGATTTGAGATCAAGATCTAGGTCACTTCTCACTAAAATCATCACCCCACAACTACGATTAGAACCATGTGCAAAATGCAACTTACCTCGCCATTGTGTCTTCCAAATATCTTCAACCTCTGCAGTACTGTAAGTTTCTTGAAGGAAGATTATGTCGTACTTTCGCTCACTAAGCCAAGTGAAGAGTGCTTTCCTCTTGGTAGACGAACGAATCCCCCGAACATTAAGAGAAAGTAGTTTAAAATCTATATATTCCTTTTCGAATGAGTAATTTGAAAGCTAGTTGTGTATGCTAATATGCTGCACCGCTGCCGCACATAAGATAGAATACGGTAATAAATGAGGCCTCGAGAGGATTCTGTACACACCCACATGCAGATAAGCAAAACGAAAGGAACAATACATAAAAAACAACACATAAAAATATCTAATACAAAAAGAATAAATGACGGCAAAGTAATTGTTACCCATAGCCGTCTTGGAGTTTGGAAACAATTACCTCATTTAGCCTATGCATGCCCTCCCGTAACATGTTTGAAAAGAATATACAAGTCGATTGTTTAAATATCATGACAAAGCAAGCTGTTCTCAAAACAGTATGTAAATTCTATCTACCTAGGAACAAAATGTCCATCAATAAAAAGTTTATCAGGCTCGGGTTTTAAGAAAAAAGCAATCTTCCCTTCTTCTCTTGCCTTCTTCATCTTCGGCCACTGCTTTTTCCTCCTTTCACTGATCTCTTTGGGGTAATCCGAGTATACCTTAACGTCGATTTCATCTCCCATCTCTCGCACTCTTCTGAATACAAGTTCCCGGTCTGGGAACCTTAGGAAACGGACAATAACTGGTCTTGCTTCCCCTATTTTTTTCTTACCAATTCGATGTGCTCTTTGAAATTCAATGTTCTCACCGTCTTCAAGCTCCAGCTCTTCTTTGAAAAAATGGTGTACTACTTTAATTGTATCCTCAGCACCACTAGCGGCTTCCGGAATTCCGAAGAAACGCAGGTTCTCTCTTCTATTGTACACCTCTTGGTACAGCAATTTGTCCTCGAGCCCTTTGATATTTTTTTCATTTTCTTTATCTTTCTTCTTAAGTTCTTCGATCTCTGTGTTAATAAACTCCATTGCCTTTTCCATTTCTATCGCCTTGCCCTCAACTGACCTTGACTTGTCGTTTAACGTGTTCAGTTCAATTTGGAGGCTGTTCACTGAGTTCTCCAGGGCAGCGAAGCGCTCAAATATTCGTTCCATGTTCTGCAATCTTTCCTCCACACCCGCAAGCTTAACACAGATCGTTTCAAGTTGACAAACAATCTTCTCCTCCATAATGAGCTTCCGAGCTCCTTGGTCTTGGTCTTCGTTGTCGAACACTATGTTTGTATCGGCGTCTGTACCAGGGCTGCCGCAAATTTTCTTCCCTTCTGGAGAATGAGTCTCACTATCTGAGCTAAATTTTGTTTTTCGCTTACAGCTAAGGGCCATAAAATTTTAGAAATTTCAAGTTTCGACCAAAAATTGAAACGGGAGCAGAAACATGCACGTCCTTACTCGCACATTGGTCGCCCCAGACTTCTACTAGACCGTACCGGCAGACGAAAGTTTAGACAAAAATCATAGCGAGTTAACCGACCTCAACACTAAACTATAGTTAAAAACGTTTGTGAATTCCTTCGCAATATTTTAGAATGCTGTTACAGTTTAAAGTGAAATGAAAGTACTAAACGGGAGCCCGGCTTTTAGGCTTGGCTAAATCTATATATTATGGCCTATACGGGAATATGCCGCTGGACAGGGTATGGTTTTTGTTACCTCTCTGTCCTAAACAGGGTATATAATTTTATGCTATCTCTCCCAGGGCGGGCATTTTGTCCTTTTTCCGAAACAGCGTATTAAAATTGAGGGTGTTGTCCTCGACAGGGTATGTTTTTTAGAATGTTTTTTGTCCTAAAAAGGGTCAGCGTTTCAAACCCTCAGCGGCTCACTTATCACCCCGATCACCTATACCTAAATATTGGTCAATTACCCCCTTCCCCCGTGAGTTCCGAAGGTGTCTGTAAGTCTGCAGATCTGCTAGTCTGCAGTCTGCGTTTGTCGCACACTGTCTTTCGAACAATCTATCACAACATATGCGTGCAACCCAAAGAAGAAGACGTATTTCGGCAAAGCAATCGATCACTCACCTTTAATAATGTCTTCCTTTTGTTGCCACATAATTTCGGCGATAGAAATAGGTGTTTGTTCACAAAAAAAGCGAATGAGGGTAGCGAACCGCGTCTTATTTTGAAAGGAAATATATGGTGCTTTGCGTAGCAACCAGGTTCAGTGTTTGCGCCACAGTCAATATGGCGCCATTAACCGTGGAAGAGTCTATTGGTGCCGTTCTTTAAAAAATGTGTTAACGTTTTTAACACGACATGTAAGACGAAGAATAATGTGAGTCCGAGTATGTATACCCCTGTAGCGTTCCAACTAAAAATTGAATGCCATATACTTAATATAATTCTCGACTTAGGGATGACTCTAGCACTGTGAGACAAACTGAAAACATCTAGATAGTTACCTGGTGCTGTGTTGAGCAGGTTACCCATCCTTTGGGAAATAGTCACACGACATTTACATAATGAGTAGTTGCAAACAGCCGGTTCTGGGACAAGTTGGGCGTGGTCGGGCAAGTTGGGCGTGGTCGGGTGAGATGGGTGTGGTCAAAAAGTTTTTGCATAATTAATTAGTTGGGTTTCAACTTTGTCTGATTTTTGATCGATGATTTTCTTTAAGGTGTCAATTTTTTCGAGTGGATCGTCGATGTACTTTGGGGGGTGGGGTGGGGTTGAGTTGGTAAAGTGGGATTTTGGGTCGAGGTTGGTTCCATCGGGTACAGCTTTGCGAAATGGCAAACTATTTTGGAATGAAAACGTCATTTGATTTTCTTTATGACAACGTGGATCGTTTAGGAGTTTATGATTTCATGGAAGAATAAGAATCAGGCATATTATATATGGTCTCTAGCTTCAACCAGTGTTTTGTTGAGAAGGTTCGTCTTGTATTTACCATGGCATATTTTCCTATTGATGATAATGAGATAGTATATGAATATTCAAAAGACTTTGATAAGTTGTGTATCGATGACATTGCTGAGAATTTATGTAGGGATGCTGAAGATTTAGCTCTGTTTGGGATGGTGGATTCTGATCTCGAACGGTCATATTCTGTCGATGATCTTCTTATCGGAGATCTTTTAGTTACTGTGTTTATAAGTTTCAAAGACGAGTTGTTACATGAGGCCTGGAAGGGCATACACAGACGTATTTTCCTAAATGATATTTGGGGAGAGCTGATGGCTGTGGCATGGCATCCAAGTAGATTTGTATGTTGGTGTCTTGATTTGGAAGAGTATCAAGAGTTGAAAGAGCGTTGGGGGGCTCATTGGTAATCGTAAAGATTTTCGTTTGTGTGTGGTCAAAAAGTTTCCGGTTCAATTCCGGTTCAAAATGGTTTTACATTGACGTCATTACATTCCTGAGCGACGTTAGAAACGGGCCTTTAGAAAGTAAACATCAAACCCACTTATAGAATTGCTGGTTGCCATGTCGTAAAAGTATGAATGGAATGCATTTATACTGGGCGTGGTATTAAAACGGAAGTTTGGTTTTAGCGTGGGAGTAAAATAGAGAGAGAATGTGTGACATCTTATCAAAGACATTTGTAACGCGTTTCACGTTACAAAAGTTCACTTAATCATTAGACATAAACAACTATAACCTCTCTCTTGTATTTCCTAGCTATCTTAATGGCTGATCGGGTACCTGGTGAGTAGTAATTAGAAGGTAAGGCCAATACATGCGTTGCACACTCCATGATCGCTCTATTGCGAATTGGCCCAGCCGCCTTGCCATAATAGTCCCATTGAGGTTCAAACACCTTGAATGGGATCTCTTGTTCAATGGCGAAATCTCTAGCCAGTTCATCAACCCCTTCTGCACCCCCAGACACAATCGATTTAATGTCTGAGATATCTAGCTTCCATTTCTTGAGGGCTTTACTTATTTGCTCTTTCAAGAAAATATAGTCAGTGAAGTATCTACTGCCAACGATTGCCAATGATGTCATGGTTTTCGAAGTCATGATTTATAGATTGGGTGTCTCAATTTTTTATCTGAATAACAACCAAGCGGTAGTTCCAACTCCAAGGATTAATACTATCAGGTTGGTTTCATGATTACTAGTTGTTTCTTCTGGTGAAGAGTATTTGATTACAGGTTTAGGATCAATCTTTGGTGTTGGTGTTGGTTGTTTAGTCTTTGCAGCTGCATGTGGCAACTTGACTTTTGAGGACCCCAGATTATGGCTGATTCCCACAGTCTTAGTCTCCAGGTTTATGTTTGTGTTGACGCCAAATTTCATCTCATCTGTAGCTTTCATGAGGTTGTTGTTATACCCAACTACACTCTCTGTGTTTATGATCATGTTACTGGGCATTAACCACACTCCAGGAGCAATGGCCAAATCAAGTCTTAATTTAGCTTCTTGAGTGGCCAGTTGATACCTTTGGATCGAACTCGAAATGTCATTCTCGATCACACTACTCTCAAACAGGGCCGAGAATTCTTGTTGAGTCTCAATCGCTCCACCACCAGTGCCCACAATCGAGTTTCTAGTGTTGACTTGAGCTCCCAACACACAGTAAACAAAGGCTTCAGCAGATCGATTCAATCTGCCAAGTCCAGCTTTGGTGAGCCCATAGCCACTAGTTGGTATGAACCAAGCATATTTGTAATCAGCAAAGTCATCATTACGGATGAATGATATGAGGTCACCCTTTTCCTTCTTACCCCCATCATCGGCAAATTTACCACCTTCACCAGGCCACTGATCAGCTTCATCGTCATAGTTTCTTATCATATGGACGTTTTGGTATCCCCCACCCACTCCATGGTATCCAGCCCCATAATCGATGAATATGTCACCCAAACCCCTGTTTCGTCCACCTTTCCATCTAAAGTCAGAGTTGTTTGAGATGCCAAATTCAGCGCATAATCGTTGATAAGCGACTTTGCTGTAAGGGTTGTTGTTGATTACAAAGGGTTGCTCATCAGGCAGTGGAACACTCAGTTCATACAAAATACGTCTTATGGTGAAGTACACATGAAACTTGATAAAGCTACTCACGACTTTAGGGTAGTTGAGGCTTTCAAAGGGGCTAATCCCACAACCAGAGGTTGCACACCACACTGCAAAGTTCAGTTGTTGTGGCCAGTAGTTCATGTCGGGGGCGTTCAACCATTTTCGACTTTGTTTACCAAACTTGAAAGTTACAACTTGGGAGGTAAATATGTTACGCATCTTAGCGGTGAATTTTTTCGTGTTGGACACGTATATGTCCAATGACGTCAGCATGTTTGTGGTGTTACTTGTGGGTTCGTCAAAATCAATGGCTGGAATTGGGTAGGAGCGATTTGTCATGGTCAGGCTCTTTGGGAAGGGGCTTGATGTATCATCCAGTCCCAAATCAATCCATAGTAGTAGTTTGAGACCTGGTCGGATGTCATCAGTCCATGTCTTGCCAGTGGGATCATCATAAGACATGATTGTTAATCCATTACGTGTCCATACCATATAACCACCATAATTATCATTCACAAATTTCAGCCTTAGGATACCTATTTCTGAAGTCGTTTAGTAAGCCCATCTTCTATCCAGACTTTGGGTAGAAGAGTTCATGATTTTAAGTCATTATGTGAGAAAATATATAGCACTAGCCAAACCAAGGGTCCAATGTATTGCGGAACATACAACAACTACATACAATCCTTTGTTTGATTCTATAATCTTTTCTTCATGAATAGCACTGATTTCGTTCCTAGTGGTTTCATTTGTATTGTTCATAAACTTGTTTTTGAGTATTTGTAGTCCACCATCAATCAAATCGTCGAAAGCATTATTGAAGGATTTGAATTCCTTTGTTTTCTCCAAATTTATCCCAGCACGTTTTAGGGACTTGAATTTCTCTTCAATAGATTGACTATTAGCCATCATAAACTTGTTTTTGAGTATTTGTAGTCCACCATCAATCAAATCGTCGAAAGCATTATTGAAGGATTTGAATTCCTTTGTTTTCTCCAAATTTATACCAGCACGTTTTAGGGACTTGAATTTCTCTTCAATAGATTGACTATTAGCCATGGTTATGTTACTAGTATATCAACCTTTTAAGTCTATTTGGACTAGTATTTGTTTTGCTCATAGATGATAGTTATGGCCCTCCTTTTAGTTCTTTGAGGATTTCGTTGCGTACTCTCTGCCTCAATACCAATGGGTCCTCTCCACTCATATTTTTTTGAGCTTTAGCTCGTATCTCAGCTTTGAGCTTTTCGAAGTTCTTGAGTTCTTCTATGATCAACGAGAACTGCTCATCGGAGATCTTATTGTCACGAAGGGCTTTGGAAACCAGGTCTTCAATGGTGTTTATCTTGGATCTGGCCAGTGTGATGGTGTTTTGATGCTTTACAGCTTTCTTGGACAGGTTCTTGGATATTTGTTGACATGCTATGGATGCGCACACAAATACACCACTCACCACACCCAATGGCACAGATGCGACGATTCCGACACCACTAAGAGATGTGCCCAATCCACCAGCCGCCAAAATGCAGGACATTATACCACAGGTCGAGCTTGCATTCATGAGTACACCCTTGGATCGGTTATATTTTTTGAGTACTGTCTCATAGTGGTTTAATTCAGACTTTAGCTTGTTCAAGGCATCACAACATTGTTGAAGTCTGAATGATGGTCCATCAGTGGGGGTCGGAGGAGGTGCAGTAGCCTCTAAGTTGGGATAAATCGTCTTATATGCATCCATTTTGGAATGAATATCGCTTACTTTTAAGATGTTATCTGAATCGTAAACTGAATGTGATGGGAGAACCCTTCAGATCAAGTTTCTTCCATCCAATGTCGAGGATGCTTAAGTCGAAGTGGTTTATGGGGCTCTTATGTTTTTGAACTGGAATGGCTGGGTAATCCTGTGATGGTATGTTGGCAAGGAGGTGGGAGGGGGAGAGTTTCACGGGTTCCCCGGATTGAGTCTTATTCACATATGACGACTTATTGTCCACTATACTACACATAAGTCTCAGTGGCTCCTTAATCTGTATATTTATGGGGTACAACTTTCCAGGTGTTATGGTTTCAGGCACCCCAAGACCAACTTGTATCCCTCTTGTAAGTTTAATGTTGAAGCTCTTATTAGAATACAGGTAATCAACAGTGTCAGTCTCAATGATCGATAGCTTGGCATTATCCGTATCGTTCAGAAAGATTGCGTGTATGTCACGTAGAGAGTATGTACCGGGTTGAATTATTAAGATGGGTCGATTATCCTCCTTGAGAAAGCCCTGTCGATCTTTGAAGTTGACCAATCGTTTGGGTACAATACAGTCGAGGAGTTGGATCTCCCGAATCTTTTCCAGTGGGGGATCCAAATACACCCTGGCTTCAGACTCGTACATAGTAACGCTCAACATTTTGTTTGATTACTCCTTCTTCATCTTTAAATTTCTATAGTCAGCATCTGAGAGGAAACGAGTTTTGATGATGCCACAGCTGGAACATTTACACTTCATCATCGGCCTTCCTTTGGATGTTTTGGCAAAGGTTTCACTACCAGGCACACAATCAGTCAGCTTTTTCTCTTTGACACAATAAGTCTTCATTTGATTCATTTACGTTTTCTTTTTAACTCTTCTATGAAGTAAAGCACAACCGCCATTATCAACAGCCAGGCATGTTTCCCCAGGAATGATATGACCTCTCCAGCAGTCTTGAACAGAAAGCTTACAATAGCGCCCACCATCCCAGGCAATAATTCACCAAGTTTCTTCCCAAGGGTTTTTAGCCCATCACCAACCCCTTTGCCCAATTTCGATAGTCCTTTGGAGAGGTTGGAGACTATGACACCAATGACCACTCCAACGGCACTCACGACAGCAAAGACTGTGAATCCGTATTTTTTGAAGATGGCCTTTACACGATCCCGCAATGACATTCGTTCCTGTATCTCTTCATTCTCACCCTCCAAATTGGCTATCTCCTCCTCCTGCTCACCGATTTCCCTCTCAAGAGTCTCTATTTGGCTACTTTCTTCTGGGGTCTTCAGCGGCTTGTCCCTATGGAATTTTAGCTTGTCTTTGAGTTTGGATATCATGGTCTTTTTCTTGGCTATCTCACCATCATTGGCTTCCACAACTTCTTCTGCTCTTGGGCCTAGACTATTTTTGATGGTATCTGGCAATCTGTCATTCAATTCATCATCACCTTTGAATAACACATAAGGTTTTGATCCTTTCCTAAGCAATTTGACGACTACTTGTTTGAATTGATTCAGCCTAGCTGTAAACTTGGACGTATCAACTTTGGGGAATCTTGATCTAATCTTGGCCCAGGCTTCATCTTGTTCTATTTCCATCTCTTCTATCAATAAGGGCCGAGTTTCATCAATACCACCGAACGAGGTTTCCTCTTCTTCATCAGGGTTAATTGGACGAGTGGTGGATGTCTTTGTGATTGGGCTCAAATAAAGTGTATCATTCCCATCATCATGGCCTCCATCATCATCACCTGGCTCATTTAGTGTAGTCGGATCCAAATCGGGATCATAAGCAGTTGCCATATTTGAAGCTGAATATGGCAACTTTCTAAATTGATTTCAAAAGATTATATCCACTTGCTGGCAATATATCCCAAGGCTAACATCCCACCAGAAACATAAACCATTTCTCCAGTCTTTTGATCTGAATTGGGTCGGTAATAGTCAGAGAATTTAGGGGGATTGCCCATTTGGTTGTACAATCTCAGCGCTTCATCTGTCTTTGATATGTTTTCAGAGGCTTGATTCTTATCATCCTTCCTACGATTAATAAAGTCAATAAGAGCCATTCGTTTCTCTTGGTCTGCAGCATAGTCTTTCTGGAACTTATCCATGGCTTTGTCATGCCTTTCTCTTTCAAGTTGGAGTTCGGCTGAAGATGAGCCACTAATGACCTTTGCTAAATAATTTCCACCAATGAAGGCTGTTGCATTGAGGATTGCCCCTCCAGCCATGATCGCTATAGTCGCCATTTAATCATTTTCTGCACTGTTCTTAAATAATTTCAGCATCTTCTTCTCCTTTTAGAGTCGTCATATATTGAATACGCTACTACAGTTCCAAACAGTGATACAACACCTGTAAACACCCCAAGCGTAAATGACACCAATGGGTGTGTGCCCCGCCGTTGGGGTTGTGGTGTTGGTTCGGGTTGTGGCGGTGCCTTTGGTGGTTCGTCTTTACAGGCCATTTCTGTGAATCTCAATTGAATTTTACTTAACTTAGGCTCATCATGATAATATCTACGTCTGTTTTCTAGGTCATAGTACCACTTGAGTAACTCTTTATTACTTGGCATTTCATTAAGATCTGCTTGTGAACGTATAGCAGCGGTTCCCCTTTCACAATGATTCATTTCTTCAGCGTATGACCTTCTTATATGATCCATTAAATCAATGGTATATTCAGCATATGCATCTCTTAATACTTCACTTAAATGCTTGTCTTCATTCATGTTCAAAGACTTGTGGGTAGTATCTTCTGATTCTCTAAATAGTTTTTGACATAAATGCTTACAGTAATTGTACCTACCCATTTAACAAAATTCATGACATTGGTCGATGGGTCGCCAATGAATGACTCCCGAAGAGCCTTTTTAGCCAGCCATCCCATAGCAGTCGACAATCCAACTAGCACGAAAGAATCAGTAACTGTCTTTACGAGCTTATTTTCATTCATTTTTGTGTGTTTACATCCATCTACCTTTTAAATTGGTTTTCTCAGCGTTGGTCGGTTGATTTTCTGTGACTTGTGGCGATGGTGGTGGCGGCGTTGGTTTTGCTGGTGGTGATGGTTTCGATTTTAATGTAATGGGTGGAAAATGCAAATCAGGTATCCTGTCTCGATAGTTGGTCCATATGCCATAGAAGGCGACTCCAACTGTGGCAACTATGGCAAGAATATTTTGTAGTGAGAAGATATTTTTTGGTATCCAGCCACCTGCATAAGTCCCACCTGACGAACCACCCCCGTCACCAGCATCAGCAGCCGCAGTAGCCTCAACCGCAACTTTTTCTTTCTTTTCATTCCTCTCCCTCTCCTCTTCACGTTTCAAAGCCTCCCTGGCCCTCTTGTTATTTTCAGCTAACGTTTTGCCAGCTTGAACTCGTTTGGGGTCTTTGACTTTTGTTTTGACAGAAGGCTCTCTAGTGATTTGCTCAACCTGACTTGTTTCTTCAGACATGTTGTGAATTAATCTATTGTTACTTTTAAGTCTCCTAGTAAGTTGCATACTAGGAAACTGTCAGATCCCCACCCCCCTTACAAGGCTCAAAGTTACTCAGGGAATAAATCCTTAATCATCTCACTCGGAGATGACCACGTTTCGACTTCTTCCTTTTCAAAAGTAGCACCTGGGAAATCGTTACCATCATTCTTCTCGTCATCGTCTTCAAATTCAACATCCTTGAAATCATTTTCATCATCATGTTTGTCTTCTTGTGGTTCAACCTCCTCAAATGGTTTTGTGAACCTGAGTGATTTCACAATAATACCTTCGCCCAGAAGGGCAATGTATTCACTCCTTGTTGAAAAGAATACACTCTCAAACTTGACTGAAATTTGCAAGCCTATCTTATTTGTGGGATCAAAAGGTTGATTAGGATCAATTATAAAGTCATGGAAAGTCTGGTTTCTTTTCCGTCCTATAAATGATGAGTGTAACTTGAAGTTTTCACCAATTCCACTGCTGTTTAGTTTAATGTACATTCGAAATGGTTTTGAATAACTGGATTTGGGTTTGGATTTGGATTTGGAATTGGAATCATCTTCTTGTGGTTTTGAGTATAGAGGCTTCACAAAATTGATTGCCGATTTTTGTTTCATCAATGCATACTTCGGGCCATCTTTGGTCAATTTAGGCATATCTTTTCCTTCATTGTAGAATTTAATCATGTGTTTAGCCGTAATCGCACTTATCAAATTAATCCTATTGAACGTCTCTTCCTCTTCTTCAGTTGGAGAATCTTGAGTGTAAAATGACGTCATAGGGTAATTGATCTGTAGCTTTTTGAGTTTGGCACCCGGCTTGTAACCATATTCATGGTTAATTCCAAAAACGTTTTGGTCTGCCAATTGAAATGATAGAGTCTTTTTTACACCATCCTCTATCACAAATACCTTTGATTTGAACCCAGACCTTGATTTGACAGGATCCTCCATAATAATGGAGTTCCAATCAAAATCAGTCTCATCAATTGGCACAAATCGATTTGGCAGAGGTGGGTCTGGGCCCGAAGAAGAACCAGTTGAGGAAGTTGAGTTTGTTCTCTGTGACATGTTTTCGATCTCTTTCGAGTATGCTTTCACGCCTGTGGATCTCACGCCAAATTTCAATTTTTTCATCGAACAGTGTCGACGCCCTCACCCCCTAAAACTTGCCCAGCTCCCCAATCTTCATCCGTGTTGGCCATGTCATACAATCTAGTGGGAGGGCTAGGCTCTTTTACCCTGAAGTGATTGAAGCCAATAGTAACAAACAAGGCCAAAACAGAAAGTGTACCACCATATACTATGATTGAACCAAGATGGTCTGATAGCCACTGCTTTATCAATTGATTGTTCTTCAAGTCTTTTATTAGGGTATCTGGATAATCTATTCCACCTTAGTCACCAATAACGTAGTTGACTCCTCTAATCAATAGATGTAAAGGAGGTTCAACTAGCCCGTCAAAAAGATTCTTACCCGACACCATCTTGTACCTCCTATAATACCTCTCTACGTCCCTATCCGACAATTTGTGGACATCACCTAGAGCCATTTGAACACCAAGATACTCTTTGGTCGAGCCTAGGCAAGCTAGTATTGACAGTTCTTCTCTTTTAGCTTTCACATCATTAACGTTAATGTTTGGTGTTGATTGTTCCGCTACAGTTTCACCATTCATGATTTCTTCTGGAGTTGTCATGGTTGTGCCATGGGAGCCGGTATTTCTAAATAGTTTTGGAATGGATGTCTAAGGGAGAAGCATAGCCTGGCATACTTTTCATTCATAAGATGCTTCTTGAGTTTCTTACACGTTTCAGCATCCAGGTCCCCGCCATACTCCTCGAAAAGCATCTTCATCGCCGTTTGTGATGGATTGTGAAATGAGACCACACAAGCTACATTTTCACGGAATGGTTTGGCTATAGATGTCAATTGCTGAGTGAGAACCCAAACCGATATCCCTACATGTCTCCCAGAGAAGGCCAAACCGATGAATTTGTTGGACCTATTCTTCAAGTCTTTGGAAACGGCACAGTCGTCCAATATTAGGAGCGTATTGGTACCTGAGAAGAACGATTCACAATCCATCAACAAATTGTTGATTTCGTCATGATCACTCGCATCTGGCGACAGTACAAAAAATCGTTTGTCCCCCTTGGCAAAGCCTCTATAAGTCTTGTTATGGGCATATGTTGGGCAAATCAACACAATATAATCAAACACTTGCCTATAGTGCCCTCGAAGCTGTTCCACTATGTATTGGGTCTTTCCGCAATTCGTGGGACCAGTGATGATACAATTGAATGGAATCATATCTTTGAGTTCGTTCATCATTACTCACTACATTAACCCCTTTAGATTGATGTTTCTTCTCATGACAACGTGAGAAGAAAAACATACAACAGCCTAATATACTATCTCTTTTAGATCGGAATTCATAACACCCATTACAGCATCCGCGACCACGAACATGTAACATGTTAATATACCACTACCTCCAGTCTTACGCTTAATGTATAGTTTGATCCCATCACGAGTTGTTGTCAAGTTTAACCCACTACCATGAATGTAATCATCAGGATGAGTTCTCAAGTCGATCCACAGAGCGAATTTATTATTATAGAAAGCTTCCTCGTCAAGAGAGGATGTCCGCCCAAAACGATTGACTATTGATTTCCACAAGTCTCTGGTGAACATACCTTTGGAGTAGAGACAATTTGGCCTACCATCAATGGTTATATCGATTGAGGTGATATCTGGGTTTGCGAACAACTCTGAGTCCCTTGTCCCAGCTGCATACTCGTCTATGAAAAGGCATAGTATCCCTATCATAGATCTCCTGGAGACATTTATGTTCTGATTCATGGTAGCATCATTAGGCCTGGATATTGGGAAGCTCTTTTCCAGAGTTACGTTCTCATAAATGAACCCCTTACCAATCCTGTATTGGCTCAATGCCTTACTTGCTAAATACTCACTCGTAATGGATTTGTACTCCATAAAAATGTCGCTGAGAATGTAATTTGGGGGGTCTTCAGCATTTGAGTACACTACAACATCACTAACAGGGGCTAATGTAATTTCAAATCTTAATATCTTATTCAGTCCTCTTGGGTATAAGACTCCATGATCTCTGAGAATTGGATGGTCCAGATGTATCGCGTATTTGGTGTTATGTATAGCTGCCATCCTGACAACATTTACGTCTGAAGTGTCCTTATCACCAGCATTGGTTCTGAGTTTGCGCATGTTGGGGTCGGAGATGCCCTCCATCATCCTATCCGAACGCTCCTCCTTTGACAAGAACAAATCATGATAAGTCTTGAACAGATCAAACCTCTTAGTGTCCTGAATGGTATCCCCACCAAAGAGAACTTTAAATTCTGAAACTAGGTTCCTACCCACATTGTTGACCAGGGTGTTGTCCTTATGACCTGAAACGTTCAGATCAAATATAAGGTACACACTGTCAGGCACGATCACATAATTATCTGCCAGTTTGGGGATATCGACATACAGGATTTGACCAGGTCTCGCAACTCCTGGAGTAAATGAGATTCGATTTAATACTGCATGATCTTTCAACCCAAAAAGATCTTTAGGAGCACGATCAGGGTTTAAGATTTCGGGTATAGAAGTCATTTTAAATGCTTATATTCTTTTTTGTAAATGACTGATCCTAACGTTTTAAATCGATTATATTACTCCACTGATGGATACTGGAAAGGATACTCAGCCATACCCAAATTGGCCAAAGCAGCCAAAGTTAGTGAAAAGGTCGCCAAAGAGTGGTTGGAGAAGCAACCTTACTATCAACCTTATCAACCTTACTATCAACCCTACAATCAACCTGGAGAAGCAACCTTACAAGACTTACTATCGGCCGGAGTAATCGGCCGGGAAAGATACTGGGTCCCAGTATCATGAGCCAGTCTTGTTTCTTTCATGCAAAAATAAGCCAATAGGAAAATGCGACTTTATTGACGGGAATGTTGCGGCTCTCTCTGTCGGTAAAGCTTTGTCGGTGTTGGTTATTTCATGTCATCGCGTCCTTTCGTGTGTCATTTCTAGCTATAAACTGGGGAGCTGTGAAGTTGGCGCAGCAGATTTCGCTTGATCATGGCTTTGAAATATGGAAGACCATTAAGGTTATTAACGCATGGCCGGGTACTTAAAGTTGTTTCTTCAGCCCAAATCAAGCATAAATTAGAAATTGATGCAGGAATTTTAGCATATTATTGTAAGTGCACAATGAGTGATACATCCCCAAAACAGTCTAAAACTATTTTGAGAGTTAAAAGTTTGCAACAATTTGCATTCCGAAAAATATCCATCACAAGTTACAGCGCTTTCAAGATCGTCCTCGCCAGAAGAATCAGAAGAGAATAGATTTGTGTTTTCGGCGGTAAAACCGGCAGGGCTAGCTCTACGCAATGCTGTCTCCATTTCCTGTTTGAATTCTTCAGCGTCGTCTTTTCTCGTCCAGCATTAATTGTGTACATCATAATAAAGCTGACGATGTTTCCAGAATGCGGTCCTAGACAGATATTCGTTGCAATGCCCGTACAAGTCTACTTTGTTCTCGCAAGCGATGCATTATGCTACTTAGTTTCTGTTTAAAAATAGTCAGACTTACTATCGGCCGGAGTAATCGGCCGGGAAAGATACTGGGTCCCAGTATCATGAGCCAGTCTTGTTTCTTTCATGCAAAAATAAGCCAATAGGAAAATGCGACTTTATTGACGGGAATGTTGCGGCTCTCTCGGTCGGTAAAGCTTTGTCGGTGTTGTTTATTTCATGTCATCGCGTCCTTTCGTGTGTCATTTCTAGCTATAAACTGGGGAGCTGTGAAGTTGGCGCAGCAGATTTCGCTTGATCATGGCTTTGAAATATGGAAGACCATTATGTTGTTCTTCTTCAAAGAATTATAGACGAAAATACACGCTTGCGAGAGGCAATAGAAGCGCGGGACATCGAACAGAAACGTGTACTGGAAGAACTGTCAGCAAAATTCGAGAGCAACAGTACCTGGACGCCGACAAGAACCACTGGCAGGAAAAGAAAGAGAACGATTGCCGTTTCCCCGCAATGCCGTGTAAGTGTTTCATAGTTTTCATTTTGTAATCCACATTAGTTATCGATCAAGGAAAACTGTCACAATTTTTGATGTGTTATTACGACATATCATCTATACACGTACACGTGGTTGTTTACGGGTTTTAGTTTATTGCTTTCAGTTTCATCAGATCTTTTGCTACCCTGGTTGGTCTTTTATAATCAAGTATTCCAGAAATTCTGTTATCTTACATGTAACCGTAATTTACCGTCGGATAGGCGAAGTTAAAAAAACTATTCTTACTCGTTTACACTGAAGTACCGATCTGAGATGACAGCGGCGAAGTGACGAGGCAAGCGTGTGCACTTCCGCGCGCGAGGGAATGGGAGCCCTAACATTTCCACAGAACTAGCGTCCAAATGGCGCCGATTTAAAATTTCCGGAATTGTTTTCGGAATGATTTCCACACAGGTCCCTACTTCATTATGCATGCTGTAGCCGTACGGTTTCGTTCTCAGAAAACAAGAAATGTTTGCAAGCGCACTTCCCAAGACATTAATTCAACTACAGCATGCATAATGAAGTAGGGACCTGTGCGGAAATCATTCCTTGTTTTCTTTTCGTAAGGAAAAGGCACAGACGGGACGGCAAAGGTTTTACTTGTATGACAGCCCTAAATAAATTATTCTGAAACATATTTTTTAACGGAAGAGTGGTCTTGGTAATAACAGTTAATTTTTAACTCGAAGTAGAGCATTTTGAAAAGTGAAACATACAGTTTGTCCTTGTCCCAGCAGTGCAAACGAACATCTCCCTGTTTATATATAAATAAATATATATATATATTATATATATATATATATACATACATACATACATACATACATACATACATATATATATATATATATATATATATATATATATATATATATATATAATAATAATAATCAGCAATTAAATAATTACTGATTTTAATATTTTTATTTATAGCAAGACTTTAGAAAGATGTATAAAGTCCTGAAAGAAAATGAAACATTTAAGCCTGGCTTCATTTTGGATGAGAGGTAATCATAGTCTTTCTCTTTGTAACATGTGATCAGGCATTGTAACTATCAAACGGCTGTTGGTGTTAATTTCAGGACTCATATATCCAGTAGGTGTATAAAAATACACAATAATTTGGTTGTACACGTACAACGCATTTAAATAGAAATTTGTTTGGAAGAAGGGTGAGCTTGTGCTTGCATAAAACTGACAAGTTATTTCTATGACAAGTTTTGAGTGGGCTTACAGGGCATTTACTGAAACCGGGGCCATCCAGGCATTGAAAACCAATCAGATGGCAGGAATGAAACAATACTGATTCCAACATTTTCAAATCCAGCTAATCAAATGTCCTATTTAATTCAAATCCAGCCAATCGAATGTCCAGAACAAAATGATCACATCTCAACTTGTTCATTGTGATGCTTACATGACTATGGTGTTGCTTATCAATAAATTGTGAAGCTCAAACATTAAGTTGAAATCTATTGTTTCAGTTCTGCCATCTGATTTGTTTTCATTCTCTGGGTGGTCCTGGTTTCAGTAAACACATTGTAAAATGAGGAAGATTAACATTATCACTTTAGACAGATTATTACACTATTAAAGAAGTTGAAGGGCCAGTAACTAGAATCAACCAATCCAATTGCTCCATTGCCAGTGCATTATTTTATATAAATTTCTAAATATCAGACTGAAAAGATACTGTCCCAAATGATCCTGTGCATGATTTTTATGCAGTAATACCTTACAAAAGTTGAAAAGAAAGCTGTATTAAATGAGAAGCCCCCTCATACTTTAGAAGGTTTGTAAGCAGCATCTATTGGGGTGAATTTTCAGTTGTGTAATAAATATGTTATTAACCTCGCTTGCTGGGGAGACATTATATTGGCCCTCAGTCTTTGTTGTACGGACCTCTGGCAGATAATATCCCAGTACATCCCTCACACTTGTTGATGAGATGTATTAGAGTGTATAATTATCTTCTTTTATTGAAATGTTTCCTTTCCCGCAGATTCACATCAGAGAAAAATCAAACTGTCACCAAGACAGTGATTGAGGCAGTGGTGGGTGATTACTGTGGAGCTGTCTTCACTGGAATTGCTTTCCTACGTTAGGGTGCAACCCCTACATTTTAACTGCCACAATCTGCTTAACTGGGGGGGTAGTATTTTTTGCTGTAAATGCAGTAATCTTGTTTCTGGGTGAGAGACAGTTAACAATAATCGCTGCAAAATTGTGAATTAGATCTATGGGAAATGATAAGACAGGAAAAATCTTTCAATTCTGAACTTGTATTGTAATCCTGCCATATTTTTTATCTAAAAGCTAATGATATTTTCATTTTCTGTCCAGAAAATCCAGGAGACTTTCATCTTTGAAAGCCATGCCATGGTCTGTGGAAAAGAAGAAGGAAATCGAGAAGGCAGTTGGCAGCATGGATTATACTAGTTCAGATGAGTCTGACTGGTCAGAAGATGAGAATGGTGAATCAAGACATTGTGGCTTCCTTGTGAAAAAGTTGTGAAAAAGAACACTTGTAGAGGTCTCCTGAATATTGACTAAAATGATAAACACTGTTGTGCATAAACTTTTATCCTTTGTGTTTGTTCCAGTTAAGATTTAGAAGCCAGGCCATAGACAACAAAAAGTACATGAGATGATTTGCAGTGATTATTTAGATGAATATAAATTTATTTCTTTTCTTATAATTGGTTGCACCTTTGTAACCGTACTTGTGGGAGTAAAATCAAGCTATGTTGATTGATGATTATTTTATATTTTCATATTCCTGAGAACGTGACCAACTGATAACATTTTTGTTATGAGTATTCGGTAATTTTCAGTAACGGATGTATTGTGAATAAATGGAGTAATAAAACAGAGCTGACACCACTTTGTAACAAATTTATTAATGGATTTTGGGTGAGCTCGCTGCATTTTAAGACGAATAAGCCCACGAAATTTCTCCCCGATCTTCATAAAATATTTTGAGCTAACTCTTGATCAAGATTTTAGCTTCCTGCGCAACAATGGCAGGCTAAAGTCGGGTTTGGGAGCGTGATACTGGTGAACTTTGTAAGAAGAAAAAACAATTAATGCTCTGTAAAGTTGCGTAAATTAACCTTTACAGTGCCTTTAAACTGGATTTTCGCTGTTGTTTAAAATCGACTTTACGACACACTTACGCCAGATTTACGTCAAGCGTTAAGCTGTTCTTTTACGCAACTTTACGCCCTCCATTAAAGGTAGCGTAAAGCTCAACTTTACGTTTCGTAAAGTTAGCGTAAAGTCACGTATATCCATACTTTACGTTACGTTTACGTGGTCTTTATGCCAACGTAAATTTGCTTTTTCATGCTGTGAAGCTATTCAGCCATCAATATGCTCAAGAGATGATTAGTGATACCCGATCCACAGTTTGGGTGAACAGATTGCCCGCCATCATGAAGACCCTCAACAGTGAGACCACCCGTATTACTGGTAAAGAGCCTGACAAAGCTTTGAAAATGGACTCGATTGGCACCAAAACTCCAGACTACAAGCGACCTGTGGGGTTGAATGAGAAGAGATTACCTCCAGATGTTCAAGTCAGATATCTTTATACCCCCGGTGAAGATGAAGGTGGGGACAAACGAAGGGCTACTGATCCCATATGGAGTCTTGAAGTCTATGATTTGGCTCGAACCATAATCGAACCGGGTCAACCAGTCTTGTATTATTTGAGTGGAGGTCCAAAACGAGGATTCGTTCGCGAAGAGCTTCAATTTGTACCTCAAGACACCAAATCACCACCTTCTAGCGTCCTGAAATGACCATGTGCATAAGTGTTTACCCCGTCTTCCATTATCACACGTTTATCGTCCTCGCGTGATAATGCAATCTTGTTAATTGTTTCAGTATAGATGTCATGGCTATGACTCCTTATGGTGTTCATCTTCCGTCTCTGGGATTGGCCACTGAAAAGGCAAGTCTTGTAATCCTGGAAACTTATGCTTTTGCTGACCACTGCCTTGTTAACACCCTTACACTTCTTGACTTCCTTCTCCTTGTCCGTCTTGAAAGCATACAGTTTAGCCCTCAGACCCACAAATTCCGTGATCTGTTCACCACCAGCCTCATCTTTGAACATCCCTCCAACGATTTTGTTCACTCCGGTCTCAATCCCGGATGGATGGTCCCTTGGGTAGTTGCTGGTGTCAAACTTGTCTCTCACATCTGGACTGATATCCCTGTAAAAGTCCTCAGTCTCTATCACATAAGCTAAGGAATCCGTGTCTGTGAACAGCAACTTGGCCTTCTCCCCATACTTGGGCTTTATGTACCTGTAATGGAAATCGTACATGACAGTCTTGCTCAGATCCAGAATGGACAACCCCAAGTAAATGGGCTTATCAAAGACCAATCTCGTTCTCTTCATGTGGAAGGCGGTCAGATCCTCGCAAAAGATGTTCCTATGATGGAAGTTTGGCTTCACAATCAACTTACGCGCTTTCTTCTCATCAGTAACCAACTGGATATCCACCCTCTTCCTAATGTTCTCCATGGTCTTGCCAAACACTGAGTTGTTCAACTTGAAGAAGTCCTTTTCGAAATCATTCTCAGCCCTGGCTCTCAAACTATTGTTCAAGTCAATGTAGGACCTCAGCCATTCCGACTCCTCGAACTTGATCCCTCTGTGTACCTTGGTTAACTTCAAACCCAACGACAAATACTGTTTCAGAGCTTCGTGGTGTAGAATGTACTTCTTCTTGTCCCTCAAATTGGGAACCAACTTAACAACCCCATCAACATCCAACCTCTCTGGGGCTAATGGATAATCATTATGAAGATCGTGTAACTCCAACGGGTACTCCAAGTCCACCTCTAATATGCATGGATGGTTCCTCCAATCTGTCAACTCTTGATCACTCATCCACTCAAACCCATGGGTTGGTAAAGCCTTGGTCATTGCATAGCCATAGAGCCCATTAGCATCCAAATATGTGATGTACTTTGTAGGCAGCCTGGGATTATAATTCTTCATATATCGATTATTGGCCTTCCCATACCTCGTCGAGATCGTTGATATTCCACCTCTAATACCGTTCTCTACCATAATCAGCATATCGGGATCCCTCAAAAGCTCCAACTCAACCTTGGTGATCTTCAACGTGGCATCCCAAGCCAATCCAGGCGCAGTATAATGCCATGCTGGATCCAACCCGTAATTCTTCATACAAACCCCTCTGAAGTTCTCAAAGACAACAGAATCACATCTGTTTTGAGATACAAGTCATGATAATCCCTAAAACTTCTCATACCAAAAGTCTCCCACACGTTTCCAGCATGTTGATAATCCTCATCTGTTATGTTAGTGTCGTATAATATCGAATAGAACTCATCCTTGGGTGGTAGACTGGACACTTGTAACTTGTCAAAGCCATCAAACCAATCATATGGAAACACTCCCTTCCTAGCCAAAAGATCAAAGTTTGCCCCTTCATAGTATCTCGAGAGGTTTGCCAAAGACTCTCTCGGCAAGTTGTCAGCCAATCTAGCCAACACACTTGCCATGAACCTAAAACTGTCTATAAATCTAATGGTGCGTTTAATCTGAACCTCCTTCTCCTTACCATCCTCCTTCTCCATGAACTTTTCAACCTCTTTGGTAAATGAGATGTACTTTTCATCGTTGAGTGGAATACAATCAATCTTACCCTCTGACACTCCCATCTTCTTGATAAACAAATGGCTATCGTATCCAGACAAGTTGTGGAATATGACTGGGAAGAACTTGGGGGTGCTAAATTCCAGGTTGCATTTTCTGTGAGCTACTCCTCTGTACCTGCCTGTAAAATGACAATGGTCGATCACCTTATCTCTACCCAATTCACCTTCACAAATATGGCAATGAGTAGCCTTTCTATAATGCATGTTATCGAGAATCGTCATTTTGAGCTTCTTTTCAGACTTGAATTGATCATAAATCTTCTTGATGTCCTCCTCCAAACTTTCTTGGAACATTTGTGGTATGTCATCCTCAGGTGAATTGGCTGTTCTCGTCACCAACTTGGGCTCAAAGATCCCATCATCGAAACACTAATTGATAAGGTAACAGAAACCTGATGGCTTGTGCTTCTGATATTGATTCGTGAAGCTATCCCTATCATCCGGGGAACAAGTGTCTATCTTCTCCGTGAAACACTCAAAATCAGCATAGATCACAAATGGCACTTGCATCTTTCGTCTGTGGTTCTTGAAAGTAATGTACTTTGGGCTGCCATCCTCTTCCATGGGCATCTGGACTTTGACTGCCTCGTTGTTTAGGCAGTACTCCATATGTTCATCCAACGACTTTTGAGAATTGAACGAGTTTAAACAATTATCACAATAGAAACGGGCATGCTCATTCTTATTATACTCGATAAGTCTTGACATGTTTTTGATCCAACAGTAATGATTTGTCTCTTCATCTGATATCAAGAGTAGGTTTATCTTTTCCACCCCTGACTTGTTACTACGCCTGATTAGGGTTGGCCCTCCATTCTCATAACCAAGGATGTTGATCCCATATGGGTTCTGCCTTTCAAATCTATCTATCTGGGTTGTACTAAGTGCTGCCACTGGAAACTCTATTCCTGACCAATCGAGCTTCTCTGAGTTTTCTCTCATCTCTTTGTTTAGTCTCTCAGGATGAACCTCTACAAGGAATACAGCGGATGTCACTGCCCATTTGAAGCACTCCTGATCTTTCTCATTCTTGACATTGATGATTGCCTTCTTAGCAGCTAATTTGGGTGGTAATTTAATATATGAGCTTCCAGAAAACGGTTGAAATGGGTTTACATGGATACGAAAGTCAATCACACTTTCAAACACCCATCCAGAGCGCTCATTCTCGTATTTCTGCACCAATTCAACAAGTCTAGCTTTAATGCTATCAAACATAGCAAGTGTATCTGTTGAATCTGTCACTGTCTCCATCAGTGAATGGAAATGACCCTGACTCCGCTCAGTAACACGATTATCCTGGTTGTTCCTCCTCATGAATCCACATGAAAGAATACACTTCAACTTGAATGGCTTCCTAAGTCCATACAACAAACTACGAAACGGTGTCCTAACCTTGCTGAGGAATGAGGTTGGATCATATCCAGCTCTTCCCTTCACTATGTAAGTCCTCAAAAAGCCTCTCAGAGCCGTTTCATGTCTTTCAGGGATAAAAAGCTCAGGTTCCCTTCTAACCACATCAGCCGCCCTTCTTAATCTCTTGGTGATGGCCCTCTTGTTTGGATCTCTAACATTAGATCTTATCCAATTTGTGGTCTGGATAATTTCACGCCTGGCAGAAGCAATAGCCCTTCCATACGAAGCTCGGGCGGGTCTTGTTCTTGTGGGTCTAACTGGGCCAGGGATTGGAACATTAGCTTCAACCACTCGTGGGTATCCGACGGCATTAATGAGAGCCGCTTTACGCATGTTGCCAAAGCCTTGAACACCAGACTTCTTGGCCATGGTTCGTAGTATCTTCACTGTCAAGTTCTCGGGTTGTATATCAGATAACGATGTGAGCATTTTTAGCCTTTCTGAATCCACGAACACTCACACCAGCTCTTTTGGCTATTGACCTCAAGTCTTTCACTGTCAAGTTCTCCATAGCATCAATTGTATGTTGAAATTACAATCTCTAAGCCAACCACTATGGTATTGAAAATCTTGTTTAACTTTTATACTTTTGTAACACGATACATGTTACAAAAGGAATTTCACGTAATTAACAATCTATATTTATTCAACAAATTCATTCAAAATACTTTTTTCATCTTCGTCAAAACACCAATCAACCGCTCGACTTGGATGCCAAGCTACAGGCATTAACTCATCATACAAATCTTCATAAAAAGTTCGCTTGTGTTTTAACCAATCATCATCTTCTACTAAAATACACATACCATAAATACACTCTTTGCCTCCATTATCTTCAATAATAATATCATTTAATCTTTTAATAATGTAGTCCAAATCGAAAACAACAAAATTTTCAAAATATATAATATTAGCCATACCATCCATCATCTTAAAACTTCCGTTCTTATCAGACTCCGAAAAATACACTTCTGTGGGATGCCTTAAGAATGGACTTTCAAAGCAATGAATATAAAAACGAATATCACCTTTATACCTGTAATTTCTATGAATCCATTTAAGCACTACACATTCATTTCCCTTAATCAAATCATGAATATTCAAAGCTTTTTTGAGGTCAAACCTCATACACTCAACTCCATATCCATCCACTTCTAAACTTCCAAAGTTAATTTGCATATTGTCACTCTCAAATCTCATGTTTGCCATTTCGTTTGCGTATGTCACGCACTACCAACCTCGACCCAAAATCCCACTTTACCAACTCGACCCCCACCCCACCCCCCAAAGGACATCGACGATCCACTCGAAAAAATTGACACCTTAAAGAAAATCATCGATCAAAAATCAGACAAAGTTGAAACCCAACTAATTAATTATGCAAAAACTTTTTGACCACACCCATCTTACCCGACCACGCCCAACTTGCCCGACCACGCCCAACTTGTCCCAGAACCGGCTGTTTGCAACTACTTAGTGCAACTCATGACTCACCTCATACAAAAATACAAATAAAACATGAGTAAATTTACTGCAGCATGAGTGTAAAACAGCGAGGAATAATACAAGTCTAAGGTGAGTCGTTTACTGTTTTTCCCTTTAAAAGAGTTAAATCGATGAGCTCTGTGCGAATGAGCCAGATGAGCGGTAGTAATGTTTTCTCGTATTGCGTACACTTAGCGATTTCTCACTGTACCTGAAGTACACACAGCTACAAAAAATGCATATTTCATTCGCCGCTAACTAAACTGATATAATGGTGACAAAAATTCGTATGAAAAAGTTCAACGAGAGAGAATTCCTAAAGGATTTAAAGAAGAAATCGTGGAACGACGGTGCCACAATGGCAATATTAATCCCAATGACATGTGAAAAACATGGAAAGGCTCTCTGAATGTGTCGCGGTTTATGATAAACATGCACCTCTAAGGCCCTGTTTATACGTCGCATTTAATGACGCGTATTTTTCGTCTGGGAGACGAAATTAATGTATGTTCATTTTAGAAGTCGAATATAATTTCGATGTCTTTATGTGCCCGCATTGACTTTTATCAGCGGAGAGCTTCTAAAAACAACATGGCGGCGTTCAGAGCGGCAGTGATGCTAGGTCTGGCGAGGCGAAGGCGTAGGAATTTGTCTTTTCAGGTGGCAACGCTTGAAGCAGTAAGACGAAAATTCAGGCTTCGACTGCTATCTTTATTATGTTTATTACTGCACCAAGTGGGAGAAGAAGAGGAACGTTTTCGTAGTGTCCGAAGGTGTGAGAGAAACGCTGGGTGGTGGGAAATGGTGTGGTCAACTTATGATAATTCAAGATTCAAGAAAACCTTCCGTGTGACACGCCAAACATTTTGCTATATACTTGAGAATATCAGACAGGACATCACAAAGGATCAGCTGACTGAAATGCCAATTTCTCCAGAGTGCAGATTAGCAATATGTCTTTATCGGCTTGGGAGGGGTGATTACCTGTACACAATAGCAGAATTGTTTGGCGTTGGGTTAGCAACTATCCATGTCATTGTTAAGGAAGTCTGCGAGGCAATCGTTCAAGGCTTATGGAGGAAGTCAGTGACAAATCATTTCCCAACTTCTGAGCAGGATTTTACAGAGGCCATGGTGGACATGAACCAGTTTTGGCAATTCCCTTGGTGTTGGGGAGCAATTGATGGTTGCCAAATCCCAATTCAGTGCCCACCTGGTGGAGAGGAAACTTGTAAAGAGTACCATAACTTTAAAAACTTTTTCTCTATTGTTATGATGGCCATTGTTGATGCTACAGCAAGATTTATGTGAGAGAGTATATATTTGCGCACCGAGCACAAAAATTTTATCAAGATTTATCAGAGATTTAACAAAGGATTTAACCAAGGATTTTTGTTATGATTAAAAAAATTTTATCAGGAATTTATCAGAGATTTTATCAAGGATTTTTGTTCTGATTAAAAAAAAATTTATAAATTTTATCAGGAATTTATCAGAGATTTTATCAGAGATTTTTATCATATAATTTTTTTAAAATTGATTTAAAGAAATACAAATATTTACTAATAATTGAATAATGGAAAATCTAAAAGTTGTAGAATTGAAAGCTATTGCTCGAGAGCATCGTGTTGAAAAATGGTATAAAAAGCGTAAAGCAGAACTCATCAAAGCGTTGCATGATATAGGCATCACTACACCACCAATCCCTACGTCTAGAAAAAATATACCCAACCAACCACAAAGACCCATCCCAGTCTCTAGAAAAAATATATCCAACCAACCACAAAGACCCATCCCAGTCTCTAGAAAAAATATTCCAAACAAACCACAACCTACACCAATCCTTACACCTAGAAAAAATATTCCAAACAAACCACAACCTCCACCAATCCCTACGCCTAGAAAAAATATACCCAACCCAGTCCCTAGAAAAAATATTCCAAACAAACCACAACCTCCACCAATCCCTACGCCTAGAAAAAATATCCCAAACCAGTCACAAAGACCTATCCCAACCCCTAGAACTAATATTGTATCTGATTTTATAGATAGTAGCAATAAGTTAGTGAAAACCATCCCTAAAACAAAGAACAAAACTTTTAATTGGATAAAGAATGAGGCACAGGAAGTTTTAGATCAAGTTGAGTCTGTTGATGAAGCGCTTACGATTCTAATCAATAAAAATATCTCCAAACTTACTAATGAAAAACCACTCCAACCTAAAAGACAGGTAAATATATCTGAGAGTGTTAGAGATGAATTGAATGAAAAAGTAAATCACTTAACTCCAAAAGAATATGAATCAGCGATGATGGGCTATCTGAAAACCTATAGGATAGATGGACAGGAAGGTTATGATCCTAAAACGTTCATCAATAAAATCAAACAAAAAGTTCTAAATCTTATTAATCAGCAAAAGAAATCAATCAAGTTGAAATCGATTAAGGTTAAATTTATCTTAACATGTAAGTTAATAAAAGAGTCTCTACTAAAAAACCGGGTTGATGAAACTTCAAAATTCTTTCATTCACTTGTAGAAATAATTGATGAATCAACTGATTTATCTGACTTATTCGATACTATGGCTAATAAAATACTTGTAGAGTTTGAACGATTTATATTTAACGGCTACGGTTGGAAATTCAACCATGTGGAATATTTTGATATCTACATCGACCCCTTTGAACCGCTTTCTGGAAGTTCCTATATTCCACTACCATCAAAATTAGCATACAAGCAAGCAATCATCAATGTTAAGAACGAAAATGATAATGAATGTTTTAAGTGGGCGGTAACCTCCGCTGTGTTTCCTAAAGAGAAAAATGCTCAAAGACTAACTAAACAAATGAGAGAAAATTCAAATAATTTTGATTGGTCAGGAATAGAGTTCCCCGTTGAATGGAAACATATTGATAAGTTCGAAAAGCAAAACCCATACTATACGATTAACGTCCACGGATTTGATAAAGATAAAGGTGAAGTATACCCTCTAAGAATAAGTAAGAAACAAAGAGGTTATTTGATTGAATTACTTCTAATATCGAATGATGAAGAAAATCCCCACTACTGCTGGATAAAGAATTTTGATAAACTTGCATCCTCTCAAGTCGATAATAATCATCACAATCGCAAATTTTGTCGTAGATGCTACAACTCATTCCACTCCAAAACCTCATTAGAAGAACATGAAGAATACTGCAACTCATACAAAGAAGTTAAGATTGAAATGCCTAAAGATAAAGATGGAAATCCTAAGTATATTAAATTCAATAATTATAATAGAAAAATGCAAGTACCATTTGTTGTATATGCAGACTTTGAGAGCTTTACAGAGAAAATACATACCTGCTCTCCAGATGAAAGTAAAAGCTTTACTAAACAATACCAGAAGCACAAACCATCTGGATTCTGCTATCTCATAAAGTGCTTTGACGATAACATATTTAAACCCAAGCTTGTACAACACACTGCTAAATCCTCAGACGATGATATGGCACAGATGTTTGTAGATACATTGGAGGAAGATATTAAGAAAATTTATAATGAGATTATCAAATGTAATAAGTTAAAATTTTATAAGAAGGTGGAGGATATGCCGGAAATGGATAAAAAAGACTATAAAAATGCTACTCATTGTCACATCTGTGAGTTTGAATTGGGAGAAGATAAGGTATTAGATCATTGTCACCTTACAGGAAAGTATAGAGGAGCAGCTCATAATAAATGCAACTTAAATTATAAGATTCCAAATTTCTTCCCAGTTATCTTTCACAACCTATCTGGATATGACTCTCATCTTTTTATCAAGAATCTTGGTACATCAGAAGGTAAAATAAACTGCATACCTAGTAATGAGGAAAAATATATTTCTTTCACAAAACAGATTGTCGTTGATACCTTTATAAATGAAAAAGATAAGCAGGTTGAAGTGAAGCGAGATATAAGATTCATAGATTCATTTAAATTTATGGCAACCAGTCTTGACAGCTTAGTTAATAATCTACCAAAAGAATCTTTCAAAAACATCACAAGATACTATGAGGGTGAGAAATTAGAGTTATTGTTGAGAAAGGGTGTATTTCCATATGATTGGTTTGATGGATTCAATAAACTAAACGAAACCAAACTTCCGTCAAAGGAGGCATTCTATTCAAAACTAAACGATGAAGATATAACAGAAGATAATTACCAACATGCTAAAAAGGTATGGGAAACCTTCAATATGAAAACAATGAGGGAATATCACGACCTATATCTTAAGTCAGATGTACTCCTGTTAGCTGATGTCTTTGAGAACTTTAGAGATGTTTGTAGTAAAAACTATGGATTGGATCCTGCTTGGTATTATACAGCACCTGGACTAGCTTGGGATGCAGCATTAAAGTTAACGAAAGTGAAGTTGGAGCTTTTAACTAACATAGACATGTTACTTATGGTTGAGAAAGGCATTAGAGGAGGTGTATCTATGATCTCTACAAGATATGGTAAAGCTAACAACCCCTACATGACAAACTTTGTTTCTAACTTACTCATAAAGTATATTGCATATCTCGACTCAAACAATCTCTATGGTGGAGGAATGAGTAAACCACTCCCTACTCACGGTTTTAGATGGATGAATGACCAAGAGATTACAGATTGGAAAAATATCCCATGCATACTCGAGGTTGACTTAGAATATCCTCATCACCTTCATGATTTACATAACGATTACCCACTAGCTCCAGAGAGACTTGTTGTTAATAAGGTTGAGAAATTGATACCAAACCTAAATGATAAGGTAAAGTATGTTGTTCATCATGAAACCCTAAAAGTTTATGAAAGACTAGGATTAAAAGTAACTAAGATTTATAGAGGTATTACATTTGAAGAGTCAGCTTGGTTAAAACCATACATCGACTTGAATACCAACCTCAGAGCTAAAGCAGCCAACGATTTTGAAAAAGATTTCTTCAAGCTGATGAATAACTCTGTCTTTGGGAAAACAATGGAAAACATTAGAAAAAGGGTAGATGTACGATTGGTTACGAATAAAAAAGATGTGAAAAAATTAATATCAAAACCTAACTATAAGCATCGTACTATATTTTGCGAAAATCTGGTAGCCATTCACAAGAAGAAAACAAAGATAGTATTCGATAAACCTGTTTACTTGGGTATGTGCATTCTAGATTTAAGTAAAACAATAATGTATAACTTTCACTATAATTATATCAAACCTAAATATGGTGAAAAAGCAAAATTGTTGTTCACAGATACAGATAGTCTTGTATATGAGATAGAAACAGAAGATTTCTATAAGGATATCAGTCCAGATGTGAGAGAAATGTTTGATACTAGTAATTATCCTAAAAACCATCCATCAGGTATCGAGACAGGTGTTAACAAGAAAGTTATTAATATGTTCAAAGATGAAGCTGGTGGTAAACAGATAGCTGAATTTGCATTGTAGGTCTGCGACCCAAGCTATACTCATTAAGGATGGATGGAGGTGAAGAAGAAAATAAATGTAAGGGAATGAAGAAGACAGTCGTAAAAAATACCATATCATTTAATGATTACAATGATTGTTTATTCAATAAAAAACCTCAGATGAGACAGATGAATTTAATTAAAAGTGATAAACATAATGTTTATACTGAAACTGTTAATAAAGTTGCACTATCTGCTGATGATGATAAGAGAATCATTTGTGAAGATGGTATACATACTTTTGCCCGCGGACATTATCGTTTCAAAACAGAATTTGGTGGTAACTCAGTATCATATGGTACAACCTGAAGTTCTTCCCTCACAAAACCACGTCTCGGACCATCTAGTAAATAATACAAAACTGGTTGATTAGATGAAACCACACTACGTGATAGATCATAAACCTGAATACTCCAGATTGGATCAGTGGCTCGTCTTCGTTCACCACCCTCAAGTTCACCCGGAGCAAGTAAGTATCTAACTTTAACACCAGGTGATAGTCTAACCTCATCATGTCCAACAATGCAACTCGCTTATAATTTGGAGGATTAATATCAACCTCTTTAAGTCTTATGGCTTTATCAGGCTTTTCCCCAGTAATTCTCGTTGGAACACTATTCAAAGTTTTCAAAATGGCTGGTAATCGTTTTACCCATACTCTAGACCTATCATTACTAATCATTTCTTGTGCATATTGATGACTAAATAGTTTTTCTGATAATGTTCTATTTGCTCTTTCAACAAATGCTTGAGCCCTATGATTTCCAGCTTCAGACCGTTGTATGGTTACATTATGTATGTTCATAAGTTTTGTCACATCACCCATAAATTCTCTTCCAGGATCAACAATTAATGTTTTAGGATATTTTAACTTTCTGGAGTAAATATTAGTGAAGGCTTTTGAAATCTCATTACTTTCTTTTGATGTTAATGGTTCCGCATCTTTGTATCGACTAGCTATATCAATAACAACCGGAGCATATCGATATGTCTTTCTTCCTACTCTATCATGTGGTAAAAATAATAAATCCGCTTGGTGAATCTGATTAGGCTTTTCAATATTCCAATGAGGTCTAGGGATATACTTTGGAGCTGGTAGATAGATTTGCCATAGAGCCTGTTTCTCAAGCCATCTTTTAGCCTCATCTTCACTTACTTTTGCTTTTTCAGATAATTTTGAAATTGAAGAATATCCTTTCCAATATCCATAAGTTGAATAATATATTTTTGATAATATGTTTTCGTTACTCATTTAAAGAATACTTCACCCATCCTTAAAATAAAAATATGTCACAAGCTATATCCGAAGAAATTAATCCAAACAGGATTCCACTAGAGCCTCTAGGTTTGAAAGCGGAATCTTCATTGAATCGAATTACACTAAATCCCTCATCCGCAAGTCCTGGAGAAACCTTATATATAAATATTCCACAACTTTCTCAGAATGTAGTGATTGTACCAGGAAGTGTATCTCTATTATTTGACTTGACTGTTAGTGGTCATGCTAATAATACCCTTGTGAATAACGTAGGAAGTAACCTTGTATCCAGATTTAGGGTTCTTTTTGGTGGAGAAACACTACAGGATACTCAAAGATACGATCTCTTTCAAACCTACCATGACTTATACTTATCAGCTGAAGATCGTCAGAATGGAATAAAACAAGGTATTTCTTCTGAAAACATGAGGAAGCTTAGAACAAATGCTGGTGATAAGGTAACATCAGGAAATGCCAAGGAAGTAACTCTTTCAGCAGTATACAACACCAAGTACCATATACCACTCAACCATCCTATTCTCAACAATCATGGGGTTTTCTATCCAATTAAAGGCGTTACCTCATTCACTAATCTTTGAGATTACACTAGCCCCAGTTTACGATATTGTTGTTTATTCTGACACGGTCAAAACCCCATCTTATAAAATCACAAACCTTGAGTTGGAATATGCTTGTATCTCAAGTGAATACTTAGCTAGTGAGGCTCAGTCAGCTTATCAGGTTGGTAAAGTATTCTTTTACGAGAATGTTATTCTTCACAAAACTTTCACCATATCCAGACCTAATGACAGTGTTATAAACGAGCACATTAATTTACCGAGGAGGTCAATGACAGGGATATTATGCTTGTTCACAGAGGATCACACTGGAGGAGCACGAGATTCTGAAAAGTTTGCCAATCCGAATATTACATCAATCGACATTAACGTTGACGGTATGCCAAACCGTATCTACTCTAAGGGAATGAAACCGTCAGACTTTTGGGATTCGGTAATGAAACGTTTCGGTAAAGAGGGTGTAAAGATAAATGATTTTTATAGCGATAAGTTTGCTTTATGGATTGACTTGAGAACTCACCATGACAATAGTATTCATGGGGGAGGTATGGCTTTGAACAACACAAGAGATGGAGTAAAACTTGAAATGAAACGACAAGTTGGAGGAACAGGAAATATCACCTGCTACATGTTTGTTGTAGCCGACGCGTTGATGGAGATCATCAATTCAAACTTAAGATCAATTATGTATTAGTTAAAAAGATGGAAGAATTGAGAGATAAAATTCCTTTTCATTGTATTATAACAGGTCCAACAAATTGCGGAAAGACAAAGTACCTCACAGATCAGCTAAGAGGACCCTTCAAAAAAGTGTTTGAATACATTGTTCTCATATGTCCGACTTATGATAAAAATAAAACCTATCATAAATTTGCTCACGGAGATAAACGTTTCTTGGTATTATCACCAGATGCTAGTAATAGCGATGAGATTAACGAGTTATTAACTGATTGTCAAACTTTGTTCTCTGGTACAAATACACTAATAATTTTAGACGACTGTGCTGTATCGAAAGATCTAAAGAAACGCTCAAACAAGTTTATAGATTTAGCATTCTCTGGAAGACATCATGGATTATCAGTGTGGGTTCTCACTCAGCAATTAACATCCATTGCAAAACCATTCCGTGAAAATGTGGCTTGTGTTGTTACTTTCCATAATCCATCACAAAAGGGTATGAAGATGATTTTCGAAGATTATGGAGGTGATTTAGAGTCTGAAACTAGTAAAAAGTTTGTAGAACTACTGAAAACTGAAAAATATTCGAGACTCTGTTTGTGTTTACGTTATCCATTCCAATGTTATTTAGAGATTCCTGCGGTGATTTAAAAGAATCTATTTATTATTAAAAATTAAAAGATGACAAGCGTTGAAGATTTTATTGAAGAACAACCAGAGGTAAAAGATGAGACCAAAGATAATGATGTTGAAATAAAACAAGAATCACTAGCTATTCTCGCATCTCTTGGAACTACAAAGGAATATTTAGGTGTTGATATGAGTCTAGGTGATATAAAGAAACTCACGGTAAAAGATGTTGAAAAATATTATAATCGATACCAGACAGTATTAGGTAAGAAAATTAGTGGTGGATTAGTAGATTCATCTCTTCAATTAGTTTCTCATGTCATTTCTTACATGGTTCCTGTGGATGATATAGAAGCGCTTTGTAAAGACTTGAAGAACGATGAGTTGGTTAATCGTGAACTGACAAACTTTGTAGGTCTCTTAGCATTAAAAGGTGGAAGATTGGTAGCACTTGCTAGCGGACTATTCCAGGTTGCTAAACACATTAAAATCAACAAAATACAAGAAGTTTCAAACACAAATACTGATGATTCTAACAAAACTGAGCAGGTCACTGAGCACAACTGATTTAAAGATTCTTAACTTTGGTAAATAAAATAATAATGTCTGATGAAGTTGTTGAACAAATTACAATGGATCCCATACCTGAAAAGAAAGATCCAAAAAAAAAAGAGAAAGATCCTAAAAAGGTTGCAGCTGGTAAGAAACTAGAAGAATATAACAAAAAAGCTAAAGAAGCGTTGGCTAGGGAAATGAAACGTGAAAAGGAAAAATCGGAAATTAAACAGGAAGAAAATTCCAATGAAGAAGAAGAAACCACAAAACCATGGATTCCAGAGTTATCTTTTACTACTGTGTTATCTATCGTTGGGATAGGGTTTACTGCAGTTGACATGTTTATGAGATATTACAAAAACAGAATAGTTGATTTATCTCACGTTCCGACTAAAGTTCCACCCTCACATACCACTACCCAACCACCAGCCCAATCAACTCCGAAAATAGTAATGTTATGAGGAAAGTAGTTTAAAGGTTTTCTCTATCCTCAATAAAAATCATGTCAACTGAAAACAAACTTGTGAAAACTGTTACCGATTCAGCTGTTATTATAGGATTGGCTGCCGGAGTTGGATATGTAGCTAAAAAGGCTATGAAAGAATCATTCATAAACGATCCCTCCTCAAGTTTTACAAACTATGCTAAATGGGTCGCTGTATTGTCAGGTAGTATGTACCTCAAAAATTATTTGGAAGATCAAAAGATTTTGCCAACTTAAAGATTTTACATATTGATCAATAAATGGCAGCAATAGCAATGATGGTTGGTGGAGCTATTTTGAATGCAACTACCTTTGTTGGTGGTTCATATCTTGCAAAATATCTCTCAGGTGATAAAACAGATGAGGAGCGAATACGACACGATAAGGCAATAGAAAAATATCAAAAAGATTATGCTACATACCAGGAAAAGAGACAGAATCTCATTGATTGGTACTCTCAACAGAAGGATGCTAAACACCAGGCTTCTCAAAATATTTCTAATACCGATGAAGCTTTGAAATTCTATAGTCAGACACATGAACCAAAATTCTCTGATTATTATAGACCTAGTAGCAATCAAAAGATGGGTGAGATTGTATATGTGGGTGGTGGTATGTTGGCATTGGGTTATATGGTTAGTAAATTCTTTTAGTTAATTGTGTGACTAGTTTAAAGATTTCTTACTGACAAGTAAAAAATTATGGCAGAAGGTGGAGATATACCAGACGAATCGTTTAATCCTTTTGATACATCAGCTGATCTAGGTGATCATGATGAGGATAATACACTTTACATGAGTTCATTAGCAAATACATCCACCACTCATCCAATTGACCCTTATGAGGAGGATGAAACTTCATTTGGTGGTATTAATGAAAAACAGCCCTTGTTAGATGATAGGATGAAAGATCAAGATGATGCTGAAAAAGAAATCAAAAATTACTATCCACGTGCAGACACTTCAAAATTCATAACATTTTTCAAAGATATTGGAGATGGAATAAAAACAATAGTTGTTAATTTAAGAAGAGGAAATCCAAGTGATTATGTTCTTCTAGATGGTGAATTAAAATCATTAAAAAATAAAAGTAAAAAACTTCCCGATCAATTGAAAAATGCTTTAGGTCCTAGAGCAGAAGAAGTTGTGGAAGCTAATGATGTTGAAATAGCTAAGATAAAAGAATCACAAAACAAAAAGAAGGAGGAAATAAAATTCCTAAGAAATAAACCGCTGAAGACTCCAGAGGAAAGTAACCGAATAGAGACTTTAGATAGAGAAATTGCTGAGGATGATAATGAAATAGCTAACCGGGAGAGTGAGACTGACCAAATCCAGGAACGAATGTCATTACGGGATCGTGTTAAGGCCATCTTCAAAAAGTACGGTTTCACAGTCTTTGCAGTTGTGAGTGCCGTTGGTGTGGTTATTGGTGTTATTGTATCTAATCTTTCTAAAGGTCTAACCAAATTGGGTAAAGGTGTTGGTAATGGGTTGAAAACGATTGGTAAGAAACTCGGTGAGATATTGCCTGGAATGGTAGGAGCTATCGTGAGCTTTCTGTTCAAGACTGCAGGTGAGGTTATTGGATTTTTAGGTAAGAACGCTTGGTTGTTGATAGTGGCTGTGGTTCTATATTTTGTGGAACAATTTAAAAAGAAGAGACGCTAAGTAAAAAAAAATAATGAATGATACAACGTTTCTATCTATCACTATGCTAACTCCTGAAACAAGAATTTATCTAGATCCACCATTAACTAATGTAAAAGAGATACAATTACAATTTGTTTACCTTCGTAAAGCAAACTATTCAAATCCTTTATACTTAATGTGTGATCTTATAGAGTTAAAGTCTTCATATTCAAATTGTTGTATTCATAACACCCTCAGAGGTGAAAATGTAGAACTTAAACCCTCACAAGTACTAGCTGTTATTCCACCACATGAAAAACATCCTTTTTTAAAAGTTTCACAAACCAAAAATCCTATCAACTACTTTACTTTGTGGATTTTAGATTCAAATGGAAAAAAGCCTGACTTAAATAACGAACCCATCCGAATTCATTTAAAGATATCGTCTTAATCAGAAAAAAATGGAAGACTACAATAGAATTTATCCACAAGTGCCTATTAACGGAGACCCACTTAATTTCAGACTACAAAAGTCATGCGAAGTACTACAAAATCTTGAGAAGGAAATTAAACATTATGAGGATGTTAGGAAAAAATACAATAGAGCAAGAGGAATATTTACTAAAATCAGTGTTGGTAGTGGGGTGGTTTCAATTATCCTATCTGCAAGTGGACTTGGAACCTCTCTTACTGGTTTTGGTGCTGTTGTTGGTATCCCATTAGGAGTTGTTGGAGGTCTTTGTGGTGGTATTTCAGTCGGATTCGGTGCGGCTTCTAAACGACTTTCACAAAAAGTTAGTAAACATGAAAAGACTGTTTCTCTAGCAAAAGCAAAGGTAAACACCATTAACGACTTGGTTTCAAAGGCACTGAAAGATAACGCCATCTCCGACCAAGAATTTTCAATAATTTTAGCAGAGTTAGAAAAGTTTGAAAAACTAAAACTCGAAATCCGTCAAAAATTTCGGAAAGATACTGAAAAAAACTTAAATATGTCTCAGATAAGGAGAGAGGTTCGTGCAGACATATTAAAGGAGCTAACCGTTCCCGCACGTTAAAATTTTCATTTGAGCTTAATATTAGAAAAGAACGGTGTTGATTTAAAAGAATCCTGTTATGAACATAAATAATAAGATGGGCTTATTTAATGATTTTAGAAATAGATATCCAAATGCTGATACAGGTCAATTCGAAGTTGTAGCTGATCCGTATGGTGGTTACATTAAGTGGAGATTTAATGGAACAACAATCATGTCTCATGATGACCCTACTGGAAAAACATGGACTGAAGACCTATCACCCCGTTTAAAAAGACTTTTATGGAAAGATTTAGGATTGAATGATAATGCATTGAGTTCATTCCCAAAGAGTTTAACTATAACCAATCGATCTTATCCAATACCTGCAATTGATTTTGATGACTTTACAAGTGACATAACAAAAATGCTAACCTCACTGGATATATACGTGTCAAATACGAAGAAATTCACAGCAAAGATGAGAAACATATTTACATCCCAAGTTGTGACTTTCAAATTTGGTAAACAGAGTAGAAAATGGTTGAACACACCCGATATGAATTATTGGCCTCAACAACTAAACTTTGCAGTATGGTGTGCGACATCTGGTTGTGGGATAAGTCCTTTTGAAAGTCTAAATTACCCTAAAGTCGTTAGTAGCTTTATCAAGTTTCATGTATATTTCACAATAAGAAGAATATTATATGAATTGAGTCTTCCCTTACCTGATCAGAAACCTTTTACAATAAATAATAATCCATATAATAAAGTCGCATATCAACGATTGTGTGCTGAATTTGGAATTGCTAATAATTCTGATTTTAGATGGAAAAGTGGTAGAAACGGAGGATTGGGTGATATATTTATTGATTATGGTGCTGGATACAATGGAAGAGGTGGAGGAAATCAAAATGTACATATTGTAAGGAATTACGATGTTGAAGCTGATCAATGGCCTGGTGAAGGTGGTAAATTCGCTGATGAAGGAGGTGAGAAGGAAAAGGGTGACCTAATCTCATTCATCCGTAATGACGATTTTGCTGATTTCAAATATGCTTGGTTCATACCAACAAGTGGTCATGGACTCACTAAAGCTGGACTTGGCAGATTGAATCGATCTGTTGAAGCTTTTGTTTACTGTATATTGGGAGCGCAAGTCAACACTAGAAATTCGATTTACGGTAATGGTGGGGGAGCGATCGAGACTCAACAAGAATTCATACATTTATTTGAGAATAGTGTGGTTGAGAATGACATTTCTAGTTCGATCCAAAGGTATCAATTAGCTGTACAGGAAGCGAAATTACGGCTTGATTTAGCTATTGCTCCTGGTGTATGGTTAATGCCTAGTAATATGATAATCAACACTGAAAGCGTGACTGGTTTTAATAACAAGTTGATGAAGGCTAGTAGTGATATGAGTTTTGGAGTAAATAATTCCCTAAACACTGAACCAAAACAGGTTGGAATAAGTCATAACATGGGATCTTCAAAGGTAAAGTTACCTCATAGAACTGAAACGAAACCAAAACCCTCAATGAAAACAGACTCAACGCAAACATACTCAATTCAGACAGACTCAACGCAACATGAAAAGAATATATTAGCATTTATAGTTGTCGCTGGTGGATTAGCGTGGTATCTATTTCGGTAGTTCATGAGTATTTCACGTGATTATGATTGTGTGTAAATTAATGCTCACGTGTAGAACAATAGATTACATACTTTTACGACATAGCAACAAGCAAGTTGGAAAGTAGATTTTAAGTTTACTTTAAAAAGGCTGGTTTCTAACGTCGCTCAGGAATGTGATTACGCCAATGCAAATTTTGTTATGTAACACTGACTTACGTTATATAACATATTGTTTTTGTTAAGGATCGATTCCTCTCAGATGCTGATTATAGAAATTTAAAGGTGAATATGGAGTAATCAAACAAAATGTTGAGCATTACTATGTATGAGTCTGAAACTAGGGTGTATTTGGATCCTCCACTGGAAAATCTTCGTGAGATACAACTCCTGGATTGTAATATAAAAACCAAAAGATTGATTAATTTCAAGGATCAACAGATATTGTTCAATGATAAGAATCAGCCCCTCATAATAATTCTGCCCGGTACATATTCACTGCGTAATATTCAATCGATCTTTCTTAATGATACTGATAGGGAAAAGATAACAATCATTGAGACTGATACTGTTGACTATCTATATTCCAATAAGATCTTCAACATTAAACTTACGAGAGGGTTACAAGTTGGTTTAGGGGTGTCTGAAGTCATAAATCCTGGTAAATTATACCCCATAAATATACAGATTAAGGAACCACTTAGACTTATGTGTAGTATAGTGGATAATAAGTCGTCATATATGAATAACACTCAATATGGAGAACTTGTTAAACTCTCACCATCACACCTACTTGCCAACATACCCTCACAGGATTATCCAACAATTCCAGTTCAAAAATATGAGAGCCTCATAAACCACTTCGATTTAAGCATATTAGACATTGAATGGAAAAAACTTGATCTGAAGGGTTCTCCCATAACTTTAAGTTTAAGATTTAGATAATAAATCCTTGATAAATCTCTGATAAATTCCTGATAAAATCTCTGATATCCTTGATAAAATTTTTTTTTGTTATGTAACACTGACTTGCGTTATATAACTTAATGTTTTTGTTATGCATCTTGTGTTGTGTGACATTCTTTACATTGCGCCCTCTGTTTTTTATGTTTACATATTTGAGATCCTCCACACTCTTTACAGTAAGCTTTTTTTTTATTATGTTCACATATTTGAGATCCTCCACACTCTTTACATTGTGCCCTCTGTTTTTTATGTTCACATATTTGAGATCCTCCACACTCTTTACAGTAAGCCTTATTTTTTTTGTGTTCACATATTTGAGATCCTCCACACTCTTTACATCTTGATTTCTGTCTTCCATGAATACAGTAATAATAATACTTATTAGTTTTTGTTTTATCATCAATAATATTAGTATGTGGTTCTGGAATTGGTAGAGTTTGTGTCTGGTTTGAGATCTCTTCAGGTAAGGTGTTTGGTGGTGTAGTGATGCCTATATCATGCAACGCTTTGATGAGTTCTGCTTTACGCTTTTTATACCATTTTTCAACACGATGCTCTCGAGCAATAGCTTTCAATTCTACAACTTTTAGATTTTCCATCATTCAATTATTAGTAAATATTTGTATTTCTTTAAATCAATTTTAAAAAAATTATATGATAAAAATCTCTGATAAAATCTCTGATAAATTCCTGATAAAATTTATAAATTTTTTTTTAATCAGAACAAAAATCCTTGATAAAATCTCTGATAAATTCCTGATAAAATTTTTTTAATCATAACAAAAATCCTTGGTTAAATCCTTTGTTAAATCTCTGATAAATCTTGATAAAATTTTTGTGCTCGGTGCGCAAATATATACTCTCTATGTGGGTCAGCGTAGGTTTTCCAGGTAACTCACATGATTCAATTATTTTTCAGTCTACACAGTTATGGAGTGATATCACGGAAAAGAAAGTGATCCCTGAAATATCACAAAACATTGAAGGAACAGACATTTATCCTATGATTCTGGGGGATTCAGCTTTCCCTTTTCGTATTTGGTTGATGAAACCTTACTCCAATGCTGTTTTGAGTGCTGAACAGCACTATTTCAACTACCGCCTCAGCAGGGCAAGGATGGTATCAGAAAGGGCTTTTGGCCAGCTGAAGAGTCGATGGAGAGTTCTCTACCGTAAATCATCTTGCCAACCTGATGCTGTTAAATGCATTGCGTTAGCATGTGTTGTTCTTCACAACATTTGTATAGACATGGGTGATTCCCTGCCATCACAGTTAGACTTAACAGAGGATCCAGCACAACATGGGAGAAGAAGCAAGAAGGAGGTCAGAGAACTGCTGATGATGAGAAACAGCACTATGAAGAAGGATAAATCACATCATGCAGAAGAGATAAGAAAAGCACTTCTCAACAAATTTTGGAAAGAAAAAGAAGGGCAGTAATCTGTCAGCCCTAACTTTTCTGCTTTGACTAGATCTTCAAAAAGGAAGTGTTCATATTCAGAGCTAAAAAGTAACAGCATATAACTAATCAACTGTTCAACTTGGAAAGTGCCTTAATTACTTTTAAATTTTTGCTATTTGTCATGTAGAGATTTTCTATTGGCAAAGGAGTTTGCCTGATATAGTTATTAAATAAAGGGAGCATTCTTTAATAAGGGAGTGGGGCTCCAACTAAAACATATGCAACACATTGTGATAGTTAATGTGCAGTTACACTTGTTGAACCACTGAATTAAGCCATTTGAGTATAGCGCATAATATTATTTTTTTTTAACTTTGCATAAGCTATGTTTTTAGTATTTCTTGCATAGGTTTAAAGTCCCTTGAGAAATTGAAAATAATGCTTATGCAAAATTTTGGAAAGACAAAAGAACTATTATTATACTTTTGAAAGTTGAGTTTTCAATTTAGGGTGAAATAATATACAAACATTTTAAGCATATAGCCCTTAAGTATATTATTAACAGCCTCTATGAGGAATTGTTCCACAAGACCTCTGAATTTGGGTGATTATACTTTGATTCTAAATGTTGTGTGGTTTCTCAAGGAAAAAAAAGTCCCAAAGCAATCATAATAAAAGCATGACAGTTGGTATGGTGTGTCTATTGTTTGACAAGACCTTAGGAAACAAATGTGGCCATGTTGGCCAAGCTTTATTGTGGCTTAATAACTATGTTGAGTTCTTTAAAATATCAACTTTGCAACAGACTAAACATATTAAACAAACTAAACATATTAAGAAAGACCTCCAATGTTGTTCAAGGAGTATGTACTCTTTTCAACACCACTGTTTTGATGAAAAGCTTACTATCAAAATATGCCTAAACCAAGTAGAAAATGGAACAAAAATGGGTCTTGCATTTTTTGTTTACCAGATTCCAAAACATGCAAATGTCAGAAAACCAGAGTCAATAAAAGTATTGGGTGAAACCATCAGCAGTCTCAGGGGGGTACATAATTCCCATCTGAGTTTGGTGTCCAGGCACACCATTGTTGGAAAACATAGGTGTGCTGCTATATGCACCATGATGTTGATACTGTTGGAAGGGCTGCTGACCTGAACCCAACAGTATGTCCAAATACCTTTTCTCTTGTTCTCTTGCTAGTTTCATCTCCTCGTGAATGCCTTCCAAGAGCTGTTTTGTTGGGTCATTCTCAATTGCAGATCTTATTAAATCCACAGCTGATGCAATTTGGTCTGATTTATTTTTTTTACCCTTCCTCTTAACTGGTACAAACATGCTCTTCTCAGTGGGCTCCTTTGTACCACCTTCCACAGAGCTGCAATCACTCCTCTCACGCTCAATGATTTCTTTGGCACTGCTCTCATTGGCTGAAGGTTCACGAGCTTGCTCAGGCTGACATGAATCACGTGATTTTACTATAGGATAGAGTAGGTCGAACCACTTTCCATAACCTTTCTCGTCAGTCAGCCTCTTCACTCCACTTGATGTCTTTACAGTAAGACAGATCCTCTTACATGTGGCTACACACCATTTAAACTTGGTTCTCATCTGCTCTACTGTGAATGGAAATGAATCTTCATATTGTTCGTTCAGTTTATTTAACACAAATTGATAGGCTTCAGTGTTGTAGGCTTTCTTGGTGTTCGTAAAAACGAGCTTCCGAAGAATGTTCTCGTCATTGACAATTATGTTGAGCATGTCAGTCACCTGGGTCTCCAACCACGTTGCTTTTCTGCCACGCTTCTTCAATTTAACCGCAGTTTCCTCGGGGTTCTCGCTATCACCATCTTCAAGCTGCTTTCTGCGTTTTTTTGGGGGGACTAGTGGCTCCTTTTCCTCGCTGGCGCTGCTTAAAACTGAATCCTGATCATCCTGTTTCGATACCAAAAATGTTTCATCTACTAAATTTGCAGAGAGTGGTCCTTCTGGGTTACGAGGAGTGGATGTTCGCGTACAAATTCTTGCACAAGGAAGACAGTACCCAACTCGCTTTCCCGGCTCCCATCCCTCTGCCTCTTCATCCAGTTCAGCCACAGAACATTCGAAACGAACACATACAGGTCTGTCGCATGAAATACAGCCGTATTTCGTTTTAGCCTCACACGACCAACAAGTCTGACTCAACGTTTTTCGGAAAAGGGCTCCAGCAGTCGCCATGTTTTCGATTTTCGCGGGAATTCTTCTTCCCGTACGCATCGTACGCATGCTATATACGTGAAAACTGTCAATGTGGGCTCAAAATTAGCCGGTGGAATAATTTATGTCGCCGAGAAATAATATATGCATTTATTTTGCTGCGACTGAAAAGCGACTTATAAAAGTGACACGCATTTCAGACGTTTTATCCGTCTGGGGCACACGGATAAAACGTCTGGTCGAATATAATTTAACAGGAGCAATTCAGTTCGTTTTATACGTCGCTTTAAAGTCGAAGAAAATTGCCAAAATAAAATTCCTGTGAATTAAATTCGTCTCTAATGCGACGTATAAACAGGGCCTAAGACACATACGAGCGCGAGTGAGTGTAGCAAAATGTCGTGGGTCGTGGGTCGTGGGTAGAAGTCGTGGGTGTGGGTGTGGATAAATGTCGTGGGTAAAAAAAAAGTAAAGAAAAAAAAAAATGAATATGAAATGAATAAATAAACAGAAAGAAAAATGATAAAATTCATTAAGCGAAATCTCCGCGTATACACCAGTACCATTCCCCTTTCCCGAGGTCAGCAAAGCAAATAAGCGAATCCTTAAGTGCAATACAGCAAAAATGTTGTACACGAAACAAAACAAAAAAGAATCGAGAAAATTATATTTCCGTACGGGCGTCATTTTCTCTCAAATACCTCGTATTTTCAAACCGCCCTGTTTCAATTATTAAAAAAAAACTTGCAAAATTTATAAGCAAAGTCACTGATTTGCAAGTGTAAAAGTCATACGGCTATAAAAAAGAAAATAAAAATAAACCTCTTTCGGTTTCAGGCAATCATATTCGCAGCTTTGCCTTAACTTGAAAGGTTATTGAGCATGAAGTTGGTTTCTTCGTTTGCTAAGAGTCCAAAAATATGAAACAGCTCAAAATTGTCCTTTTTTTCCGTCATTGCGTTTTCCGATCTTCCCCTCCCCTTTCCCACGGTGATCGCATTCCATCGTGTTAACAAATCTCTGCTGATCATTGGAATTGTAGATCGAATAAAGATTTAGTGAGCAGTTTCCAGCGAGTCAGAGCTGTTTCCTGCAAACTGCGCTTTTCGACTATTTTACGTCTGATTCGTTTACGATTCGCGGTGAATCCGGTGATCTCTCAGGTATGGATAAAAACCCTGGAAAGGACGTTGTGGCAACAGGTCGTTTATATAGTGATGTTTTAAAAGGGACCCGAGTCCCACGTGGCTGAGGCGTTATCAGGAGGAGGATGAAGAAGAAGCCGTGGAAAGGGCGATCAAGGAGTCGGTGAAGGTAACTATCTCACAGAGTTTCATTATTCTGATTTATCAGTTAATAATAGGCCTTTATCTTTCCTCTTTCCGCCTAATAGTCAAGTCACAAAGACAACTACACAGACAGTTCTGACCGCGCGAAAGGGGAATGGTACTGGTGTATACGCGGAGATTTCGTTTAATGAATTTTGTCATTTTTCTTTCTGTTTATTTATTTATTTATTTATTTCATTTTATTTTTTCTTTACTTTTTTTTTACCCACACCCACGACCCACGACTTCTACCCACGACCCACGACCCACGACATTTAGCTACACTCCATACGAGTGGGTAGTAAAAAGTCCCCGTGGATTTGAGGCATAAAATGCGTAAAAGAGATCTATTAAAACAACTGAAGCAAATTACAGCAAAGCAAAATCATGATGTTCCAGTAATCGAAATCGAACTGAGCTAACTCAAGTGACTTGAAGATGCGCACTTTTACAGATGGAAGTCGGCTTCCACTTCTCTGACCGAGAATATTCTGAAATACATCACATTGTACTTACAATAGAAAGTTTTACGGTCGGATTATGGACGTCCTTGGTGTATAAACCCCTTGAAAATAATTTTATGATTTGTCGCCTTTAAGAATGGAAAAGCATATCGATAGAGTTTTAATTTTTGGATGGAAAACTTTCACTTTGTAGAGTGTTTTCCTTTCTTTGTTGTTCTTTGAGAACGACCCTTGGCCCGGGGTGTAATATATCCTAGAAATAAATGACTGCAGATTTTCATCTACCAAAGGGAGATTCTGTAAAGTGAAATGTGTCCTATAATGATGCAAGAACTCAATTGGTCTTTTTATCTCAGTCTCCGTGAAGGTGTGGAGTGTTAATTTTGAATGCTCTGTTGCCTTAGTTCGCCTCCACTTTCCGTTACCATGGAAGGCCTTTGTTTATTCGAGTCGTTAATATTTATCTGAGGGAAACCAGTTACGATGCAATGAACGATACGTGACTGTAACTGCCAAGATTAATTGTTCAATTGTTGCAAGTAAAACATGTCGTTTTTAGGCTTTTATTCTTTTCACAAATACACAGTTAAGGCTACTGATTTAGTTAGAGAAATTCTCGAGCTGCCTAAACTGTGTGTTTCAACAACCTGAGCTGTCTTTGTTTGCTGAATGTAAAAAAACAACTAGCCCCAAGCTCCTACGCTTTCGGACACCTTCGACATTTTCAGAAACGAAGAGAGTCAGAGCCAAAAGAAAATAGAAATGGAACGCTTGTATGTTAATTTTCTTAGTCTGATGATGGTATAGCTTATACCGAAATATTACAGTTTAGTTATCAAGATCTTCATCTGTTGTCTAAATTACTGGGCACATTATGAACGTATTCGGGATATCCTTCGTTCTTTATGTACTGAAACTGTCATCAGGTACTGGGTTATGTCGTTTACTATTTGGCCAAATTTCCGTTTTGTCGCGTTTTGCTCTCGGCAAAAAAAAAACAAGAGGCCTGAAACTAGTACAAAATATGAGAAACTTGTAAATGGCAAACGAATTTCCATTTGGAACGTCAGCCAACCATGAAAACTGGACTACCTTTTCAGAACTCCTGTTTGTCCCGGGAATTTTCCAGGGGGACGAACCAAAAAAAACGTTAACCACTTACATCCCAACCGGAATTTCTGGTAAATGGTAAACGACCTTAAAGAGAACATGGTCATTTCCTGTGATACACCTTTGTTCAGACTTTGCTGTAGACATTGTCTAACTCTTTTGTATGATTAGTGGTGCTTGTGGGCAGCAAGCAGAGTAGGGAGGGGTGGGTACTCTCTCCAGACTTGGGCATCATAACTTACCATGTGACTTACAGGTATTTGGCTTGGCTCAGAAACAAAACAACATTGAATTCATTATTTAATATTCAATATTGAATCTGGACAAGCTGTGAACGCGCATTACACGTTTCAAGTCTGATGGGTTTCTGATACCAGTGATCAGTTGTTCTACCTCTACAAACATGTGCATATTGTGTAATAAGAAAAAGCGTTACTGTTGTGACGCTGAAGTAACACGATAAACTGCGTGTTCGATCAATTCCAATAATTTACATAAAATGTATTCAGGAATGTGACAAGTTATGACCTCCTATGAATTGCAACGACTTTTACGTAGTTTACAGATAGTGCAAAGTTTAATGAAGCATTTATAACGCAGGTTATGATAAATACATCTATGGGGCGAAAAATGTCCAAAAATTATTTTTGGCAATTATGTCAAAATTATTTAAAAATTATTTAGACAAATGTAATTATTTCAGACCATGCTTTTATCTTTTGTATCCTTTGTTTAAAACAATAACTTCCCCTTCAATCATTTCTTTCATACAATCTGAGCTTGCTCTTACATGATTTAAAACCACTGTTTGCCTCTATCACACGTTATTTAATACAATCGACTTCCCCTGTTTATATTCTTTCAAACAATGATTGCCAGGCAAATTCCTTGTTTCAAACAAAGCGGCATTACCGGCAAAAATATTTGAAAGCATGATTCTGACACAACTCGTTTCAAACAACTAAATCATAGTTTGATATAATTCATGCCGTTAGATATATAGAAGTCATGGTTTGATATATGGTTTGATATAATTCATGGTTTGATATAATGCATGGTTTAATATAATTCATGGTTTGAAATAATTCATGGTTTGAAATAATTCATGGTTTGATATAATTCATGGTTTGATAAAATTCATGGTTTGATATTAATAATGCATGGTTTGATATAATTCATGGTTTGAAATAATTCATAGAGTTGATATAATTCATGGTTTGAAATAATTCATGGTTTGAAATAATTCATGGTTTGAAATAATTCATGGTTTGATATAATTCATGGTTTGATATAATTCATGGTTTGATAAAATTCATGGTTTGATATAATTCATGGTGGGTTCCTGTCATGGTTTCATATAAAGTAAATTGCTTGCGCGATTATATGCGCATTAAACTGAAAATACGCATCAGTCTAGCCTCGTTCTGATACATCAGCATCCTAATCAATAGAACTCTGTTGATGGTTTGCTGTGTTACACACTGAGGGTACTTTCTAATTTTGATTGGTACTTTTCCATCATGTTTAGATCCTATATGGTAAAGCACATATTTTAGGTGCTAGAGGTAGCTTACTCTTCGTTAGCCGCAGTAAGAAGAAGGATGTCCAGCCCTGAGGACATGTTGCAGAAGATTGTTGAACTTGGCAATGAGAATGAGATTTTAAGACAAAAACAAAGGTTTTATGAAGAGGACTTCATGAAAGAGAGGAATGAACGTGCCAAAGCTGAAATGATGCAGGAGGCTCTTAAGCAAGAGTTAGAAGCTTCCCGTTCCTACACAAGGATGCTAGAGGGCAGATTAGAATCTCTGCAACGCGAGTCCGTTAGACTTGAGGAAAGATTAAACACTGTCAGCGGACAGCAGGAAGTTTTATCCTGTGACGGCGTCCTGTTCTGGAGAGTGTCCGACTTCGCTAGGAAACGATGTTGTTCTTCTATTGGGCCAGGAACTTCAATATACAGTCCCCCCTTTTACACTGGCCGTCCTGGTTATAAATTGTGCGCTCGTCTTTATCTAAACGGTGATGGCATAGGAAAGGGAGCTCACATTTCAGTGTTCTTCGTGGTAATGCGCGGTCAGTACGACGATTTCCTGCGCTGGCCGTTCAGACAGCAGGTGACTATGATGCTGCTAGACCAGAATAATGTGAAACACGTGATCGATGCATTCAGACCTGATCCCAACAGCTCCTCATTCCAGCGACCCCGAAGAGAGATGAATGTGGCCAGCGGTTGTCCTCTGTTCTGTCCGCTGTCAGAGTTGAATAACCACGCCTACGTTCGAGATGACACGATGTACATCAAGATAATTGTGGATACATCGGATACTGCGTCTCCATCAGAAAACGATGGTTAAACTCATGATTAGCACCACTTCCAGAGACAGACATGACGTCGTGACTTTTGTCATAATCAAAACAATCATTTCAACTTTTTATTGTAAGATCATCGGTAAATGGTGTGGACTCAGGAGTCTGGGGCATGTCCAACCCTGGCTATGTAATCCACAGTTTCTTCACTTCTTACTTAGTTTTACACTTCTCAGAGGAGTGGACGTGTGGAATAGTCTGATTGTTGAGTGCGGACGTCCAGGTGGATTTAGTCCTGAAAAGAACTGTTGTAGATGACGTTGACTGACGTTTCGACAACCTGAGCGAAAGTTATGTCTAAGCATGTTTGCAGTGGACCATACTTTGCTGGTACTGAGATGTCTCGCGGGTACATGTTCCATATCTATAAATGTAAGTTAAATAGAGTTCATCCATCTTTGGGTGTTTATTTAGGTCAAGATCAAGGCTGTTTACCAAGTTGAACATAAAAAAGCAAGACGGCGGAACAAATTAACGAAACATTTAAGTAAGTTGGAAAGGCTTTTGCAGCGTATGAGCTCTTAGGATGGGCGTCCTCCACATTTGTCTCCTCGTTTTCCTTTTTATTTTCCTTTTTTTTTTGTATTGTGAATTATATATCGTGGGACGTATGGTTTAGGTTATTTGTTATTCCATGTACTTATTCTTAAAAGTCAAAAAAAATAAAAAAAATTATTAAAAAAAACATGTGATGATGGGATTTGTTATTATTTAGTTTAATTTGATTTTGCTTTCGCTGTTAAAAAACAGCTGAGATAAAATCCAAAGTAGAAAAAAGCACGCTTTCGGGAATCACGACTTGTCTTCATTTAGCTTGCTCACATTTCATTGGCCTAGGCGTATCGCTCTTTTTGAGTTATTCTGGTGTGCACACTAAACCCAAGTCTTCTCAAATTATCTTTATTTTATTCATACTGCACTTGAAATACAAAGCAATGTAAATGTAAAACTTCATGAAAGAGAGGAATGAACGTGCCAAAGCTGAAACGATACAGGAGGCTCTTAAGCAAGAGCTAGAAGCTTCCCGTTCCTACAAAGGTTCGGGAATCACGACTTGTCTTCATTTAGCTTGCTCACATTTCATTGGTCTAGGCGTAAAACGATTAAAAACAAATAATCAACGGATCGATTTGTGCCTTAAGGACAGGAAACTTTTTCCCCTAATTGAAGGAATCGATCCAGTTGCATGTGTGAAACTTAATGCCTTATTTAAATGAGGAAATGAAGCATCCTCAAAAACAAACACGCATATTCCGAAGAAAACTGAAGCTTTGCCTCATCGTGTATCTGATACACGCATTTCCTCACGATTACTCAGACCCTACGATACAGAGTGACGATCTTTGGTCATCTAGGTGCGTACCAATTCCTCCTCCACGAACGCAGAAGGAACACGAACGCGTGACGATGCCCAAAGAACGAATTTGCGTAGTAGGCCAGCTTACTCACAGTTCGCGGTGACATCAGGTTGTCGCGGAACCAGGGGAATCCCCGACACACGAAGATGCAGTGTTCGATTTATTGCAGCCAATGAAAGAGCTGCTTTTATGGTGATTCAATATCACCATGAAAGCAAGCTAAACAATGAGAGGAAAGATATTTGCATATGCACTCAGTTGGTAAGATTAAATTGCAGACTGAGACAGAACCAGCGGGTTTAGTTGCGGACAGAGTTCCTGTGGCCAGGTGTCAGACTGCGTTAATGCTTAATTAAATTATCGAAAAAGAAAACGACTGGGAATGTAAAAACCGTGAAGAAAGGTACTGATATCGATTGTCGATTTTCTACTGGGGTTCGAAAGGATTGCATCGATCGCGAGCTATTGCAGATTCCTCAGAGTCAAATTTAGATCAGAGATTCTCGTTGCTGGAGCTCAGATTTGTCGAGATTGAGAGCCCTCTGTATAGCTCAGTCTTTTAAAGAACAGAATGGAAAACAACTGAAGCAATACAGCAAAGCAGAATCATGATGTTCCAGTGATCGAAAGCGAACTGAGCTAACTCAGGTGACTTGAAGATACTTGCTTTTACGGATGGAAATCGGTTTCCACTTTTCTGACCGAGAATAATCTGAAATACATCACATTGTACTTACAATAGAATGTTTTACTTCACGGTCGGTTTGTGGACGTCCTTGATTCAAAAATAATTTTATGGTTAGTCGCCTTTAATCATGGAAAAGCAAATTGCTAGGATTTTAATTTTTGGATGGAAAACGTTCACTTTGTACAGTATTTTTCTTTCTTTGTTGTTTCTAACCACTGATCTAAAAATGACCCTTGGGGTGTAATATTTCCTAGAAATAAATGACTACAGATTTCCTCGATCAAGGGGAGATTTTGTTAAATAAAATGTGTCCTATAATGATGCAATAATTCAATTAGTCTTTTTATCTTAGTCTCTTTGAACCGCTTGTTATTCTTTACTTAGTTCTACAGTTCTCAGAGCAGCGGAAGTGTGAAATAGTGTGAGAAAGTCAGGATATTGTCGCACTTTTTCCCCAGTCATGAACCGCTTGTTATTCTTTACTTAGTTCTGCAGTTCTCAGAGCAGTGGAAGTGTGGAATAGTCTGACAAAGTCAGGATATTGTCGCACTTTTCCCCCAGTCATGAACCACTTGTTATTCTTTACTTAGTTCTGCAGTTCTCAGAGCAGTGGAAGTGTGGAATAGTCTGAGAAAGTCAGGATATTGTCGCACTTTTCCCCCAGTCATGAACCACTTGTTATTCTTTACTTAGTTTTTCACTTCTGAGAAGTATGGAAGTGTGGAATAGTCTGGAGAGAATCAGAAATGTCTTAGCCACTCCACGTCAGCTGGAGCACAAATACATAGGTGTAACCGCTGACGAGGTTCACTATAGAACCGAAATCAGTATGGCTGGTAAACATACTGAACAGCGATAGTAACCTCTTGCCAGTTCCATCACCAACAAAACGTCTCAGCAGTTGATTGTCGAGTGCGGACGTCCAGGTGGATTTAGTCCTGAAAAGAACTGTTGTAGATGACGTTGACTGACGTTTTGACAACCTGAGCGGAAGTCATGTCTAAGCATGTTTGCAGTGGACCGTCCTTTGCTGGTACTGAGATGTCTCACGGGTGCATGTTCCATATATCTATAAGTGTAAGTTAAATAGAGTTCATAAGTCTTTGCGTGTTTATAAAGTCAAGATCAAGGCTGTTTACCAAGTTGAACATAAAATAGCAAGAAGGCGGAACAAATTAACGAAACATTTAAGTAAGTTGCAAAGGCTTTTGCCGTGCATGAGCTCTTAGGGTGGGCGTCCTCCACATTTGTCTCCTCGTTTTCCTTTTTCTTTTCCTGTTTTTGTATTGTGAATTATATATCGTGCGATGTATGGATTAGGTTATTTGTTATTCCATGTACTTATTTTTAAAAGTCAAAAAAAAAATAAAAAAAAAAACATGTGATGATGGGGTTTGTTATTACTTAGTTTAATTTGATTTTGCTTTCGCTGTTAAAAAAAAACTGAGATAAAATCCAACGTAGAAAAAAAAGCACGGTTTCGGGAATCACGACTTGTCTTCAATTAGCTTGCTCATATTTCATTGGCCTAGGCGTATCTCTCTTTTTGAGTGAATCTGGTGTGCGCACTAAACCCAAGTCTTCTCAAATCATCTTTATTTTATTCATACAGCACCTGAAGTACAAAGAAATGTAAATGTAAAACGTAAAACGATTAAAAACAAATGATCAACCGATCGATTTCTGCCTTAAGCACAGGACACTTTTTCCCCTAATTGAAGGAATCGATCCGGTTGCATGTGTAAAATTTCAAAGAGCTCATTTGGCAATGAAAACAGAAATATAAACAATTTATTAAGGGAATTAATGCCTTATTTAAATGAGGAAATGAAGCATCCTCAAAAACAAACACGCATATTCCGAAGAAAACTGAAGCTTTGCCTCATCGTGTATCTGATACACGCATTTCCTCACGATTACTCAGACCCTACGATGCAGACGATCTTTGGTCATCGACGAGGCGCGTACCAATCCCTCCTCCACGAACGCAGGAGGAACACGAACGCGTGACGGTGCCCAAAGAACGAATTTGCGTAGTAGGCCAGCTTACTCACAGTTCGCGGTGACATCAGGATGTTGTGGAACCAGGGGAATCCCCGACACACGAAGATGCAGTGTTCGATTTATTGCAGCCAATGAAAGAACTGCTTTTATGGTAATTTAATATCACCATGAAAGCAAACTAAACAATGAGAGGAGAGATATTTGCATATTCACTCAGTTGGTAAGATTAAATTGCAGACTGAGACGGAACAAGCGGGTTTAGTTGCGGACAGAGTTCCTGTGGCCAGGTGTCAGACTGCGGTAAAGATAGAAGTTCTTGATTAAATTGTCAAAAAAGAAAACGACTTGGAATATCGTGAAGAAAGGTACTGATATCGATTGTCGATTTTCTACTGGGGTTCGAAAGGAGTGTATCGTGAGCTATTGCAGATTCCTCAGAGTCAAATTTAGATCAAAGATTCGTTGCTGAAGCACAGGTTTGTCGAGATTGAGAGCCCTCTGTACAGCTCAGTCTTTAAAAGAACAGAATGGAAAACAACTGAAGCAATACAGCAAAGCAGAATCATGATGTTCCAGTGATCGAAAGCGAACTGAGCCTACTTAAGTGACTTGAAGATGCGAACCTTTACGGATGGAAGATGGTTTCCACTTTTCTGACCGAGAATAATCTGAAATACATCTTATTGTACTTACAATAGTGAATAGAATGTTTTGCTTGACGGTCGGTTTGTAGAAGTCCTTGGTGTGAAAACCCCTTCAAAGTTATTTTATGATTTGTCGCCTTTAATAATGAAAAAAGCATATCGATAGAATTTTAATTTTTGGATGGAAAACTTTCACTTTGTACAGTATTTTCCTTTCTTTGTTGTTTCTAACCACTGATCTGAAAATGACCCTTGCGGTGTAATATTTCCTAGAAATAAATGATTGCAGATTTCCTCGACCAAAGGGAGATTTTGTTAACTGAAATGTGTCCTATAATGATGCAATAGCTCAATTAGTCTTCTTATCTCAGTCTCTGTGAAGACTGATGTGGAGTGTTAATTTTGGATGCTCTGTTGCCTCAGTTCGCCTACGCTTTCAGTTACCATGGAAGGCCGTTTGTTTATCCAAGTTGTTGTAGTTATCTGAGGGACGCCAGTTACGATGCAATGAACGATACGTGATGCTTTAATAGCAGTAACTGCCTAGATTAATTGCTTGTTGCAAGTAAGTAAAACATGTCGTTGTTTAGCTTTAATTCCTTTCACAAATACACAGTTAAGGCTACTAATTTAGCTGGAGAAATTTTCCGGCTACCTAAACTGTTTGTGTCGACAACCTGAGCTGCCTTTGTTTGCTGAATGTAAAAAACCAGCTCCAAGCTCCTACGCGTTTCGATACCTTCTTCGACATTTTGAAACGAAGAGAGAGCCAAAACAAAATAGAAATGGAACGCGCCATTTCGGTAGGGTCTGAGCCAAAGGGTCAGTCAAAAGTTGGTTCCAAATATCCCGGTCGGACCGAACCGAAGTGGATTGACTTACCGCCAAAATTTCCGCATTTTCAGGTCGAATGGTAAGCTTCCGACATTTGGAAGAAACACAGGTTTCTCGGAAAAAACCATTTTACACGTAATTTGTTTTTGTTGTAATTTTCAGAGGTATGCGTAGTAGATAACGGTTTTTGGCGGTATTCAGTGCCGCTTTCAAAGCCGATTGTGCGCCTCTATTACGGTCTGGGAGTAATTTCATTCTTATGTTGAAACCCGAGGTAAGACAAAGTAAGGCATTGTTAAAATTGTAATGAATTATAGTTTACACTTCCTCATGATTATGTCGATATAAATCCCCCCACATCATGGCAACAAAGATCAGCTCAGCTTATGTGCAATTCCAGAGCGTTACTTCCTCTTTAATCTGCAGACGCTCTATACTTTCAAATTTAATATTGAAGTTAAAACCATCCTCTCTTGGTTAAAACGGAACCTGTCAAATACCAATTTGAATGTTTCACACTCCATCATTATGTATATTTAACTATATTTCCAATTTTTCTGGTATTGAGCGAAAAATATATTAACATTAATTAGTCGAGAAGTGTAAAAGCAGTGGTAAGTTTGCAGTGGGTGAGATTTACAGCTAATGATATGTTTGCTCTTGTATGGGTAGCCTCTAAATTCTCAGTGGTATGAGCGAATTCAGTGGCTTAATTCTTAAACTGGCCATGGGATCTTTACTTTATTCATTGTTACTTGTGTTATGTCGTTATGAGTATAGCTTTGACTTAATGCATTTCAAAATGCTAAATCAAACAGTTACTCACTTTGCTATTTTTATCAGAAATATTTTTAAGGTTTGAAATTTGTCAAGTAAAAAAGAATGCGTTTTTTCTGGCTCTGAGTAGTTTCCAGATTTCATGCAGACTCTGCCTATCCCGCTCAACTATTCAAGGAACTGCCAGAAAGTCGGCGAGTAAAAAAGGCGCAATTTGCACCGTTGAAGACTGACAATTCGAGGAAAAGGCGCGCTTTAAATAATACTTGCCTAGTGCTTGTTGAATAGTATTTCTTAGAGAAACAGCTTTCTCGCCTTGAACATAGCAAGTAGGTTGGGAATTTTTTAAATCCTTTTTGGTTCTTTCTTTCCTGTGAACAAGTTTGTTGGCCCTGAAACTAAAACGGACACCACTTAAACATGGAGTCTTCATACAAAGCTCTATAAATTTGGGTGCGTTTCTCGCCTATGAGAAATAGCACAGACCTGAATTTGATTCTTGATTTTATTTATTGACGGTATGGTTTCTTAGTTTATCTTTGATTTAAAGAATCTGATAACGAACAGCAATAAATGTGACTACGACAGTGGCCATTTGCGGCTAGAAAATGGCCATTTTAAGTTAATAAGGTTGTTTACCATTTAGAAAAAATTCCGGAAATTTCGGTTGGGAATTTGTTTTGGGAAAGAACGGTACATGTGGTTTACCATTTGGCCAAAATTTCCGTTTTGTCGCGTTTTGTGCTCGGCCAAAAACCAAGAGGCCTGAAACTAGTACGAAATATGAGAAACTTGTTAATGGTAAACGAATTTCCATTTGGAACGCGCCAACCGGGAAAATAGGACTACCTTTTCAGAACTCCCGTTTGTCCCGGGAATTTTCCAGTGGGAAGAACCTAAAAAACGGTAACCATTTACATCCCAACCAGAATTTCTGGGAATTTGTGGTAAATGGTAGACGACCTAAGAGAACATGGTTATTTCCTGTGATACACCTTTGTTCAGACTTTGCTGTAGGCATTGCCTAATCCTTAGCTTTTGTATGGTCAGTGGTGCTTGTGGGCAGCATGCATGGTAGGGAGGGGTGGGTACTCTCTCCAGACTTGGGCGTCATAACTTACCATGTGACTTACACGTGTTTGCCTTGGCTCAAAAACAAAACAACATTATCATGAATCATGTCTTTAAGTATCGACTATGACTCAATGCCTAAGAAAATGGGACGTAATAAATTGGTGCCGTTCTTTAAAAAATGTGTTAACGTTTTTAACACCACATTTAAGACGAAGAGTAATGTGAGTCCGAGAACCCCTGTAGCGTTCCAACGAATGCCATACTCAATAATTCTCGACTTGGGGATGACTCTAGCACTGAGAGACAAACTGACAACATCCAGATAGTTACTTGGTGCTGTAATCAGCAGGTTACCCATCCTTTTGGAAATAGTCACACGCAGGAGCGAATTATTCGCTCCTGTCACACGACATTTGCATGGTGCAACTCGTGACTCACTTCATGCAAAAATACAAATAAAACATGAGTAAATTTACAGCAGCATGAGAGTAAAACAGCGAGGAATAATACAAGTAAGTCTAAGGTGAATCGTTTAATGTTTTTCCCTTTAAGAGTTAAATCGACGAGAAACTCTGCGCGAATGAGCCAGATGAGCGGTAGTAATGTTTTCACATATTGCGTGACACTTAGCGATTTGTCACTGTACCTGAAGTACACACATGTACAGCTTAAAAAAATGCATATTTCATTCGCCGCTAACTAAACTGACAACTTAGGAATAATGGTGACAAAAATTCGTTCACTACAACGCTTTTAATTATATTTTTAAATAATCGATCGCTCCATCGATTTTCCAGAACCAGTCCAATCAAATTGATAAGGAAGAATGTTTAAAGTTCCTTGGCTTTTTTGAGGCTTTATCAAGTCAGAATATCTTGAAAAAGTTGTTGTCAACCCACAAAGCTAGATTTAGTGAAATGTTTTTAAGACATGAGGTATCTTACGATGTTGTCATTTGCCGTCCCCTGGATGGGAAGGCAATGTAGTCATGACATACCTTATCACCACCGTGTGGGGAAATTAGTACGCCAAACAGGCGGTCTTCCGGTAAAATCTTTCATCCTGTTATTAGTGTCCTCTAAACGCTTGGCGAATAACCAAACACCGACATGACAAACACGACCAGAAATGCTATAAAATTTCTACCCCTATGAGTCACCCAATTGTGCAACGTTATCACCATCAGACTGATTTCCATAAAAAAATTGCAAATACCTTGAACCCAGGATTTTCATGCAAAATTGTAAATGCCTTGAACCCAGGACTCTCATTTGTTGTTTGTCAAATTCGATTTTCCGGAAGTAAGTTGTTCTGAGAAGAACTGTTGTTGATGCGTTTGACTGAGCATAAATGCATTTTATTATTTATATATATGCTCAGGTTGCATTTATGCAACCTGAGCATAAATCGTTATCAGAGTCAAGTGAATTGCATGTGGTCAGGTGGTGTTAACCTTGTCTCGGTCCAACGTTGTGATTGGTCGGTTAACGGTGATGTACGTGGCTGATTGTCAGTAACGCCCTCGTGTTATTGGCTGTGAAGACTTAATTGTTATTGTTCAGATTTTCTGTTAAGTACTGTAGTCTCCTTTACAACGTGACGAGCCAAACAAGGAGACTTGTCAGTTCAGACAGTAAATTAACCGTAGCCACGTTTCCCACCAAACGCGTGTTGTGAGTCTGTGCAGGATTCTTAACTTGTGGATTTGCTGTTTATAATAAACTTGAAGACTTGTTTGACATATCAATATTTTCAGGATGCAAGATTGTTGAGCACATCTGTCGTGACAGTGCAGATCGTTGATTTCATGGTCAGCGATATCTGATCCATGACGGCGTGTTTGGCATGATGTCATAAGTCTGTATAACTTATTCTCTGTACACTGCGGTGTTTTTTCAAACTGGGAGGCCGAACACAATCAAACCTCGCTATCCGGAACTCGGTTTTCTCGAACTGCCGCGATCTCGAACTATTTTTCGTTTCCCTTGAAAGTTCGAAAAAGCGAGGTTCAACTGTACTTTCTTTTTTTCGTTCTTTTCTACTTACTTAGTTACGCTCTTACCTGACTACATACCCAGGTACATACCCATCTACTCAGACTCAGTCACTCACTTACTTATTTGCTCACTTGCTAACTAACTTTTTTACTTACTTATTCACTCACTTGCTTGCCTACTACTTACTTTCTTACTTCTTTCACTAATTAAAAAATCGCTTGATTGGAAACAGAGTTCCTATCCTACAACACTACATCTCTACACTTCAAGAGCCTAGGAACGACAGATCCATTCGCATGGGTTAACCAGTCTCGAACTCGTCAGTGGCAATCTGTTCGCTGGCCTTAAGTAATGAGCCTTCAATTAGAAGACCAAGGAAGCACACTGGTCAGCGTTACACTCTGAGGGAGACAATCTTTGTTACCGGTGTCCCTCCACGGTACTACTACAATCAAATTACTCCTTTCATGGTTTTTAGTCAACTCTACTTTATTGAACGATCAACACATATTCACAGTACAATACTAGCAGAAACCCACAAAACTTGAAGCGTGTAACTGTCTTTGAACGTCTTCATCCACGGCTTGTCCACATTCCATCTAACAAGTATTAGATCATAGGAAAGCAATGAACAAATCAGTACCAACAACCTCAAAGACTGGCAAGCAGTTTTCAAATATGGTACTGGGAAAATATTGAATCTGGACAAGCTGTGAACGCGCGTTATCAGTTGCTCTACTTCTACAAACATGTGCATATCGTGTAATAAGAAAAAGCTTTACTGTTGTGACGCTAAAGTAACACAATAAACTGTTTGGCAATGTAACACGTGTTGATCTAATTAGCACATGGTTTCTTTGTGTTCTTCAGCTGCTTATTTGAGTAAGGTTGTTGAGGATTGATATATTAGTGAGCTCAAGGTGTAGTTGGCTACACCTGGTTGGCTACAATGGTTTTTAGTTTAAGACGTACCCCGTTTCCTCGTTTGTGCATTCACAGAGAACACTTAATCATATTTGGTTTGACTTAGTCAGTTAGGCAGGTGAGTAATTTTCTTTTAGGGGGATTCCCCACGAATGAGGATGATGATGAAATGTTTTGGTTTCACGTATTTAAGGCAATTTGCTTTCGCCCTAAAATCAATGCTACTCATGGATTTCCCAAAAAGTCCATTATAACCCTTTAAGGACGTTACGTTTAGTACAGTGCTACCAGCTCCCGGTACCAGCTTAGCACGACTGGTCGAGGGACCTGCCCGGATCAGTGTGTAACTCTTAGGCCACGTTTCAATCTTACATTATGCTCCTCCAGTCTTCAACTAGATAACCTATGTTCTCTGCTAGTTGATTATTTTCTGTTCTTTTGAGGCCTCTGATGCATTTGTGTCCATGCAAAGGTCTCTTGAGAAGATCCCGTAGAATTTGATCTTTACATCTCCAACAATTGTGTGTTCAGCTTCTTTTTCTGATTAATTGTCAAAGTGATGGTTACTAGAAAATAATGTTTATTTGGATACAAAGACACAATTTACATACATGCATTTATTTATTTTGACATAAACCACAAAACATATACAATTATCAAGGGCGTAGCGCCCATATGCGCACATACGCCCGTGTGTAAAGCTGAAGTCTGGAAAAATATTATTTTTTTATTCCCCGAGAGCATTTTTATCAATGAATCAGGATGACTTACAAATGTTTCGTATTATATTGGTGTCTTTATGTTAGTATTACCTCTACCGTTTTATTAGTCCATAAAAGGACGGCAAGACACGTTATACTTCTCTTCCTGTGCGTACACCTTCAAAATATCACGCTACGCACGCCCCTGATAATCAAGGCAATTTATTGAGTGTAATATATTAAATATAAGTAAATCATTGACATTATATATGTTTGGAGGGACTTATAGACTATGACCAGGCTTCCTAAGAATACACTGAGTATACAAAAGGAATTTCGAGTACTAAACATGTGACTAGATTATATTTATGGCATTTTTTACCACAATACATTTGACACAGCAAGTAGTATTTTCATATAACTTTCAACAAGTTTCTTCCTTCATGGTCTTCGCTTGTTTAAGGTCCATGCTGAAGAACCATTATAAAATTGTCTCTTTTTGTTAACTGTCAGAAAAGAATGACTTTCGTGCAAGTTTGAGTCTGTTCAGGATATTCTATGCCTTTGCAATCCTTACTTGAACGTCCTTAGCTTTTTTGTTCATGCAGACAAGCAACTTTTGAGGATGTGCTCAAATGCCGTAAATGCGTTATATTTTATACTATTCAGTTTTTGGACGGTTAATTTTTCTGGTAAACCACGTTCACTTTTTGAAGGAGCTGTTTGACATGTTTCGATTTACGGAGCTGATCTACTACAACTCAATGCAAACTTCCCAAAAAAACGTCCACACGAATGTACATTTTGTAATCTAACTGAAATTATACACTCTCGCTCCAGTACCTTCCCTTAAGTGCATCTAGGCCCGCACTTTCTTAACCTGTGGTTACCACTATTTCTAAGTAGCTATGTCGGTGTCTTGGCTTGACAGACAGTGAACCAAATTCGGTGAAGTTAGTGGTTTGTGCTGCCGACCAACTAATGAAATGATCGACACACAGTGACAGTGACAGTTCAGACGCATGTCTCTGACTGACACCCACCGGTAACTTATGGTGTCCATAAAGTGATCAAACTGATGCGCAGACCATGTAACAGCTAAAAGGTAAACACAATCGAAGAATGAGCTACTTACTTCGATAACTCAAGAATTTGTGTAAAAGTAATGTTAGTCGTTATTTTGAGGCGCACAGTATACAGTGGAAATGAAATTCATTAGTTAATCGATGTAAGCAAGACGCTGGTTTGTGCAGGCTTGCTTGCTCAGTCATTCTTGAATTCCCTTTGCAAGTCGGCTTGAATACAATAGACTCCTTTGTTCTCCTGTCAATGTGTCATTTTAGAATTGCATGCGTCATATTCAATTTTAGTAGTTTGCAGCCTATTGTGGGAATTTTATTCACCACAAAACAACACTGTCGATTATAATTAGTTGCACGACGTTTTAAATAGTAGGAAATTGCGAGCATTGCGCTTTCTTGAAACGGCAGTTGCATCTAAAAATATAAGTTGCTTCGGTAAGCACATTTCAGTAGAGGTCTAAGGTTAATATAAATTTTCTCTAACTATTGGGGACAATTTTTTCGTTTGATTTCGAAGTCTTTTACCGTCTTCTTTTTTGTAGGAGCCAGGAGATCATTTATCTATCTACAACCAATTCTTCATTCCCGATCATGTATTGCATACACAATTATAACATATTGCCAGGGTATCGAACTTTGTTCCCTTCTCGTATACGCGTACAATACTATATACGCGTCGAACTTTGTTCCCTTCTCGTATACGCGTGACTTTCGACGACGTGTTTGAAGAAAACGTGATTGGATTCCTCTTTAAAGTGCGAAGTGGCAAGTTTACCATTAATAGCGTTACAAACACTCTGTTTAAAGACGAAGTACATTAAAATCAACTGACTTTTCTGAGCTACATGCTTGCTTAATGATATTTGTGAATAAACATATTTACCATTTTGTCTCTTAACTGGCACTTTCAACAGAAAACAATTGTCCCTTAACTTCACAAAGTCTTCATTGATTGGTTTTAGTCAGAGCCAATATCAAGAAAGTCGTGTTTCAAATCATTACACTAAATTGAAACGTTGGAAAAGGGAGGCAGTCATCTGTTGTCCAGCGGAAACTATAACCACTCAGTCGAGTGTCCCTCACAAGGTTTTTTAGGGAACAAAGGAACAGGCATTTATTTTCACTGAAGAGGAAGAGTGAATATTTTGAATCATTTTCAGGGAACTAGGGAACGTCTGATTAAATTGCTGAGAACAAGGGAACAAATTTTAGGTAACAAGTGGTTTTATTGATAGGGAACAAGGGAGAAAATGCAAAAAGATTAAGGGAACATGGAACATGTACCCCCATCCTACTAGAAGGGGCTTTTTTTTTTATCAGGAGATGCTTTCTTTCAGCTTGTTTTATTGTAGAAGCGTTAAATGTTAAGCCCGGGCGTTGCGCATAATTGAATTTTGGCCGTAAAGTGTTATCATGCAGACGATCTGTGGTATATAAACGCTCGTTTAGACTTAGCGCTGGGCCGCCACGTTAGAAGCGCCACCAGGAGGATTGGGATCATCCCCTCCCCCCATAAAATCAGTTTTTGGGCTTGCCCCAATTCTCTCTATGCTTTGTCACTCATGATGGCTGAAATCCACCAAATGTTCAATTCGTGATTTCAACCCGCGTTTCTACACTTTAAGACGTGAAATGCGTATTTTTTTTACATCCCAGCATAAAGTCTGCGAAAGGTTTACCTTTTTGACGGACCCACCCCGTAAGAGGAGTACTTTCCTTTCCCCTCTCCTCTTGTGAATAATATGCTCATGGCCTCCAGGTATGCTGGAATTTACTGGACTTCACTTGTCCTCATCGTGAATTGATGATTATCAAGGGACAGGGAGGGACACTCAGCGCGAGGGCTGGGATACGTAAACTTCAAAAAAGTTTTTTATACAAACGGAAGTACGTTTTCCGAGAGGTCCGCATGACTCCACTGTGACCCAGTCCTTCGAGCCATCTGTATTTTATGGCCGCTCATGACTCTTCAATATGTTTAATTTTCTCTTATGATTGATTATTAAGGCTGAATTTGCAAAATAAGAGTCCTATGCGGTAGACTATGAGCATCCATGAGCATAACAGTGAGGAATGTGTATCTCTGGGAAAACAGACTTCCTTGTCCAAAAATAACTTTTCTGAAGTCCCCATATCCCAAGGGCTGGACTGGGAGTGTCCTTCTTTGTCCCCATATGCTCTCTTCTTATCACTGGAAACTTTATCGCCTAGGTTTAGTGATGCCTGTATAAGATGACAACAACAGGTTTAAATCGTGACAGGTTAATAAGGCCTTTTGCAGGTGTTTACTGGTTAAATCGCAGGTCGATTTGAAACTTTGCGTAAGCCGGTTTATTTTGCGGCTGACGTTACGTCATACAGGACGAGCGACTTGAAAGAAATCGCTCTGTGGTATTTACCAAAGGTGCAATGTGTTAGCAGGAGTCGCTATTGTCAACATGAACTTCTCCGCTGTACAGTAGATCGTATGGACTCCCTTTTAGCTAATCGGTTCCATTGAAGATTAAGGTGAGAACCACTCTTCTTCCCAAAGCCCGCGTTCCCGTGACCAGCACACGGACTATGGGAACCTGGGTGACAATAGGATTCGAACCGAGCAGAGCATGCGTAAACTTTGCGCACGGCGGATCCCGAGAACTATTGGCAAAGCTTACTTTTTCTATTTTATTTTGTGTTGATTTTATTTACGTTACCATGGAATCACAAAGATAATTACAATACTGCTACTTTCTGCAGAAAATAACTGTGGTATTTTTTAGACATTAAAACTCACGGAAAGGTTCGGACCTTGATTTCAATGACAGAATAAGATTGCTCCAATTAACCTCCGCAGTGCGAAACCTCGAAAATTTGCGGGGAATTTTTGTGACGAATCATGCAGTAAATTGCTTGTTTCATATCATTTGGTTTCTTATCTGTTAGAAATGTGATACGCTCATGCTTCTATTATAGGAAGTCTTTTACACGGTTTGAATTTTCGATTGGTAGAGATTCCAACTCTGAAACTGAAACTAATGAAAGAGAAACTTCTTAAAGTACATTACTAACCTGTCTTATTTCAGACTATGAATTCAAAAATTGCTTTATCTTCCTTTCATAAGAAATCACCGCTCTAGAGAGGACTCAATCGAACTCAATTTAAGGGTACTCGATTTTGTTTATCAATGTTTGTCATGTATACTAGTCACGTGTTTCGCCAAGTGATTCAAATTTACAACTTCTGTTTATTACTGACATCAATCATGTGCCGGAATTCTTTATATGTAGCCTCAGTGAGTGCCACACAAGTGATATAGTGAGCGCTCTCAATACTATTTATCTTAAGGTATATTGTCATTGTTGGGTGTAATTTTGTTTTATTGGAGTCATACATAACACCAGCCTTCATTGTTCAAGTTTAATTGATTCCGACTCGCTACTTAGTTAGATGTTGTAATTTTATTTCTTATTGCCGTGATTATATCGTATTGTAGTAATTATCTACATTAGATCCTAGTTTGTATAAACTGCAAGTTCAGTGACTTAAGTAAATCAGATTATGTAAATTCTAGTGCTTTAACGTGAGAATCGAATCGATACAAATGATACCCCACATGTGTGATATCACTGAAGGGTTACGTAACATTTTTGTCAATTTGCTTCCGCTTTGTATATATACTCAGTATCTATAAGTTTTTTAACGGGCGGGAGGTCTGGAAAAACTGTGCCCGAGATCTTGAGTAGCCAAGAAATTATGAAGTTATGAAGCCAATGAATTATGAAGCCAAGAAGTTCTCAAGACCAAGAGCACAATATTTTCCTATACAGACCAACCTAGCCCGGTAAATAACTTATTTATTTATTTATTTTTTTTTAAGAAAAGTGGTAGGAAATTGCTACAGCGGGGAAAAAATCCGGCCCGTGAAGAGCTAGACCGGTCACGCGCGAACAACTCCGAAACAGGACTTTTTCCGTCCGCCATTTTTCCTTTTGGAAACGAGGTTGCACGCGTGTGATTAGCCAGTCAAATTCGAGGATTTGTTTATTGATATTGATGTTGATGTTGTCAATGTTTATTGTTAATGTTATTGTTATTGTTTGTTATTATTATGTTAACTATAAGCGCCGCATACTAAAGAAATACTGAATCTGGACAAGCTTGCAACAACAGCAACAACTTTATTTAGCTAAATATGGGTATGGTATTTAGCTTATGGGTATGGCTATGTATAGAGGGCTGGAAGATCGCGATGAAGCCAGCTTCAACAGATAGGCGTACGGGAAATGTTTGGCCAGGGAGGGGGGGGGGGGGCGGTGAACTATTTGCCCAAAATTTCTCGCAAGTTTCCCAATGTTGACTTTTTAAAGAACAGTTCGTCAAGCTTAGTCTTAAATGGAGACAACGTGGCCGAGGTTAAGCCGCTGGACTTGCAAACTGGAGGACCCGAGTTCAAGTCTAGCTATTAATATTTTGTAAATGGCCAACTGGTTCGAAACCGTGGGTCGGATGGTTTTAAACTTTGGTCCCAGCGCCCATTTTAAGTAAAGCAATAATTTTTTGGTGAATTTCCATCACAGTTTTCTTTGTAACTCTTGCCACAGCAGAGTTACAGAAAAACCCTACGCTCATCCCCAGCTACTTCTTGAAAGCGATAAAGTGAAAATTTCAAGTCAATCGGTTAAGTTATCAAAAAAGTATCTTTTCTGGAATGCGCAAAAGGCATTTTCTGAGTTTTTTTTTTTCTGAGAAAAAAGGCATCAAAGTTAAAAAGCTGAATAGGTGATTGCCTCCACAATGTTTTATGGCCAATAAGTGTAAAATTCAATTTGGAGTGAAATGGAAAACTGCTACTTTGCGTTCCATGGTAACCACAAATATTTTTTTTTCATTAGCTTACAGAAAACGCTTCGCAAACACCAGAACACGTCAACTAACACCGTAGAACACTTCTCATGACTTTCTTCTATGCCTAAAGCGTCAGATTTTTGAGAAAACAAAATTGTACTTCGGAGTCAAAATTTAGGTTTAACAGGACCCGCCTTGACAGCTTAAGTAGCTTTTCAAAGAATGGTTCACGTCGATTTCCTATTAACTTTTTTTTATCAGTTAAGTACCTTGGTCAAGAGCGAAACCCGCACACAGATTACCGACTGACAGAAGGATTAATCAGAGGGAAATTACTTGCCTGGTTCACCGCTGAAGCCGTGGCAAAGTTTCATGACCTTTTGATCCTGGTACTCACAGTCTTCCTGCAACAGATTTCAATCCATGTAAAGGTCTTAGCGCTGACAATGCCAGGATATCGTTTGTCAAGTTCGGACCAAGAGAAAATCAGTAAAAAATACTTGTGTAGCTATTGTGAGATGTTGTTAAGGGACGCCATGCAGACGAATTGTGGCCATTTTTACTGCCAGTCTTGTCTTGGACATCTTTTCCAGTAAGGATTCTTGTTTACATATCCTTTTACATTGAATGGTTTATGCCAGGCGTGATTTATCAACGCTGATTCAATAACAGGGCGATCCAAGTTACTTTGTCTTTGCATAGTTACATTTATTGACATTCATGGTTTTGATGATGATGGTGATAATGATGATGACCAACATCATCATCATCCTGATCATCATCAATATTGAGAGGAGTGAGTAGACAAGAGGATTTTTGGGCACGAGGAAGAAGGTAGCTGTTATGTCGTTTGGGACTCTGGCCCATGTGTTGCTGTCACTGTATGTAGAACAGATTCCACGACCGATAGTAATGGCCTACACATACACCTTTCGAGGCGTAACTTGAAAAACACACATTTAATTGTTGTATTTGTACATTCGGTACAGCTTAGCACATTTGGCTTTTCATAGGAACTAACTTCCGTGTCTATTTTTTGACAGAAGGGATAAAACTTCAGGAGCTATCTGTGCACATGACCAGCAACCTCTTCTGCCGAGTGAAGTATGTTTGTCATCGATTACAGACATGCTGTATTGGGCGCCCGCACGACAGCCTAACACTCTTTATTCATGTACCTTGTCATCTGCAAATAACAGGTTGCCTCAACAACAATTTTACAATGCAATACCTGCGAATATTCTGGCGGGTCATTGTTCGAGTGTTATCAGTGACATATGACAGTATGGACCACAGATGACATAGCTGTAGCAGATTAAACACTGTGAATCCTAGTCTAGGTCTTTTTCCTTTTTATTACCACCTCAACCTAGTTGATTTTTTGAATCCCTTTTTTTTTTTCTTGTTTTCCAAGGTTTTTCCTGACAATTTCATGAGGCGGGAAATACTTGCTTTCATAGTTCATTGTGTGTTTATGGAAGATGGCTGTCAGTGGAAAGGGGAAGTACGACATCTGGAGGTAAGACATAAAAACATCAGCAACAAAAAACTGACAACAACAACAGAAACGAATCTAATGGGTAGTGAATCATGTAAGCCTTTTCAAAATATCCCAAGATCTCCTCGGGAGGGGGGAGGGGGGGTAATCAGAAGATCTCGGGATATTTTGTAAAGGCTTACATGAATCACTACCCCTCGGGATATTTTGTAAAGGCTTACATGATTCACTACCCCTCGGGATATTTTTGTAAAGGCTTACATGATTCACTACCCCTCGGGATATTTTGTAAAGGCTTACATGATTCACTACCCCTCGGGATATTTTTGTAAAGGCTTACATGATTTACCACCCCTTGACTGTGATTGGCTACCGACATAACGAAACTTCAAGACGATCGTTAATTACATGGGAAATCCAAGGTTTTTATTGGCTCCGATGTTTATTTTGTTACCCGTTGTCCAAGACATTTCTGACCCGCCATCCCAATACCTCGTGAATCCACGAGCAAAAAAAGGACAACAACAGCAACAGCAACAAAATATGACAAGAACAGCAACACCAACAAAATATGACAACAACAGAAACAAGAAATAACAACAACAGCAACAAAATATGACAACAACAGAAACAAGAAATGACAACAACAGCAACAAAATATGACAACAACAGAAACAAAAAAATGACAACAATAGCAACACCTACAAAAAATGACAACAACAACAGAAACAAAAAATGTCAACAACAACAGAAACAAAAAATAACAACAACAGCAACAAAATATGACAACAACAGAAACAAGATATGCCGGACAACAACAGAAACAAAGTATGACAACAATAGCAACAGAAACAAAATATGACAACAACAGCAACAGCAACAAAATATGACAACAGAAACAAAAAAATGACAACAACAGCAACACCTACAAAAAATGACAACAACAACAACAACAGAAACAAAATATGGGAACAACATCAGCAGAAACAAAAAAAGACAACAACACCAACAGAAACAAAAAAGGACAACAACAACAACAGCAACAAAATATGACAACAACAGAAACAAAAAATGCAACAACAGCAACAGCAACAAAATATGACAACGACAACAACGGCAACAGAAAGTGATAGCAACAGCAACAAAATATTCATGGATGCAACTTCGTACAAGGGAAAAACTAAATGTATTTACTTATTTCATTATTTTTTGTCTCAAAACAGGGCCACATGGGCAACTGTGAGTATCTCAGAGTGCCATGTGTGCATCCCGAGTGCAGCATGATGGTGAAAAAAGCAGACTTGACAAACCATCTGGAAAAGGAATGCAAATCAAGACTGCAAAGCTGTGCATTTTGCAAACGGCAAATAAAATGGAGCGCAATGAAGGTAACGGAACGCAAGTGTTTCATTGTAATTATGACGTGAAATACGGTGCTGCGCATGGCAGACGCAAACAGTGAAACCCCCGATAAATAAACCTGATAAGGGCATAGACAGCTAATATTGTGGAGACACGGTGGTGTAACGGTTAGTTTGTTGGACTTCCAACCAGGACGTCTAGAGTGCAAGCCCTGGTAATAACCATATGTTGTTTCCTTAGCAACGTGACTCTATACTGTCCCTGTCAGTCCAGGTTTATAAATTTCAATTTTATTCAATTCAATTTTTATTTTACACGACGATTACAAGAGAAAAACATAGTTACAATATAGGTATTAATAATAAGCCGAAAGGAAAAATGGAAGAAGGAAAAAAAGAGATGAATTACTTTGCTGATGTATCGTGTGCAGTGGCCAAAGGAGCTGTAAGCTTTCGAGTTGACCACTGCTGACGATGGAAAACTAGAGTGGGGCAGATCAGAAAAATGTTCATGTTCGGACGAAGTTAGGATTGCTAGTCTACGTTTGGCTTAAAAGGAGCACTTTTTCTATTTTGATTTAAATATAAATTCGGTGCTGGATTGTTTGATATGAAGATCTATAGATTCCCAAATTTTAGAAGAGATGAATATAATGCAAATGTTTACTTGCCATAATTGGTACGTGCTTGCGGTCTGCTGAAATTACAATTTGCAGAAAATCTAGTATTGTATGAATGAAGTGTTGACGCGGTGGTTAAAGAATTAGCGAAGACGGAAGGTACTTGATTGTTGAGTATTTTAAAGGTGAATATAAATCTGGCGGTTTTCAACTTGAAGACATTGTCCACGTTAAGAATTCCCATTAGATTGAGGTAAGCGGTGGCATTTTCCCTTTCGTGCGCGAAGAAAATGTTCCTGATGCATTTATTTTGTGCAGTGCGGATGTTGGTTAAATGTGTGGTGTAGGTGTTTCCCCAGCTCATAATCCCATAATTTAAGTAAGGATAAATAAGGGTGTAATAAAGCTGCTTGAGTAAATTGAGGTCTACATAATATCTTACTTTGTTAATTATTCCCGTATTCTTTGCAATTTTACTTTTAACATGTTTAATTTGCTGAACCCATTTAATTTGTTTGTCGATATAAATTCCTTAATATTTAATGTAGTCCTTTTGCTCTATATCATGTATTTTAACAATTGGCGCCTTCTTTTTGTGGGAACTTATGATCATGTAGTTGTTTTTTTTTTATGTTGATAGATAATTTGTTAACTGAACAGTAGTACAAAAGCTGGTCAAATTCTTCATTCATTATTTTAATAACTTCTTCGGCGCTTTCTCCAGAATAAAATACGTTAGTATCATCGGCAAAAAGTCTAAACAAGAGCTTCTTTGAGCAGTTCGGCATATCATTTATATAGAGAAGGAAGGGCAGAGGAGAGAGCGAAGAACCTTGAGGAAGACCGCATGTCATGGTTAGAGTGTCAGAGTCAGTTGTTGCTATTCTTACATATTGTTTGCGGTTATTTAGAAAGTCATTGAACCAATCTAGGGTTGTTCCACGTATTCCATATCGTTGGAGTTTGTCAAGGAGGATTTGGTGGTTTACAGTATCGAAAGCTTTTGAAAGGTCTAGCAACAGGCTACAGGTGATTTTTTTGTTATCAATTGCGGTTTTGAGGTGGTCGGAAATTTCTAGAATTGCTTGTTCTGTTGAGTGTCCCTTGCGGAAGCCAAATTGGTGGTTGAATAATATTAAGTACTTTTCGAGAAAACGTTCAAGTTGTTCGTGAACTAATTTGAACGGCGATAGAACGGCGATAGATATAAATGGTGACCTGTGATGCCACTGGTATCCCATCCGGGGTGAGAAACAATACTCTCAGTTGCTTCTTGCTACTGAAACCAGGATAGGTTTCCGCTCTTGTGCGCCCTAACGTACTCTACTTATCCAAGATTGCTTTCCCCTGGATTTTCTTTTCTATAGCAACATCATGACAGTGACTGTCCAGTATATCCTGTAGTTTGTTCAAAATGCAACAAGGATGGCATTCCTCGAGCTAAGGTTTGTAAATATGTGTTATTGACCAACCTTTAAGTCAAGATATATGCGTTATTGACCAAGCGTTAGGTCAAGATGGCTTTGTGTTGGTCGAGTTCTTTTTTTCGTTTTTATTGACCAAGATGTAGTCCAACACAAGATTGGCCTCATCTTACGCGCTCGCGGAACCAGCTATGTAATAATGACTATTCTTTGGAACGAAGTGACTACATGGTGGAACGAAGTGACCAAAGGATGGAACGAAGTGGTTTGGAACGAAGTGGTCATGGAACGAAGTGACCGGATACCGTAATAATAGATGGATCAATGCACCGCTACTGTGCATACAACAAACCATTATGGATGACTGCCTGAGTTTTCTTTTTTGTTCAGTTAAGAACGTTTGTCATTGTGGCCATCCTAGTATGACGCCAGTTTGTGTTTCATTTGTGTTTTATTCTTTGCAGATGATGGATCATCAAGATCCGCTTCTTGGAGACTGTGATGGTGTCCAAGCCCAGTGTCCATTCTCTGCCATTGGTTGTTCACGAACAGATGTGAGTAGATTCCGGACTGTTCAAAGCTCTTTATTCTCTTTCATAATTCTTGAAGCGTTGAAAGTTCCAGAAGCATCTGAATGTTGGCGCTTGGAGCATAAGGGATGCAGCGGTAGGGGGAAAGGGGGGTCGTGTGGTGGGATGGGGTTGGTGTGCTCCCCCTTCGTCCACCCCTATGCTACTGATGCTTATCCTTTGATCACTCAATTGAGCAGCAACTGTGATCATGCACAAGCTTACTATGACACTGGCATCTCACACGATTGTAATTACACATTCTACAGGTTCTCAGTCAGGAACAGAAACGGCAACATCTCCAGCAGGCGAACACCGGTCACACTTCACTTCTTCTGCAACACGCCATAAGATTAAACAAAGAAGTGGAGTCACTCGTTATGCGAAATCCTGGCTTCATCTCCAGAAGTCCACAGCTTATGTCAAACCATGAAGCTATTATAGCAGATCTCCTGGCCCAAGTTCAATGCGGTGTGGAGGAAACCAGGGATCTCCAGCAGAAATGCCGAGAACAGAGTGAAAGGATCTTATTCTTGGAGAGGAAAGTAGCTTCAGGCAATGTGGGTGCTTCAGCAGCAACTGGTCAGCGGCCATCGGACTCTGAAGGTAGGGTACCAAACACTGAGCTTACACGACGGATTACAAATCTTGAAAATAGAACCGCAGACCATGAAGTGCTCATGGTTGAGAACAATCGAACCGCGGAGGACTGTAATCGACAAATTGCGGCTCTGAGAAGACAGCTTGAAACTGCAATGGAGACTATAAGAGTTCAAGAGAGGAGATTGGAATCTACTGAACACACCTTGGCCCTGAGAAATGTGGCTTTGGCTGATTTGGAGGAATACATCAGACAACAAGAAGCTTCTTGTTATGACGGCATACTGTTGTGGAAAATTTCTGATTTTTCGCGCAGGCGAAACGATGCCTTAACTGGGCGGCAAACTTCGCTCTACAGTCCGTGTTTTTATACAGGTCGCCATGGTTACAAGATGTGCGCGCGAATTTACTTAAACGGCGACGGCATGGGTCGAGGAACACACATCTCGGTGTTCTTCGTGGTCATGCGTGGTCAGCACGACGCGTTACTCCGATGGCCATTCAGACAGAAGGTCACCATTATGCTTTTGGACCAGGATAATGTAGAACACGTGATCGACGCCTTCAGACCAGATCCCAACAGCTCCTCATTCCAGCGACCACGAAGAGAGATGAATGTGGCCAGCGGTTGTCCTTTGTTTTGCCCGTTGTCAGAGTTGAATAACCACGCCTATGTTCGAGATGACGCCATGTTCGTTAAGGTTATCGTTGACATGACTGATTTGTGAGGGTCGATTTCTTACAAGATGAACACAGATTGATAGGTGGGAGCCCATGATTGCTAAGAGAGAAGTAACCAGGTATCGGGAAGAAAAAACCTGCGATGGGCCGATCGATATCTACTCTAGAGTGAGTCGGAGGCGAAGACCTGATAAAACCGGGACCGAAATCAACATAGGCCAGAAAGACTCACGATGAGACAAGCAGAAGTCGGATCATTCACGGTTTCTGGTAAACCAGGTCAAAAGCTCTCGATACAAAACGACCACGATATCACGTTCTGCCACTCCACGGATCACTCATCGTTTCTGGGAAACGTCACGATTTTGCCTCGATAAAAATCGTCTCGATTTTACTACCTTACGTTATCCACTCCGGGCATTGGGATCGTGACCGAAGAACGAGACTGGATTATCGAGACTCGATTTCTTAATCGTAAAATCGAGACTCGATTTCTCGATCGTAAAATCGAGACTCCATTTTACGATCGAGAAATCGAGGCGATTACTCGACCTTAAAATCGATTTTATTCAACGAATAAAAAAACAAACATACAAACAATCAAAAGAAACAAACAACAACAAAGGCAGAAAAATAAACAAGTAAAGGACAGAAAAAAATAAACAGTAAATGCTATAAAGGAGAAAGAGAGAGAGAGAAAAAAAAGAGGAAACAAACAAAACCCAATCAATTTAATAAACAACAAATAAACACACATTCAAAGAAAGAAAAAACAAACAAACAAAGGAGGATGTAAACGGAAAATGATAAAAAGAATCCATCAAAGAAAAATAAAGAAACATACAATAAACACTGAAAAAGGGAACAAAGTAACAAACACGAAGAAAAACCAATTAAGGCTACACATGTACAAACAAGAAAAATAAAACAAAAAAATGAACAATCTGATCGAAAGGAAGAAACACACAAAAAAACAAACAACAAACTAGCAAGCAATCAAAGAAGAAAAAAAACAACATAGACAGAAAGAAGAAACAAACAAACAAACAAAACATGAAAAAAATCAAAGAAAGAATTATACAAACGAACAATAACATTGGCCTAAATATTCAAAGAAGGAAGAAAGAGAGAAAACGGTGATACGAAGAGTGAAAGAAACTAAAACAAGCAAAGAAAAATCAATATAATAAATTTAAATAACCAAAAAAAACCAATCAAGAAACGTACAAAAAAAGAAAAGGGAAATAAAAAATAAACAAACATAGGAAGACAGAGAAGAACAAACAATGATGGAAATGAAGAAAGAAACAATTGCAAAGAAAGGCCCAAACAATCCTGATGCGTTAGTTCCCGAATCTTACCAGTAAAATTCCTTTATTTAAAATCGGTTGCCTCTTTGGTACATGAAGCTGCTAATCGACTTGCTCCACCTAATATTTCCAATCTATTTACTAGTTCCGAAAAGATTCACCCCTACCCCACACGATTCTCACTAGCTGGGAACCTCCACATAAAAATGTCAAGAACAAATAAGCAGTTATTTTCATTTTCAAGAATTGGTGCTAACATATGGAATGGCATCCCTCCTGAACTTTGTGGGCTTAGGAAAGCACCCTTCAAACGTAAATTGCATGATTTACTTCTACATATTCTTGGAACTGAGGAGATGAATGTTGAAATGCGCTACATTGACCTTTCTAAGCACATGCGGCTATTAAATATTAAATAGTTCCCCTAAGTCTTAAAAGTTAATTTGCTTCCATTTTCTCTTTTCTTTACTGTCGTTATCAATAGTTTGTTTTCCATTTCTTCTTTTTTTTCTTAATATTGTTAAATATATATATTTTTTTAAGTTCCTGTATACACATTTTCTGTTGTTGTACATATAATTTTTTTTAAAAACATCCAGTCCAACATTAAGTAGCCTGCCTAGAATAGCTATGCTAATTGCGGGCTACTATGGTCTCTGCAGTGGTTTTTAAAATAAAGTGCGTGTTGTTGGTGTGCGTGAAAAATCAATCAATCAAAGGAATCAAACAAGCAAACAACGATATAGGCAGAAGAGAAAGGAAGAAGGAAGTAAAGAAAAAAAGGAAAAAGTAAGATGGAGAGAAACAGTGTGGAGTGTTCATGAGCCATCAAGAAAAGATGTAATTACCTCGCGACAACCAACACGCAGACAGCACACTGTGTGTATTAGAACATTTTGTGTGTACATGTATTTTTCCACTTTAGATATCACTGGAATGATAAACAAACCAAATGACCCTTTTCATCTGATTTAGAAGACACCAGTGAATATAAACTGTATCATTTTATCCGTGCTTTTCAGTTTGGTAAATTTACGGTTCTTCTTCTCAGTGAACTATTATTTCTTCTCACTAAACAAATGCCACAATATGGTTTAAGTTTAATTCTAAAATGCCTTGTCTCTAATAGTCATGAAGGCTTTTTTGGAAGTGGTAGTAAAGAAGTGTGTGTGGGGGGGAGGGGGGACTGTTTTTCGTTTGTAGGATATCCCATGAGGAGGGGGTTGGGCAGAAACGAAATTACCAAATTAATAATAGCGGGGCTTCCAAAAACTACTAGTAACCAACAAAAAAACACGGTTACGATCGAGACTCGATCATTGGGACTCGTTAATCAAGACTTGCTTATCTAGTCTCGATTGTAAACAAACATATGATAAATATTTAACTCGATAATAAACAAACAAGCATACAAGAAAACAAACGAAGAAAAAAAAAAACAAAGTACAACCATCAAACAAAGAAACAAACAAAGTAGGAAACATACAAAGAAAGAAACATAGTAGGAAGCAAACAAACAATCATAGAGAGGGACGCGAATAAACATCGCTTGTTCAAATTTATTTGATAAAAGGAGCAAATTACAAGTTATGGTATTAAGCGACATAACAAGCCACTTATGTTGGTGGATCATTTCAATCATCGTTACTTTGCTGGTATTATTAATCATTTTAAAGGTGGATTACTGCTTATTGTTCTTAATAACGTGTCTCGGGTTGTTCTCGGCTTTCACAACGGCGGTGGCTGTCAAAAAACCCCTAATACCGCTGGACATAGTTCCATGGAAAAGGCGTTATTCGCCATAGTCGCCTTATAGTGGGGCCTATCTTCTTTCTATTTACCCCCTCCCCCACCCTTCATATCACATTAATCGCGAATATTTGTTCATCCCCATATGTTGTCCCAAGTTTCTCCCCCTTTGCGAGGACAACTATCAGCCGAGTCGTAATTTTTTTTTTCGCGTGTTTGGTTTTCACACTCTCCATTAGACACCTTGTTTAGCGCCATCACCCCCCCCCCCAACTCTCAACACCCCCCCTCCCCCAAAAAAAATGAGAAACAAAATTTATGCAAAACATTTTGGGAACAGCGAACTAAATGGAGGAATTGTGGGTAAATGAACCAGTCATCATTTTTTTCGGTTTGGTTTTCCCTTGACCCTCACTCAACCCGCCACTAGAACCACTGGGCTTTATTTGTGACGAACGAGTGGCAACGGCGGACAACACTCCGGTTTTAATGAAGGTAGGCTTCTTATTCAGCTTTCTGGAAATTTACCTTAAACTTATTAACGGTAAATTTTGCTCATCAATACAAGTACACTGTTACGAAAAACTGTGTTACGTGACTTGCGTGACTTTCTAGAAGCTTCGCGAAAGTTCATAGCGTGTCTATTTTGGGATCTTATGTAAGCGCTTCTAAAATAGTACATTTTGTAATCCTTCTATAGTTAGACTTTTGGAATGTTCTAGATTCTTATTGTATCAGTATATAAGTAGATGAGTTAGAGTTAAGATTCAACTAGTTTTCACAAGCGAAGAAAGTTGAAGGTTAGACGACGTGCTTAGTCTAGTGTGACGGAAGCAGTATTTATTCAAGTTGGCGGAGGCCGTATAAGTTTATCCACTTAAGTACAGTTGTGAAGTTCTACTTCGTGGAAACTACGTTCATTTTGGGAATAAATCTTCTTGTTGCTGTTCCGACAACCCTGCATTCAGTTTAGTTAGCAAGCTACCCGTCCTCTAAAAGTTTACCCGACGTAACATACACTACAAAATTCTTTGATCGAGTTAGTGGTTCATTACTTTATTCTGAACATGCGACGTTCAAATTCCCTAAACGAAAACGCTACTTCATGCTCAGTCCAATACCTTTATTAATGCATGCATGTTTTCACTCTATTTCTGTGAGGTAGGTCTCGGATGACATTACTGCCTGTCTGATATGATTAATGTTGGACCTGCGCGAAAATCGTACCCGACCAAAAAAGAAAGAAAGAAACACAACAAAATATCCATACTCTCCTTATGGAGAGGGTCATTATTGGCTTTCAACCCCTCGTTTCCACAAATTCTTGGTTTCATTCATACTTTCCTCTGAAAATGTTGTCCCTTAACACCCTCCCCTTCTGACTTTCCATTAACCCTTGCTGGGGTGGGTATGGATATTTTTAATTATTTTATTTTATTTTATTTTTTATTATTATTATTATTATTATTATTATTATTTTTTTTTGGAGCTCTTGGAATGATTTCTGCACAGGTCCCTACTTCATTATGCATGCTGTAGCCACACTGTTTCATTCTGCAATAACAAGAAATGTTTACATGTGCAATACCCTAAGCAATTCATCGGCTGCTTGCATAATAAAGTAGGGAGCTGTGTGGAAATCTTGCCGAGCTCTTTCTTTACAATAAGAGAAAGAAAGGCACCAGCCAAAAATAACTCTAATTTCGCCTATTGATCTTTCTTTTTCTTTCCTCTTCGCTCTCTTCGTGACCTTTGGTCCTTCCTTTTCCTCTTAAGTGTGGCGGAATTATCCTCTGCTTTGTAAAAAGAAATTATACATTACTTTAAATTTTAATTATGTTGATGACTATGATAATTTTAATGGTAACAATGAACAATCATTATTGGGTATGTGACAACATTTTGGAAACTGCTTTGTTCTCTCTTGCTCATGAAAGACCATGGAAGTACTAAAGTATGGCCCACTAGTGGCAGACCTAGGGGATGGAACCGGGTTTCCACCTTCATTTTTGGGCCAAACTGAGGCCCGCATAAGGCCCTTAACAAATAATTAAGAGTGGGTGACCCTTATAACTTAGGTCCTGGAGAATTTGGCCCCCCACTCACTTGAAGGCCTGGATCCGCCAGACCCTTTCTCTGTGTTGCATTTAATGTTATACATATATCGTTGTAAATATAAAATTCCTAGTCATTGCTCATAATAAGTACCATTTGTACAAGCAGTTAGTTTTGATTTCACTTACCGTGCTGCCTGTAACATAACAAACGTAACTGAACAATATCCAAACTAATTATAAAAATAACTTACCTCCAGTAGTTGGTTCCTGTGTTTGTATTTCTGCAGAGGATGTTTGACAAGATAGGACAGATGAGGAGGGTGGGCATGATGAAGTAGCCAATTGGCACACAGCTGAAGAAATTGTTGTGGACGATGAGGAGGTGGAGGTGTTAGAGGATGATGTTCTTGTAAGTGACGACAATATGTGATGTGGCACGACTGGAGGACAGATGGACTTTGGAAAATCTGACAGGGACGTCGTATCAGTTAGTGGCAGCCTCGCATCCCGTCACTACAGAAATAAGGTAAGAAACAAGGAAATGCATTGCTGCTCCGCAAAAATGGACGAAACACCTAGCGGTGTAATAAAAGCCAGCAACATGTGATAGATAGAGATAAGTTAAAGAAACCAACGCTGGGATTGTCATTGATTGTCTGATTTGATTATCATCGACAGAATTGTGCATGTGCGTCTTTAAACGTTTTTAGTATTCATCGATTTAAGCTGAAGAGAGTGAAACGCTAAGAAATAGAAAACAATAGTACTGAGTTTTCTTTTCACAGGTTTGTGATGGCGCCGGGAAAGGCAAATGAGTCCGTCTTCAGCTCCAACGTAGTTACCCTAAAGCAAGGAGAAATGTGGGGAAAACGCATGAGCGATATGAAGAAATGGGTAGATCGAAACGGCAGGCTAGACATAAAATTTGTTGTTTATTATATGAGCCTTCAGTTTTAAATACGTTATAATCCCGGGGGAGTACTCCAATAAATTTTGGATAGGTGTGTGCCGCGAAGGGTCTTAAACCCTGACCCTATCTAAAGATGAAGCAAACGAAAATTGATACCCTATTTAAGACCGAAACAACAAAAAATGAGACTATTCAAGGGAAAAACAAAAACTAAAAATAGCTTGAACGGGTGAACTTCATTTCGTTTCGGTAAGATTGCTGGAAGTTAGCATTAAGCATGGTATAGTAGACTGCCTGATACAATTTAGGTATCCTATCTAAGGATCACATCGGAACACTATGCCAACATGGGCAAAAATAATACCCTATTTAAGGATCGAGAACCTCAAAAACCATACCCTATCCCGCGGCACATACCTACATAGCCCATATACGGGAGTACCCCCACGGGTTTATACTGCAGAATGGACAAAGTAAATGACACCATGCTGGATTGAAGAGGGTCCGAATGGAGGTAACTCTAATGCAATTACAAAGAAAAATTAAAAGACGTTGAGCATTTCAAAATAGAAAAAATATCCTATAATTGAAAACATATTTAAATCAATGTGGTCGAAACCTTATTTGTAGTTGCTAGTAGTCTAGTGGAAAGCCACAGGCCACAGGAACATTGCGCGGAAAAAAGGCAAATCATCAAGTTTTTTTTTAAACTAACAGTGCATTATACCTTAAGAACTTTGGTCACAGTTTTTAATCTTATATTCATGACCTTGCACATTTAATTTTTTCATACGGCATAAATTAAGCGCCAAAAGGGCATGAAACAGAACACTATACCACATCCAGATCCTCTTTAAAGGCAAAGATTTGAATCCAGATACACGTTCGGCCTGTGTAACGTGCAGTTTAGGAGAGCCTAGGGAGCTGTAGAATGATGAGCAGGATATGCTTTTTAGGTTATGTACATACTTAAGTTATCAGACATAGAAGATAGGGAGAGGTCTGAAACCCTTAATTGTGACGTTTTTCGAGTGTAAACACAGTTTAAGGTCCAAATTTATACTACCTGCCACAAAAATAAGCAAAAAAAATAAAATAAAAACCGAAGGCTTGAATGGGTGTCTCCCTCTTTGTCCCGTGATCCTCACTTATTTATGCATAAAGTTTTGAAATTGATCACAACTCTCTTTGCTTTATTTCCTTGCCAATCACGCAGTTTTCGTACTCTAGAATATAGTGTAGCTCACAGCTTGGAGATATCAAAGATGGCCCGCTTTAATATAAGATAAAGAATGCAGTCTAAATGGCTACGTTACTAGCTATCTCGGTAATATTACGTATTATTTTGAGAGACTGAAAATATATAATATCAACGTACAGCTGGGTATTATTAATGTTGAACGAAGAAGTTAATAAGTTTGAGAAACCTACTTCCTTCAATAGGTCAATTTCATATATGCGGCAGAAGATAGTATGCAAAATTAATTTCTTTTTGCATACTATCTTCTGCCTCATATGTGTGCTATCTTTACCCTATGAGCTTCTTGTTTAGGCGCTGATCTTTATGAAACTGACCTATTGAAGGAATAGATTTAGCGAACAAAGATTTTTTTCCTAAATCAGGGATGTAGATAAAACAGCGTAGTTTGTCGTTCTGCTTGGGTATGGAATGATGAAAATGGCTGTGATCGCGTTAAATCGACAATTAATGCATTTTATAAAATTATCTAACGTTTATCACTCTTTGGAATCAAATCGAAATTGTTTTGCAGTCGTTGAAGAGCTCGTGCTCTCATTCCTTTTACTTGTGGTAATTGTTGATTGTACCCGATCTCAATTACAGATTAGAAAAAGCCTTCGCCTCGTGCGATCGAGAATTATTCTTACACTACTTTTACATTCGAATTCCTTAAAAGTGCTTGTATGATTTTAGAGGTTGTGGATAATTCTGAAAGATAAGTATTTAAATTAGTGAAAATAAAAAACATCATTCCTTTTTCCATATGAAGTAAAAAGGTCTACAGAAGGTAAAACGACAGCGACAAACCAGAGGGGAGCCGCATCTTTAGAAACCAGGATCAGCAAAATAAATCTTGCATATTGAGTTGAAAATTCACGAAACTGAGTTTGCTGTCTTTTATATACCATTTGTATACAGTGGCATCAATGTTAATGTGTGCCGATTAATGTTATTTTTTTGTTATGCTACTTCTTTCCTCATCTTTTTCTCTTTCTCCTTTATAGCATTTACTGTTTTTTTTTTTTCTGTCCTTTACTTGTTTATTTTTCTGCCTTTGTTGTTGTTTGTTTGTTTGTTTATCTTTCTTTGCTCGTTTCCTTAATCGAGGCTCGTTTCTTTAATCGAGGCTCGTTTCTTTAATCGAGGCTTGATCATTCGATTGAGATTGTACAATCCGAGGCTCCGGGTATCGAGGAAGGAAAGAGGGGAAGAAAGCTAAGCAGGCAGGAAGGAAGTGAAGGAAGGCGGGAAGGATGGAAGGTGGCCAGGCAGGCAGGCAGGGAGGAAGTAAGCCCAGAGTGGAAGGAAGGAAGGAATTCGAAGGTGGAAAGTAAGATAGATCAAGATAGGGTGGCAGGTAAAGAAGAAGAAAGGAAGCAAGCCAAGGAAGGAAATAAGGAAGGAAGGAAGGAAGTAAGTAAGGAAGAATGACATGCGCAGGTAGCCGGGCAGGCATGTAGGAAGGAAGGTGGAAAGTAAGATAGGGTGGAAGGAAGGGAGGGATGGAGGTCTGAAGGTAAGGAGGAAGGAAGGGAGGGATACATAAATTTATTACATGAAGGTCACTGCCGCTAGTTTGCAACTCACGATTTACTAAAAAGGTGTTAATGTCTTGAGATTTTTTTGCATGTTTCTCAAAATACTTTGAATGCTAGCACCACTCTAAAGTATTACATTCTGCCTCATCCTTACAGAATAATACTGCAAGTTGAAAAAGAATCACTATTACACCCCATATGCTAGTGGGGTTCTGCTAATGAGTGAATCTGAGAGAATCTCTCCGTTCTATTAGATGGAACTGCAAACTTCCTATATTTTCTAAGATTATTTGGTTGGCAGTATACACCAGTGATGTATGACACTTGCATACTGCAGATTACATTAAGGCCTAACTATCGCTCCAGTTAGCCTGAATATCACTCCGAATCCGAATATCAGCCTGTTTACGGTTAGTTATCGATAATGGAAATGGGAATACGATATAAGTTAAAAATTCTGCAGTCTGCATGTCATACATCGATGCACCAGGCAGCATATGCATAACGCGTAATTTACTCATTCGACATTTGAGGCTCGATCATTCGATTGAGGTTCGTTTTTATAATCGAGGCTCCTCTTTAAGAAAGACAGACAGACAGAAAGAAAGAAAGAAAAAACAATTATTAAGACTCATATGCTAGTGGAACTGCAAACGTCCTAGATTTCCTAAGATTATGTGGTTGGCAGAATGCACCAAGCAGCAGACGAAAAAAAAAGAAAAAGAAAACAAGAAAAAATAACAATAAAATGAAAAAAATGAAAACAAAAATTACAATATAATGAAAGTTCTTATTTTGGGAGCATCAGGTTTTTTCAGCACAGTTAAAAAAATTATTGTCTGCCTTTAGTAGACTGTAGGCATTCCTTCTTCGTTTAAGAAAACGCGAGAAGTAGGAGATCTTCGCCGACCCTGGGGCACCCCTTAAAATCCAATCACACCGAAAAAAAAAACAGTAAAAACCACCAAAATCAAACTAACCCCCAAAATCGGATCAAAAACCACCAAAATCGAATCAAAAATCCCAAAAATCGTATCAAAAAAATCCCAAAAAATAAAAATAAAAATCCCAAAATCAAATCATAAGAAAATTCGACAACTCCAAGCAAATCCCACAGAGCAGAATCAAAATCAAAATCCTAAAAATCAAATTCAAAATCCTAAAAATCAAAATCAAAATCCCAAAAATTAAAATCAAAATCCCAAAAATCAAAATCAAAATCCGATCGTGGGCAGAACGTGTCATTTGTAGCACAGATAAATTAACCTATGGTATTGAAATATATAATTGATCAAAACGAAAATAAATAATTAAAATATATCAGTAAAATAACGTACATTGACAAAATAAAATTGCATGTTGACTTAGAAACTTTGGTACAAGATAATAAACACTCGTAATAAGTATCTAATAATCAGCAAAATCACTGTCTTTATTCTCTATCATAATAGCTTCCTTTTCAAACGAAAAAGTATTGATATGAAATGCAGATTACCTTAAGATGTCTCTAAAAGAAATTATGCTGACTCCAGAAAGCTTAACTTTGGTATTTATAAAGTTCCATCGGCAGTTACTTAGGGTCCGTGGGTCGTTCGTCCATTCAAATTTCAATCTAAATTAAAAATTGAAAATTGATGTCAATTTTTGATTTTCCTTTCTTGTTTTCTCGCGAAATCACTAAACGTGTATCTGTAAACAATTCACTGTTTTTACTTTTATAACAACCAAAAATATCCCTTGGCCTTCTTATTATTGTGCAGTTACCATCGAATTGAAAATCAGACAGGTAACGGTAATCTTCTATTAGCAGGAAAACCATTGCTACAGTCTTGTGTTATCGACGATTACGTGAATTTAGAAGAAAGTCCAAAATTGAAAATTGAAATCAATTTTCAATTTTTGTTTTTGGGCGAAGAATTCATCAATCGTTCGCACACCGAATGACTAAAGTAACCCAGGGGGGAGTAGGTGAGGATTTCTCAGTCCCTATAGCTGCCTTGGCGCAACTTTTCGAGCCCTTCGTTCTCCTGGAATGTTTGGCGCGTTTTCTGCGGTTGTGAGTTTATTGCCATTAAAGCACGCAGCAAGATACTGGACCTTTCAAGCGAGGAGAAGAATCTTGGACTTCGCATCGCAGCGTCTGAGTTATCGGTATCCAGACTTTCTCGAGCGTTTCAAGCAAGTAAATGCCTATTTTCGTAGCTCATGATTTTGCAGTCCCGGCTTCAAGCCGCCAATGTGCACATGCATTGGTAGTGCTTATGTGTAAACTATTACAGTTTGAATCTTGAGCTTAAAGCTCGTGCAAAGGTGTATGAATAAAAGGAACGACAGTCTGAACAATATATCTTCACCACCTACTTTAATTTCCATTACACTTTTTACTTCACATTTAATGATAATGCATGTATAGAAATTCAAGACTTCACGTGCCATATAAATCTTTAGCCCTGCAATGCAAGAAATTAACAGTGACCTTTGGTGCCTTCATTGTCCATTATCTTCCTGAGACTACTGCTAGTCACCAACTCCAGAGAGGAATCATTGAAGGCACTCCTTGCCTTGGACAGAACATAGCTTTGAGCTCAAGCTTAAGATTCAAACTGTAATAGTTTAGACATAAGCACTACCAATACACATGCACATTGTCGGCTTGAAGCAGGGACTGCAAAATCACGAGCTACGAAAATATGCATTTACTTGCCTGAAATGCTCGAGAAAGCCTGGATACTGATACGTCCGACGCTGCGATACGAAGTCGGAGATTTTTTCCCTCCCGTGAAAGTTCCACTACCTTGCTGCTTGCCATAACGACAATAAACTATTAGTTTATCAGTATTGTTGAAACTCCCTGACCACAGAAAACGCGCCAAACGTTTCACGAGAAACAACGGCTCCTAGAGTTGCGCCAGGGCCGCTAAGGACTGAGGAACAGGACCAAGTATTATCTCATCCAGCCCTCCCCTGGGTTACTTTTGTCATTCGGTGTGCGAACGATTGATGAATTCTTCGCCCAAAAACAAAAATTGAAAATTGATTTCAATTTTCAATTTTGGACTTTCTTCTAAATTCACGTAATCGTCGATAACACAAGACTGTAGCAATGGTTTTCCTCCTAATAGAAGATTACCGTTAGCCGTTTGATTTTCAATTCGATGGTAACTGCACAATAATAAGAAGGCCAAGCGATATTTTTGGTTGTTGTCAATGTAAAAACAGTGAATTGTTTACAGATACACGTTTAGTGATTTCGCGAGAAAAAAAGAAAGAAAAATAAAAAATTGACATCGATTTTCGTTTTTAATTTGGATTGAAAATTGAATGGACGAATGACCCACGGACCCTTAGTCCTAGCTCTTTTCCTTCTCTCTTCACAGTTTATGTGTGATTTAGTTTTCGTTCGTATTTTTCATTCCTACATTGGTCATCATTAGAGTCTATAACAATCTATTTCGTCAATATGATTATCAGTATGATTTCGTTAAGTCCGAAGTTTAAATGAAAGTAGGATTAATTAACTGACATGCAATATTTATTTTGGAAAAACACATTTTCATATTTCTTAAATTTTAATTCACTGATTTTGCAGCGTGCTGCTAAAGTGCCTTTTGTAATATTTATTCTTGAAAACAGTATTTTTTAATAAATGAAGCCTTTGTTATTATTGCCTATTGTGTTGGGAGACTTGTGTTCTTTTCCCTTGAGTCTATAGGCTCAAGCAGAGTTCTCTTTTAATTCATGTATTTATCAGCGTGCCGCTAAAGTGCCTTTTGTAATATTTAGTTTTGAAAACAGCATTTTTGAATACATAAAGCCTTTGTTATTATTACCTATTGTGTTTGCAGACTTATGATCTCAGTCCCTTGAGGACTAGGCCGTATATTGAACACGAGCTTTTTCAATTCATTGATTTAGCAACGTGTCACTACAGTGCCTTTTTAACTTAAGCAATTGTTTTCACAATTCTCTAGAGACCTATTTCCCTGTGTGTTTTGTAGAGTTCATTAAAGTGGGCAAAGAAAAGTGACCGGATATTTTCTCGATTGATTCTCCTTTTCCGTGGTATTTGCCAACATGTCTGGATTGAGCCACTTCAACTGCGAGCTTTTACCCGATGCTAACATAGACGACCATTTAATTTGCCCTATATGGTAAGGTTTACCTTTTCTGATTGGAAAACTTAGGCACTGTTTGAACTTATGGTCTTTCAAAACGTGTCGCGGTCATAAGATTTTTTAGTTACTTTGCCCTTTAAGCTGTCGAGCCAAATGAGGTTGAATTGTCTCCGCGAGTTTCACGAACATGAATACAACGCTAGTGAGAACAGCAGCAACCTACCAACATTTACTTCTCCGATGTTGTTCTCACTAGTAATAGCCGTGAGATAAGCATAAACCGACATAAGCACAATAACAAGAACCGAAATTGTTTTTCTTGTGCTTATGCTATAGTTGTCTCTCGGAAATCGCTAGTGCGAAGAACATAACATAAATAAGCATTTGCTCTTTTTTTGTGCTTGTGCGCCAGTCAAAAGCAGCCTTAACTCTCAACAACCGTCCCTTGTGAGATCATTCCATTTGCCCTCTCGTTAACGCTCCGCGCGAGCAATGTTATATTTGTGAGTTTTAAATGGACGTTGTCTCTTTGTTCGTGAGTGCTGAGGAGAATTGGGAACTTTTCTTTTGTCCAGACCTGTCAAGTTTCATTGCGAAAGAAAAAAAACCCTGGCGATCAGGGAAGAGTCAGCTTAACTCCAAGTTCGGAAAAAAAGAGAACACAGAAAAAGTGCTGAGGAGAAGCCCCAAATCAAGTGAAATTTATGGCAACTACGTCCTTACCTCAAAACTCTAGCGACTTGCAATGCGTGCGGTGCAAATTATTCAGTGGAAATGCATAAGAGTTTCTATCCAAATCTTGACAAGAGGTTCAACTATCGATAGCTCTCATTCCCTTTTGGCCTGTTAACTTAGCGATGGTTCGTAGCTCATTTACGATTAAACTTGAGCAGTTTGTTTTTCCCTCGGCGCTCACCACCGATTCGTTTTCCGAAAGCTTAAACGTTAAGTCCGGGCTAAGTTAAAAGACACAGTAACCCAAGAGGCGCCGATGTAAATTACGCCATAAAGGTAGAGAAATTAATTTCCTTGGCTCTTAAAAGTTGTAGTTACTAATAAACAAACATTGCTCACTCTATCATGAAACACTTAGCCCGGTCAGTTATAATTATTTCCAGTCTACTCATTACTTGGAATTTGTACTCTGTGAATTTTACTCCTGGGTCCGGTTGTTCAAGGCAGATTTACCATTATTCTTTGGGAGTGTTTTGATTGTAGTTTGTCAACTTCATGCCGGAGTCTTCTGTATAAACATTTTATGTTCTTGATTTTTTTCCTGCTTTCATATTGGGTATTGCTAATCGGCTATCGAAAGACACGAGTCGGCTGATTCCGGTCGCTAACGCTTGCGCTCATGTTTAGGTTTTTATGCATTTATGGGTGGGTCCCTGTTGCGGAGTATACGCAACATACTACCGTAGATGTGGTCTGATGCCAGTTGTGTGTTGATAAATCTTTATGGATCGAATAATGCCGTTCGAAAGCTGTAAATGAGTTCAGGTATTTTGACCCACTTGCCACTGCTGATGGAATCGCGTCTTATTTCTTAGCAAGGAGCTGATGAACAGACCCGTGTCCTTATTGTGCGGACACAGTGGATGCCAAGAATGTATGCAGCAGCTCATTTCAACACAATGCGGAGGTGGACGGGAAATGATATGTTCAGTATGTCGAGAGCCAATCAACGAACAGATGTTGAATATCAGCATACCCCTCAGCTCTGTCATTTCCAAATTTACTGTGAAATGCACAAACGTTGGCTGCACGTGGGTCGGTGAACATCGCTATAAAGAGAGACATCAAGAGAACTGCTCATTTCTCCTGCTGGAATGCCCCAATGGCTGTGCTGGATCGCATCTGCGAGATTCACTTGAGTGTCACTTGGAGATCTGCCCTCAAGAGAAAGTACCATGCAAGCACTGCACTGCAGAGGTGGAGAGGTGTATGTTGGATCAGCATGAACCAACCTGTCAAGAAAAGCCCGGACCATGTCCATTAAATTGTGGCCATAATTTTCCCAGGTCAGTAATCAATCAGTTATCGCCATGAATTGATTAAGGACATTTCGTCATCATTTTGGTGAAGGAAAAGGCATGGGAAAAAATTAATCAATAAGACCAACGCCCGGTTTTGCCCCACTAGTAAGGCACCGTTAAGGTAACACTTGTTTTCAATATTTTTTTTTTGGTCTCTTCAAGCATTAACCCGGCAATAGTAATAAATTCCCAAAGAAGCCCGATAGCGTAAGATCCATGTGTGTCTATTTCAGGTCTCACGTTCACCTTCATTTGGACGAATGTCCGAAAAGGATGATCAAATGCAGGGTGACCGGCTGTAACAATTACTACCAATTAGGATTGGAAATTGTCCACAACGAACAGTACCAAGAAAGCCACCAGGCGCTACTAATGAGTCAAGTTGAAAGTCTTCAGCGCGCGATATATGACAAGGTTTGTGAGGTACCTAATTGACCTACAGTTACCAAATAAGAATTCAACATAGATCACAAGTAATGACCCTCGAATGCTAGAAGACAATCATTTACTAGAAGTTAAAGTAATTGTAAAACGACTATTTAAGCAGGTGCTATCTTTGTAGATGGGTAAAAAATGTCGAGTTGTCGAGTACCGGGAGTGGAAGGGTAAGCGCCATAAAGAGTCCAGTCGTTAAGAGAGAATTTGGCTAAAGTAGTTTGATATTGGACTTAAGAAATTTCAAATGTTCTACGGCTGAGTCAGTTGACCCCATCAAGTTTATGTCTTGCACCAGGCCGGATGAACAATCACGGCCTTTTTACGACGAAAACTAAGTATGAAATTCAATTAATATTGTAAAAATTAATGCAGATACAACTAATTCTAATTGGCCCGCCCACACGTATCCTCGTAAATATGAAAACCCATATTTTTATTCTCCGTTTTGCAATGGCGTTTTCGTGTAACGGAGCTTTGGGAAACCATTCTTCATAGTCACGAATTTAAAAACTCCGATTTGGTGGTGTGTTGTTGCCGGCCGAAACGGAGATTTTCCACCAAGTGGGAAAGGTTTATTGATCTCATTTAAACAAGATTCGTTTTCAACAATAACACTTACGACACTTTTCATTCAGTTTGAATATTGATGTTTTTCGTTTTTGTTTTTTTGTTATTTTCTTTTGTCTCTTATCTTTACTATTATTATAATAATAATTATTATTGTTATTATTATTATTATTATTATTATTATTATTATTATTATTTGCAGTCTCAAGTTGCAGTGACAAGGGAGTTGTTCAAGCGAAAGAGCTTCCGATGGACAGTGCCGAAGTCATCGATCGGAATTCCAGAGGATATTTCAAGTCCTTTGTTTGGGTTTGGCAGTCATACGTTTCGGTGCCTGTGGAAGAAGACCTCTGGCCAAAATAGGCTTTTTCTAAATGCAGTATTTGGCTCTTCGCCAATCACAGTTCAAACAAGGTATGAAAGTTAAAAGGCAATCCCACCCTGACTGTTATTAAATAAAATGGTAGCTACGATAAACCAGCTTGTCATTCATGTGATGAATAGAGAAGTCAACCTAGCAATGACAGTCTACACACCTTGTAATTTACATCGTTAATCCAAACAAACTGCACTTATAAGAGTCTTATAACTTTTCACATTAATTAACTGTTTATTTGCGCTATGCATCACTCTATCAAATTCTAAACACTAATTAATCTACCATTTTTTATCAGATTTGTTTTGTTAAACAAGGACGGAGGAATGAGAGTCTTTGATACTGAATGTGAAACCCTTGTAGAGGATCAAATCATCGGGACAAAGGAAGACTTTGGCCCGATTGAAATGGAGCAAGATTTAATTATAAAACTAATATTAGCTATCTACAAGCATTCATAGAAAAAAAAAATACTAATATACCACGTGTTATGTAATATTGTTAAATCTCCTTTGGCCGAGAAAATGAAACCACCAAATGTTTTTTTACTTAAGAACTTTTTTTGGATAAATTTGTAATACACAAGCCTGCAGTTTTTCACTTGCCACAAGCTTTTCCAATAATTCTAAAACCTAACACAAAATGGCTTCGTTTTTTCGTACCAACGTCCTAATGCTACTATGTGTCGAAATAGGATTTTCTGTATCACTATTAAGGAGATCAGCGTTCAGCACTCTCTCTCTCTCACTACAAGCAAGCACTCCATATTCAATTAAGTTTCTTATCCAACTTCTTTAACGACTTTTTACTTCTTACAATTGCTTTTACTAAACTTTGCCGCGTTCTTTTATTGGGAACAATTTGAAACTATCAATCATATTTCAAAACTGTCTTAACTAAGACCTATAAGGCTTACGTAAGCTTGTTATCAGGCCTTTCTACGAGCCAGTGCGCCTGTGCACAGTCGTTCCAGATGTTTATCGAGGTCGAAATGGTCTTTATCCATTATCTGCACTATCTTTCACGAGGTATCTGGTCCAAATAAAGGAAACCGAGCAATATGCAAATTACAAAGACATCTCAGTGGAAAAAACAAATTAATAAGTTATGGTAATGCACAGTAAAATTCAAATTTTATATTGTTGCCCAGTTTTGTTCAAATACTTCCTCGAAGAGAAAGGGGCTTATCTTGGTTCATCCCCTTTCCATATTTTGATATTACGTTTTTTACGAATTCCAGAATACACTTTATAAATAGTTCCTAATCACGAGTCGTGAGTGTATTTCCTTGAAATAAAGTATTGAAGTGGTAAGCGCGGAAGCCCAATGCTGTGTTTCTGTTTTAATAGTTCGTAAATTTCAGTTCTAAATAAAATGAATTTACATCTTCTTTAGTAAAGTTTCTTTTCACGATGTTATTTACGAAGATGCTATTTCTTTCTTCACGTGTTTCATTCAACTTAGAGAGTGGCCAACGCACCACTGATTTTGGCGCCTTTTCTTGCAATCGATTCGTGTAGGTCAAACTGAAATGTCGCGTTCGTTGGTTAAGGCGGGGGTAGTAGTAAAGGGGGTCACTTTGGGACAAATCTAGAGCGCTGATTGGCTGCGAGTTTCGCGCGCAATTTGAGGAATGTCGTCAAACCGGTTTGCGAACTGGAAAAACCGGTTTTTTCTGGTTGAACTTGTTTTGAGTGAAAAATATAGGATATAAGGGAAAATTGAGTTGTAAATCTAAAATTGTTTTTCTGTTCACGATAGAAATGGATAGAGATGGGAAAGATCTCATAGATGACAAGGTGGAAAAAGCAGTGGGAGTGTTTGCAGATCTACTGAGCACTTTTCAACTGGATTTGGAGAGGGAATATGTGGAAGAGCGCATGAAAAGTTCATTACGGGGTGGTCAACGAGTGGATTTTCCCGAATGGGGTAAAAGAAAAGGTGATTGCAGTTTCAGAAGAGTATGTTATGGCCCAAGAGTTACAAGAACAGGAAAACTGTGGAAAAATGCCGAATGGAAGTTGGGAAGCACAGATTGGAATTACTGGGAAAGTGATTACGAGATTGTTTGGAATGCAGCTAAAGCAAACCAAGAACTGTTGTGGAAACAAACATGGTTGATTACAGCCGAATATGTGTGCGATCGTTATAGCCAAGAGGTTGTAAGAGATTATTATTACCCACCATTTGGAACGAGAGTGTAAATAAAAAACAATGATAGAGTTTCATGTTTGTACAGTTTAATACTTTTCCTTATAATAAGTATAAACCGGTTTATAATTGTCTTTAAGAGCCTTGAATGCTTGACTGCCAGCCTTTCCAGCAATAGTCATTCCGGTGATTTCCGGTCCTGATAGGAACATGCTAGCTCCTTCAGCAATTTTGTCAACCAGTGTGGGTTTGTATCTGAAATGAGCTCCACCGCGCATAGAGCGCCTTTTTGTTTTTCTTCGTTTTCTTACTGCTCTTTTTTTCTTTTTGTTTGCCATCAAATCCAATTTCTTTTCCAACTTCCAATGAAAGGTGGAGGTCGCTTGTAACGTTCAACGAGTTGCTTTAGAGTGAGTTTTCCACCGTATTGTCGCTTTCTTTTAAATTTCTTTTTAGTGTTGCGCCTTTTAGGCATTGTGTGAAATGAGGGGAAAGAAGAAAAGGAGTGTGTATTTATTATTAGGGTGGGTGAATACTCAGAATGCTTTCCCAGTTGGTTATTTGTTCAGGGGATAATTCAACTTCCCAATCTTCATCACTTATTGCAGTATAATCATCTTCATTAGAAGAATCCCAATAATGATCATCATCACTATGATAAGGTAACCAGTTATAGGGATAATTATCAGGTCTAGAGTTCTCATCATCATCATCATCATCATCACTGTTATTGGGTTCATCCTAAGTAATAAAAAAACACACAAATCCCATCTTTTGGTAACTTGTTGTTTAATGAGAATAACATAATTTTACAACAAAGTGCAAAGATAAAGCTTATATATGTTTGGTTGAAACGCAACTGGCAGTTCAGGATAATAAAGAATAACGGTTTGATTATGGGCATCAACCCATGGAAAAGCGTGGAAATCATTTGTTCCCTACAAAACAAATAACGGGTTGATTAACAAAACCATGTGTTGTAATATAATCTTCAATTTCAGTTCGCACTCTTTCATCTTGAGGAATATATTGAATAAAATTGCCTTCACTATCTTGATGAAAGAATCTTACAATGTCATTATCCTCATCACCTGTAGCCTAAGAGAAAAAAGATAACCTAGTATCACTTAAGGTGATATTGATGAAGATAAAGTCATTTGTTCAAAGAAAATCAGATAGTCTGGGAGATGAGTAATTTGTTGATATAAATGACGATAATCTCTATCATCTCCCTGGTATTGACCCTAAGAAAAAAGAAATGTTCTACTGTAAGGATAAAATCTTGAACTGCCAGAAAATGCCAGCACAACCTTTACAATCACAGAAACTTAATACATCAGTCATATTGGAACAATAGTCGCAATCACAACCGCAATAACTATAACGATCAACATCTTTATTACACTCTTCACATTGACAGAGCTTTCCGCTATCCTCACTATCTTCACTATCTTCATCCTAATACAAAGGAAAAAAGAAAAAAAAGCTATCTATGCTTTCCTATTTTCTAGTGTTGTATACCATTGACAGAACTATTTGAGTCATAAAGTGTTGAACTATGAAATCCTTCTCTGGCGGAACTATAGATATCTTGTATCTTAACAAATATCTGTAAGAAAAGAACAGTAGTGCAGCTTTTAGGCTTGTTTCTCTGGGATATGTTTTCTGAAAAAAGAAAAAAATTATCTATACTGTCTTACAAGGCTTATCAACAAGTTATGGTGAAATTGTAAGTAACGTCTTCTTTCTTCCTCGAGCTTGGGCTGAAAAAAAAGAAACTATCTGAATCGTTTTATAATTCCTCTTAACAAGTGCAGTTGAAAATCAAAATCGTCGGTTATATGTTTTCGTAAGGGCAACTCTACTAAACACATCCTTGGGTGTTGTTTACGCGTTTGAACCTGAACAAACCATATGCTTGCTTGAATCTTTGCATATATCTAGTAAAAAGAGGTAACAAAAAAATGTGCTCTTTGTAATCGTTTTAACATGTGTCTCATAACAGCTAGATCATCAACAACATGCTCTATTAACGGTATATCTGATTGCTTTAGGTAATTGGATCCATATCGGTCACATAAGAATCTTGCACATGCCTTGTTCTCTCTTTGAATCTATCGAGAAACAATTAATCTTCTTAAGCCGCGCCTTACAACTCTCAGATCGTCACAAATGTGTTCTATCACAGGTAGATCTGCATATGGAAAATGAGTTGCATATCGACGGTACAGAAAATTTGTACATTCTCTAGTCTTAGAGAATATCTATGGAGAAAGAAAAGTTATAAGGTTATATTATAACACCATCCAATTCTACTCTGAATGAACACAAGTTCATTATGTAATGCATCTGCACAATCCTTCATCATTTGTGTTACTGCTTGATCGCGTTTGTTTATAACATAAGCGGAGCACTCATCAAACAGTCCATAAATCTACGAATAAAAAGGACAAATGCTCACATAAACCCAATCTAAATCTTGTATTAGAGGTGAACTTGAGGAGATCGAGTATTCGCATGCAATGTAGTTAGTGAGTTCGATAAGTTCATTCATGATCTGTTTTGTAAAAAAAAAGAAAAAAGAAAATTAATCATCCCATAGGATGTCATAAGGTGAAGGGGGCATAACATAATGAAGTTGTGAAATACACTGTGTTAAGTAATTATGAACATTCACAATTAAATCTTTATCATCATCGCGCACTGTTCTTGGTAACATATCAAACAAAAGATAAGAGGAACAGGTATCCATAGATTCTGTTACCTAAAGAGAAAATACGATAGAACTACAAATGAGAATAGTCATGTTCATATCGTAAACTGTTGACTATAGTTCTACACTGAAATATCTTATCTCTTGCGCGTAATGAATCAAACATGTGAAATAAATCATGGCGATCAGGATATCCTTCCAGTATTGTATAGCATCTATCACTAAGGAAATTGTAGCAACTATCAATGGATTGTGTCAACTGGAAAAGATGAAAAAAGAATCAATCATCTAACGGTTGATCATCATCGTGAAACAAAAATAAATGAGGATCTATTGCCATGATACAAAGCAAGTTTTTAGCTATTTGACAAAAACAAGTAACATCGTGGTGATAATGAAATCTATCACAGTGAGAATCAATGTTGTCAATAGCTTCAGAATAAGTTCTTGCTCTTGGTTGCAAAACAACTGATTCGAAAAGATGAATTAAACTCATGCCCATTGATCGTAAGTATCTTCTGAAATGATGCGATTGAATGTTTAGAGTAAAACGATGTACACCATCCAAAAGCTGAAAAGAGAAAAATTATAAGAGATTGTGCTCTCTAAGTAGAAAGAAAGAAGGCTTCTTAACTGTTTCAAATAAAAAATTTATTACAAGCTCTTTATGAATGTTTAAAGTCGAAAAATTAAGTTCCTTTAGATCGCGAAACATCACAAATGATTTTTCAATTATCATTTCCGAGCTGCTATATCGTAATTCTGGATACATCTGGAAGATATAAAGTTATTTCCTTTTGTAAATGTGAACAATCTTATATTGATGTCCATAGATTTTTGTACTTATCACTGTATTCACAGGAATTTGATAATCGTGAATATCAAGTAGAACCTAAAGAGAGATAAATAAAAAAAGAAAAATAAGTTGTGGATGCTGAATTGTTTTTTAAACAAAAAATAATTATGTTTTTTTGTGTGGCCTCCATCCTCCCCTTACAGCCACCCCTAACCTCACAAAAAAACTTAAATATTTACACTGTGGCCTCCATCCTCCCCTCACAGCCACCCCTAACCTCACGTCGGTCAAAAAAAAAATCAACAACGAAGCATCCACAATATATCTATAACTTCTTTTATAAAAGCTGGTGTTATAACAGCATCTTCATGAGTAGCACTCTCTAATAGTTCTCGTATCATGTAATAGTTATAAAAAAATCTATAAGGATCGGAAACAGATCTGTTTTGTAGTAACACTCTATATTTAAGGGTAGATTTGGTTGCTTTTAGTTTAACCAGTGCCTATAACAAAAATTAAAAGCAGAGTGAATCAAAAAGAACTTTTCTTTCATAATACTGAAGGGGTTTGCAGGCAAACCAACAATCCATGCCTATACATATTGCCTTTTGTAATAGATTTAGAGTTACGCGTTCAATAAATGAAGATGCTACATATCTTTGCTGTTTATCCATTAGATAAAGAACAAGTTCGTTATGAGTCTATAAAAGAAGATGGAAAAAAAGTTTCATCACTAACGATATTCTAAGTTGTTTAAACGAGATTCTAAATTGCTTATGTACCGGTATAAGTAGTACAGTGTGATACTCAGTACAAGAAAAGCACATATCATAGAAATAGAAAGGGTTATATTTGCTCTTCTTCTTACTTGTCTTAATCTTAGTCTTACCAAGCGAATCCTGCGCTGAAATTCAGGGTCAGCCAACAAAGCATCGGTAGCCTGTTCCGATACCATGATATAGGTTGAAGGAAACTGCTTCCTACAATGTGGGCAGTCAAATCGGCGGCTATCCAACCACTGATGTAAACAACGGTCACACAGGGGTTTTCTGCAACACGGTGTAGGTGGGGACTCGTGTCCTTCAAAACATACCAGGCAAGGTCCATGGACTGGTGGATCTCTTGGGATCTCTCGTTGCGGCTCAACATTTGCATCATTGGCATTGTTGCTGCTACCAGAAGCTCCCAAGGTTTCGTTAGTAGCCAGCTCACTATCATTAGTATCCTCTCCCTCCTCAGTGGTGTAGGATCGATTATCATCTTCGTCAGGTGTGGGAGGTGGAGTTGGTGTGGATGAATCATTCTCAGGTGGGGAAGATTGATTCTCAGATGAATCCTCAGGCGGTGCTGCTGTTGCTGCATCCTCAACGGGCGTTGTTGGCACAGTTTCATCCACAACATTCAATGAAGGGTGGTCATTAGATGTTGTAGATGATTCACCTGGTTCATCAAAGTTGAGGCGCCTCTTAGCACGAAATGCACGGGTTTGCATCTTTCGTTTGGGCATTTTTCCGCAGGAAAGGAGTAAAAAATCTTGAAGTAACTAGTAAAAACTTTGCTTGCACTCGCAAAGACCAGCCAAGTAAGAGTGATGAGCCTGGAACGGGTGCTCACTTATATAGGGGTCAAGAAAAACCGGTTTGACGAGTTCGTGGTCAGAAACAGGGAGGGGGGTGGGGGGTACCCCCTCCGAAAAAAGCAGAATAATTAAAAGAAAACCGGGTTCACTAGAAAAAAGACTGGTAAAACAGGGTGAGGTTCTAGTAGGAATAGGGTATAAAAAAGGGCTATGGGTCCCATTTGATATCACAAGTTGTGAAACTGGAAAGATGCATGAACCAGAGAATGAAAAGAGTGTGGAAGCTCAATTTTGGCGAGTGTTTTGTGAGTGTGTTTGGGATAAGGTTAAAGTCTTAGCAAATGAAGCCTGTTATGGATGTTCCCATAGAAGTTCATATGAACAAGATCATAGTTGTAACATGGAGGATGAACACAAGATTTCAAAGTTTATTGGAAAAGCAGTGAATTGTGTGAAGTCATCTAATGTTGTTACTTCATGGTTAAAATCATGTTGTATTTTGGGTTTTACAACCCAGGAAGTTCTTCAGTGTAATAAGGAATGGGTGAATTATCAGTTCAATCGACCGGATCTGGAAAATGTACTGTTGAGTTTGATGATCAAAGGTGAAAAGGAGAGTGATGATGATGATGATGATGATGATGATATTGTTGGTGATGATGATTATTTTGAGTTTGAGGAGAATGATGATGATGATAGTGATGATGATCGTCTTGTTGTGGATGATGAGTTTGAGGAGGAGAGTGAAGAATCAAAGCAGGAATTACTTCAAGCAGTAGCCATACTTGAAGAACAACTAAAACAGCAAGAACAAGAAAGAGAAGGGCAAGTTATGAATGATGATTGGGTTGTTCAACCGGGTGCTTTTGAGTGGGACATGTTCGATTTCTAAAAGAACTATTATACTTATATCTTTTAGTGAACAAGTTGGAGGTAAAAGGAAGAGAGAAGAAGAAAGAGGGCAATATACTCTAAAGGAACAGAATAGACGTAACATCCCGAAATTCAATACAACTGGGGTTGATTATCACTTAACCATCGATATTCCCGAAGCAAGATCCGTTCGAGAAGGAACAAGTAACTTAAATGGTGTGCTGGAAAGTGCTATCACTGACATGACACGAGGAATGAATGCACGAGATCAAGTTCGATTTGTTATGCAAACACGAGAATTAACCTCTCCGATCAGTTTACCTTTCATGCCTGTGGAACATTTTACAGCACAGAGAGTAATGTTTGAGGTGGAAAGAGTCCTGCAATCATATGAGGATTTGTATGCGAATCAAAGATTTGATGTGAATCTAGTACATGTTGCTCTTCCTACTGGGGGTGGTAGAAAGAAAGTGATTAACATGGGAAAACGATTAAAGGAGAAGAAATGTTTTATTCGTATCAGGAATAAAGATGAATTATGTATGGCAAGAGCTATCGTAGTGGGAATCGCCAGACTAGAGAAAGATCCGCAATACGACATAATTCACAAGGGAAGACCTATTCAACGAGAAAGAGCTTTAAGTTTACATGAACGAGCGGGCGTTCCTTTACAAGCATGTGGTATTGAAGAAGCGAAGAAATTTCAAGCCATCTTGCCAGAGTACCAATTAGTCATTGTTAGTGCAGAGCAGTTTAACAGTGTTATTTACAAGGGTCCTACCAAGGAAAAAGTCATTTACTTATATTTACATGATGGTCACTTTGATTTGATTACATCCATGCCTGGATTCATGGGGCGCATTTATTATTGTTTAGAATGCGAAAAGGGTTATAACACCGAAGAGGGAAGACATCATCGGTGCAAGAAGAAGTGCTTATCTTGTTTTCAAGAAGGATGCTCTGGGGATATATCATCATGGATATATTGTGCTTATTGTAAAAGGTCGTTTCAAGGTCCTGGTTGTTTCGAGAATCATCGTAGAATGGGCCCACAAGGGGGAATTTCTGTTTGCAAACAGTATCTGAAATGTAAAGATTGTGGTAAGATGTTAGATCGAACTCAACGGGATACAAGATTACATAAATGTGGGGAATTGATGTGCCATGTTTGCAACAAGTTTGTTGAAAAAGATCATCAGTGCTACATGCAAGTACCGAAACAGAAGAAAAAGAGAAAAAGAGGGGATGATGAAGAGGATTTGTATTTGTTTTTCGATTTTGAGTGTACACAGAACACAGGCAAACATGTACCTAACCTTGTGGTAGTGCAGGATCAACATGGAAAGGAATGGATCTTTAAAACATGTAAAGCTTTTTGTGAATGGTTATTTGACGAGATGCCAGGATCAACTTGTATTGCACATAATTTCAAAGGATATGACTCCTACTTTATTTTGGATTACTTGTACAAGAACAATATCAAACCAACTCTTATCATGAATGGAGCTAAGATCATGGAGATGCGAGTTCCAGATGTGGGGATACGTTTCATTGACAGTTTAAATTTTTTTCCTATGGCCCTTGCAAAGTTACCCAAAACATTTGGTTTACAAGAATTGAAGAAAGGATATTTTCCCCATTTTTTCAACACAGAAGAAAACCAGTACTATGTGGGACCCATTCCTGCTGTTGAGTACTATGATCCTGAAGGTATGAAACCAGATGTGCGTAAAGCATTCCTTAACTGGCATAAAGAACAAGAAGCAAAGAAAGTGGAATTTCGCATGCAAGAGGAACTCGTGAGTTATTGTCGTTCAGATGTGGACATTCTGCGTCGATGTTGCTGTCATTTTATCAACACCGTGAAAGGGTTGTGCCATATCCACCCTTTTAAAGAAAGCATGACTATAGCATCGTTATGTAATTTAATTTTTCGTTCTATGTTTCTTAAAGAGAAAACTATCGCAATTATTCCTCATCTTGGCTACAGAAAGAAAGCAAATCAATCACACTGTGCGTATCAATGGCTTGCTCATATGTCACAAAAGGACAATGTTTTCATTCGTCATGGTAGAAACGAGGGAGAGAAGAGAGTGGGTTCTTACTTGTTGGATGGATACTGTGAAACCACTCATACAGCCTACGAATTTCATGGTTGTTTTTATCACGGTTGTATGAGGTGTTTTCCCGGTACTACTATAAACCCCATAAATCAGTGTTCCATGTATGAACTTTATCAGCACACACTGGAAAGAACAGATTATCTAAAGAAACAAGGAATTGAAGTGGTGGAGATGTGGGAATGTCAGTGGCGAAAGATGCTGAAAGAGGATAAGGAAGTGAAAACATTCGTGGATAGATTACAGTTTGTTTCGCCTCTGAATCCACGAGATGCATTCTACGGGGGTAGAACAAATGCTACAAAGCTGCTTGTTGAGGATAAGAAGATGAATTATGTGGACTTTACGAGTTTGTATCCTGATATTAACAAGAACGGGTTGTATCCCATAGGGCATCCCAGAATAATCACGGACAATTTAGATCCTACAGAAATCAGTCAGTATTTTGGAATCATCAAATGTGATGTTCTCGCACCCCGGGGATTGTATCACCCAGTACTACCCTTCAAGAGCAATAACAAGCTTATGTTTGCACTGTGTCGCACCTGCGCTGAAGCATTACAGAAAACACCCTGTCAACACACAGATGAAGAGAGAACATTTACCGGAACATGGGTGAGCTTAGAACTGGAGTTAGCTCGTGAAATGGGTTATCGTGTTGTTCGGTTACATGAGGTATGGCATTTCGAACAAAAGAGCCAAACTCTGTTTAAAGAGTACATCAACATGTTCTTAAAGAAAAAACAAGAAGCCTCAGGTTGGCCTAGCTGGTGTGAAACTGATGATGATAAAACGAGATATATTGAAGAATATTATGAGCATGAGGGAATTCGCTTGGAAAGAGAACACATTCAACATAATGCAGGGGCAAGAAGCGTCTGGAAACAAATCTTGAATAATATGTGGGGAAAGCTTGGGCAGCGTCCAAACAGACCTAAGCTAGAAGTGATCAACGATGTAAAGCGTTACTTTGAGCTGTTTACGAGTGCCAGTGTGAGTATAAAAGATGTCCATCTTGTTGCTGATGAAATGGTGGAAGTTTGCTATACTCAAGAGAATGATTTCGTGGAAGCTTCTGACAGAACAAATGTGGTGTTAGCTGCATTCACCACAGCTCAGGCAAGAATGAAATTATATCGTGTCATGGCAAAGCTGGGTGAGAGAGTCTGTTATTATGATACAGACAGTATCATATATATCTCAGAAGAAGATCAATGGGAACCTGTACTGGGTGATTACTTGGGGGAACTCACCAACGAGCTGGACAGTGACGATCATATTGTAACATTTGTATCAGCTGGCCCCAAAAATTATGCTTATAAAACATACAAGGGAAAAGTTGTATGCAAGGTTCGTGGATTCACCTTAAATGTGCGAACTGCAGAAAAAGTGAACTTTCACAGTATGGTGGACATGGTACGAAGTGAACAATGTGAACCCGTTACAGTTCACAATCCTCACAAGATCATGCGTAACACGAAGAGCAAACAAGTGGTTACTCAAGCACAAGACAAGAGATATAAGCTTGTATATGACAAGCGTGTAATCATAGACGAGTATGACACATTACCCTACGGGTATTGAACAGGCAGCCAAAGTAAAGTGAAGTAAGGTGTTTTTTAGGGAATATTATCATTTCTTTTTTCGGCTCCGTTGGGAGCACATCTAGGTTTTATGGATACCGTTTGGTCTCTATTCTTCTTCTTCGTTTCCTTTGGCAGCTCAGTCAATTCGAAAATGTTCAGATGATTTCTGATAACGACGGATCTCTCTAAGAGCGACAGGTATTTTCCCTCTGTTCCATTGATAGTTCGGTTGATTTCTGGTAACGACGGATCTCACGAAGAGCGAAGAGGATATGAAAAGGATAAAGCTTTTTCTCGTGCGTAAAATTGCAAGGATAGAACCAGAGATAGATCGGTTAGTGAGAAGCGAACTGTTGAATATTCCTCGTTGCTGTTATCCTTATACAGTATCGGAACTAAAGAACTGTTGGAGAAAAGTAGAAGAAACGAAACCTGTTTATTGGAGTCATGTTGCAGTATATATACGGATGCTTGACTTTTTATCATTACCACCCTCACGAAAAAGGTACATGTTGGAATGGATAAGGGAACAAAACATGTCACTACCCAGTTTGCCGTGGTTGCTGGTAATCTACATGTACAACTACATAAGAGCACCATAAAGGATGAACTGTTATTAGTGTTATAATGCCTTGCATGGGGCGCGGAGCTCTACCTTCTGTTACTTTGAGAAACTTGTTTAAGCGCATCAAGTGCCATATCGCCTGTTGTAAAGGAGTTGTCATCGAGATTGTTGATGACCAAGAAGAGTATGAAGATGCGGCGGAAACAGAAGAAATGGAAGACGGAACGACAGGCCATACCCATGTTAGAAAGGTTATACTACACACCAGGAAAACCTGCTGCATTTGTTGGCGCAAAGCGATTGGTTGGTACCGCACGCGTAAAAGGAATCAAGCCATCGATATCGAGGAAATGGCTCGAATCACAGGTTCCGTATACCTTACACAAGCCTGTGCGGAAACAGTTTAAACGGAGTAGAGTAGTGGTTAATGGCATGGATGAACAGTGGCAAGCAGATCTTGTGGATGTACAAGCATTGAAAGGGGAAAATGATGGATTTCGTTATCTTTTAACGGTTATTGATGTTCTTTCAAAGTATGCATGGGTTGTACCTTTGAAGGACAAAACGGGAAAAAGTTTGGTGGATGCTTTTGAGCACATATTTAAAGAAGATGGGCGTGTACCAGAGCGTTTACAAACGGATAAAGGAAGTGAATTCACAAACCGTCAGTTTCAAAAGTTTTTGGAATCTAAACATGTGCAACATTTTGTTACATACAGCGATACAAAGGCTCAGATTGTGGAGCGTTTTAATAGAACCATAAAGACACGCATGTGGCGATATTTCACTGAAGCGAATCATTATCGTTATCTGGATGTGTTAGATAACCTGGTGAAAAGTTATAATAGTTCTACGCATCGTAGTATCGGTACAGCACCCGATCGTGTAACTCAGGAAAATGCTCAAGAGATATGGAACTATTTGTATGGAGATGATTTTGTGAAACGAGTAGAAAAAATGCGCTACAAGTTCAAGGTGGGTGATCAAGTACGAATTGCTAAAGCACAAGGTGTTTTTGCCAAGGGTTATACACCCAATTGGACAGAAGAAGTTTTTACCATAGCCAGGCGTAACCGTACCACAGTTCCCACTTATAGACTAAAGGAATATGACGGTACAATGTTAAAGGGGATGTTTTACGAACCTGAACTGGAACGCGTGCAAAGCAAGGAAAGTGACTTTTTCAAAATAGAGAAGATTCTTGATACTCGCGGTTCTGGGCGTAGAAAGGAATATTTAGTAAAATGGCGAGGTTGGCCAAGTAAATATGATCAATGGATTCCTGCCAGTTACGTGAAGGATGTGTAAATAAAGAAAGAGTTTTTATATTTATTGAATCATTGATATCAGCATGTTGGCCCGAGAGGATTTCTACTTGATCCTTCCGAGCAATACTCCCAGTAACCACTATTGGGATAACAGACCACATCACTACAAAATCGAATTGCCTCAAGAGATTCTACTACAAGGAGAGTGGGAAGTTGGCGTTACTGAAATATCCTTTTTTAAAACATGGTATCAACCTCCGAAGATAAGTCTCAATGAAACCAGTGATTTAACTTGGCAATATAGCACTGGTGAAGGGAATCCTTTTGTAACAAAGAAGCTACCCCCTGCATCATATCTTGGTTACTACAATATCTTTGAACACATAGTAAATGCCATGAAGCATGATTTGGCTGAAAGCGGTGTTACTACTTATCACTACTTTAAGCACTACTCCTATCCTACAACATCACGAACGGTGCGTTGGAGCCTCCCAGCTGGATATGTTCTTAAGATTCCAATATCTATGGCAAGAATATTGGGTTTTGTCGCCTTGAAGCATCCGGAATACCCAGAACTGGCTAAAAGTTATGTGAAAATGGCACCTTTCTTATCTTACCCGGATATCTACAAAATAACAGAGGAAGGAGAAAATACTGTGTTTGAGATTCATAATGATGATGATGATGAGAATGAACCGCTTCTCGTGTTTTTCCAACCTATGATGGAGATGACAGATGCGGATATGGATTTCAGTGTTAGTAACAGTGCCATTGAACAAGATTGGTTATCTACTCTTGCTGATGTGGAAGATTTTTATTCTTATCGTTTCCGTGTTATGTTCAAGGAATTCGCGAAAAAGTCATTTTTTAAAGAGAAATATGGGATTGAGATGAACTATGAAAACGACAAGGAAAGATATCGTTTGGATCTTCAACCAGGTGCTTCCATTCGAGTGTCGTTAGCCCTAGCGCGCATCATGGGTTTTGTGGATTTCAACGGTAACATTAGAGCCCCTTATAGGGATGGGAGATTTAGATTGGATTTATCACTTTCTCGGATCATGTTTGTGATTATGCCTCGCCAAAATGCCTGGACTTTGTATGTTAGCCCTCCACAAGGTGCAAGGAGAAGATATCGACCGATTGACTATGATCCTATCAGTTCTTTCTCGATCGAGTCCAATTTAAATATTGAGCCGTGGTTCGATGGGTTTAAGAAATCGAGAGTATTGCAATGGATCACTCCAACTGACAATATTCCACAAGGGACACAGGAACACAAAGTGATTGAAAACATTCATTACCACGACCTGCATGAGGCCCGTTTACGCGAACTAGAAATTGTTTTAAAGGTTGATGCAGAAAAAGAAGTTCCATTTTATGCAGGAACTGTCACAGTAACACTTCATTTTCGAAACAAGGCACACGTGATACCATGAGTGAAGTAGCACCTTCGAGTTTTTATCTCTATCTACCAAGTAACGCGAGTACCGCTACATTTCCCGAAAATGGTCCTAGCGGATATACAGTGGTTCTACCAAATCCTCTTGAACTATATGGTGAATGGGAAGTGGCACTAGCCAGTTTCGTTTATCCTAATTCTTGGTACAATATTATTGCACCTCTTGAAGACAAGATTGAACCGAATCATATTGGTAAATTTCTGGCGATGCGCAGTGTAGATCGTCGGGCTGATGATGTCAAGGATAAGCCTGGTTATTATAAAGGGTGGATACCAATACACCTGGCTCCAGGTAACTACAAAACGATAAGAGATGTTATGACAGGTATTGACAGGGCATTAAGAAAAGAATTTGGAGATGATGTGGTAAATGAAGAATGGCAAATTAAAGAAGTGGATGCTCATACAGAAGTGAAGATAAAAAAGATTTCAGGATTGGCTTTGAACAGATATCTGTACACTGTCCTTAATATGAAGGATCGTGTAAGAAGGCTTCCCCTCACTATCATAGGAGGAGTGGAATATAGTCCCATTGATGATGATTTCCCAGAACCTACAACAGGACAATCTGACAGCAGTAACTATCTTGTATTCGGATGGGATGAGTTCGATACTGCAGAAGAAATACCCAACGAAGCTGATTACGCAGATTATCGAGTAGATCATAACGTAAACGACAAGGTGAATTGGTTCATTGCCGGCGTTAATGGAGCAAGCAGTTTTCAAACCATATATATCTATTCAGATGTAGTGGGAACACAGATTGTAGGAGATGTGAGAGCCAATGTGCTTCGTGTAATTGCACCAAGAGGGGAAACAAACGATATTATCAATGAAAACTTTTCTAAACTCTTTTACACTCCTGTGAGGCTTAATCGTATAAGTAAGATTGAAGTGCTTTTAAGAGGCGACACAGGAAAAGCGATTTCATTCAAAGGAGGTGTTGTAACAATCACATTGCATTTTCGTAAGAAAAAAGGATGAACGGTGATGACTTCTACTTGTTTCTTCCAAGTAATGCAAGTACAGACATTTACCCTCACAATGATGGTTCCAGTTTTAAAATTGCTTTGCCCACCAAGTATGAGCTTCATGGAGATGAGTGGCAAGTAGGTTTAGCAAGTATTATGTATCCTCATACTTGGATAAATCTATCACAACATTACACACCAGAGAGTTTGTTCTTTGCAAGAATAGGGAACTCTAGAAGACCCGAGAAATTCAATAATGTACAAGACTATTACGATGAGTATTGGGTTCCTTTACACCTTCATGAAGGTGACTACAGAACAGCTGGGGATGTTATTAGAGGAATGGAAAGAGCATTACGGGTTACCTTTGGTGATCGTTTAGCAGATGAGGAATTTAAGTTCAGCTACACTAACAACCATCCTACCATTACCATCCAGAGAGCTTCGACATTAGCTATTAATCCGTGGATCGTAAACAAGTTGGAAATAGCAGAAGCGTATGGAGATCAGCCTTATGGAAAAAGATATTTTCGACAGAGTGGGTTGGATTCTTCTAACCCTCGTAACAGTTACCTACGTTTGGGTGTGGATGAATATCATGGAGGATTTACTCAAGGTAGTGATTCCTTTTGGTTGGCAACTACTCTGGATAAACCGATTCACTGGTTTCTAACAGCTATCTCATTCCAAACAATATATATTTACTCGGATGTGGTGGCTGCTCAAGTGGTTGGAAATGTGCGTGCAAATATCTTACGAGCTATTGCTCCTAGAGGTAATCCAGGTGAAATCGTGCACGAAAACTTTTTTCCTCTCTTTTATCACGATATTCGCTTGAGAACTTTCGACACTATTGAAATACTTTTAACCGGCGATACAGGCAAACCAATTCCATTTTTACATGGTGTGGTAGCAGTAACGTTACATTTCAGGAAAAAACGATGAGTTCAGTTACTGACGGTAGCTTCTACATCACATTACCGAGTAATACAGGGAGTGTTTATCAGCCTAATAACAGAACAAGCAACTTCACCATACAGTTACCTGAAAGGATACAATTGGGCCAATATTGGAAAGTGGGTCTCGTTAACTTCATCTATGCAAATTCCTACAGTAAAGGTGAAGGAGCTTATACTGTTTATGTGGATATTCCGCTCCACTTTTCTGGACATTTTCATCTTTCAACCAAACATTCAACAAGCGGAGCGATCTTTCAGGCAATTCATGATGCAATTGTAACTCTCACCGCTACTAAAGGCATTACGATAAGTGATTATCTGGTTCTGGAAAACAAGGATGGAAAGACAAATATCACTCTGCGCCAAAATACAAAGCTGAGCTTTAGTATCCCTCTAGCTATAACTCTTGGTTTTCTCACGCCCGACCTAAGTTTCAGAAAATATGAGTTTATAGAGGGTAGAAAAGGTCACAGATCTCGATTGGCTTATGGGCGCCTCGAGTTAGCAGAACGAGTTAGTGGAACTGCCTGGTATTCTACTGATCATAAAGTGAATATGGATGAACTCTCTCAATACAAGCCCAACGATATGTATGTTTATACGGATATTGTGGACGGACATCCTGTGGGAAATGCCAATGCATCTCTGCTGCGCTTGGTACCTGTAAATGAAAAGGAGAGCGTGGTGAATCAAGATTTTACAAATCCCATGTATTTTAGTGTGGGACAAACATTGTTTTCATCTATCAGCATCCTTATAACAGATGACACAGGTAAAGAAATACCATTTGCAGAGTCGGTCGTTCAGGTAACGTTACATTTCAAGAGGAGCAGAGTACCGCATTGAAATGATGAATGCTCCACCCTACATGATTCCTATGAGACAAGTAGGTGGTGGGATCACTGTGTTTAAAGGGGCTGCGGTTCCCCATATTGTACAACGAGGGAGTGGGATAGGTGCAGCAGCAGCGTTATTATCGCCGTTGTTTCGTGCAGGAGGTCGAAGTGTGATGGCAAGAGCAGCGCCTCTTGTAACAAAAGCAATACAAGGTCAAGCAAAAGCAGCCTTAGCATCAGGTGTAGGCGGTATCGTGAGCCGTCTCACAGGAAAACGAAGAGGTAGAAAACGAAAAGCCCCCAGTACAGTACCAGCAGGTTCAAGTATAACGAAAATAGCTAAAGCAGCAGCAACTCAAGCAAGGAGCTTATTAAAAGCTAAAAGAAGAAGAAAAGCGGTTTCCACAAGAAGAACAGCGGGATTAAGGAGAGGGATTGTGCGAAGAAAGAGAAGGGCTCCTGGTGTTGTGATGGCAAGGCAAAGAGTTATACAAACAGGAGGAAGATATCCAAAAGGATCAGCCCAAGCAAAACGCTTTATGAGTAAACTAAGAGCAATGCGCACCAAAAGGAGGTCTCGAAAACAGAAGGATATTTTTGGATAAAATTCTTCTCAAGGTAGAGAAAATATCATTCACGCCTAGGAAACGATAAGGTTCACATCATGACGGAATTGGAGCAGAGTCCAAAACATTATGCCTCAGTACGAGGTGGAAATTCTGCTTTGGAAATATTTCAATTACCCCCTACCGATACGAGTGTACTGAGCGGGCGATGGCAATCGTATTACCCGGAATCGAGAATTCAACGTGGCAGTCCAATCGAGTTCAACATTGAAACAAACAGTGACTACATTGACCTTTCCAAATGTTACTTGAAGATGAAAGTGAGAGTAATGCAAGCCGATGGAACCAGTGCTTTAGCCGATAAGAAATGTATCCCTATCAACAACTGGATGCACAGTCTCATCAAACAATTTTCCATCAAACTCAACAACACCCTGGTTACTCAACAGAATGACACTTACGCTTATAAGGCGTATATACAAAATCTGTTGGGTTACGATCAAGATGCTGCTCAATCTTACATGACTTGTGTGTTGTGGTATATTGATCAAACAGGAAAATTTGATGCAACTGAAACAACAGGTGGAAGTGTAGGAGCTGGAGTACCCAACTTAAAGTTACGCCAGCTGTTTATTGATGGGAGTAGCGTTGTACAAATGCAAGGAACCCCAGCTCATGCATTGTTCCAGTCCGACAAGTACCTGGTGAATAATGTGAATTTCAATATTCGCATTGATCTACACAATGAAGCATTCTCTCTCATGTCAGTTGCTGGAACCGAGAAAGTGCAAGTACTGGATTGTCAGTTTGTGATACGTTATGTGAAAGTGAGTGATAGTGTGCGACTGAAACATATCAGAATCATGTTGGGACACATGGATAAAAAACCTGCACAGCCAGCCCTGTACAGCTTGGAAAGAGGAGATGTACAAACCTACAATATTGCCAGTGGTCAGTCCAGTTTCCAGAAAACTGATCTGTTCTTGAATAAAATACCCAGGCGTATTGTGGTCGGTTTTGTCAGGAATGATGCCTATGTGGGAAGCAAAGACAGAAACCCGTTCAATTTTCAGTTGTTCGGCCTAAAGATGTTAAAGCTGCTTGTGAATGGAGAGGAATATCCTTATGCTCCAATAGAACTAAGTGATGAAGGTCATGTAAACGGTTACAATTCACTGCTGTTGGGGAGCGGCCACATGCATCGCGGTAAAGGACTGCAAATAAGTAGAAACAATTGGGCGGATGGCTTTGCGCTGTTCATGTGGGATTTAACACCAGACGGGAGCGGTGGCGCAGCTCACCTGCATCCAGAATATAAAGGTCAAGTCAACATTAGTGGACTGTTTGAAAATGCTACCACCACGGTACTTACTATGGTTGTGTATGCTGAGTATGTGGATGTGATGGAAGTTGACGGTAACAAGAACGTAACCTACAACCTGGCATAATCATGCTGTACACGGGCAAGTTAAGGACATTGAGTATGAATGACCCCTGTATTGCTCCCACTTTTTTGGGAGTTTTTCCGAGTAATCGACTGCCTCGTAGAATACCTACTTATCCGGCCTCTCTTATTGCCAACACGGACCCGTCCAGTAAACCAGGAGAGCACTGGATAGCCATGTATTTTCCAGATAAGAAGAACAGTGAGTTCTTTGATAGTTATGGTTTTCCACCTTCATTTTATTCTACCCGTTTTACCAACTATTTGAAGAAAGGCAAGAAAAGGAGCATACGAAATAAGGAATCTCTGCAATCCCTCAATTCATTCGCATGTGGATATTATTGTCTATATTATTTGTATTTTCGAGCAAGAGGAAAGAGTTTGAGAGCCATTGAACAATCCTTCACCCCGAACAACAAACAAGCCAACGATGTTTATGTGGAAGCTTTCGTTAAGCATCATTTAGCTGTTCGGCGCAAGAGATATAGAAGCATATGTGATATGAGTCAGGATTGTAACCAATGTAACCTATCAAGAAAACAATGTTGTAACAATCGTCGTTGTAGAAAATAAAAAGAAGAAAGTTTTACAAGGCAATTCATTTCACTGTTGGAAAGTGTTTCAATCATGTCAACGGCTACATTTGACGAACCGTTATTCCGATCACCTTGTAGTATGATGATTGCGGGGCCTAGCCAGTGTGGGAAAACAACCTTCACCAGGCAACTATTACAACAGGCCCACATGTTGTTTGATCGAGCACCTAAGCGCATCGTTTACTGTTACGGGGAAAGTCAACCGTGTTTTCGTGCAATGCAGAAGCAAGGGATTCAATTTCACAAAGGTATTCCTTCCAACATTCATGCTCTATTTCCTCAAGATCAAAGACCTGGTATTTTGGTACTGGATGATTTAATGCGCGACTGTAGTGACGACCAACGCGTGGTGGATCTTTTCACTAGAGGATCTCATCATAATGATGTGACTTGTATTTACTTAACCCAAAATTTATTTCCGCCAGGGAAGTTTGCAAGAACTATTTCATTAAATTCGCATTATGTGGTGGCTTTTAAAAATCCACGAGATGCAGTGGGTGTTCGTAATTTAGCACAACAAGCTTATCCTGGCCGTGTGAGTTATGTGATGGATTGTTTTCAAGATGCAACGAGTGAACCCTATGGATATCTATTATTCGATCTTCATCCTTCTTCTCCCGATGCTTTGCGCCTTCGAACTCATGTATTAAAAGGAAATACCATCGTTTACAAAGAAAATAAATAACATGTGTTAGGACTCGTTATTTCATTTCTTTCCACCACATCAGTATGGCAAGTAGATGGCCCACGGATGAGCATGGGAATCCTCCCACTATTGGCTATGACGATTTCGACGATGCAACTAATCGCCAACTATTGAGTGAAGCATCTGGGGAGTTTGACTCAAACAGATTCTTCCGTGAAAGTTTTGGGGATTCAAGAGTGAATCTTGCTCAACAGCAGCAAACTGCTCCTTTAGCCCACGATGCTCTTACCGATCGTATTGCTAGTAGTTTCGGTTACAGACCTCTTGATACCCCACCTCATTTGCGTAATATTGCAGCTACTGGGGTGGGATTGGCTACACCACCTGCACGGACATCTTCTCCTGGCACTCCACGCATTGCCTATAAACCCACACCGCCTAGAGGACCGCTTCGATACTCACCAGACTTGTCTACAATAAGATCACCTCCTCGTTCCATTGGAGAGGCAGGTGTGGGATTATCAGCATCACCACCGCCACCACCAGCCCCAACAACATCAACTCCTGCACCAAGAAGAAGGCGAGGAAGGCGAAGAAGGCGTGTACAACAACGGCAGCGCGTAAGACGAACTCGCAACCCAGCTACCAGTTCATCACCTTCTCCTCTATCTTCTACAAGTTCATCATCTTCATCCGCATCTTCTAACCCAGATGCAGCAAGAACTAGAGGAAGAGTTACAAGTTCAGCAAGAACTCGCGTACACAGAGTGAGAAACACTCCACGAAATCAACAAACCGTAGAAAACTTACAACGCAGAGCAGCTAATGCAATAAGGGGTAGGCGCGTTGCGGCAGTAACAGAAACGAGAACAGTTACAACCACCTATAAAGGAGCCAATCAAAGACCACAAGTAACTCGAATATCCACGCGTCAAACGCAATAAAGGTTCAGCTCAATTGATTTTCTTCATTCAGTTCTCTATGTTTCGAGAAGGTAACAACGATAAAGGTTGCCAGACAATGTGTGCTGGAGATACACAAGAAGATGAAGATTATCACTCCATGGAGGAGGGAGAAATTACCAACAACGGTGATCGTTGTAAAAATATGATCTTGTACATGTTGTTGAATGCACCAGGACCTGAACAACAGCGGGAACTGTTATCATCAGCCACGCTTGGAGAGATTGATTCAATCGCGGGTTCCTGTATCCATCTTCTCTCCATCATCTTTGGTTTGGAGGCTGACATGGCTGATAAAATCATTACATACAGGCATATTCTCGGCCTTGAGTGGGGAGGTTTCCAGCCTGAGCTGGATAAGGAAGATGCTGATGATGATGATGATGATGATGAACTGGCTGAGTACGGTATACCTTTTCCAAAACCACAGCCTAAAAAGCGTAAACTGGCTGCAAAGAAAACGAAGAAACCCAGCATAACCATCAGCAAGAAACCCAGCATCAGCAAGAAACCAGAGAGTTCAAAAGTCCTTAACACAGAGTGATTGATTCAGTCTGCAATGGAGCGTATGGAAAGAAACATTCGTTTTTTGAGGACACTCGCAAAGAGCAAACCATCTGATCGTGTAACTCTTATTCGGAAAGCAAGCAAGGATCAGATCGATGCGTTAAGTGAAGTATCTTTAAACCTATTGAAAGGAAACATTCCATTATCTCGTGCAAAGTTCCGACAGTTGAGAAAGGAAGCGAAAAACATGAGGGATCTGGCTAAGAAGAGAGTCTCCATTCGACAAAGAAAAGTAATATTGAGTCAAAGTGGCGGTGGTGGTGGAGTTTTGGCAAAACTAGCTTCTGTTGTACTTCCCATGATTGCAAATATGTTAGTAACGAGATTCGGGAAGCATGCATTCGGAAAGCTATAAACACACTATCGTATAACTGTTCTCTACATTTTACACAACACCATGACTAGTGCAACACGTATGGCTCTTGTACCGGAGAATCTTCTTCTCACCATGGCAGAAGAAAAAAAAGTGAACACATCACCCTACATTCTTTCTTTGACCCATATGGATTCGGAAATGAAAGCGATCCTTGACAACAACAAGATTCCTCTGGATAGAAAACTGATGCTTTACGATCAAGTGATGAATCGTTACAGAGATGTACTGGCGCAGTATCAAGCGCAAGTACCTGCAGTGCGCATCATTAAGGACAAACCGGTAAAGAGGAAAAACCTAAAATTTGCCACACCTGTAGGTACAACCTCTCTTGTTAGACAAGCTGTTCCAGTTGTACCTGTTGCACAAGCTGCAGACGGTGATGTGGGACCAATTACTGGAGATTTGTTCACACCACCACCCGCTACAGCTTCTACATCTTCCGTTTTCCTAACTCCCCCTGATTCAGCAACACCCAAAAAAGCACCTTCATCCAAGGGAAAAAAATCTACAGCCAAACGCATCGTCAGCCCTGCCATGACAAGATCCAAAACAAAGAAAAAGAAAGAACAGGTTGGAACCGGTATCTTCAACTTGATGCAGCGTCATTGGTTGCGCTATTAACCGGACAGCCTGGTTCTTTTCACGCGTGTGTATAAATGCAGGAACAATTTCATTCTACCACTCATCATCGAACCTTGTTAGATGTGCATCTTCGTTGAAGCTCCAAGAACCATGTTTTCCTACGGTCCTGTGAAACCAGAACAACCACATCAGCTTTGTGGATTCTGTCAAAACACTTTGACCACATTCAACGCGAAAACATTTCCTTACACCAGCTACACAAAGTGTTACAACGATGGTGGTTGTCCTTTCTTCACCAAAACAGATAACTTGGATTGCTATTCAACAGTGTTGCTGTACAAAGTGCAATCGCTCTACAAACATCTCCCACCGCTGTGCAGACACGGAGATACAGCTATCATGAATTTGGCCAATACAGATGAGAATAAAAACAGGCCATTTTTCAAGTGTGCTTTCAACAAGATGCAGGATGCTCCGTGTAACTTCTTTCAGTGGGCAGATGAAGCTCCCAACGCTAAGACCATTGAGTGCAATGCTGGTAGAAGCGTGAACACTGCAACAACGGTGAAACCACCCCCAACTTCCCCCGTAAAGGAAAGAAAACGAAAACCCAGAGAAACCGCCTTCCCTCCCACCAAGCTTCTCATTTTGGAAGTAGATGGTGAGGCGAGAAGATTCGACGGGAATCTAATGCTACCCAAAGAAGGGGAAAAACGAAAACCCCGGCGCTGTAAACCCGGTAAGGTGGCTCGTTACTTCAGAAGCGAACTGGAAACACACTTGGTACAAGATGAGCTCCGCCATTTCTACCAAGACTGGATGATCCCCGAACGCTTCATTACCTCTGATTTCCTATCCGGTAAAACAGATGTATTGGTGGTAGGACCCCATGTTGAAAAAAAGCCCAAGCAGAAAAAGGAAGCATCGCCCGCCGTGACAGTTGAAGAACCCATTAAGCTTACAAGAGAGGAGATCTTAGCAAAAGAGGTTGACAGTGTGGATGATGCAGTGTTTTACACAGACATGTTAAACAAACTAGAAGAACAGTCCCAGCAGTAGGAAAGAAAAGAAAGTTGTTGTACATATTTTTTCCATTCTAAGTAGTGAGACAATCAATAAAAACTTTTTTTATCACAATCCAAGCTTTATTTTGTTCCATTACTCTTCTTTTACATTATCTATAATAAAGGGATAGGTTCTGCCACAGTCCGCATGAATATATCCAACCAGTATAAATTTATCCTCCTCTTGATCTTGATACAACGAAACTTTACATTCTTTCTTCTTTGGTAATAGTTCACTATTCCATGTTCCTCTATACTCTTCACTTTCCCATCGCCAATCAACACGAAACCACACAGTACATTCTATCTTTCGTGGTAAATCCCATGGCATCCATTGTATCTTATCCACATGTATGTTCATCTTCGGCTTCATTACAGTATATCTTTTACTCATCAGTTCCCTCATCGTTTCGGCTAACTGCTGTTCCATCTGGTTAGTTGTTGTTCAATCTGATATCGGTGAGTACAAATGGTAACTGCTCGTTAGTGACTGTGGAAGTAATGAATCCGTAACCGACCCTTTCCTCAGTTTTAGGATCTTCAAATGCATTGAGCTTGTTGTGTCTCTCCTTGGGTAGGATTTCACCCTTCCACTCTGCTCGGTACATATCCTCACCGCCGCCAAAATCTGCCCAGAAGTAAACATCACAGGTAACTTCTTTGTAACTGGCTTCCCATGATATCCAGTCCACCTGAGAGATGTAGATATCTATCTGCGGGATTAATTCCTCGTACTCTCTTCCCAGCCACTCCAAACAATGTAATTTCTCCAGCGCATCTTCCAGTTCTTCCCTATTACTCATCTGATCGTAAGCTTCTGGTGGTGGTGAGTCTTTTATTATTATTTCGCCAGCATCCCCTGTATCTTTACATCTGGCTCTATATTTTTTCATCTCATCTGCAGTAACTGCAATGTTCTGTTCGATTCTATTTCGAATATTTTCCAAGTCATCCGGGGGTAAGCATTTATATCTTACTCTATCGGTATCATCTATATATTTCTTCATCTCATCCATGCTTTGCCCTTTTCTGAAAGTGACTCACCAAAATCTTTTCCCACTTTTATAACCCATTTTCAAACAAACAGGTTTTTACCACTCAAAATCAAATTCAACAAGATCAACAAGAAAAAACCGGTTTTTCCAGTTCCAAAACCGGTTTGACGACATTCCTGAATTTGCGCGCGAAACTCGCAGCCAATCAGCGCTCTAGATTTGTCCCAAAGTGACCCCCTTTACTACTGGGGTACACTAAAAGGCCGCTTTTAAGCCGCTTAACATGGGCTTAGCGCAAATATCTCGCTCGCGTCTTAAACAATCCAAAATCAGCCCGCTCATTTCATGAATCTATGTTTTGAAGTATTTTTGTTAATTTTCGCGTATTTTTGGAAAGAGATAGTTTTTTCAAAAAGGATCAACAAATTTTAGGTAAATAAGAAATGCTGAAGATTTGATATAGTTTTAAAATTGCCATTTGAAGTTAACTGAAAAACAGTCCCTACCAACCTGGTGGGGTCAACTGTCTGGTGGCGCTCCAAACCAATTTTTTTTCTTTTCAGCCCCTTCTTAAAACGTCTTAAATTTTCACTCAAATTCACGTATACCCCGCCTTAACAAAATGTTGAAGGAAATGTCAGGAAGCAAATCAGCGGTCGTTGCAGGCGCAAGCTAAGAGACACCTATAAACTGATCGAAACTTTCTAAAAGCTACTAACGAAACAAAGTCGATCATTCAAGCACTCACTCACTCTTTTATTCACCAATACATTCAAGAAAAGAGAAAGAAGGAGGGAAAGAGAGAAGGATATCGATCATATATTGTTCGGCTATCGATCGTCTTGTGCTTCGCACTCTTGTTTGTCTCCTTCCGCTCGTCGCGCACTTTTAATATGGTTAAAAATTAACAGTCTTCAAATCCATATGCCGCGCCATTGCTCGCCTCTGCTCAGACTACATTGCGTTCGTTTGCTTGTCGGAAACTTCATAACGTGCTATGGACTTGAGTTATTTTACTACTCTTAGGCAATACCCCGTATCAAGGATGATCCGGTGGCTGCAGAATCGGTCTCTTCTCGCCAATCCTCTGCATTGCGGCGCTTGTCACGAGGACATGGTTATCGTTGAGAGAACTGATGGCCACGTCGACGGATATCAATGGTTAGTTATATGCAATAAGCCTTGTGTACCATATGTTATATTCACGGTTATCTGAAATAAGCCTTGTGTACCATATGTTATATTCACGGTTACCTGAAATAAGCCTTTTATATTACATGTGTACCATATGTTATATTTACGGTTTCTCTTTTCACAGGCCGTATTTGGAGCTTTTGTTGCATTTAGTATAAATGAATGCCGATAAGGGAGCAACTTTAGAATACCCCACCACTTCATTTACATGTGTCGGTTTCTTTTAAAGAACGAGGCATACTACAATGGACTCTATTGTTATTCATCAGTATGTTTTAAAAAGTCCGACTTAATATACGGCTCGGAATTCAGAAAAACGCTTAGTATTAGGAAATTTATGCTTTTAAGACGTGATTTAATATAAGCGGTCGAAGATTACTTTTAAGTCTGCATTACTGGGGCAAAATTGAAACTGATCGCCGGAGTAGCATGAAACAGATCACAATCACAAACGGGAGCTAAATTTTCACTGAAAGTTGATGTTGCCTCACCCTGGAGGAGGCGCGAAACAAGCGAGTTCGTGTGAACTTTGAAAAAATTGATAAAATAGCATACGTAAATCTTTTCCTGTCTGCGTCTTCCAAAGGCTTTCGCACGCGCTATAGTCTGCTCCAGAATCCTTTCAGGAAAAAAAAAGATATTGTTGGTCTACAAAAACGAACAGTCTCATAATAAAAGGAAAACAAAGGTTTGAAATTTTAAAAGTAATTTACGATTTACACCTCGGTTATCTCTTTTCTTTTAAACTTAAGGAGATGCAGGACATGCAAGAAAAAGCGAAGTTTAAGAGCCAACAGCTTTTTCGCTGAATTCCCCAAAATTCCTCTGGGGGAAATGATGATGATGCTCTATTTTTGGTCTATCGATCAAACACGAACACAAACATCGAGAATGATGACCATGAATAGAAACCTGGTGTGCACTATTTTCAGACATTTGGAGGATGTGTGTTCCCAGGATATTACCACTAACCCATTCATCCCTTTTGGCGGCCCAGCAGTGGTGAAGTGCGATGAAAGCAAATTCAATCACAAGGCGAAGGTTGGCATTACATAATAATAATGATAACAATAACAATAACATTATAATAATAAAAATGATGATGATGATGATAAAAACTACAATAATAACAAGCTCAAATTTAATAAAAAATGCTGTGGTTTGAATCCGCCTGATATTTAGCATTCAAGCTTTACCAGTGCTAATTATTGCCATATTCTGTAGTACAACAGGGGAAGACGTGCTCCAGACGTGTGGGTCTTCGGAGTTATCTCCACAGCTACGAGACCTGCTAGGGGATTTTATGAGGTAGTTGCGAGAAGGGATCGCAACACTCTTTTGCCGATTCTCGAGAAGTGTCTCCATCCAGGGAGTGAGGTCATCACGGACGACTGGGGCGCCTATGAGAATATTGAGCAGCATCTTCCCAATCATGTTGCCCGGCATCGAGTCGTTGTCCACGCCGACAATTTTGTTGATCCAGCTACAGGGGTACACACCCAGGAAGCAGAATCGGCGTGGGCAAATTTGAAGGCTCCTATTAAAGCACGGCGTGGCATCTCACGTGATGACCTTCAGTCTTACCTTGATGATAGGATGTGGAGGCAATGGCGAGGTCTAGACAATATTATTGGCAACTTTTTGCCTGTTTTAGCCTCGCAATATAGGGACTACGTAATTTAGGTTGATTTGTAAATTAGTTTGGGAGGCCAGGAACAAGGCGACAAAGGGCACAATGGAATTCCGATTTCTTGAACTTCTAATAGAAAGTTAAATTAATATTGTTATGTTTGCTACACATTTATTTATCCTGCGGTCCATTTACCGAACTCATTGTTAGACCGCGGTTAATATTTCACTTTCAGTCATTCGATATCTCAGCGTCCTTTCTTAGCATGTGCTCGGTAGCTCTCCAGTCAATCGGCTTTGTTTGGAGCGTACGCCTACCAGATGTAAGTTTTTTCCCCCTTTTTCTTCTCGTTATTTCCGTGTTATGTTGTCAATTTTCAGGTATATAATATTCTTCTAATTATTGTAATCATTTATTCTAGTTTTCACCCTGTGTGATCCAATAAAGCCTATTTGTGTAGCACACTGGTCGACACTAACGTTTACTCGATTTAAAACATCGCCCGAGAACGCAACAAATATAATGCGACGAAGAAAACGATTTCAGCAAAGGCTGAGATTGCCCGCCATCGGAAGCGGGAAAAGGAGAACAAAACCGTCTTTGTTTTTTTCAGTCTCAGCGTAAGATACATCGCAGACGAAAAGTTGCGTGGGTTCTGTAAAACAAAGGCCACAATTCTGGTACTTGGGAAAGTCAATGGTTAAGGATGACTCATTTTGGTGTCGATTTTTTGCTTGTAAACTTGACGATGCACAAATACAGAATGGCGTGTTCTTTTCCCATTTGAACAGCCTTTTCAACTGTTTGACCGCAAGCGGCTCGTGATTGACCGAAAATAATTGCCTACTGTTTTGGTGGATGAGAATTCCAACTCGCTAAATGTCAGCTATTTAGACGACCAACTGTTTTCATGAGATTTCCGGCCGGCACTTGCTAAGCGAAAAATCGCTCGTGAAAACACGGACTGTGTGTTTTTCACTTTATTACTTTTTTTCACGTCTGTCGCATCAAATCGTCATTCGCCCAGTATTTTTATTAGCACTCTGAGTGAAACGCGACCCACTAAAAACGAAGAAGACCAATGAATGACAACAACAACAAGAACAAGTTTATCCGTCAATAATGTCCAAGTGATCTTTCCACCTCCAACCGTCTTCCTTTTCCAAACCCCTGCGGTTTTTACTTCGTTTGCGCCATCGAAATGTAGGGAATAAAAAGCCCTGTGAGCAGACTTAAATCCCTGACTGACGCAAATTCTTGAGTGGTTTGGGAAAGCTTTGGGTTTTTTTCGCTCATTACCTTTGCTATATACAATAGTGGTGTGATAATGGAAATAGTGTTTTGGTATGATATTTCAGAGGCCTCCCAACAATGAAGTTTATTGGTCTCGGTTTTCTTATTAACGTGCCGCACTCGTGCGTCTACGACAGAACAAAGAGGGCCTGTTCATTTAAATTTGATCGATAAAAGGCTGCTGTAGTGTGAGTTGACTGAACTGACAAAGTTGTAGCGAACATGGCAGATTCAGGCGATTCCAGCTCTGCAAGCGATTGCGGGTCACCACAGCCGAGAGGAAGGTCAATCACTAAAGTCTTCGTATGGCTGAAGGAAAAGGCAAAGTGTACACCGCGTGGAAATCCGTGGGTACTGTTGAATCGTGAGGGCAGAGTTAAAGAAATTTCAATTGGAGCCAACTCTTCGAGCGAAAAGATAAAAGACCTGGTCAAGGAAAATTTTGCTGGACTTGCGGCAGTTGACTTGAATAGGTAGGTTAAGTACCAGAGCACTTTATCTCGCATGCAAGTTGTCTGCTTTGAATACTGAATGTAAACGAACAAGTGTGTAGTCATGTAAAAAACAGGTAGAGCCAAACAATGCAAATATCAGCCCACACGACGTGCGATTCAAAGCAGCCTTTAGTAATTTATAACTCATACTTTAACTATTTACTACGGATCATTCATTAAAACTAAATTATGCGCAGTGAACTTAGCTTGCTGCGGCTGTAACGACTGTTAGAGGAGTTGAAACTGTACGTAATATACTAAAGCAGCACCTTTTATAATAAGGATGGGCGGGTAAAAACATCCAGATCCATCCCATGGAGGGTCATCAGAAATTCTGAAATTACTCTTGATTGGGAAAATATTTAAGGAAAGCAGGAACCTTAACTGGAATTTGAGGATCAGCTGGGAACTAAACATTAAGGAAGGATGAGGGGGTAAGGGGGCAGAGGGGAATGTAGACTGGAATAACACATGCTGAACAAGTCTAGAAACTTATCATTAATCATCTGTATTTATATTTACTACATACTATATTTACTATGTGGTGAATTGAAATTTCAATTATATATAACCACTGTAAACTGTATGTAATGTCAATGGTTACCGTTTTTTCCTAGGATTCGTCTATACAAGTCCACAAGCCGTGGGAGCAAAATGGAAAAGATATACAGAGGCATACCAGATGCCAAGGAACTGTTACGAATTTATGGCAAGGGGAGTTCAAATTCGAAGCGTATATACATGGTTTTGCAACGCCCTAGAAATGGAGGTTTGTGTAGTCTTTCATAAGCAATCAGGGGTTTGTGTCTTTACAGTCAGCTTATAAATATCCTTGGCCACAAGCAAAAAGAATTGAAATTGCACGTTACGAAGAGCTTCGTGCCAACTGTTTCATTGGTAATTCAAAAGGCTAATTTTTTTTTGTTTCATCCCAGGATCTAACCTTAACCCTCAGTCTGCACCAACACCAGGAGAGAACAATCCCAACCCTTCTTCTCCCTCTCTTCAACTGAATCCTGATTCCAATGCTACCTCCCTCCGTCCCTCTATGAACCAATCCCAACCCTCCCTTTCCCCTGCTCAGCCCAATTCCAACCCACCCTCCCTCCCTCCCTTCACAAACCAATCCCAACCCTCTGTCCCCCCTGCTCAGCCCAATTCCAACCCTCCCTCCCTCCCTCCCTCCTTCCACAAATCAATTCCAACCCTCCCTCTCCCCTTCTAGACCCAATCCCAACCCTGCCTTGCTTCCTCAACAATCTACCACTCACCCAAATCCCACCTCGTCTCAAACAAGTGTGACAAACTCAGTCATCCAGCCAGAGACTTCCAGTGGTGCAACAAGTGTGGCAAGTGGTGTTGTAAATCAGGTGGACTTGACATTACCTACAAGTGATTGTAAGTGTTTAATTGATAGGCACATTAGTTATAAAGTTAATTGATAATTCATATTTAATCTTGTATTTGCGTGTTGCCTGGAAGCAGTTTACCTATCTGTTACAGATAACTATTAAGTGACACACCTTAAACTGTGATTGTGTTGTTTTTTGAACAGATTTTATTTAGTATAATTTTCACACTTTGCAAAGATTTCATAACACATCTGGTGTACTGATATTGTGTACTGTAAAGAGTGTGTGCATAGATATGTTTCTTCATTATTAAAGGACGTTGATAGGGTTGATCCCCTGTTCCCTTTCAGGATGCATTTATAACAAATTTTCTTACATGTACTTTCTGCAGTCATGAGCAAACTAGTATTTTCTGTTGTCATATAATTTATGTTATGTTGCATTATGTTATATTTGGTACCCTATAAGAATCTACACTCCAACAATAGATGCTATTATCAATGTTCTAAACTCTTCTTACCATTTTACGTGTGTTTGTTATGACAGTGAAAAGAAAATTTGGAAGCACAGGGTCGGAGTTATTTGTAATGGCACCGACAACTTCTCAGCCTATACTCATAGAGCGTTTTTGTGGTGAGTGTTTTAAGAGTGTAGCATAAAACACAATTTGTTTAAAGGTCGGTATATATGAACTATGGGAATTTTGCATTGTAAGCTTTTCTTAGCAAATTCACAATTTGGAATGTTTGAAAATGATCTTATGCGTGCAAGGCAGTCTCTATTCAGTCAATTTCAATGTCATCATTATATGTGTGGGTATGAGTAAGTAGAGTTCAAATGTGGAGGTTTAAGAAAAAATTCCACTGGTTTAAAAGTACTTCACTTATCTTATGTCATATTAATTTAAACATAACGTATTATTTCATTTCAAGGTTAACTTGCAAACATATATAATTTCCCATGTCATTATTAGGCACCAGTACCTTACCTTCATACCATACATGTAGTTTAACCTAGTATAAATTTTCCCATACAAAAATGATTTCAGTGTGGTACAGTTGCTTTACTACATATTTTGGCTGGGTTTTTAAAAGTAAACATCATAGGTTAATATTGACATGATTTGACTTAAAGATGACTGAAAAAAAAATCTTTTATTTATGACTCTTATGACAAGGAGACAACCTAAAATTGGCAACTAAAGATGATGTAGTGGATGCTGTGAAAAGGGCAGCATATGCTGTGGATGCATTCACCAGGGAATGGTAAGAGGTATATATTTGTATATTTGATACGATAAGGGAAGAATTAGTCGTTAATCATTAGCAACCTTATGAACCTACAGAAAATCTCCATAAGTTTATATAGCTAAACACCTGATGCATTTTTTATACATCAGACATCAACCTGTTACATCAACCAATGTCTTCTTTACAACTTCCTATTCTAAAAACCCAGATATATCTGTATAATGTGCATAATGCTTTAATTATCCAGGCAGATTTACATTTGTTGCATCAAATCAAAGTGAATGCAGATGACATTCACATGTTGTTAAGAATGATTTATCCCCTGCAAAATTTAATTATGAGGGAGGAGGTGGAGGGTGAAAATCAATCAAAATTGCGACGATGCTTTTCGTGATCTTAACATTTTCACCAGCTTCCTGCCATGAAGCATGAAGTCAAAAGGAAATCAAAAGAGGACAGTACGAACACCAGGATATTTGCTGTGGCACATACTAAATTATGAGTACTAGACATAAGAAAGGAGGCTTATCAATTTACCGACACAAAATCTATGATAACAACAGGCTATTTCTTGTTTCCAACAGGGAGAGGTTAGAAGAGGAACGTATGTTAAAAAGGGAGCAGGAGATTGTTTTGCAGAGGGCAATAGACATTGAAAAGAAGAAATTGGTAAATTTCATTTCTGCAAAAAGTTATATTGCAAAAATAATGTCCATATCAATCACATCAATCATGGTATAATTGCCCGTTACAAAAATAAAAATTATGAGAATGTCAGGCAATGAAATGAGAATCTTTGTTTGATGACTTCCTTTAAGACTTTAGGAGCCAACACATGTACAAGCACCACAGGTCAAGATAAAGCCCAAGTTTCAGAGACACAATCTCAAACAGGAAAGGAAGTGAGTGACATAAAGTGAAACACAAACAATATTTATTGCCAATAAAACTGATATAATTACCACGCTCTCTGGCAAGCCACAGTAATTTCAAAATTTTATTAAAACATTTTCAGTGAAATATTAATTAAGTTATCATGTATTTATTTTGTCAGATTAAAGAATCAAGTAAGCAAATTAGGGAGGCCCGACAAGCCAGAGTTACGGATGCCAGTAAGAAAGGAGAAAAAGTCACAATTGTCCTCCGCCACTCAGATGGCAAGGAAGAGCGCCAGTTTAATAAAGGTGCCTTCTTCCAGGTACATACATACAATGATACAAATTACATTAAATAGCACTTCTTGTAAAATGTAGACATGCATTGATTGGCTATATCATTTTTTTTTTAAATCTAACCTTTTTTCCTGTTTAAATGATATAGGAGGTATATGACTGGGCAGGTTCCAATGAGTCTCTGCCGCTACACTTCTCTATCCAAAGAGGTAGGGAAGTTGTAAGACACGGAGACATCTTGGAGAGAGCGGAGGTCTTACACATTTATGAGAGAGTAAGTAAATAATAATATACCGTAAAACAAATAACAGTATTAGAAAACTGGAATTGAAGTCTAAAATATACTTGTGCCATTTCAAGAAGGGAAATGGAACACCTATGTTGAATTGGAATTTATCCAAAATATCAGTTAATCCTGTTAAGAGGGGATGAGAAAAATATGACAACTGATATGCCTAAACCTGATAGTTTACATGCACATAAAACCACTCATTAAGAGGTACATAAATAATACAGGGATGAATTTTGTAGGGATTTTTGTTTACATATTCACTGTGGTAAAAATATGTACAAACAGCCAACTTGATAAATACCTTATAAACTCTGGACTTTAAGAGTGTCACTCACCCGAGGCTTCTTAAACCTTGTCTTGATTCTGATAACGTGTTGTTTTTATCCTTTTTGTCAAGGATGAGGCAGAGATTAAATCACTATTGGGATCCAAGGTTAGGAAAAAAAATGACTACATTCAGTAAAAGACCAACAGTAATGAAAACAAAAACAACTTATCTTTGAATGAAGTCATTCTGCTGACATCAGAAAAGAACACTCTGTCTTATAATCAGTGTATAAATACAGTTACTTTGACCTTAATTGAGGTTAACAGTTTGGGTTATGAGCTCAGTTTTATTGATAGGGTTAAGCAAATATTTAGAAGGTGGCAATGGTGAGGAAAGAAGACAATGTTACTTCTGGGTGACATAATGACCTTCCTTATCCTTATTGCAGGTGACATTCAAAGGAAATATTCCAGAATCTGAATCTGATGATGAACTGTCAACCACACTACCAGGTGAGGAATACAAATGGTACATCAAAAAATAATTAAAAGAAAATGAAAAAAAAAAAGAATAAAAATGAAGTAACTTCAAATGATACTGGACAAAAGAAAGCAAAGCATTAAAGACATGTGAATGAGATCATGATAAAGTACATTATGACCATAAAGGAAAGCAGACCCAGTCTTAACAAGGGTTAATGCAATCCAAAAACAAAATTGGATGTAACCTGCGTGGCTCAGAGATAATAAGTTGACAATCGAGACAAAAATGCAGACTCAGCAATGTCCCAAAAAAACAAAGAAAAAGTGCTTCCTTACAAATTTTGCAGGAAATTGCCTTCACATGCCAAAAATCAACACTGATCATATATTAATTTGTGTGTGTACAGGCTTATTACATTAATACTTTTTACCCAATAAAAATCAAAGGTCACCGTACAATTTTATTAATTTAATGAATAAATCACAATCACATTTACTGCTTGAGGTATATACTGTAAATATAGTAAATTAATAAAGGAAATAAAAAATATGGCACTCAAAAGTGTTAAGTTCACAGATTTTTTCCCAACAACTAGCTTATCTCTTCAAATCAGAGTAGGATGGGCAATATATTCCCAAAAAAGATAAATTATGTATTATTGCATACTGAGACTAGTTCTTGTTACAACAGACGAAAATCCAAACACAAGAAATAAAAATGAGGTAAGGGAAGTAGTGCAGATTAAAATGTCATGTAAAATTATTGGAAGTATGCTTTACTATTAGAACCCAACAATAAAAACTGTTGCAATGTCATGTAATTCATTATAATTCCCAGCAGAAAAAAAAATTGAACTTCACTTGAATCACAAATGTCCCTTTGGGACGGACACTTAAGACAGACTGAAAGATCCCTTGGGACAAGGTTCTTTGTGAGCATAGACACTTGCATTAAACTGACAGACAGGTCCCTTAGGACGAGGTTCTTCGTGAGCATCGACACCTGGGGCAGACTGACTGGTCCCTTGGGACTATAAAGTTCACATATGAGCATTGACACTTGGGGCAGACTAACAGGTCCCTTGGGACGAAGTTCTTCGTGAGCATCGACACTTGGGACAGACTGACAGGTCCCTTGGGACGAAGGTCTTTGTGAGCATCGACACTTGGGGCAGACTGACAGGTCCCTTGGGACGAAGTTCTTCGTGAGCATCGACACTTGGGGCAGACTGACAGGTCCCTTGGGGCGAAGTTCTTCGTGAGCATCGACACTTGGGGCAGACTGACAGGTCCCTTGGGACGAAGTTCTTCGTGAGCATCGACACTTGGGACAGACTGACTGGTCCAATAAGACTATAAAGTTGACATAAGCATTGACACTTGGGACAGACTGACAGGTCCCTTGGGACGAAGTTCTTCGTGAGCATCGACACTTGGGACAGACTGACTGGTCCAATAAGACTATAAAGTTCACATAAGCATTGACACTTGGGACAGGCTGACTTAATGTCCAATGAGACTATAAATTTGACATAAGCATTGACACTTGGGACAGACTGACTGGTCCCTTGGGACGAAATTTTTCATGAGCATCGTCACGTTGACGATGGTCATCATTGTTATGAGGTCACGTAATTAGATTAGTTAATGTTAGTTTTATTAGTATATTTCTTCATTATAATACTATCTCTCTATTATAATAATCATGGTTATTAAGGGAAGTGTGCCACCCAAAAGCTGGAGCCAGTTGTATCTTGCTTTAACTATTGGTGATCTTTTGTGGGCTATGGCTAAGTTGTTAGTTGTTAAAAGTAAGTTACACGTGACTCTTGTGGGTGGCATACTTCCCTTTTCTTTTTATCTCATTTCAGGAATCGCTCCCAGGTACATCTGGACTTGTTCTTGCACAAGCAGGTGAGAAGCATATGTCTAATTGTATAATACTCTGTATGTAACCTACCAGTAAGGATCTTAATTGTTATGTGGGTAAAAGTAGCCATCAGTGACAGTAGTTGATCCACTGGCATTCGACTGCATTTTAGGGGATTATGTCATAATAATATACAAGTAGAGCTCTCTGTGTTATCAGGCAATGGCAGTCTTTCATCACAAAGTTCATTAGGCCAAAAGAAATTAGTCAGAAGGTCAAATAGAACAATCGTACTCTACTAGAAAATTTTGAAAATACATGTAACTGGATATTTGGAGACAATAATATTTTTGCCCCAGAGACCATGGATTATGGGATTTCCTACAGATCCTTTTTGCTTAGGCCCCCACTTAAAGTGGCAATGTATTAAGCACTTCCATCCTAACCGGGAACACTATAAATAGGGAATTATGTTGTAAATCAACAGCAACATTAAGACAATTATTGGTCAATCTACAACCTTTAAAATCGGAATTTTATCCCAGAAGAAAGACAAGAAGTAGAGGAAAGTCAAGTTGGCACTGATGAGGAGGAGAAGGCAGAGGAAGAGAAAAACGAACATAGAGAAGAAGAGAAAAAGAAGGAACATAGAGAAGAGGAGAAGGAACACAGAAGGAAAAGGAAGGACAAGAGAACAACTGCAAAAAGGAAAAAGGCAAAGGTGGAAAATAACCCAGAAAGTTAATAAAAAGGACTTTTAAAGGACCCTAGTTTTTGTTTACCTGTGGATTTTGCAATATTTTATTTCATGCGTAGCAGGTCCAAATGAAAAAGATTGCAATGAAACTGCTAAGGATAATTTGACAGACGTCCAGGAACACAACTTGGGACAATGCAATAAAATCTCAATTTGCCATATAATTCACATATTTTAAAGGTCATCAAAAGTGGCAGAGGCTGGTTAGAGTCCTTTAAAAGTTCATCTTTACAAGCAGCTATGAGGTTAATTATGTAATTTAACTTCATTTTGATTGTGAGGGTTAATCTAACACATTGATGTAACAAATAGAACTCCTTAGGATATTGTTCTTACATTTCTTGTGTCCCACATAACCATACATACCATTTAAAAGAAAAGAATATAATATTGAGAAATACAATCTTTTTCCAGCCCAGGCCAAATAAGTATCCTTAATTTCCTGTCGATTGTTAATGAAGGCTGAAAATATTCTTGGAGAGTGAAAGTTGTATCATTACTTTGATGTCATTTTAAAATCTCGTCCTCTTGTTGATTTGTTATAATATTCGTAATATATGCAAATTTCAGCCTCTGTCTTGCAGTTATAACATATATTCCCATGGCTGTGTCTCACCTTTGAATAGCAGATGAAGTAATAATCACTTGTAACAAGCACAGTGGGCATGTTTTGAGTACAAGAAAAAGGAAGTTTCATTTTATCTGTAACATTATGCTTGAGAATAACCACGGCAGGTTTCTTTTACAGGTCCCATTCCACAGGTCAAAGCACATGTCGCTGCTCTACAGATAAATAAACAAGCTCAAAATAGTCTCCTAGCCCTAATGACCATACAAACATTTGTTCTAGATCGGTGTGCAACTGTTTTGCTTAGTTACCAATTGATAAAACAGTGACCTGTACCACTGACCTGTGGAATGTGACCTGTAAAAGAAACCTGCCGGAATAACCGCAGTAAATTTTTACAGCCATACTTAGAAATTCAGACTTTTTCAAATGATTATTATTTCTTTTAATTTCAAATATATTCATGGCCTGATGATATTATGAAAGTATAATAAGAAAATAGTGAATAATTATTCAAAGATAACTTTCTTTCACATGTACATAAAAGAGATCATACATTGGAATAAGAAAATTTAGAAGACTTTCAAAAGAGTAGTAAAATCTAAGCTTGTGTGGCACTCAAAACCTTACTTATTGAAAGGTATGGAATTAGCTTCCTTGGGTAATAGCACAGGGATTAAATAGAGTAGGGACCCTTTGGCTTAATTCTTGCCTTGCCCTGAACAATAAGAAAATTTAGAAGAAAATTATACAGTAAATATACACATTTTATGGCCAGAAGTTTAAATCTGTATCAGGGGTGATTTGCTCCTGTCTGTATATAATTTGATGATGACCAATATGCATGGAGCCCAAAAAATTCAGTCACTGATATATATATGTTGGTAGTGTCACAGGGAAGTAATAATGATTTGAAATTAAAAGTTAATTTTGCACATGCAATATCACCTGGTTTACTTGTGTCAACTATCTTTACTTTGCAATTTAAAGAATTTAATGACTGTTGTAAATAGTCAATTTGTTTCCTCTTCAAAGGTTTATTAGTCTTTAAAATGAGAAAAAGAAAGGATTATTATACAAAATTTTATGGAAAACTGGTTCCTCTTTTTTATCAAAAGCATGCTAAGTTTCCCACTTTCAGAAAATAGGCATATTTTTTCCTTGTTTTGCGCAGTATACCGTTTATCCTATGTAGTGATATACGTTCCTCCTGTGAAGGACTTTGTTCCTCACTCTTGAACGTTTTTTCTTTCGAGAAAAAAATCTCATTTTACGGAAACTGTACACATTGAGACTCGCTGAAAATTAACCAGACACACCCTGTAATCAAAGGAGCAATTTAGTTCCTTAAATGTTTATTAAACTTGATTTAAGACTCTTACCCCCTTCGCTTCTATGGGTCACATTACATTTTGCTTTGCATTGACCGGTATTAAGCCTAACCTAATGCAAATTGAATACAGTAAATAACATAAGCTTACCCTTTCTGAAGACATTGTGCATAATTTCGAACACTCGGGTACACTGTAACTGCGATGAACACTCCACTTTCGGTGGGTAACACTTTTGGAAACCAAAAAACGAAACTTATCCTCTGCTCCACCCATCCATCTCCTGTTCACAACTTGTTTGCGGTTTCTTTTAGCATGAAAGTACAGAAGCGTCCAAAGCAACTGTTCTTCCCTCTGTTTCGTTCAGTCGGAGAGCAATCCATGCGCCTGCACTTACTTGCTCAGTGGATTCTAACCACACCGAAAAACCCTTCCAGGACCCTGGGCCTCTCGAATGAGTAAATTACGCGTTCTGCATATGCTGCCTGGTGCATCGATGTATGACATGCAGACTGTAGAATTTTTAACTTAAATCGTATTCCCATTTCCATTATCGATAACTAACAGTAAACAGGCTGATATTCGGATTCGGAGTGATATTCAGGCTATGCAAATGTCATACATCACTGGTGTATACTGCCAACCACATAATCTTAGAAAATATAGGAAGTTTGCAGTTCCATCTAATAGAACGGAGAGATTCTCTCAGATTTACTCATTACCAGAACCCCACTAGCATATGGGGTGTAATAGTGATTCTTTTTCAACTTGCAGTATTATTCTGTAAGGATGAGGCAGAATGTAATACTTTAGAGTGGTGCTAGCATTCAAAGTATTTTGAGAAACATGCAAAAAATCTCAAGACATTTATAACTTTTTAGTAAATCGTGAGTTGCAAACTAGCGACAGTGACCTTCATGTAATAAATTTATATATCCCTCCCTTCCTTCCTCCTCACCTTCAGATCTCCATCCCTCCCTTCCTTCCTACCTGCCTGCCCGGCTACCTGCGCATGTCATTCTTCCTTACTTCCTTCCTTCCTTCCTTATTTCCTTCCTTGGCTTGCTTCCTTTCTTCTTCCTTACCTGCCACCCTATCTTACTTTCCACCTTCGAATTCCTTCCTTCCTTCCACTCTGGGCTTACTTCCTCCCTGCCTGCCTGCCTGGCCACCTTCCATCCTTCCCGCCTTCCTTCACTTCCTTCCTGCCTGCTTAGCTTTCTTCCCCTCTTTCTTTCCTCAATGCCCGGAGCCTCGGATTGTACGAACGAACCTCAATCGAATGATCGAGCCTCGATTAAAGAAACGAGCCTCGATTAAAGAAACGAGCCTCGAATGTCGAATCGAGCCTCGTATGTCGTGGAGTGGCAGAACGTGGTATCGTGGTCATTTTGTATCGAGAGCTTTTGACCTGGTTTACCAGAAACCGTGAATGATCCCGAACCTCAATCGAATGATCGAGCCTCGATTAAAGAAACGAGCCTCGAATGTCGAATCGAGCCTCGTATGTCGTGGAGTGGCAGAACGTGGTATCGTGGTCATTTTGTATCGAGAGCTTTTGACCTGGTTTACCAGAAACCGTGAATGATCCTAATTAATGTGAAATTTTACACTTAAACCAACATACATATATAAAAATGTAGGATCATTCACGGTTTCTGGTAAACCAGGTCAAAAGCTCTCGATACAAAATGACCACGATACCACGTTCTGCCACTCCACGACATACGAGGCTCGATTCGACATTCGAGGCTCGTTTCTTTAATCGAGGCTCGTTTCTTTAATCGAGGCTCGATTATTCGATTGAGGTTCGTTCGTACAATCCGAGGCTCCGGGCATTGAGGAAAGAAAGAGGGGAAGAAAGCTAAGCAGGCAGGAAGGAAGTGAAGGAAGGCAGGAAGGATGGAAGGTGGCCAGGCAGGCAGGGAGGAAGTAAGCCCAGAGTGGAAGGAAGGAAGGAATTCGAAGGTGGAAAGTAAGATAGGGTGGCAGGTAAGGAAGAAGAAAGGAAGCAAGCCAAGGAAGGAAATAAGGAAGGAAGGAAGGAAGTAAGGAAGAATGACATGCGCAGGTAGCCGGGCAGGCAGGTAGGAAGGAAGGGAGGGATGGAGATCTGAAGGTAAGGAGGAAGGAAGGGAGGGATATATAAATTTATTACATGAAGGTCACTGTCGCTAGTTTGCAACTCACGATTTACTAAAAAGTTGTAAATGTCTTGAGATTTTTTGCATGTTTCTCAAAATACTTTGAATGCTAGCACCACTCTAAAGTATTACATTCTGCCTCATCCTTACAGAATAATACTGCAAGTTGAAAAAGAATCACTATTACACCCCATATGCTAGTGGGGTTCTGGTAATGAGTAAATCTGAGAGAATCTCTCCGTTCTATTAGATGGAACTGCAAACTTCCTATATTTTCTAAGATTATGTGGTTGGCAGTATACACCAGTGATGTATGACATTTGCATAGCCTGAATATCACTCCGAATCCGAATATCAGCCTGTTTACTGTTAGTTATCGATAATGGAAATGGGAATACGATTTAAGTTAAAAATTCTACAGTCTGCATGTCATACATCGATGCACCAGGCAGCATATGCAGAACGCGTAATTTACTCATTCGAGAGGCCCAGGGTCCTGGAAGGGTTTTTCGGTGTGGTTAGAATCCACTGAGCAAGTAAGTGAAGGCGCATGGATTGCTCTCCGACTGAACGAAACAGAGGGAAGAACAGTTGCTTTGGACGCTTCTGTACTTTCATGCTAAAAGAAACCGCAAACAAGTTGTGAACAGGAGATGGATGGGTGGAGCAGAGGATAAGTTTCGTTTTTTGGTTTCCAAAAGTGTTACCCACCGAAAGTGGAGTGTTCATCGCAGTTACAGTGTACCCGAGTGTTCGAAATTATGCACAATGTCTTCAGAAAGGGTAAGCTTATGTTATTTACTGTATTCAATTTGCATTAGGTTAGGCTTAATACCGGTCAATGCAAAGCAAAATGTAATGTGACCCATAGAAGCGAAGGGGGTAAGAGTCTTAAATCAAGTTTAATAAACATTTAAGGAACTAAATTGCTCCTTTGATTACAGGGTGTGTCTGGTTAATTTTCAGCGAGTCTCAATGTGTACAGTTTCCGTAAAATGAGATTTTTTTCTCGAAAGAAAAAACGTTCAAGAGTGAGGAACAAAGTCCTTCACAGGAGGAACGTATATCACTACATAGGATAAACGGTATACTGCGCAAAACAAGGAAAAAATATGCCTATTTTCTGAAAGTGGGAAACTTAGCATGCTTTTGATGAAAAAGAGGAACCAGTTTTCCATAAAATTTTGTATAATAATCCTTTCTTTTTCTCATTTTAAAGACTAATAAACCTTTGAAGAGGAAACAAATTGACTATTTACAACAGTCATTAAATTCTTTAAATTGCAAAGTAAAGATAGTTGACACAAGTAAACCAGGTGATATTGCATGTGCAAAATTAACTTTTAATTTCAAATCATTATTACTTCCCTGTGACACTACCAACATATATATATCAGTGACTGAATTTTTTGGGCTCCATGCATATTGGTCATCATCAAATTATATACAGACAGGAGCAAATCACCCCTGATACAGATTTAAACTTCTGGCCATAAAATGTGTATATTTACTGTATAATTTTCTTCTAAATTTTCTTATTGTTCAGGGCAAGGCAAGAATTAAGCCAAAGGGTCCCTACTCTATTTAATCACTGTGCTATTACCCAAGGAAGCTAATTCCATACCTTTCAATAAGTAAGGTTTTGAGTGCCACACAAGCTTAGATTTTACTACTCTTTTAAAAGTCTTCTAAATTTTCTTATTCCAATGTATGATCTCTTTTATGTACATGTGAAAGAAAGTTATCTTTGAATAATTATTCACTATTTTCTTATTATACTTTCATAATATCATCAGGCCATGAATATATTTGAAATTAAAAGAAATAATAATCATTTGAAAAAGTCTGAATTTCTAAGTATGGCTGTAAAAATTTACTGCGGTTATTCCGGCAGGTTTCTTTTACAGGTCACATTCCACAGGTCAGTGGTACAGGTCACTGTTTTATCAATTGGTAACTAAGCAAAACAGTTGCACACCGATCTAGAACAAATGTTTGTATGGTCATTAGGGCTAGGAGACTATTTTGAGCTTGTTTATTTATCTGTAGAGCAGCGACATGTGCTTTGACCTGTGGAATGGGACCTGTAAAAGAAACCTGCCGTGGTTATTCTCAAGCATAATGTTACAGATAAAATGAAACTTCCTTTTTCTTGTACTCAAAACATGCCCACTGTGCTTGTTACAAGTGATTATTACTTCATCTGCTATTCAAAGGTGAGACACAGCCATGGGAATATATGTTATAACTGCAAGACAGAGGCTGAAATTTGCATATATTAAGAATATTATAACAAATCAACAAGAGGACGAGATTTTAAAATGACATCAAAGTAATGATACAACTTTCACTCTCCAAGAATATTTTCAGCCTTCATTAACAATCGACAGGAAATTAAGAATACTTATTTGGCCTGGGCTGGAAAAAGATTGTATTTCTCAATATTATATTCTTTTCTTTTAAATGGTATGTATGGTTATGTGGGACACAAGAAATGTAAGAACAATATCCTAAGGAGTTCTATTTGTTAAATCAATGTGTTAGATTAACCCTCACAATCAAAATGAAGTTAAATTACATAATTAACCTCATAGCTGCTTGTAAAGATGAACTTTTAAAGGACTCTAACCAGCCTCTGCCACTTTTGATGACCTTTAAAATATGTGAATTATATGGCAAATTGAGATTTTATTGCATTGTCCCAAGTTGTGTTCCTGGACGTCTGTCAAATTATCCTTAGCAGTTTCATTGCAATCTTTTTCATTTGGACCTGCTACGCATGAAATAAAATATTGCAAAATCCACAGGTAAACAAAAACTAGGGTCCTTTAAAAGTCCTTTTTATTAACTTTCTGGGTTATTTTCCACCTTTGCCTTTTTCCTTTTTGCAGTTGTTCTCTTGTCCTTCCTTTTCCTTCTGTGTTCCTTCTCCTCTTCTTCTCTATGTTCCTTCTTTTTCTCTTCTTCTCTATGTTCGTTTTTCTCTTCCTCTGTCTTCTCCTCCTCATCAGTGCCAACTTGACTTTCCTCTACTTCTTGTCTTTCTTCTGGGATAAAATTCCGATTTTAAAGGTTGTAGATTGACCAATAATTGTCTTAATGTTGCTGTTGATTTACAACATAATTCCCTATTTATAGTGTTCCCGGTTAGGATGGAAGTGCTTAATACATTGCCACTTTAAGTGGGGGCCTAAGCAAAAAGGATCTGTAGGAAATCCCATAATCCATGGTCTCTGGGGCAAAAATATTATTGTCTCCAAATATCCAGTTACATGTATTTTCAAAATTTTCTAGTAGAGTACGATTGTTCTATTTGACCTTCTGACTAATTTCTTTTGGCCTAATGAACTTTGTGATGAAAGACTGCCATTGCCTGATAACACAGAGAGCTCTACTTGTATATTACTATGACATAATCCCCTGAAATACAGTCGAATGCCAGTGGATCAACTACTGTCACTGATGGCTACTTTTACCCACATAACAATTAAGATCCTTACTGGTAGGTTACATACAGAGTATTATACAATTAGACATATGCTTCTCACCTGCTTGTGCAAGAAGAAGTCCAGATGTCCCTGGAAGCGATTCCTGAAATGAGATAAAAAGAAAAGGGAAGTATGCCACCCACAAGAGTCACGTGTAACTTACGTTTAACAACTAACAACTTAGCCATAGCCCACGAAAGATCACCAATAGTTAAAGCAAGATACAACTGGCTCCAGCTTTTGGGTGGCACACTTCCCTTAATAACCATGATTATTATAATAGAGAGATAGTATTATAATGAAATATACTAAAGAAATATACTAATAAAACTAACATTAACTAATCTAATTGCGTGACCTCATATTTTAATGGTAAATTAAAATAAGACATTCAATACCATTTCTTAAGTAAACACTCTAAGTAAATGATGTAAATTATCTACTTATCTAATTGCATAATAACATGTTCCCTATTGTCTCTAAATAACATACATTGTTAACTAACATTTTCCTAATAGCATGACTCTTATTTAAAATATGTGAAAATATATACTGTCAGTCGGCCAATCCTGCTGTTGTTAGTATTATTTGATTAGGTATTAATGTTAGTGTTATGCAGGAGGAAGCCATGACAGTTCTTTTTGTTCACTTAAGTTTTTTGTTTATATACTATTTGACATGTGTTTTGTACATACTTCAGCCTAAACGTTTTTGCTTAATATAAGAACTGTCACAAGAGGAACAGTCAAGTAAGTCTGCATCAAGTATTGCTGCTTAAGAAGAGCCTTGTCTCAAGGACCAGTCAGTCTGCCCAAAGTGTCAATGCTTATGTCAACTTTATAATCTCAATGGAACAGTCAGTCTGCCCCAAGTGTTGATGCTCATGAAGAGCCTCGTCCCAAGGGACCTGTCAGTCTGCCCCAAGTGTCGATGCTCATGAAAAACTTCGTCCCAAGGGACCAGTCAGTCTGTCCCAAGTGTCAATGCTTATGTCAAATTTATAGTCTCATTGGACATTAAGTCAGCCTGTCCCAAGTGTCAATGCTTATGTGAACTTTATAGTCTTATTGGACCAGTCAGTCTGTCCCAAGTGTCGATGCTCACGAAGAACTTCGTCCCAAGAGACCTGTCAGTCTGCCCCTAGTGTCGATGCTCACGAAGAACTTCGTCCCAGGGGACCTGTCAGTCTGCCCCAAGTGTCGATGCTCACGAAGAACTTCGTCCCAAGAGACCTGTCAGTCTGCCCCAAGTGTCGATGCTCACGAAGAACTTCGTCCCAAGGGACCTGTTAGTCTGCCCCAAGTGTCAATGCTCATATGTGAACTTTATAGTCCCAAGGGACCAGTCAGTCTGCCCCAGGTGTCGATGCTCCCGAAGAACCTCGTCCTAAGGGACCTGTCTGTCAGTTTAATGCAAGTGTCTATGCTCACAAAGAACCTTGTCCCAAGGGATCTTTCAGTCTGTCTTAAGTGTCCGTCCCAAAGGGACATTTGTGATTCAAGTGAAGTTCAATTTTTTTTTCTGCCGGGAATTATAATGAATTACATGACATTGCAACAGTTTTTATTGTTGGGTTCTAATAGTAAAGCATACTTCCAATAATTTTACATGACATTTTAATCTGCACTACTTCCCTTACCTCATTTTTATTTCTTGTGTTTGGATTTTCGTCTGTTGTAACAAGAACTAGTCTCAGTATGCAATAATACATAATTTATCTTTTTTGGGAATATATTGCCCATCCTACTCTGATTTTTGAAGAGATAAGCTAGTTGTTGGGAAAAAATCTGTGAACTTAACACTTTTGAGTGCCATATTTTTTATTTCCTTTATTACTTTACTATATTTACAGTATAATACCTCAAGCAGTAAATGTGATTGTGATTTATTCATTAAATTAATAAAATTGTACGGTGACCTTTGATTTTTATTGGGTAAAAAGTATTAATGTAATAAGCCTGTACACACACAAATTAATATATGATCAGTGTTGATTTTTGGCATGTGAAGGCAATTTCCTGCAAAATTTGTAAGGAAGCACTTTTTCTTTGTTTTTTTGGGACATTGCTGAGTCTGCATTTTTGTCTCGATTGTCAACTTATTATCTCTGAGCCACGCAGGTTACATCCAATTTTGTTTTTGGATTGCATTAACCCTTGTTAAGACTGGGTCTGCTTTCCTTTATGGTCATAATGTACTTTATCATGATCTCATTCACATGTCTTTAATGCTTTGCTTTCTTTTGTCCAGTATCATTTGAAGTTACTTCATTTTTATTCTTCACTGTTTTTTCATTTTCTTTTAATTATTTTTTGATGTACCATTTGTATTCCTCACCTGGTAGTGTGGTTGACAGTTCATCATCAGATTCAGATTCTGGAATATTTCCTAAAATATGGAAATAAAAACCTAAACATGAGCGCAAGCGTTAGCGACCGGAATCAGCCGACTCGTGTCTTTCGATAGCCGATTAGCAATACCCAATATGAAAGCAGGAAAAAAATCAAGAACATAAAATGTTTATACAGAAGACTCCGGCATGAAGTTGACAAACTACAATCAAAACACTCCCAAAGAATAATGGTAAATCTGCCTTGAACAACCGGACCCAGGAGTAAAATTCACAGAGTACAAATTCCAAGTAATGAGTAGACTGGAAATATTTATAACTGACCGGGCTAAGTGTTTCATGATAGAGTGAGCAATGTTTGTTTATTAGTAACTACAACTTTTAAGAGCCAAGGAAATGAATTTCTCTACCTTTATGGCGTAATTTACATCGGCGCCTCTTGGGTTACTGTGTCTTTTAACTTAGCCCGGACTTAACGTTTAAGCTTTCGGAAAACGAATCGGTGGTGAGCGCCGAGGGAAAAACAAACTGCTCAAGTTTAATCGTAAATGAGCTACGAACCATCGCTAAGTTAACAGGCCAAAAGGGAATGAGAGCTATCGATAGTTGAACCTCTTGTCAAGATTTGGATAGAAACTCTTATGCATTTCCACTGAATAATTTGCACCGCACGCATTGCAAGTCGCTAGAGTTTTGAGGTAAGGACGTAGTTGCCATAAATTTCACTTGATTTGGGGCTTCTCCTCAGCACTTTTTCTGTGTTCTCTTTTTTTCCGAACTTGGAGTTAAGCTGACTCTTCCCTGATCGCCAGGGTTTTTTTTCTTTCGCAATGAAACTTGACAGGTCTGGACAAAAGAAAAGTTCCCAATTCTCCTCAGCACTCACGAACAAAGAGACAACGTCCATTTAAAACTCACAAATACAACATTGCTCGCGCGGAGCGTTAACGAGAGGGCAAATGGAATGATCTCACAAGGGACGGTTGTTGAGAGTTAAGGCTGCTTTTGACTGGCGCACAAGCACAAAAAAAGAGCAAATGCTTATTTATGTTATGTTCTTCCCACTAGCGATTTCCGAGAGACAACTATAGCATAAGCACAAGAAAAACAATTTCGGTTCTTGTTATTGTGCTTATGTCGGTTTATGCTTATCTCACGGCTATTACTAGTGAGAACAACATCGGAGAAGTAAATGTTGGTAGGTTGCTGCTGTTCTCACTAGCGTTGTATTCATGTTCGTGAAACTCGCGGAGACAATTCAACCTCATTTGGCTCGACAGCTTACAGGGCAAAGTAACTAAAAAATCTTATGACCGCGACACGTTTTGAAAGACCATAAGTTCAAACAGTGCCTAAGTTTTCCAATCAGAAAAGGTAAACCTTACCATATAGGGCAAATTAAATGGTCGTCTATGTTAGCATCGGGTAAAAGCTCGCAGTTGAAGTGGCTCAATCCAGACATGTTGGCAAATACCACGGAAAAGGAGAATCAATCGAGAAAATATCCGGTCACTTTTCTTTGCCCACTTTAATGAACTCTACAAAACACACAGGGAAATAGGTCTCTAGAGAATTGTGAAAACAATTGCTTAAGTTAAAAAGGCACTGTAGTGACACGTTGCTAAATCAATGAATTGAAAAAGCTCGTGTTCAATATACGGCCTAGTCCTCAAGGGACTGAGATCATAAGTCTGCAAACACAATAGGTAATAATAACAAAGGCTTTATGTATTCAAAAATGCTGTTTTCAAAAATAAATATTACAAAAGGCACTTTAGCGGCACGCTGCTAAAGACATGAATTAAAAGAGAACTCTGCTTGAGTCTATAGACTCAAGGGAAAAGAACACAAGTCTCCCAACACAATAGGCAATAATAACAAAGGCTTCATTTATTAAAAAATACTGTTTTCAAAAATAAATATTACAAAAGGCACTTTGGCAGCACGCTGCAAAATCAGTGAATTAAAATTTAAGAAATAAGAAAATGTTTTTTTCCAAAATAAATATTGCATGTCAGTTAATTAATCCTACTTTCATTTAAACTTCGATCTTAACGAAATCATACTGATAATCATATTGACGAAATAGATTGTTGTAGACTCTAATGACGATCAATGTAGGAATGAAAAATACGAACGAAAACTAAATCACACATAAACTGTGAAAGAAAAAGAGCTAGGACTAAGTAACTGCCGATGGAACTTTATAAATACCAAAGTTAAGCTTTCTGGAGTCGGCATAATTTCTTTTAGAGACATCTTAAGATAATCTGCATTTCATATCAATACTTTTTCGTTTGAAAAGGAAGCTATTATGATAGAGAATAAAGACAGTGATTTTGCTGATTATTAGATACTTATTACGAGTGTTTATTATATTGTACCAAAGTTTCTAAGTCAACATGCAATTTTATTTTGTCAATGTACGTTATTTTACTGATATGATATTTCAATTATTTATTTTCGTTTTGATCAATTATATATTTCAATACCATAGGTTAATTTATCTTTGCTACAAATGACACATTCTGCCAACGATCGGATTTTGATTTTGATTTTTCGGATTTTGATTTTAATTTTTGGGATTTTGATTTTGATTTTTAGGATTTTGAATTTGATTTTTAGGATTTTGATTTTGATTTGGATTCTGCTCTGTGTGATTTGCTTGGAGTTGTCGAGTTTTCTTATGATTTGATTTTGGGATTTTGATTTTTAGTTTTTGGGATTTTTTTGATCCGATTTTTGGGATTTTTGATCCGATTTTGGTGGTTTTTGATCCGATTTTGGGGGTTAGTTTGATTTTGGTGGTTTTTACTGTTTTTATTTCGGTGTGATTGGATTTTAAGGGGTGCCCCAGGGTTGGCGAAGATCTCCTACTTCTCGCGTTTTCTTAAACGAAGAAGGAATGCCTACAGTCTACTTAAGGCAGACAATAATTTTTTTAACTGTGCTGAAAAAACCTGATGCTCCCACGATAAGAACTTTCATTATATTGTAATTTTTGTTTTCATTTTTTTCATTTTATTGTTATTTTTTCTTGGTGCATTCTGCCAACCACATAATCTTAGGAAATCTAGGACGTTTGCAGTTCCACTAGCATATGGGTCTTAATAATTATTTTTTCTTTCTTTCCTTCTGTCTGTCTGTCTGTCTTTCTTAAAGAGGAGCCTCGATTATAAAAACGAACCTCAATCGAATGATCGAGCCTCAAATGTCGAATGAGTAAATTACGCGTTATGCATATGCTGCCTGGTGCATCGATGTATGACATGCAGATTGCAGAATTTTTAACTTATACCGTATTCCCATTTCCATTATCGATAACTAACAGTAGACAGGCTGATATTCGGATTCGGAGTGATATTCAGGCTAACTGGAGCGATAGTTAGGCCTAAATGTAATCTGCAGTATGCAAGTGTCATACATCTATTCACTGATGTATACTGCCAACCACATAATCTTAGAAAATATAGCAAGTTTGCAGTTCCATCTAATAGAGCGGAGAGATTCTCTCAGATTTACTCATTACCAGAACCCCACTAGCATATGGGGTGTAATAGTGATTCTTTTTCAACTTGCAGTATTATTCTGTAAGGATGAGGCAGAATGTAATACTTTAGAGTGGTGCTAGCATTCAAAGTATTTTGAGAAACATGCAAAAAATCTCAAGACATTAACAACTTTTTAGTAAATCGTGAGTTGCAAACTAGCGGCAGTGACCTTCATGTAATAAATTTATGTATCCCTCCCTTCCTTCCTCCCTATCTTACTTTCCACCTTCCATCCTACCTGCCTGCCCGGCTACCTGTGCATGTCATTCTTTCTTACTTCCTTCCTTCCTTCCTTATTTCCTTCATTGGCTTGCTTCCTTTCTTCTTCCTTACCCGCCACCCTATCTTACTTTCCACCTTCGAATTCCTTCCTTCCTTTCACTCTGGGCTTACTTCCTCCCTGCCTGCCTGGCCACCTTCCATCCTTCCTGCCTTCCTTCACTTCCTTCCTGCCTGCTTAGCTTTCTTCCCCTCTTTCTAGTTTCCTCGATACCCGGAGCCTCGGATTGTACAAACGAACCTCAATCGAATGATCGAGCCTCGATTAAAGAAACGAGCCTCGATTAAAGAAACGAGCCTCGAATGTCGAATCGAGCCTCGTATGTCGTGGAGTGGCAGAACGTGGTATCGTGGTCATTTTGTATCGAGAGCTTTTTACCTGGTTTACCAGAAACCGTGAATGATCCAAAATGTATCGCTATTTTTCTTAGACTGGAAAGTATAAAAATATAACTACTTTTGTAACTCTGTATGTAGTATTGTTGCGCTAGTCGGCACATCACCATACGCTGCTCTTAATAGCCTCATTTTCTCTTGGCTTATGTCAGTGCTCTTAAGTGATTTAAAACAGTGACTCTTGATTAATATTGATTCCATTGCGGGATCGTCAGTATAATGTAAGCTGTTACACAGAGAGATTTCCACCAATCAATATCTCCGTTAGAACTACTGACCGGATATTCTCGGCCAATTTAAGTAGATTACATAGACTACCAAGAATGTAGGTATAAATAAAGTTGGAAAAAAAATGAAACGTTCGTGCACACGCTAGATTTTGCAATTCCCATATATGTTCTAGGCCCCAAAAAATTTAAAATAGTATACTTAAAGATATCACGTTTGTAAATGTATCATGTATACTATTTGAAAATAAAGTATTTTTAGATCAATACTCTCGCAGCATCAAGATATATCCGTTAGACACCAGTAATTATATTCTTAGATCTATTTTAGTGTTTGGAAAGTGTACACCTGCATACAACCATTTATTAAATATGGCTGGTATAAGAACGCTAGAAGAAAGAGGAAAATTACAGGCCCTAGTTCTGGTGTATAAATGTATTTATAAAGAAGCCCCAAGGTACATAGAAGAATTTTTTTTAAGATTAAAATCTGTAATTATAATTTAAGAGGGTCGGGGACACTTTTAATGCTACCCAAATTTAATCTAGAATGGCGCCATAAGTCATTCTCATTTTTTGGCAGCAAAACTTTGGAATTTGTTACCTACGTATGTTAGAAACGCCAAAGATATTTCTACTTTTAAATGTCTTTTAAAGAAGCAAGTTCTTAGATAGATTTAAGAATGGCAATTTTAAATTTTAAATTATTTTTTTCATTTTAACAGTTTTTGTTTCACGCACATGTTTTATCGAGTTTTAATCATGTAGCGTGGTTAAATAAAGTATTGTTGTTGTTAAGCGATATTTTGTAAAACGTATTACCGAGAACCAAGGCGATATATCCGTTAGCCAAAAGAGAGAACAACTATGTGTTCCTTATTGCGTAAAATTCAAAGTTTCTAGATGTCAGAAACTACTTGCAATTGGCTCCTGACCTATCTCTTGATGCATGGTGCAAATCCATGGGCTGCGAAGTGCAAACGCTCCGGTTTTCCCTTTTGAGTGGTTGGATAGTTATGAAAAGCTAAGTCGTATAAACCCTGTCCCCTATGAGGCTTTTTACTCCTCTCTCCAGAAAAACAATAATAATTCTTGATGAATATGAAAACTTCGTTACTGAATTATATATGCGGGGCTATGTTAAGGGTAATATGCTCGATTGGCTCCGAGAATATAATCTATGGGACGTGATCCCTTTCGTGGAAGCCTTAACAAAGACTCGCGAACAATACCACCTGGATAAAATAGATATGTTGAAAGATGCGGTAAGTAATCCGGGCATTTCTATGACTTATGGGCTCCTGCTTATGTACTAAACTAGTATACCTATTGGTAGGGAATGCTCACGTGTAATGTATGGCGAAAGGGATTGAGATTGAAATCAGACCACTATTTGTTGTGCAGCCTCTTTTCCAGCAGTTGAAGCATGTTACGCAATGGTTTGAAATCTATGTTGCGTTCTAGATATCATGAGGGCTGCCGGTCTGCAGCAACTTTTAATTGCATGGGAAAGAGGTTGTCAGGGCTACAAATGTTTCTTCTATCTAGTTGCCAGGATCTAATTGCTCAAAAGTGGGTTAAAACCGGTTAGTGCTTTGAATAACCGTACCGATAACTCAGTACAAGCAAAACACAGGTCAATTTTCAACAATACAATTTAGTACTGAGGTAATTCTAGGATTTTGGTAGGAAGGTATGACTAACCGACAAAAAGTGTACTCAGGAGGTGTGATAGTTGGCACTGGCTGAATGAAAAGGAATCTGAATTGGTTTTATTAGGTGATTTGAGTAAAAGAAATGCATAAAATGAAGGGGTGTGTGGAATAAGGCCCTAAGTGACTTTTGATGTAATGTCAAATTCTCCTTGTGTTTCAAAGAGAATACAAGACAATTTAGAAGGAGAATCTGGCAGTTTTTTATAAGTCACTTAGGGCTTTTTTCCAGACACCGCTTCAAATGTAAATGAACATAATAAGTTAAAGTTCAACGCAACTGAATAAACTTTACTTCAAGACAAACGATTTAGCATGAACATGTGTACAAACCAATATAATCCTAACAAAGATTTAGAACTATTGTAACAGAACGATATATAAGTGATTGGCGATTAGAAATAGGGGTAGTCTCTCCACATTCTAATGGTCCACTCGTATAAAATGAACAATAAAAACAAGAACAACAATATGTAAACTGAACATACAAGGTTATGTTAAGTAATGTCCATCTGCATTGCAGAAGCACTAGACAAATGATTCTTTGGGGTTAAAGTTTATAATCTCTGATTGTAACCGAAACTAACGCTTTTCAAAAGTGTAATAAACATTGGCAAGTTAAGATCTGCATTGTTTCAATGTTTTGTTCAGTGTATAATGGACATGATGGACAGTTTAGGAGATTGCTAGAACTCGGTTGTTGTGAGTGTAGGTTATGGTTGCATTCACACTTAGAAGCATCTCTGTTAGGTCTTCTTCTGTCAGCTGGCTAAACTCTTTGTCGTGACCTGACTGTTTTTTGTAAATTGCATACAGCACTGAAAGCTTGTCATCAAAGATGGTCAGTGTTACGTCTTTTTGAACAGCTGTGACAAACAGTACTTTTGCAAAAGCTCTTTTTTTGCACTTTGTTTTTAGTTTTGCCATGCCACAATTGGAACACCTAATTATCTTGCCGCTATCATTCGAAGGCAAGGAGGAATTGCATTTGGTACAGGAGAGATAAGTGGTGAGCCTTTCGACTGCTTCAGCTGGGCATGTGACTGTGTTCTGAGAGTTGTCGTTTGTGATTGCATCTTTTCTATGTACTTGAGTAGCTGACGATTCGATAGATGTCTGCTTATTAAGTGTTATGTACTTCTGTTGTTGGTAGCTCTTGACAATTGCCTTACAGAACTTGTAGGTGTTTCCTGACTGTATTCTTTTAGTGTCTTCTTCCCAAAGCACTAATCTCATGAATCCTGTTTCGTCAGTGAGTGTGCATTCTTGTTTCGTCAAAGTCTTGCCATTTGATGTTATGGTGGTTGGAAGTTCAATTTGTGTGACTCGCCCAGTGATGTTTACTTTGCTTTTAGCATTCTCATTTGCCATAATTTCTTGTATGCTGTGTGTGGACTCCGTGTCTTCCTGCTCTTCTTTTGTGATCTTGGTGAAGTCGAATGTGATTTCAGTTTTATTAGGGTCTGATAGTTTGGTTCTTTTATTGATGTGCAGTTCGTCTTGATCGGTGTATCTGTTGCGTTTTATGTTATAGTTACTTATTTTGATAGGTGATGTGGATTCTAACTTGGACTTCATGGAGGAATGTTTATCTGGCGAAAAACACACAGCCCTCATTGATTTGTCTTTTAGTTGAAGAGTGGCATCGAAATAGTCGTTGTTTGCTTGGCTCCTCTTCATGGGGGACAAATTATGCAGATAGCAAATCAAAGGTGAATCTAGAAAAAAAAATAAGAAAAGAACGATTGTAATGTCTAGGATATTGTTTAAAGTTGACTCATATTGCAGTAGGCACCTTTAGAATAACAAGTTGCTGTCCGTAATAGCAAGAATCTGCATTATCAGGAGAATCTTATAGTCATTCCATAATATGAAAATTCCAGTTGCCAACTGTTTAAAGAGGAAAAATTTATTCTACCTGTATGTTCAACTTATTTCAGTTCTTTGGCTTTACTACTTACTTTCTTCTTGTTTAGTAGGAGTGTGAATGAGGGTGCTGTGATCAGCGTGGCTGCTGGGAGGTGTTTGTGAGGAACTAGCCACAGCTTCATCTGATAAGTCTTGAGGGTTTGAGGAACCAGCCACAGCTTCATCTGATAAGTTTTGAGGGTTTGAGGAACCAGCCATAGCTTCATCTGATAAGTCTTGAGGGTTTGAGGAACCAGCGACAGCTTCATCTGATAAGTCTTGAGGGTTGATGATTGATGGATTGTTATCTGATGATGCAAAATAATACTTTTAACATCATTTAACGCATTCAGTAAATGTGAAGTGTATGTTACTAATAAAGCATTTCCTTATACACTGCTTTTACCATATTAAATTTTTATGGTTATTAATATTCATGTTTCATTCAACTACAGTGAAGGCGACAACGTCGGGGATTGAAAATGGTTAACGAAGCTAGTGCTTGCAAGAAAGTGGTCTGTTTGTCGAACAGAATCACAAACACTAGAAGTTGGTCTCATAGACATAATTACAAAGGTTTTGACGTCCATTACGGTGGCAACAAATAACTTGTGGTAGTATAATATGGCTATTTTTTAGCTTAAACAGCGCGAGATGATGTTTTGAAATACAGCTGTAGTAGCTTCTGCTTGTCACTAGTTGGTAAACCTCAAAAGTGGTTGCTAAAGGAGCTGGTCGCCCAGAAGCTCCTAAGGTTGTCACTTACGAGAGCTTTTCATTACAAAGTTTAAGTGACAATTCACACTGCAATTCAAATTGTTGGTCGTTATCAGAGTAGGTCACTAATAGAGCTTCTACTGTACCAGTATGTTATTTTGTTGTACTTACTTTTCATTTGTGTGGTGGGCATGTGTTGTTTCTGAATTGAAGCAGCTGCAGCTTCTGGTAGAAAATAAAAATGGTTGCTTATTTACTGTAAGATAGGAATACAGAAAAAGGACGTATAGTTGTAGTACATGTTTGTTTTATTACTTACTTGATTTTGATCTTTTACTCATTCTGTAGCAACCCTAGTGAGGTAAAACATAGTAAACATAAGAAACCAATAATCAACCTAAGTGCATTTTGGTCATATCAAACAATTTTAGAGTAGTTTAAAACTGTTTTGTCAGACAATTGTTTAAGCCTTTGTTCTTCTTTCAGCCTATATTTCAACAATTCTGAATTCTTGATTTTCTGTAGTCTCTCAAATGTCATAGGCTCAATGACTAATGAAGAGATGTTGCGTACTCTACTTATGGCAACATATGTAATTCCTAATGTGGTTTCTTTTTTGCCAATATCAACCCAAGCTTTATTCAAAGTCATACCCTGACTTTTATGAATTGTCAACGCCCAAGCAAGTGTTAAAGGTAGCTGTTGCCGTTCATGCACTACGTTGCCACATTGAACTGTGGCTGTTATAGGTGGAATAGGAACACATGAAGGCTTATTATCTGTAAAAGATGGACCTGAGAATGAGTCAAATTTAACTATAACTGCAAGAGGCAATGATGGAGGCTGTGTATTGGGCTCGTAGATAATATCTGCAACTGATCCTGTTGAACCATTGCAAAGACCAACTGATGGCCAGAGGTTCATTGTAAGCATGACTCTTGCACCCTTTGCCACGAGTAGTTTTGGTTGCAAACCAAGCATCTGTTGGGCACTGATGTTCTTTCCCTCAGCACTAGAATGTTTAGCAAATATTTCTGCTGTAGGTTGTTTTAGTTCTAGCAAACGATAGTAATTATATTTTGCTACCTCATCGTTGCTGTAATATAATCGTGTTACATCTTCAAAGCATTTAATATTTTCAACTTGTGAAGGTTGTCTTGCTAACAACTGTTTCCAATCATGTTCTGTAGTCTCACCATTCCTTAACCTTGTCAACAATTGTTTGAATAATACTTGATCAAGTTCTGACCCAAGCACTCTTTGATTTACTTTCAGAATTACAACTTTATCAAACATTTGATAGGCACAATAGCCCAGTTCTGCAATTTCGCTTGCTGGTTTAGAATGGTATAAAGGCTTATCTCCCACTGGAGGTAATTGAGCAGGATCTCCTAAGAAAATAACAGACTTTCCACCAAACAGTACTTCATGCAGACCAGTTGCCTGTCTGCATCGTCTATCAATCCACCCTAGAGATGCTTGACCAAGCATAGAATATTCATCTATAATTATATAATCTACTTGTGTCAGTCTTTCCTGTATTGTTATCAATGCTTGACCTGATAAGCACAATTTTTTTCTGCCAAAATATCATTTAGGGAAGGCACATTACAAATGTAGTGATGTAGCTTGTCAGTATTGAATATTTAATTAATCACTTTTCCCTTTCTCTATATGCAGTGCAGAGAAACATACTGGATAGAGTCTTTCCACACAGCCATGCTCATCTATGTTTCAAAGAGGATCCATTATGGGGATGACACCTACAACATGAGAGTAGAGTTGGCTGTGCTTGATTGGGTAAAAAAAAAATCAGCCTCTTATTTTACCAAACCAAACAGTAATGTACAATAGTGGCATTTGTTATGCAAAGAAGCACATTTGTATATTGTTGTGTTTTGTTGTGTATTCTTTATTTGCTTATGATAATATTCTCTTTCAGAATGAAAATGTGAACAGAGAGGCTTCGTCTTTGCAGATGTATCAGCATGCAAGGCATCCTAATCGGTTGGCAGAGACTAGGGTCTTAGTTGAGAAGACATTCCAGTTTCGGGAGACCATCTTTTTCTAACATGTGGGTGACAGGCAATCGTAGAAAAGAATGGATGGTTTTTCCATTTATAGCATAAGCAGCTTTTCCTGTTGTTGCAGTTACTTTGCATTTATCTTTGAGGTGGGTATATAGTGCATATATTAAATAGCTTTTACCAGTTCCAGCCTCCCCATTAATAATCAAATGTAGTGGTTTCTCTTGCATTGTGTGAGTTGTAACAATTTCATAAGCTAGTCTCTGTGCATCACTGAATGATTCTGTATTGATTGAAAATGTTTGTTTCCTTGGAAGAAAGTTTTCTTTTTTTTTTGCTGTGATCCAACTTGGCATTTCCCCAATTTGCTGGTCCGTGTATTTAACAGCATCACAATGCCAATCATGGGAATTAACAATTGAAGATGAAGCATTGGTTAGAGCATTAGTGTGGAATGACGCAAGTATCATCCACTCTTCTTGAGATGTTTCATCTTCTACAACTGCGACATCGTCTGTATTATCTATCTCAGCATTCTGCATTGCATCATGCAACTTTTCTTCCCAATTTGGAACATGCAATACAGCTTCTGGCGAACTCAAATATTCATGCCATGCATTTATTTAAGTCTGATCAGAAGGTTCTTCACTGTTCCAAGCATTATTTGGGTTATTTGTCCATGGTTTATATTTTAATAATTGATATTTGCAAAATAAACTGTAAAATTTACCTTTGGGATTTGGAGAATAGTGTGGAAATACTCGAGGTACTATGAGTGAAGACTGGTTGACTAGTTTGCCTTTTACTAAAGTATATTTTTCAATAAATTCTGCAAGACTCATCTTTTTTATATCTGGAAAATCTTTACCATATCGCAGACGTTTTGCATAAAGATCAAGTACTGAATCCTTAGTACAAGGAGTTGATGCATTGTGTTGATTAGGGTTTATTCTACGAGAGCCATACAGACTGACAGGACGGACATTAAAGGTTGTGCTATATAATTTCAGGGATAACAGTAAGTGCGCAGTTTCTTGTGCACAGAAATCTCTTTGTCCAAGTGTTCTCATTGCAAATTTTTTCATAGTTTTTTGTGCATCTGACTTATTATCTGTATTTTTCAATACAATGTCAAACGTTTCAGCAAGCACTGGCGATTTAGGTTCACCTTTTGCAGCATATTTTGAAAGATATTCTATGCAAGCATACTGATCAATCACAACTTGAATGTCGCAATTTGCTCTCCATCCTTGCAGCTGAATTCGTTGGTGATTGTTTAGCCTAGTATCATTTCTTTTTGTAATTATTTTGGCTTTTAATTGAGGCAACTTTCCATCACTCCTATTAACAGGTTCAAAAACTAATTTTGTCTGTAGGCATAGATCAAATGGATAATTAAAGCGGCATTGCATTTCCTTAAGACCTTGTTTGTATCTTAGACATTACCTTGTATTACAATGTGTATGGCGTTGGACAGTATTCAACAGATTTGTATAATCGTCATCTATGTCAGTAACACATTCATGCCTTTGTTTACATGGATGGATCTTTGGTTTTATCCATGTGTCACTATCAGGGGGGCATGGATTGTAAGTTGACATCAAGGTATCTACATATTGGCAAATTTGTTGCGAAGCTTTTTTGCCATCAGTAATCATGCAAATATCAGGAATGGATGTTTCAGCAGATGCCTTTTCAGCCAAGAATCCTTTTAGTGCTTTGGCAGTCAAATCACACAGACCTGGATCACTTTTAAGCTTTGCTATACCATGGCAATGAATACTTCCTCGAGCTTGATACTCGTACCTGTACCAGTGCCACTCGGCTCCAAGGCAATTATACAACCAATGTTTTACAAATTGCTTCACACGTTTTGTAAAAAACCAATCTACTAAATGAGGGTTGTTTATAACATTCATTCGCCTTTCTTCAGAGGTAATATCATCTACGTTGGAGCTAAAGAGTTGATGTAATTCAGGCCAATGCATATCTGCTGAAGACAAGGTGAAGAATATTGTTGGTGGCCCTTTATATTCTATGACTGATTTTAGATCTTGTTGTAATTTGTACCAGTATGCCGAGCTTCCAGTAATGTTTGCTACATATCTTGATACCTTTGCCATAAACAACTGTGATTTCTTTTCGTTGGCCATGTTTCTGAGCTGCTCTAATGTCAAATGTGCTTCCCCAGGGTTTTGTTTAAAGAAAACAGCTGTTTGTTGCATTGTTCGTTTTCTTTGAATCATGTTCAGAGCCCAATATGAAAATCTAGGATGTGAAGCAAACCTGAAGTAAAATTTTCCATTTATTGTTTCTGCAAACTTTAACAAGTGTTTAATTCTTTCATTGAAAGGGACATCCCTATGTAAACATGGATTTGTTGGGTCTCCTTTACCATCTGGAAACAATGTAGGAAAGGCTAAAGTAGCAAGGCCTGAAATAGTATATTCATTTAATGGTTTATCCTCTATTGTGGGCCAATTGATTTTTCCTGTTCCAATTTCAGACAAAATTGCATCCTTTTCAAGTTTCTCATTCTCATTGCGTGGCAGAAAACTACTAGTTTTTGTTTGACTATTTATGAGCTGATCTTCATCAGAATCATCACTGGTATTTTTGTTTGTTTCAATATTCTGGAACTCGGTTTCATTGGTCTCTACAGTTTGCAGATCATCTGGTACACCATTCTCGGGCAAAGATTGTAAGGAATCTAAATTAAGTGTCACATTTGTATAGTGCGGATTATTTTGAATTAACCAAATAAGTGCTCGCTGAACTTTGCTTCTCCTGACAATAACATCTTTAAAGGCATTATCTTTTCCATTCATAGTTACTAGTAAGAGGGAGACATACTTGGGATATCTTGGTAGTGATTGGGCTAGCTCAGAGACCTGTTGTGGTAGATTTATGCAGTGTCCTGAAAAACCTCGTTGTCCTCCAGGCTTTACATAAACATTCATAATAGGGAGAGCTCTAGCAATTAACATCTCTTCGATTTGTGTTAAATCCTGTAACTCATTTGGTATACATGATGGAATCATTTGATTGCCAGCTGAAAACTTTTTAGGAACTTTTTTGTCACTTGAACACCTCTGACAAATGTAAGTAGTTTTTGACTTTACTTTTCCTTTTACAGGCCATGCCTCAAAACAGATTTTGCACTGATACATATTATACTGGATAGACTTATGGAAGTTAGACAGATGTTTTTGTGCACTGACATCAATTGTCTGTTTGTCTTTATTGCTAGTATTTGTCATACATGAAGTGTGTGCCTTCCTTTTTACACTTTTGACATGTATCTGATTGTCACTATCTGTGTTCTGGGTAGTCATTGTGTTGCTTGAGGTCAGTTTTGAATCACTGTCAGTGCTAATGTAGGCCAAGTCCTCCGTGTTGCTCAATGTGAAAGACACATGCTTTGAAGTATCTGCTGCATGATTAGCCTTTGCAAGTTTGGAAGGTTGACTAATGGATACAGACTTTGTCTTACAATGATGGCTTTGTTCATTATTACATTTTCTTTTGCAACCATGATTAGAATGAGGAGTCAGAGAAGAAGCAACATCTAGCACAATGTCATAATGTACACCACTAGTATTTTGCAAATAGAGACCACCTATATTTTTGGCAGGATATCCTGATAAGATAGAACTCGAAAACCTTTGCCATTTATATAGAAAACCAACTTTGGTGTATACATAAATGTCAGTTTCTAGCAAAGAAGAGGCTGCAATTATTTCAACATCTGTTCCCCAAACATGTTGATTTGTCATTCCTGTGCAGGCCAAATATTCATTCACACTGCCATTCATGTGAGCAAGTAATGCATGCTCATTATGTCTCATATGTTGAACTATCTTTTCTCTGACTGAGCTGTGATAATTTTGTCTCCCAGTTATTGCATAAGAAAGGGCACGGAATAAGCAATTGCCATCACCGACTATTCGATACAGTTTGGAAGGCTTTTCTAAGGGTTTGACCATTTCTGAACAATTTTTGTGTTTAACAATCAGTGGCAAATTCAGAGCAGAACACCAAAATGCCTGACATTCAGTATTCCAAGGTTCAATAAAAAAATAGTTCTTTTTATTTGGGTTTTCCGAATTTACACTGTCAGTAGATATTTCTGGTCCAGGATTGAGTTCTATATCATTTGCTAGCTGAATCAATTCAGGTATATAGAACTTATAGAGATACATTTGGGTCAACCAAAGACGATTGAATCTCATCATGTTATAATTCTGAACAACAACCTTTAAAGTTGGTAAATAGATTGCTTCCATATAAAATAACAACAGGATTGTACTCCAAAATCTTCCTGTCATACACAACTGGTAATGTCTGGAAGATAAGAATATAAAATGTGTCCCTATAGTTGCCCTGTACTGTTCCAAGCTATTTCCCATTTTTGAACTCACCTTCCTTAAAGGTGTCTTTCAACTTCTTTTACTTCCTTCTTTCTGAAAAAAGAAGTATTGTACTTCAATACATTTAACACTTTCAAGACATAGATATGAACGAGGCGTGTTCAAACACGACCAAACGAGGCATAAAATATGCCATCCAAATGCTGTAAAATCTGAAATCAAAACCAAAATATATATTCTGTTTTCCTGACCAGGATATGCAAAATCCTGGCCATAAAGTGTGTTCACATGGAGGCGAGGGACGCCGGTTAGCAGGCTATCACTCTAGTAAAGTAAAGAATATGAGCATTCACATTCAGTGTGATTACCCCAATGTGCTCGATCAATTCGAGATGAACAAATGTCATGTTCAAACTTTTCACGGCGTTGCAGTATGCGCCGTCATAATGATAATGAACAAAGCATTATTCCGACACCAAAGAAATGAAAATTTCGTTGCGATAATTCCCTTGCGTTGTTGGACCTTGCTCTTGATGGAGGAAATAAGCTTATGCATTCGCGGCGGTCACTATTAAATATATTAATCATTAGAAAACTTCACAAATTATCAAAAGTTCTTACCTCGCTATAAGCAGCAGTTTGTGTTCTGAAAAGGAAGAAATTTGGTTAGAAATAAGTAGCAGTTTGTGTACTGAAAAGGACACCAAAGAAATGAAAATTTCGTTGCGATAATTCCCTTGCGTTGTTGGACCTTGTTCTTGTTGGAGAAAATAAGCTTATGCATTCGCGGCGGTCACTATTAAAAATATTAATCATTAGAAAACTTCACAAATTATCAAAAGTTCTGAAATCAAAACCAAAATATATGAATTTCCTGTAATGTTTTATTCTGTTTTCCTGACCAGGATATGCAAAATCCTGGCCATAAAGTGTGTTCACATGGAGGCGAGGGACGCCGGTTAGCAGGCTATCACTCTAGTAAAGTAAAGAATATGAGCATTCGCATTCAGTGTGATTACCCCAATGTGCTCGATCAATTCGAGATGAACAAATGTCATGTTCAAACTTTTCACGGCGTAAGTATGCGCCGTCATAATGATAATGAACAAAGCATTATTCCGACACCAAAGAAATGAAAATTTCGTTGCGATAATTCCCTTGCGTTGTTGGACCTTGTTCTTGATGGAGGAAATAAGCTTATGCATTCGCGGCGGTCACTATTAAATATATTAATCATTAGAAAACTTCACAAATTATCAAAAGTTCTTACCTCGCTATAAGCAGCAGTTTGTGTTCTGAAAAGGAAGAAATTTGGTCAGAAATAAGTAGCAGTTTGTGTACTGAAAAGGACACCAAAGAAATGAAAATTTCGTTGCGATAATTCCCTTGCGTTGTTGGACCTTGTTCTTGTTGGAGGAAATAAGCTTATGCATTCGCGGCGGTCACTATTAAATATATTAAACATTAGAAAACTTCACAAATTATCAAAAGTTCTTACCTCGCTATAAGCAGCAGTTTGTGTTCTGAAAAGGAAGAAATTTGGTCAGAAATAAGTAGCAGTTTGTGTACTGAAAAGGAAGAAATTTGGTCAGAAATCCAACAAACGTGCATAAGCCGCCATTTTGTGATGTCTTGGTTGTTTACTCGAACATTCAAATCACGAAATAAGATTTTCTTTTGTGAAACATTCAAGAAAAACTAAGCAAAAGCTTTGTCAGAGCCTTTTGAAGGACTATAGTATGCGTCGATGCCTTAAAAGTTAAATTTTTGTTTACAAAACAAACATTTATCACGCAAAAGCTGAACTCACCTTCGATTCCAAGAGAAAAGCACATGGCAGGAAACATGGCGCGCAAGGCACTGTGGTTGAATTTGTGGGTACAGAGCAATGCATTGTGGTAGAAATGTTTGAGGCTTGATTCCCTTGCCGATTATATCTGCTGACTTCGCTCAGTCGCTTCAGGCTCCTTCGCTGCGTCAGCAATAAAGCTATCAAATTAAGAAAACTAGATGAGCCTGAATTATATGCCCTAGATCATCCGTGTTATCATAAATGTAAAGATGAGTGCATAGATAAAGGCTGTGAAGATTGCAAACAAATCAGACTGAAATGTGCCATTTGCCCCAAAAATCGAACGTATGAGTTATTAAGAACACGCATGATTGGTGGGCCGAGTATGGTCTTCACAAGATATCACGAGAGCGATATCATAACTATTAGACCTCATCAATTACCCAAGCCCAAGATTTGTAGAAAAACAATTGGTTTTGATGCCAACTCATTACACTTATATTGTTCTGGGATGGATATATATGTCTTGCGGTAAAGACCAATATGTTGAAGTTCAAGAGCCCCAAGATCTAACAACCGTACCAGATATACGTACAAAAATACTAAGTGACTGGATTTGTGCAAGTTGATATTGGAGTAGCAGACAGTCTAAAGGAAAATTTTAGTGAATTCTCTCCATTATTTGTAGTCGATAGTGCGCCTGAAGATCTTATTCCAGAGCACATGAAAAGATACCGAGAAGCAACTGTGCGAACTGCCGTTTCAGATAGTAAGAAATTACTCGGTGTAACACAGGCTTATAAGATTTTGTTATATACACCCGTCTTGAAGTGGTATCTTAAACATGGGCTAAGAGTAACAGCGATTTACAAATACATAGAGAACACAGGCCATAGGCCATTTAGATGGTTTCCTGAAGAGGTAAGTAATGCCCGGCGCGATGGGGATAATAATCCCTACCTGAAAATATTGGATGATACCTTCAAATTAAAAGGTAACTCGTTTTATGGCAAGACGATTGAAGATCTTGAAGGCCATGTAATCACAACGTTTATTATTACGATTTAGATTGAGAGACTCGTAAACGATTTGTAGAACTACTGAAGTCTGAAAAATATTCTAGACTTTGTTTATGTTTAACGGATTTCCATTTAGATGCTACCTAGAGATTCCTGCTGTTATAGATTAATATATATGCCAGTTGTTGAAGAATATATGGAGAGTTCCTCTAAAAGTGATGCAACAGAGTGTAATTAAGGAGCCAAAGATAATGTTGAAGACCATACTGAAGCCAAAAGAGAGAGTTTAGCAATACTAGCTACTTTAGGAGCTACTAATGAATATTTAGGCCTTGAGTTGAACCTTGGTAATATTAAAAAACTTTCTCAAAAAAATGTAGAAAAATATTGTAATCGTTATCAAGTTGTTTTAGGTAAGCAATTCACCAGTGGGTTAGCAGATTCAGCGTTATGTGCTACATCTTGAGCTGTTTCCTATCTGTTACCAATTGATGATTGTGGTCTTTTTTGTAAAGATCTAGAGGAGGATGAATTAGTGAAACGGGAACTAAGTAATATTGCTGGGCTATTAGCATTAAAAGGTGGAAGATAAGTAGCACTTGCTAGCGGTTTATTTAGAGTTGCTAAGCACACAAAATTAGGTGAAGAGATGGAGAATGCTAACAAAATTGAAGAACTTGATAGCACAACTGACCAGTCCACTTAAAGATTACTTAAGCATTAACTATAGAAATGGCAAAACAGACTGAGTAGACTGAGCAGATTACTAAGGCGCCACAACTATCCGTTAAGATAGAAAAGAAAAAAAGATCGAAAGAAGGTAGAAGCGGCAAAACGGCTGCAAGAATACAATAAACGCGCTAGAGAGGCTTTAGAAAGGGAAACCAAACGAGAGGCAGAATCTGAAATACGCGAAACAAAATCAGGACCTTGCATTCCGGAGACAAGTTTTGCAACGGTTATATCTGTAGTTGCTGTGGGATTAACGGCATTACATTTGTTTATGAGATACTTTCATAAGCCAACACCAAATCCAAAGCTACAGCCGGTATCAAGAACCGGAAACTAAAAGAGCTGAAATAGGAATGTTATAGCTCAAGCTATTTAGAGATTCCACATCTTAGACTAATATTATGTCAGGTGAAAAAAATGAACTAGTGAAAACAGTTATGGATGCATCCGTGTTGGTTGGATTATCTGCCGCTGTTGGTTATATATTGCTTTTGGTAAGAAGTTATTGAAAGAGTCTTTTATAGGTGATCCCGGTAGAAGTTTTACGAATTATGCAAAATGGGTCGCGGTTTTATCTGCAAGTATGGCTTTAAAAGATTATCTCGAAACACAAAAGATTCTACCTAAAAGCATCCAGTTAATTAATATATATGGCTCTGGTGACATTAGTTATAACGGTTTGAGGTGCAGTTTTAAATGCTAGTGCTTTCGTTGGGGGTAATTTTCTTGCAAAATGTCTATCCCACAGTAACCCAGAAGAGGAAAAAGATCATATAGAATATCTGGAAAAGTGACAGAAACTTATGGATTAGTATGAACAACAGAATAATGAGTATAAGGCTAGGCAAAACATGTCAGATGCTGATAAGGCATTGCAATTATATAGCCAGGCACACCCTGATTGTACTTTACGTGAGCCTCAGTTTTCAGATTATTATAGACCGAGTAGTAGTCAAAAAGGTGGTGAGTTAGTTTATGTTGGTGGCGGAATGTTAGCTATTGGTTATCTAGCCAGTCGATTTATATAATTTAGAGATTCCATGCTATTAATATATTAAATGGAGGAAGGAGGAAAAGATTTAACCATTTCAGATGATCAAGATCAATTTGGTCTTGGAGCCGAAGTGATGATGCTGTAGAAGGTCCTTTATTGGACCGAAAAACAGAAAAGCCAAGAAGAGAATATGAAAATATAATAATAACATCAACAACGCGGGGGAAGCCCCCAGAAGCCAGACCCAAAGATAAGTTCAGCGTGAAGTACCAACGTTTACTTCAGGAAGAAGTTCATGATCGGCTGAATCGACTAGGGGAAGTAGAAGAAAATGATCCTAGTTTACCACGACAACCGGAAGAAGACATTCAACTGACTCAACGACTACGTCAAGAAGAAGAAAATATTGAGAAAGCTTGGAAGGAAATTCTTAAAAAATTTCCTGAAGCTAATGGCTACTATCGGATAATATTTTAAAGAGTTCGTAACTGAGTTATCTAAATGGGCAACTCAACATTACAGACTGAGTTACGAGATAGAGGTAATGGAGGAAAATTGAGACCAGTACTGGCGCGTGAGATATTACAAAATCTAGAACATGAAATCACGCATTATGAGAGTACGAGGGAGAAATATAAGAGGCTCAGGAAACTAGCGGTGGAAGCGACTGCGGGAGCAGTTTCTGTAGTACCCTCTGTAACTGGATCAGTATTATCTTTGACTAGATTTGGTGCTACTTTCGTGGGCCCCGTTGGAGCAGTTGGTGGTTTATTCGGGGTTCTTAGGACGACATCTGGTGTAAAATTGTCTAGAAAGATCGCAAAGCTCGAAGGAACAACTCAGTTAGCTAAAACAAAGGTTAATATATTAAATGATTTAATTATACAACTACCTCTAAATCCAATATTGCCAACTGTCCAATTTTTCTTAAATTGGCCACCTATCCAATTTAAGAAAAATTGGACAGTTGCCAATATTGGATTTAGAGGTAGCTATATAATTAACAAATAATAGGACTCCGTGCTTGTCCAGTTAAGAAAATGTTGGATTCCAAAATTCCTTGCAACACCAAATTGGACTCGGCCTGCGGCCTTGTCCAATTTCGGTGTTCCTCTGAATTTTCTCATCCAATATTTTCTTAATTGGACAGCATTGAGTCCTATTATATATACTAATTTCACGAGCGTTGAAGGATAGTAAAATATCTGAACAAGAATTTACACGTATCCTAGTGGAAGAAGGAAAATACAATAAGATGAAGCTTGGCATCAGAGAAAATAACACACTAGATCCGGGCGAGAGTAGAACCGAGATCTGGAAGGAAATGGTAGACGAACTACTCAAGGACCTAAAATGAAATTGAATTGATTAAAAAGATCTTACTTAAGTCCTTGAGATGGGATTACTTAATGAATTTAAGAAGCGATATCAAGTCAAGTCAATTTTTATTTAAACTCACACAGAATAATCATAATTAATTCAGATCGGTGCTTTTAAATATAAAATCGAGAGATTGTGAAGGAAAAGAAAATTTCAATTGTAGGTTCATTGTGCAGAGTTTGGGACACCTAAATAGTTCATGGAACTAACCAAGTATTTGACCCAAACAGGAATATGAGTAGATGGAATATAGATAAAAAATAGTTGTTTTAGATAAAAAGTATTACTTTATTAATTAAGTAGTAGTTAAGATAATATCATCGTAAAACATTAAGAATCAATGATAGTATTATAACCATCAATCACAGAATTCTTGATATATCGATGAAAACTGCAAAACGGCATGATTTTCTTAACATCAATGGATAAAGAATTCCAAAGTCTTGGACCAGTGTAACTGAGAGAACGAATGCCGTATTGAGTTGCATGAACAGATTCAACAAACAGATTATTAATCTGTGATTGACAAGTATTATATGATTGAATGATTTGAAGATACCGGGTTAAAATAATTAACAAAACAAAAAGGGCTTAGTTTATGGTACCACTGATAAACAAAAGAGAGAATTTCAAGATTTATTACAACCATTTTGAAAACACTGGTGATCCCTGCAATTTGATTGGCCCCTAACAGTGTGATTTATTCACAAATTGCACCATTTTTTGCCCTAAATCGCATCATTTTTAAAATGTTACTCTTTTCAAAAACCGGGCTTCCCATAACTGTGATTTCAAAATGAGTGTAATAAAGTGGTAATTGAACTTCGTGTCGCGCAATTTTGGTCTGAAATCATACTTGTGATTTCAAATATCGAACTCACGCTAGGCGCTCTTTCGAAATTTGAAATGACGCATATGATTTCAAACCAAATTGCACTCCACTTAGTTCAATTACCATTATAAATTATATCAGAGAATTTTCGGAGTCTGAGAGACTTCAGCAATGGCTCAAAATGAGATCTAGGGTCGGAAAAAGTCATTAATCTGACAACTCGTTTTTGCAAAGTAGTTACTGGTTTTAGGTAGGTTGGGTATGTGAGACCCCAAACTTGGATACCATAAGTAAGGAAGGGGTAGATAAGGGAATAGTAAAGCAAAATAAGTATATAAACATTAACATAGTACCATAATTTGGAAAATATACGTACAGTTTTCAATAGTTTCAAGCAGAGTTCATTAACATGATTTTCCCAAGTCAAGTTTGAATCAAAAGTGACACCTAAGTATTTGACCATGGATACATCAAAGTTTAAATTTGTACCCGACGCTGGTGATGGTATATATCGACTGGAAAGATGGTGAACAGTGGCATACGATAATGAGTTATGGTGACTTATCTACCAAGATCTGGACTGTAGCTTTTAGCTACCAAGTGAAGGATAAATTAAATAATGATCTTGGTTTAAAAGAACCACCCCCAAGTAATAATAAAATGACTTCGTTAAGGGGCAAAATTACACTTAACAAACAGGTAGATTTACTTAGTGAATTTAGGAGCAAATACCCAAATGCTGATACGTACAAAGTTTAAATTTGTTAAGGATAATCATGGCGGAAGTATCTACTGGGAATACAATATACTTACGATCATGAGTAGCTATAAGAAGCGGGTTCTGGGACACTTCTAAAAAAATATATCAATTTTTATCATCACTTCGAGGAATTTATGGAATGTTACGGATCACTTCCATAATAGTCACGTGGTAAACTAATTAACATACATGACGTCATCACTAACTTACTGAGTGGTACTGGGTCGAGTGATGACGTCATTATTGGATTACTTCCCATCATTCCATTGGAACTTTCATAATGGTCACGCGGTAAACTAATTAATATGCATGATGTCACTTACTAAAAAAGCAATCAATTTTTATTTATAACTTTTTATTTATCACTTTTTAAAAATATATTTATTTCCTTTACGTTTAGTAATAAGAATATGTATAAATTACCAGTGAGAGAGCTTAGAGCTTTACTAAAAAGTTTAGGATAAGTTATGGTTTTTCAGAAACAAAATTCTAAGCAACTTGTTACAACAAAATTCAACAAATGCTCAACAAAATTCTAAGCAACTTGTTACAACAAAATTCAACAAACTATCAACAAATGCTCAACAAAATTTCAACAAAATTTCAAATTTCAACAAATTTGTTGAAGTTTGTTGAATTTCTATTGAGAATTCTCTTGAGCATCTCTTAGATTTTTGTTGAGCATCTCTTGCGTTTTTTCAATAGATTATTTCCTTCAGATTTAGATTTTTAACGACCATAACCGCATCAGCAACCACAAACATATAACATGTAATGATTCCAGTTCCTCCTTTTTGACGATTTATTTCAAGTGTCACACCACTATGAGTATTATTTAGAGAATAACCATTCCCATGAATTTTATTATCTGGATATGACCTCAAATCAATCCACAAAGCGAATTTATCTCTGTAGAAATCTTCCTCTTTGATGGAATCATTCAACCCAAAGCGTTTAATAGCAGATCTCCATAAATCAGTTGGTATCATCCCTTTGGAATAGAGCTGGTTTGGTCTCCCATCCGTGTTAATTTTAACGGATGTGATTTCTTGATTCACAAAAGTTTCAGAATCTCTCTTTCCAGGTTCATAACTATTTGTGAATAGGCAAAGGATACCCGTCATGGATCTTCTAGGGATATTTACATCTTCTATAATTATATCATCAATAGGTCTAGAAATTTTAAACGTTTTGTGTAATAGAATGTTTTCATAAGCGAATCCTCTTTCCATGTTGTAGGAACTCAAAGCCTGAATCGCCAAATGATTACTTAAGATGTATGAATACTCCAGCTCAATATTCGTCATTGTATAATTTGGAGGGGTCTCAGATTTTGAATAGACGACAATATCATCAACTGAGGCTAATGTAATTTCAAATTGTATCGATTCATTAGTAAAAGCTCTATTATAAAACACACCATAATCCTTAAGAATAGGAAGTAGTTGGATTATGGGCATTCTGGCGCAATTTCATTTTCGATCGATTTTTTTGCGAATTCGTGGTTTTGGGTGTGGTCGATTTTGTCAGATGGGCGTGGCCGAATTGATTTTGCCTATCGACTTGTTTGATTTTCGATCGATGACTTTTTTCGTCGAGTGTCAATTTTTCCGTTTGGATCGTCGATGTCCTTTGGGGGGTGGGGCGGGGGGCGAGTTGTTAAAGTGGGATTTTGGGTCGAGGGTTGCACCGATTGGCATACGCAAACGAAATGGCTTACATGCCTTGCATTCATGGTCGGAGGAGAGAATATGATTGTAAAGACTGTCTAGGAGCGGGGATTTGTTATCACGGCAGACGAGAATACTATTGTATAGATTGTCGTGGTGACGGAATTTGTGAACATCACAGGCAAAGATATTATTGTGTAGAATGTCGCGGTCTCGGTATTTGTCATCATGACAAAGTATTCAATAAATGTAAAGAATGTGGCGGCTCTCAGCTTTGCCAACATGGCGTTCTAAAGTATAATTGTAGAAAATGCGGTGGTGCTGGAATTTGTCAACATGGCAAAGGAAAGTATATTTGTAAAGAATGCGGCGGCTCCCAGATTTGTCAACATGGACGACAAAAGTATCACTGTAAAGAGTGTGGTGTAGGGTTTTGTCAACATGGTAAGAGAAGGTATAATTGTAGAGAATGTGGCGGTGCTGGAATCTGTCAACATGGTAGGCACAAGGCTAGTTGTAAAGAATGTGGTGGTTCTCAGATTTGTCAACATGGACGACAAAAGTATAACTGTAAAGAGTGTGGTGTAGGGTTTTGTGGTCATGGTAAAAGAAAACCAGATTGTAAAGTTTGTAGTCCTCATCTTTATTGTGAACACGGTCGAAGAAAGTATCGATGCAAAGAATGTAAAGGGATGTGATTAATTACCAACAAGCTTTTTATAACACACATCGTGTTATAAAAAAGTTAATCAAGCGTTTCGATGCCATAGTGATTGACTTAGAGATTGCAATTTCAAAATACAATGGATGCCATGGAGAACCTGACAGTCAAAGACCTGAGGTCAATAGCCAAAAGAGCCGGTGTGAGTGTTCGTGGATTCAGAAAGGCTGAAATGCTCACAGCGTTGTCTGACATACAACCTGAGAACTTGGCAGTGAAGATACTACGAACCATGGCCAAGAAGTCTGGTGTTCGAGGTTCTGGCAACATGCGTAAAGAGGCTCTCATTAATGCTGTTGGAGCTCCACAGGTGGTTGAAGCTAATGTTCCAGTTCCTGGTCCAGTCAGACCCATAAGAACAAGACCCGCCAGGGCTTCATATGGAAGAGCTATTGCTGCTGCCAGGCGTGAAATCATTCAGACCACAGATTGGATAAGATCTAATGTTAGAGACCCAAACAGGAGGGCCATCACCAGGAGATTAAGAAGGGCAGCCGCTGCGGTTAGGAGGGAACCTGAGTTTTTCGTCCCTGAAAGACACGAAACGGCTCTGAGAGGCTTTTTGAGGACGTACATAGTAAAGGGCAGATCTGGCTATGATCCAATTACATTTCTTGGCAAGGTTAGAACACCATTCTATGTTTTGATGCTTAGACTTAGGAAGCCATTCAAGTTGAAGTGTATTCTTTCATGTGGATTCGCGAGGAGGAACGGTCAGGATAATCGTGTTATTGAGCGAAGTCAGGGTCATTTTCATTCACTGATGGAGACAGTGACAGCTTCAACAGACACACTCGCTTTGTTTGATAGCATCAAAGCTAAACTTGTTGGGTTGGTGCAGAAATACGAGAATGAGCACTCTGGATGGGTATTTGAAAGTGTGATTGACTTTCGTATCCATTTGAACCCGTTTCAACCATTTTCTGGAACTTCGTATATTAAACTACCACCAAAATTGGCTGCCAAGAAGGCAATCATCAACGTCAAGAATGAGGATCAGGAGTGTTTCAAATGGGCAGTGACGTCCGCTGTCTTTCCAAGGGAGAAGGATGCTGGAAGGCTAAACAGAGAGATGATAGAGAACTCAGAGAAGCTAGACTGGTCAGGGATAGAGTTTCCAGTGGCAGCACTCAGTACAACCCAGATAGATAGATTTGAAAGGCAGAACCCATATGGGATCAACATCCTTGGTTATGAGAATGGCGAGCCAACCCTAATCAGGCGTAGTAAAAAGTCAGGGGTTACAAAGATAAACCTACTCTTGATATCAGATGAAGAGACAAATCATTACTGCTGGATCAAAAACATGTCAAGATTTGTCGAGTATAATAAACATCATGGCACTCGTTTCTATTGTGACAACTGCCTAAACTCGTTCAATTGTCAAAAGTCACTGGACGACCATATGGAGTACTGCCTAAACAACGAATCAGTCAAAGTCCAGATGCCCATGGAGGAGGATGGCAGCTCAAAGTACATTACCTTCACGAACCACAGACGAAAGATGCAAGTGCCATTTGTGATCTATGCTGATTTCGAGTGTTTCACCGAGAAGTTGGACACTTGTTTACCGGATGACAGGGACAGCTTCACAAATCAGTATCAGAAGCACAAGCCATCAGGTTTCTGTTACCTTATCAAGTGTTTCGACGATGGCATCTTTGAGCCCAAGTTGGTGATGAGAACAGCCAACTCACCGGAGGATGACATACCGCAAATGTTTCAGGAAAGTTTGGAGGAGGATGTCAAGAAGATCTATGATCAATTCAAGTCCGAAAGGAAGCTTGTAATGAAGAATAGCGATCATAGGAAGCATGGAAAGGCCACTCACTGTCATATTTGTGAGGGTGAATTGGGGAACGATAAGGTGGTCGACCACTGTCATTTTACAGGTAGGTACAGAGGAGCAGCCCACAAGAAGTGTAACCTGGAGTTCAGCACACCCAAGTTCTTTCCAGTCATCTTCCACAACTTGTCTGGATATGACAGTCACTTGTTTATCAAGAAGATGGGAGTGTCAGAGGGTAAGATTGATTGTATACCACTCAACGATGAAAAGTACATCTCATTCACAAAGGAGATTGTGGTTGAAAAGTTCATGAAGAAGGATGATGATGGTAAGGAGAAGGAGGTTCAGATTAAACGTACCATTAGATTTGTAGACAGTTTTAGGTTCATGGCAAGTGATTTGGCTAGTTTGGCTGGCAACTTGCCGAGAGAGTCTTTGACAAACCTTTCGAGATACTATGAAGGGGCAAACTTTGATCTTTTGGCTAGGAAGGGAGTGTTCCCCTATGATTGGTTTGATGGCTTTGACAAGTTACAAGTGTCCAGTCTGCCACCCAAGGATGAGTTCTATTCGATACTATACGACATAGACACATCGGATGACGATTATCAACATGCCGGAAACGTGTGGGAGACCTTTGCTATGAGAAGTTTTAGGGATTACCATGACTTGTATCTCAAAACAGATGTGATCCTGTTGGCTGACGTCTTTGAGAATTTCAGAGGGGTTTGTATGAAGAACTATGGGTTGGATCCAGCATGGCATTATACTGCACCTGGACTGGCTTGGGATGCTACGCTGAAGATCACCAAGGTTGAGTTGGAGCTTTTGAGGGATCCCGATATGCTGATTATGGTGGAGAATGGTATCAGAGGTGGAATCTCAACGATCTCTACCAGGTATGGGAAGGCCAATAATCGATACATGAAGAACTATAATCCCAGGTTGCCTACAAAGTTCATCACCTATTTGGATGCGAATGGGCTCTATGGCTATGCAATGACCAAGGCGTTACCAACCCACGGTTTTGAGTGGATGAGTGATCAAGAGTTGGTAGACTGGAGGAACTATCCATGCATGTTGGAGGTGGACTTGGAGTACCCGTTGGAGTTACACGATCTTCACAATGATTATCCGTTGGCTCCAGAGAGGTTGGATGTTGATGGGGTTGTTAAGTTGGTTCCCAATTTGAGATCCAAGAAGAAGTACATTATACACCACGAAGCTTTGAAACAGTACTTGTCGCTGGGGTTGAAGTTAACCAAGGTTCACAGAGGGATCAAGTTCGAGGAGTCGGAATGGCTGAGGTCCTACATTGACTTGAACAATAGCCTGAGAGCTAGGGCTGAGAATGATTTCGAAAAGGACTTCTTCAAGTTGATGAACAACGCAGTGTTTGGCAAGACCATGGAGAACATTAGGAAGAGGGTGGATATACAGTTGGTCACTGAGGAGAAGAAAGCGCGTAAGTTGATTGTGAAGCCAAACTTCCATCATAGGAACATCTTTTGTGAGGATCTTACCGCCTTCCACATGAAGAGAACGAAATTGCTCTTTGATAAGCCCATTTACTTGGGGCTGTCCATTTTGGATCTGAGCAAGACAGTTATGTACGATTTCCATTACAGGTACATAAAGCCCAAGTACGGAGATAAGGCTAAGTTGCTTTTCACAGACACGGATTCTTTAGCCTATGTGATAGAGACGGAGGACTTTTACAGGGACATCAGTCCAGATGTGAGGGTTAAATTTGACACCAGTAATTACCCCACGGAGCATCCATCCGGGATTGAGACCGGAGTGAACAAAAAGGTCGGAGGGACGTTCAAAGATGGGGCTGGTGGTGAACAGATCACGGAATTTGTGGGTCTGAGGGCTAAACTGTATGCTTTCAAGACGGACAAGGAGAAAGAAGTCAAGAAGTGTAAAGGAGTTAACAAGGCAGTGGTTAGCAAAAGCATAAGTTTCCAGGATTACAAGACTTGTCTTTTCAGTGGCCAATCCCAGAGACGGAAGATGAACACCATAAGGAGTCATAGCCATGACATCTACACTGAAACTATCAACAAGATTGCATTATCACGCGAGGACGATAAACGTGTGATAATGGAAGACGGGGTAAACACGTATGCACATGGTCATTTCAGGACGCTGGAAGGTGGTGATTCGGTGTCTTGAGGTACAAATTGAAGCTCTTCACGAACGAATCCTCGTTTTGGACCACCACTCAAATAATACAAGACTGGTTGACCCGGTTCGATTATGGTTCGAGCTAAATCATAGACTTCAAGACTCCATATGGGATCAGTAGCCCTTCGTTTGTCTCCACCTTCATCTTCACCCGGGGCATAAAGATACCTGACTTGAACATCTGGAGGTAATCTCTTCTCATTCAACCCCACAGGCCGCTTGTAGTCTGGAGTTTTGGTGTCAATCGAGTCCATTTTCAAAGCTTCGTTGGGCTCTTTACCAGTAATACGGGTGGTCTCACTGTTGAGGGTCTTCATGATGGCGGGCAATCTGTTCACCCAAACTGTGGATCGGGTATCACTAATCATCTCTTGAGCGTATTGATGGCTGAATAGCTTCTCACCGAGAGTCCTGTTGGCCCTCTCCACAAAAGCTTGAGCTCTATGATTCCCAGCTTCACTACGCTGGATTCTGACTTGATGCTTTTTCATAAGAGTTGTTACATCACCTTTGAATTCTGTTCCCGGATCCACCATCAATGTTTGTGGCCACTTCAACTTACGGGAATAAATCCGTTGAAAGGCATTGGCAACTTCACCACTCTCCTTTGAGGTCAATGGTTCGGCATCCTTGTATCTTGACGCGATATCAATCACGACTAAGGCATAGCGGTATGTTTTTCTTCTCACTGTATCGTGAGGAAGAAACAACAAGTCCGCTTGATGAATCTGATTAGGCTTATTCACACTCCAATGTGGCCTGGGTATATACTTGGGGGCTGGGAGGTAAATTTGCCACAAGGCTTGCTTTTCCAACCACTCTTTAGCGACCTTTTCATTAACTTTGGCTGCTTTGGCTAATTTGGGTATGGCTGAGTATCCTTTCCAGTATCCATCAGTGGAGTAGTACAATCGATTTAAAACGTTAGAATCAGTCATTTACAAACAAGATTATAAGCATTTAAATGGCTTCTATACCAAGCATTCTTGATGTAAATCGCGTTCCAAGGACTCGTGAAGGGTTGAAGGCTATGACGTCATTAAATAGGGTCACACTAAACCCATCGTCAGCCGAACCTGGTGAGACACTGGACATTGAAATACCAAGATTGAGTGAAAATCTTGTGATTGTGCCCGGTAGCGTCTACATAACCTTTGACATGGTTGTGACCGGGCACAAAGACAACACTCTTGTCAATAATTTGGGAAGGAATCTGATTTCACAGTATAAGGTTCTATTTGGTGGTGAAGTCGTAGAGGATCTTGGTAGATTTGATTTGTTCAAGACTTACCATGACTTGTTTCTGACCATCGAAGACCGTGAGAATAGATTGAGACAGGGCATATCCAATGTCAACATAAGGAAGATCAGGACCAATGCAGGCAACAAAGATACATCAAAAGCAAGGGACAATACTTTAGCTGTGATTCACAACACTAGGTACGCCATTCCATTAGATCACACACTCCTCAAAGATCATGGCGTATTTTATCCAATAGGATTACCCCATCCACTTAGATTTGAATTGACTTTGGCCAAAGTTTCGGATGTTGTGGTTTATTCAAACCGTGAAGCACTGCCTGATTATAAATTAATAAACATGGAGATGGAGTACCAGTGCATATCAAGCAATCATTTGGCAAGTCAGGCTGTTACGTCTTACACAAATGGGAAAGGGTTCACGTATGAAAAGGTACTTCTTCACAAAACCTTCACAATCTCTGAGGCTAATGATTCTGTGATAAATCAGCATGTCAATGTGCCGAGGAGATCTATGACTGGCATACTATGTCTTTTCACCGCCCCTCATGCAGAAGGCCTCAGGGACTCTGAGATGTTTGCAAACCCAAAGATCACGTCAGTCAAGATTGACATAGATGGAGTGCCCAACCAAGTTTATTTGAAAGGTATGATGGCGACTGATTTGTGGCAATCCGTCATTAAGCGAGTCGGTCTTAGTGATTCAATCGATGAAGCTGATTTCTATACAGATAAGTTCGCTTTGTGGATTGACCTGAGGACTTATCCAGACAACGACATCCATGGAAGTGGTTTGTACATTCACGCTACTCGTGATGGGGTGACTTTGGAAATTAAGAGAGAAAAGGTAGGCACTAGAGTTCTTACGTGTCATATGTTTGTTATTGCTGACGCGGTCATGAGCATTGTTAATGGTGGCCTAAAGGAGATTAGATATTAAGCCGCTGTATGGTTTTCTTCTCACGATGTCACGAGAAGAAACATCAATCTAAAGGGATTCATGTAGTGAGTAATGAACGAACTCAGAGATTTGATTCCATTCAATTGCATTATCACTGGTCCCACGAATTGCGGAAAGACCCAATACATAGTGGAGCAGCTTCGAGGTCACTATAGGCAAGTGTTTGATTATATTGTGTTGATTTGTCCAACATATGCCCATAACAAGACTTATAGAGGCTTTGCCAAGGGGGACAAACGATTCTTTGTACTGTCGCCAGATGCCAGTGATCATGACGAAATCAACAATTTGTTGATGGACTGTGAATCGTTCTTCTCGGGTACCAATACGCTCCTAATATTGGACGACTGCGCCGTTTCCAAGGATCTGAAGAATAGGTCCAACAAATTCATCGGTTTGGCCTTCTCTGGGAGACATGTAGGGATATCAGTGTGGGTTCTCACGCAGCAACTGACATCTATAGCCAAACCATTCCGTGAAAATGTAGCTTGTGTGGTCTCCTTCCACAATCCATCACAAACGGCGATGAAGATGCTTTTCGAGGAGTATGGCGGGGACCTGGATGCTGAAACGTGGAAGAAACTCAAGAAGCATCTTATGAATGAAAAGTATGCCAGGCTATGCTTCTCCCTCAGACATCCATTCCAAAACTATTTAGAAATACCGGCTCTAACGGTACAACCATGACAACGCCCGAAGAAATCATGAATGGTCAAACTGTAGTGGTGGAACAATCGTCACCAACCATTGACTTTGATGATGTGAAAGCTAAAAGAGAAGAACTGGCAATACTAGCTTCTCTAGGCTCTAGCAAAGAGTATCTTGGCACTCAGATGGCTCTAGGTGATGTCCACAGATTGTCGGATAGGGATGTAGAGAAGTACTACAAGAGGTACAAGATGGTGTCTGGTAAGAATGTGGCTGAAGGACTAGTTGATCCTCCTTTCCATCTATTGGCCAGACTAGTCAACTGGTCTCTTAGTAGTTACGGTGGAATAGATGATCCAGATGCTTTGGTAAAGGATTGGAAGAACAACCAGTTGATCAAACAGTCGCTGTCAGAATATTCTGGTTCAATAGTAGTACATGGTGGTGTGATTGTTACGTTATTGATAATAGCCCTTACCGCTCTCAAGCATTTCAGACTAAAAGAGCCTAGCCCCCCAGCTACATTGTACGACATGGCTAACACAGATGAAGATTGGGGTGAGGGCGTTGACACTGTTCGGTGAAAAAATTGAAAACGATCTTGGAAGGGGTCGGTGTGAAGGCATACTCGAAAGAGATCGAAAACATGTCTCAGAGAACAAACTCAACTTCCTCAAATGGTTCAATGACGTCACTGAAAACTCTTTTTGTACCCATCGACGCGGATGACTTCGATTGGGACAGTATTGAGATAGAAGCTCCAGTGAAGAAAGGCAACTACTCATCTTCGAGACTTATTGTTCGGGATGACGATGGTGAAGCCTGCAATCTAGCTTTCCAATTGGCTGACCAAAACATATTTGGCCTCAAATGGAACAATGGCCCTGAGAACAAAAAGCCTCAGTCTGGTATCAAATTCACCTATTTGCTGCGTGACGATAAGACTCGAGACAGGTTTGACGTCATCATAGACAAAGTAGCTAAAGACATTGAGAGATTCTACGCTGATGAGACCATTCGCAAGAACATGCCCAAATTGAGTAAAATTCAGCTCGACACTATGAAGAAAGGGGACACAATTGATTTGGTCAAACCATCGTATACCACAAATGAAAACGGTAATACGTGTGTATACCCTGAATTCAACACAAGCGGACGTGGTGATAAACTAAAAAACTACACAACATTCATAGGCCGAAAGAAGGGTGACAGATGGAGTGATTACATCCAGACGGATGCAGACGATGATCGTACCAAGGCATGCGCAACAGTTTCATTGAGAATCAAAGGGATAACATTTGGCGCCTGTGGAACTGGGATGAGTTGCATTGCCAATGTAAAATATGTGGTTCAAGCAATCAAACTAAGCAAACCCATGGAAGAAGAAAGGGTTCAAGAAGACAATGTTTTTGCACACATGGGTTTTGAAGAAGACTCTGAGGAAGAAGAGGAGGAAGTTGTGGAAGAACAGCCTCCAACTCCACCAAGAATGTTGAAGGGTAAGAAGAAGAAATAAGCAGCTATCCAAATAGGGGGTTGGGTGGGATCTAACAGTTTCCTAGTATGCAACTTACTAGGAGACTTAAAGCTTACAGTAGAGTACCTTACAACGACAACATGTCTGAAGAAACAAGTCAGGTTGAGCAAATCACTAGAGAACCTTCTGTCAAAACCAAGGTCAAAGACCCCAAGCGAGTCCAGGCTGGTAAAACGTTATCGGAAAAGAACAAGAGGGCCAGAGAGGCTTTGAAACGTGAAGAGGAAAGGGAGAAGAAAGAGAGCGAAGAGGAAGAGGATAAGGGTAGCTCTGGTGGTGGGAGAGGTGGTTGGATGCCGTATCAAACTATCTTTTTAGCCATAGGTGCAATTGGCCTCACCGCCTATAGCCTATGGACCAACTATCGAGACAGGATACCTGACTTGCATTTTCCATCACAGCCCAAAGTCACAGAAAGTCAGCCCGTGGCCAGCAAAGCAAAGGAAACCGATTTAAAAGATGATGTGTTATGATTCAAAATGACGGAGAATAAGCTCGTGAAGACAGTTACTGGCTCTGTAGTGCTCGTTGGATTGTCAACTGGGATGGGCTGGCTTGGCAAAAAGGCTCTTCGGGAGTCGTTCATCGGTGACCCATCGACCAGTATCATGAACTATGGCAAATGGGTGCTTGTGCTGTCTATAGCCATGTATGTCAAAACCTATTTAGAGGACAAGGAGATACTACCCACAAGCGTTTGAACATGCCTTTGAGTTTCACTGAAGCAATTAAAGATGCTCAAACTGATTACATTATTGATCTTATGAGACACATAAGACAATCATACGTTAATGCTTTACATGAAGCCGAGTATCTCTCTGCTGAGAGAAATTTAGAGGTTGAAATCGACCCCATGCCTAGTAACAGAGAGCTTATCAACTGGTACTTCAAACTTGGAAATAGACAATTTCATTATACCAATGAGCCTAAACTGGTAGGCTATCTTTTGAGAGATATGGATAAGGATCTTGATGAGACCAGCAAAAAGTCAGAACAGCCACAACGAGGCTCACACCCATTAGTATCCTTTATGTTTGGTGTGTTGACAGCGACCGCATTATACACAGGCTCGAAATTGTTTAAGAAGTAGGACAGCAAATGGATAAATGGCGACTATAGCAATCATGCTTGGAGGGGCAGTCCTCAACGCAACAGCCTTCATTGGTGGAAACTATTTAGCAAAAGTCATTAGCGGCTCGTCTTCGGCCGATCTCCAACTTGAAAGGGAAAGGCATGACAAAGCCATGGAGAAGTACCAGAAAGACTATGCTGCTTATCAAGAGAGACGAATGGCTTATATTGACTTTGAGAACCGTAGGAAGGGTGATGAGAATCAAGCCTCTGAGAACATATCAAAGACGGATGAAGCGCTGAGATTGTACAACCAAATGGGCAATCCCCCCAAATTCTCAGACTATTACCGACCCAATTCAGATCAAAAGACTGGAGAAATGGTTTATGTTTCTGGTGGGATGTTAGCCTTGGGATACATTGCCAGCAAGTGGATATGATGACTCCCCATGAGTATGTCAAGTTGGTGGGGACCAGAGCTGAGCAATTGCAGATGGGCAGTAAACCAGTGATAGACTGGCCATTTGATTTCAACCCTATAGCCATTGCCAAGAGTGAACTCAAACAACGCGTTTTGCCCCTTGCTATAATTAGAAAGATCCCGGACTGTAATTCAAAGACTGGTTTCCGCGACGAGATATGGGACCCAAACGACATGCATATACGAGACTTTTGAAATCAGTTTAGAAGTTTCCATATTCAACTTCAAATATGGCAACTGCTTATAATGATCCTGATTTGGATCCGACTACACTAAATGAGGCAGGTGATGGTGATGATGATGATAATGAATTTATATAGCGCACTTTTTCATATGAATATGTTCAAAGGCGCTTTACACTTCTATTGGCTGAGATCGGACGTCAGCATGTAAAGGCGCCTCTGGCTGCCGCTATCAGTCCATACATGATCTCACACACCCACCCAACCCATGAATGAATTGTCAGATGAAACCAGACGTAGAGATAGACCACCACACCGGGAACTACGTCTCCTACTCTTTTCGAACAGTGTGTGGGTTTTTTAACGTCCCACAGATCATTAGGAACAAGTGTTGTGAGACGGGTCCTACGGTTTATCGTCCTTATCCGAGAAGACTAGAAAGTCTAACCATTTACAGATGTCATTACAAAGGCAGCACTTTCTCCTCAGTTATTTTTAAGACCCTGAGTGTTGGTCCGGCCGGGGTTTGAACCCGCAACCTCCCGCACGGTAGTCCGGTGCTCTACCAACTGAGCTAACCGGTCGGCGGTGGTGATGGGGATGATACACTTTACTTGAGCCCAATCACAAAGACATCCACCACTCGTCCAATTGAACCTGATTATGAAGAGGAAGAAACCTCGTTTGGTGGTGTTGATGAAACTCGGCCCTTATTGATAGAAGAGATGGAAATAGAACAAGATGAAGCCTGGGCCAAGATTAGATCAAGATTCCCCAAAGTTGATACTTCGAAGTTTACAGCCAAACTGAATGAATTCAAACAAGTAGTCGTCAAATTGCTTAGGAAAGGATCAAAACCTTATGTGTTATTCAAAGGTGATGATGAATTGAATGATGGATTGCCAGACACCATCAAAAACAATTTAGGCCCAAGAGCAGAAGAAGTTGTGGAAGCCAATGATGGTGTGATCGCTGAGAAAAAGGGATTGCTCACCAAAATGAAGGAGACTCTAAGATTCCAAAGAGATAAGCCGCTGAAGACCCCAGAGGAAGAAAGTAACATAGAGACTCTGGAAAGGGAAATCGGTGAGCAGGAGGAGGAGATAGCCAATTTGGAGGGTGAGAATGAGAGAATCCAGGAACGAATGTCATTGCGGGATCGTGTGAAGGCCATCTTCAAGAAATACGGATTCACAGTCTTTGCTGTCATGAGTGCCGTTGGAGTGGTCATTGGTGTCATAGTCTCCAACCTATCCAAAGGGCTCTCGAAATTGAGCAAGGGCGTTGGTGATGGACTAAAAACTCTTGGGAAAAAACTTGGCGAATTGCTGCCTGGGATGGTGGGCGCTATTGTAAGCTTTCTGTTCAAGACTGCTGGGGAGGTCGTCTCATTCCTGGGGAAACATGCCTGGCTGTTAATAATGGCAGTTGTGCTTTACTTCATAGAAGAGTTAAAAAGGAAACGTACATGAATCAAATGAAGAGCTATTGTGTCAAAGAGAAAAAGCTGACTGATTGTGTGCCTGGTAGTGAAACCTTTACCAAAACAGCCAAAGGAAGGCCGATGATGAAGTGTAAATGTTCCAGCTGTGGCATCATCAAAACTCGATTCCTCTCAGAGGCTGACTATAGAAGTTTAAAGATGGCGAAGAAGTAATCAAACATGTTGAGCATTACTATGTACGAGTCTGAAACCAGAGTGTATTTGGATCCCCCATTGGAAGAGGTTCGGGAGATCCAACTCCTCGACTGTATTGCACCCAAACGATTGGTGAACTTCAAGGATCGACAGGGCTTTCTCAAGGAGGATCGACCCATCATAATAATCCCACCCGGTACATACTCTCTACGTGGCATCCACGCAATCCTTCTGAACGATACAGATAACGCCAAGCTGTCGATCGTTGAGACTGACACCGTTGATTACCTGTACTCCAACAAGACGTTCAACATTAAACTCACAAGAGGCCTCCAAGTTGCGTTGGGGGTGCCTGAAACCGTAACCCCTGGAAAGCTGTACCCCATAAACATACAGATTAAGGAGCCGCTGAGACTTTTGTGTAGTCTAGTGGACAATAAGTCGTCATATGTGAATGAGACTAAGTATGGCGACCTCGTGAAACTCTCGCCTTCCCACCTCCTTGCCAACATACCATCACAGGATTACCCGGCCATGCCGGTCCAAAACCATGAGAGTCTCCTAACCCACTTCGACTTAAGCATCCTCGACATTGGATGGAAGAAACTTGATCTGAAGGGTTCTCCCATCACATTCAGTTTACGGTTCAGATAACATCTTAAAAGTAAGTGATCCTCAGTCCAAAATGGGAGAATATAAGGCGATTTACCCTAACTTGGAACCCACTGCACCTCCTCCCACTGATGGACCATCATTCAGACTTCAACAATGTTGTGATGCCTTGAACAAACTAAAGTCTGAATTAAACCACTACGAGACAGTACTCAAAAAATACAACCGATCCAAGGGCACACTCATGAATGTAAGCTCGACCTGTGGTATAATGTCCTGCATTTTGGCGGCTGGTGGATTGGGCACATCGCTTAGTGGTGTCGGAATCGTCGCATCTGTACCGTTGGGTGTGGTGAGTGGTGTGTTTGTGTGCGCCTCCATAGCGTGTCAACAAATATCCAAGAGACTGTCCCAGAAAGCCGTGAAGCATCAAAACACTATCACGCTGGCCAGATCCAAGATAAATACCATTGAAGACCTGGTTTCCAAAGCCCTTCGTGACAATACGATCTCTGACTCAGAATTCTCGTTGATCATGGACGAACTCAAGAAATTCGAAAAGCTCAAGGCTGAGATACGGGCTAAGGCTCAAAAAAATGTGAGTGGAGAGGACCCATTGGTGCTGAGGCAGAGAGTACGCGAAGAAATCCTCAAAGAACTAAAAGGAGGACCATAACTATCATATATGAGCAAAACAAATACTAGTCCAAATAGACTTAAAAGTAATATTAATAAGAGTACACATGGATAACCAAGAAGTCAATGAAGCTCCAAACTATATAACTGAATTGGATTGTGAAAGATTAATAAATTCTAAACTGTATTATACAAGAAAAGAGGTTGAAGAATTGTCTACAACAACGTCATACATGAAGGCTGCAGTAGTATTATATTTAGCATACTTGATCTATCACCAGCTATAGATTAATGGCTTAAACGTTTGAACTCTTCTACCCAAATTCTGGATAGAAGATGGTCTTACTCGATGACTTCAAAAACAAGTATCCAAAGGCCGACCTTGACCAATTCAACTTTGTGAACGATCAATTTGGGGGTTACATTAGTTGGAAACATTATGGTATGACAGTCATGTCCTATGATGACCCCACTGGCAAGACATGGACTGATGGGATGCAACCAAGTTTGAAATCTCGACTCTGGATTGATCTTGGACTGGCCGCACCGAACTCATTCCCGCCAAGCTTAACCATGACCAAACGATACTACCCGATACCCGCCGTTGACTTTGACAGCCCCACCAGCAACACCACAAACATGCTGACCTCGCTGGACATATACGTGTCCAATACGAAGAAATTCACCGCCAAGATGCGTAATGTTTTCACCTCCCAAGTTGTAACTTTCAAGTTTGGTAAGCAAAGTCGAAAGTGGTTGAACGCCCCTGACATGAACTACTGGCCACAACAGCTGAACTTTGCAGTGTGGTGTGCGACCTCTGGCTGTGGGATTAGCCCCTTCGAGAGCCTCAACTACCCCAAAGTCGTGAATAGCTTCATCAAGTTTCATGTGTATTTCACCATAAGACGTATTTTGTATGAACTGAATCTTCCACTGCCTGATGAGCAACCATTTGTAATCAACAACAACCCTTACAGCAAAGTCGCTTATCAACGATTGTGCGCTGAATTTGGCATCTCAAACAACTCTGACTTCAGATGGAAAGGTGGACGAAACGGTGGTTTGGGTGACATATTCATCGATTATGGGGCTGGATACCATGGTGTAGGTGGAGGATACCAAAACGTCCATATGGTAAGAAACTATGACGATGGAGCTGACCAATGGCCTGGTGAAGAAGGAAAAAGGTGACCTCATCTCATTCATCCGTAATGACGACTTTGCCGATTACAAGTATGCTTGGTTCATACCAACGAGTGGCTATGGACTCACTACAGCTGGACTTGGCAGGTTGAATCGATCTGCTGAAGCCTTTGTTTACTGTGTGTTGGGGGCGCAAGTCAACACTAGAAACTCGATTGTGGGCACTGGTGGTGGAGCGATCGAGACCCAACAAGAATTCTTGGCCCTGTTTGAGAGTAGTGTGATCGAAAACGACATTTCGAGTTCGATCCAAAGGTACCAACTGGCGACTCAAGAGGCTAAATTAAGGCTTGATTTGGCCATTGCTCCTGGAGTGTGGTTGATGCCTAGTAACATGATCATAAACACAGAGAGTGTGGTCGGGTATAACAACAACCTCATGAAGGCCACTGATGGGATGAAATTTGGTGTCAACACAAACATAAACCTGGAGACTAAGACTGTGGGGATCAACCATAATCTGGGATCATCAAAGGTCAAGTTGCCACATGCAATTGTAGAGACTAAACGACCAACAACAACACCAACGATTCATCCTCGTCCTGAACTCAAAGAAGAAACAAATACCGTTAATCGTTGATACTGTTAATCGTTGGAGTTGGAATTACCGCTTGGATGCTCTTCAGATAAAAATTGAAATTGCCAAACCATAGATCATGGCCTCGCAGATCATGACATCATTGGCAATCGTTGGCAGCCGGTACTTCAATGACATGTCCTTCTTGAAAGAGCAAATACGTAAAGCCCTCAAGAAATGGAAACTGGATCTCTCAGACATACAATTGATTGTGTCTGGGGGTGCTGAAGGAGTTGATGAACTGGCCATGGATTTTGCCACTGAAAAGGAGATCCCGTTCAAGGCGTTTGAACCTCAATGGGACTATTATGGCAAGGCGGCTGGGCCAATCCGCAATAGGCAGATCATGGAGTGTGCAACGCATGTATTGGCCTTGCCTTCTTGTATTTACTCCCCAGGTACCAAATCCGCTATTAAGTTGGCTAGGAAATACAATAGAGAGGTTATAGTCATTTATGTCTAATGATTAAGTGAACTTTTGTAACATGGATCGTGTTACAAATGTCTTTGGGTACATCACAAAGGCCCACACTCTTCACAATCCTTTCGTAGTTTAACATGGCGACAAATATACTCTCCACTACACAAATGACACATACGTTTCTTATCATTAATCTTAATTCTACCATGTTTACAAAAACGATGAGGGCTACACTCTTTACAATGATATCTCTGTCTGCCATGTTCACAGATACTTGCACCGCCACAGTCTTTACATTGACGTTTCTGTCGACCATGTAGGCAGATACCTGCACCGCCACACTCTGTACATTTATATTTCTGTCTGCCATGTGGACAATGTTTTCTTGGTTTAGCTTGAGCACAATCCATTGTGTGTATACCACCACAGTATAACCATCGACCATCAGTTACACTTTTGTAACACGATCCATGTTACAAAAATATCATGCATGATTACCAATGAGTCCCCCAACGCTCCTTCAACTCTTGAAACTCTTCCAAATCAAGACACCAGTATACAAACCTACTTGGGTGCCATGCAACAGACATTAGTTCTTCCCAAATTTCATTTTGAAAAGTACGTTTGTGTATGCCCTTCCAAGCCTCATGCAACAACTCGTCTTTGAAACTTATGTACACCGCAACTGAAAGATCCCCGATACGAAGGTTGTCGACAGAATATGGCCGTTCGAGGTCAGCGTCCATCATACCAAACAGAGCTAACTCTTCAGCACCCTTACATAATTTCTCAGCGATGTCTTTGACACACAACTTGTCAAAGTCTTTCGAATATTCATAAACAATCTCATTGTCGTCAATAGGAAAATGGGTCATGGTAAAAACAAGACGAACCTTCTCAACAAAACACTGGTTGAAACTAGAAACTATATATAATATGCTTAATTTGTGTTCTTCCAGAAAATCATTAACTCCTAACCAGCCCACGTTGTCACATAAGAAGTCAAATGATGTTGGCATTCTCATCTCGTCCATGTAGGGAATTTGAAGAATCATATACCAATCCCTACCAACGTCAGCCCTACGTATCAATCCCACAAATTTACTCGTCGTCTCGTTCATTCTGTAAGCCATTTCGTTTGCGTATGCCAATCGCTACACACATCGACCTAAAATATCAATCTTATACTTTTGTAACACGATCCATGTTACAATCAAAGGCTCCTTCGAGCTACCTCATGGTATGTGGTAATTATTCCATGAAGTGCTGTCCTTTCCCCAGACCACAAAGCGTTCATTCCGAATAGTTCGTAGTTTTGTGCACTCTTGCTACGACTGATCGATTACTCGTCGTCCAAATGGGAGACATCGTCACTTTTAAGACTTTAAAATCCATTTCTTTGCTCTCGAGCATTCTTGAACACATTTCCTGTTCGTTCGCGAGATCTTCAAAAGTGTATTTTGATCAAAGATGGAGCGAAAGGAACGAAAACCCGCCTTGACTATCTTTGCGTTGGCTTCAACACAACAGACGCCATTTTGTAAACATGTGCTGCCGCTTTGTCTCACCCCTCCCCCCACATATGTGAACATAAAACAATTGCACGACTTTGTGGACGAAACCAAACCTAGCAGGGGAGATAGGGGAGAACCTGTTTAATTCACATTTAATGCTGATTTAATGCATAAATTAATTGTCTAACGGGAATGGAGTGACAAATCCAACCATTACTATACCTCATGGTATGATATACATACCATGAGGTAAAAATGACCACTTAAAACTTGACTACCCCTGTTAATACCAGACACACAACTTGCCTTTCAACGCATCGTCGATTACATAACGTTGAAATTTGCCATAATCATCACTAGCAACCAAGTCATCACTAACATTCAAACGGATATTAACCGTGATGATTTCGTACTCGTCAGATCCATAATTAGCTACACAACGTTCATGAAAATCGCTACAAAGACCTTCAATGTTCAAAACGTCCTCCAACCTTCGTTTGGTTAATACTCTAAACTTGTAGCCCAAATAGTCAAACGAAACGACCTCTTTGAAAAGTTCACAAATGTCGTTGGGCGCAAAATGTTGAAAGAACCCAACCATTTCGTTCCTCATCTTGGTAATGAAATCATCATTACGTAACCTGTTGCAATTGTAAAGAGCCAACTCCATATAATTGAAAGCCGGGTTGAAATCAATTTGCAGGTTTCTTTGCATTTCGTTTGCGTATGCCAATCGGTGCAACCCTCGACCCAAAATCCCACTTTAACAACTCGCCCCCCGCCCCACCCCCCAAAGGACATCGACGATCCAAACGGAAAAATTGACACTCGACGAAAAAAGTCATCGATCGAAAATCAAACAAGTCGATAGGCAAAATCAATTCGGCCACGCCCATCTGACAAAATCGACCACACCCAAAACCACGAATTCGCAAAAAAATCGATCGAAAATGAAATTGCGCCAGAATGCCCATAATCCAACTACTTAGGATGATCTAGAGGTATTGCATACCTATTCTTATGAATACTCGCAAGATTAACCTCCTTTGCATCTGAAGTGTTCTTATCACCCGCATTTGTTCTAAGTTTACGCATATTTTCAGAAGAAATGCCTTGTCTCAACCTATCTCTTCGCTCCTTCTTTGGTAAATGCAGATCATGATACGTTTGGAATAAATTGAATTTCTGAATATCTTGTAAAGTTTCTCCACCGAAATTAACTCTAAGTCTGGAGATGATATTTCTTCCCACATTATTGACTAGAGTATTATCTTTATGTCCTGAGACATTCAGATTGAAGGTGAGATAGATACTACCTGGAACGAATACAAGATCATTTGATAATTTCGGAATTCGAATGTATAGTGTTTCACCAGGATTGGCAGATGAAGGATTGAATGTGATCCGATTTAATGATGTTTCCGCTTTCAAGCCTCTCAATTCTCCGGGTTCACGATTTGGTTCGAGAAATTCTGATATTACTGACATTTTAAAAATTTTTTATTTAAATCCATATTTAGTGTTTTTGTGAGTCTTTACATTCTTTGCAGTATGGTTTGTATTTATTGTGAATGCATATTTGTGAGCCTCCACATTCTTTGCAGTATGGTTTGTATTTAATGTCAATACATATTTGTGAGTATATACATTCTTTGCAGTATATTTTGCGTTTATTGTGAATGCATATTTGTGAGCCTCCGCATTCTTTGCAGTATGATTTGTATTTATTGTGTATGCATATTTGTGAGCCTCCACATTCTTTGCAGAAGGATTTCTGTTTACCATGATTACATTTAAAAACAACTTTAGGAACTGGTTCGGGTAAACCTAACAATTCTCTAAGCTTTTTTTTATTCATTTTATAATATCTTTTTATTTTTTGTTCTTTAGCCATTGCTCTTAATTGATTCAAAGTTTTATAATCCTCTTTCATTGATAAATTCTCCATCTTATTATAATTATTTAAACATAAATTTTAAAGTGATAAATAAAAAGTTATAAATAAAAATTGATTGCTTTTTTAGTAAGTGGCGTCATGCATATTAATTAGTTTACCACGTGACCATTATGAAAGTTCCAATGGAATGATGGGAAGTGATCCAATAATGACGTCATCACTCGACCCAGTACCACTCAGTAAGTTAGTGATGACGTCATGTATGTTAATTAGTTTACCACGTGACTATTATGGAAGTGATCCGTAACATTCCATAAATTCCTCGAGTAAAAAATAAAAATTTTTTTTAGAAGTGATGATAAAAATTGATATATTTTTTTAGAAGTGTCCCAGAACCCGCTTCTTATAGCTACTTCATGAGTCGTGATGACTTACCTGGGAAAACCTGGACTGAAGATTTGAGCCCTCAATTACGGACTAAATTAAATAAAGATCTCGGTATTACTTAAACGACTAAGAGTTCATTCCCAGATAGTTTACAATTAACAGATCGTCGGCAGAAATCAAGGCCACCCCGCGCATGCGCAGTTCGCGTATTTGTAATTTAAATCGTTAAACATGGCTGACAAGATTACAAGAAACGTTCGGAGAAACGATCATATATTGCTCTTTTTCAACTGTCTCAGGGGCACCCAACAAGAATATAGTTCAAAACCACTTAAACACAGCATTGTTAAAGTGTTTTAGTATTTAAAAGGTAGATATAAGCATATTTTTATCCCCTAAAATTTTTTAATCTGTTCGGATTTCCTAGCTGAAAGTCTTGTGATCCGAAAATTATAGCGATCAAAAATTACCTTTTCGAAAATTTCAGCCAGAAAAAAGGCTCCCGAAAATTCTAGGTGACCTTTTTACGTTAAAAATCCGTTAAAAATGGGCAATAATACCATTTTTTAGATGTTCGAAAATCCTAGGAGAGGCAAACAAGCAAGAAATTTTTTTTAACAAATGTTCCGAAAATTCTAGATCTCAATCGTCTTCCGAACAGATATTTTCCGAAAATTGCCGTTGGGTGCCCCTGCTGTCTTTGATAATCGCTATTACCTTGACCTCATTTTCGATCGATGGCATTCAAGACAACACAATAAGTGATATAATTGTGGCGTTTAACACCTCTTACCTAGTTCCCTAGCTTTGAATATGATTTGCTTACTTCCTGAATCATAGCTAACGAGAATCCCTTGATTTTGCTGAAGTGCAGTCCATTTGAATGAAGTTAAAATACCTCTCGTTGACGACAGACATTTCCTTGACCTATAAATATCGAGTTTGGTTCACATTTCATCGAACGATTAAAATTTGGAATAAGATGAATACCTTTAAAACAGTTCCTTTCAGCTTTCAAAATTAGTAAAAAATGATGAATACTTCTTTTGCATGTACTGGTCATTATGTTGTGCACGCGAAGGTAGAGGATTTCGGTAATATTCCAAAAGAGCTTCTGGTAAATGACAGTCAGGCTGAAATGTCGACTCAAAGCCACTATATCCTTTCCATTTAAACAGATACATTGTGTCCTAGGAAAATATAAACAATGGTAAATCACTTTGTTAATAGAAAATTTGAAGATGCACGAACACGAATTGAGCAACAGAACAATATTACTTGTCCAATTTTCTTGCTCCATATTATCCTTTCGGCTTCCAATACCCCCATGCACTTAGCAAAATATTTTCTCTGTTTCCTAGGTCTTTCTATGAGGTCTTCACTGCACAGATTATTCAGTAAAGCATATGGAACAGAAAGATTGTGCCTTCTCGCTGAATTAGCCGCCATTTTGTATTTACACAAATGGAGTTACCGCTGCTAAATGCGCGCGGGCTCAAGATGTCTATGTTCTGGTGACGTAAAAAATATCCGCTCTAAGTTTTCTTGAATTTACTACTGACATCACTCAACTATTGAGGCCCCATTAGGGTGGGTCTGAATATCCCGTATCCCATTAATTCCTGTAGTTTGTATCCCTATAATTCAAGTTAATACTGATGACGTCACTGCATGTGATAAGTCCGATTACCAAATAATGTAAGACACATTTTCCGGTGCGGTTTCATACTTTAAAATAGAAATCGAATGCAAATAGGGTTTGAAGGATGATTACAATGTTTTTTCTTAGGAAAATTCGCATTTTCAAGTACTTTTTTTACTTTTCGCGTCTTTTATATTGATCAATTAACCTGTTTCATTCTGTCAAAAGAGAAAACTTTGGCATACAATATCCCAATATCTCTTTTCCAAATATCCCGTATCCCTATAATTTTCCCCCGAAATATCCCGTATCCCTATATATTTTTCGCAAATATCCCGTATCCCTAAAACCCCTAATAAGGCTTCACTATTAACAAAGTTAGAGAATAGTATATGTGTCTACCAAGCAAATATCTACGGCTAAGATGCGAGATATTTTTAATTCAGATGTTACTACTTTCAGATCTGCTAAACAAAGTTACAAATGGTTAAGTAGACCTGACTTCAATTATTGGCCTCGGCAGACGTTGCTGTTTGGTGCGCCACTTCTGTTTGTGGCATTAGTCTGGTTGAAAGTATGAGTTGTCCGTCTGTAGTACGAAGCTTCGTGAAATTTCATATTTACTTTACCGTCAGAAGAATCTTATGTAAGTTAAGCGTTCCGCTGCACGCTGAGCCAGTATTTAGTTTTATTAACAATCCGTATTATAAGGTTGGTTAACCCGCTTTTAGGCTTGCCTAATGGCCCATGTACACGACATTCATTTTGGGTACGGCACTCCTAAGTCTGGGCACGCGGGCTGATTGCTTTTGGTACGGTATCCTAATTTTTTGCCGTGTAAACAGAAAATTTTCAGCACCCGTACCGTAAATTATTTTGATACGCGGCCCTTTTTTTAGGCGGGCCGAGACTACCTCCAGAAGTAGTCTCGGCCCGCCTAAAGAAAGGGCCGCGTGCTAAAATAAGCCCTCGAGGTTATTCAGACATGTGCAATCAAACTCACGTATGCGCAAACAAAGTTGAAGAAAGAAGATGGCGTCTCGTGGAAAATTGTGGAGTGATGAAGCTACGAATTGTTTAATCGAGCTATGGTCCGAAGATACCATTCAGTTTTCCTTAAACAACAGCAAAACGTCTAGAGAAACAAGTGAGGTATATAAAACCCTTCAGGTAAGTGATTGTGGTGTTGTAAAAACATGTGCAGGTGCAAATTTCTTATCAAACTAATCTTCGAAATTCTTTAATTTACTAGATGCAGCTTCAGGCCAAAGGCTTTGAAAGATTTAGTGTGAAAGAAGTAATTAATAAGATGAAAAAGTTACGGCAGAAGTATAAAAAGGAAAAGGACAAATGCAGAATAAGCGGTACTGGCTCATCTCGCAAAAAATGGAAGTTCTTTAGCAGGATGGACAGCATTCTTTCAGCCCGCCACAACGTAAGCCCTCCTGTAGTAGTGGACTCAATGGCCTTACAAGAGAAAAAAGAAGATTCATCTGTTGGTAAGCTCTTGCCTTGAAAGATTCCATTCAATTTTGATTTAAGATTGTATCCCTTCTCTCAATTAATGCACCTATCAATGTTAAATCCCCAAGTGGGGGGTGGGGGTAGGCTGGGGGAAGAGATTACCCTTCTTTATTTTTCCTTATCAAATTCTCCACTCTGAGGATTCTGAATAAGGTCATACAGTCTTAATTATGAGGTCAAAACCCCACTTTGGAGCAATAACTATTGTTGTTGATCTAATCTCCCCCTTGTCCCCCCCCCCCCAGGGGCTTAACATTGATAGCTGCATAACACACTTGTTTAAGTGTTTAAGAATAATCTTGATGTATTACATACCTATAAAAATTACCTGGGTGTATGTTTATTTCTTTGATAGTTCAAGAGGTCCTTGTGCACAAGTATGGTAGAGGAAAGGTCACGGTAGAGAAATGTAACACTTGTAACTATGAGAAGGAAATGTACTCAGCTGGCGTACATGAGTCTGAATCAGGTTGTTTGAGAGTCTATTCCGAAGAAGAAGAATTCATTTGTCGGAGGTGTTACAAAGAAGAGCCAAATGGTAAATATGATGGAAAATTAAGGTGTAATCATAGTGAGATCTGAAGATGTGGTAACAAACCCTTGTTATTGCTCCAGCTTATAGAAAAATAATACCTGTTTGATAAATCAACCATTATATGTATTTGGAAAGTATATTTACAGGACCCTTGAATGTATTTTATAAGTTGCTTCAAATGAGAAACACTCACAGATGCAAATCCCCAATTTGGTCTTTTACTTCTGTAATTCAGCTACTTTTAGCTTATAGTGCTAACTAAAAAGTCTCTAAGGGAGGATTCATTTAAAATAAATGAAGAAATTGTTTCAAGTTGGTAAGGGACCGTTCATTTTTTACCAGGAGGGGGGGAGCTGGTGAGGTTTAGGGGGGGAGGCACCCAAAAAATTTAAACTTTGAGGGGGGTCACCTAAAATATTATGGTAAAAGAGGGATTATTTGAAAAGAAAACATGAACAAAGGGGAGGGGTCACGTGAAAAATATAGCTAACTAAGGGGGGGCAGACAAATTTTCCACCAAACGTTCTCAAAAACACCACCCCCCCCCCCTCCTCGTAAAAAATGAACGGTCCCGAATAGGAGTAATGATGATGTATAATTTTTTATAGATGTTGATGTTGAAGATGCCAATATTGGTAATGAAAGTAATCCTAATGCTGACACTGGTGATAAAGAGACTGATGATCAGAGTACTTTAAAAGAAGATGAAAAGCCTAAAATCGTCCAGAAGAAAAAAAGAAAAACAAACGTTGAAAGGTCTCTGGAAACAGTGTTTGCCAAATTTCAAGAAACCTCTAATGCTGAATTTCTAAGGTACACTTACAATGACATGTAATTAATTAATAGAAGAGAATCCAGAAAGGGTTAAATAATATTTGCATGTTCTACCTGGGAATTAATTTAGGCCACCAGCAATGGATAAAAAATAAAATGAGAATTGGAAATTGGAAATTTAAAGAAGTTTAGGGTTGGAGTGCTGGCAAGTTAAACAATTTGAGTGAAAATAGGGTTGATAACAACCCTTCTAAAATAGCATGCATGTCTGGGATTGGATTTACATGTTCATATGGAATGCAAGTGATGTATCAATACTTTAATATGCCTTAGGTTTCAACAAATGGAAGAGGAAAGGTTCAAAAGGGAGCAAGAATTCCGAATCCAGCAACGCAGGGAAGAAAGGGAGCATGAGTTGAGAATGATGAGCCTACTGTTGGGCTCAAGTACACCAATGGAAATGCCTTCTTTTCCATATCCTAACTATCCAATATCTCGTGTACAATATTCTGAAAGTTCTCACTCTTCCACAAATAGTGGATGTAGTGATGACAAGACTTATTTTGAACTGTGATGTGTGAACTTAAGGATATAGAACCACAGAGAAACCTTTTAAATTTAGCTGTGTTATCCAGTTTGTGGTACCTTTCAGTTATGCCTGTCAGAGTACCTTTGTTGTTATTTATGCATATTTTTGAATCCCTTTGTGTTAAATTTTATAACTTTGTTTATTAGATAGCATAACAAAGTACAAACAGGAAAAGTAAGCAATTTTCCTACTTAGTACTAAGAAAAATTCATGCTCATTAAACAAGAACAGTATTTCCATAATTAAGTACTATTTATGCGTGAACACATTTTGTCTTTGCAATCCAAGAAGTTTTATAAGTATTGGGGGAGGGGCTTTTTATGTTTGATATTGTTGACAGGGGAGGGCTTTTAATTGTTTACACTACTCGTTGAGGGAAGGGGGGCATACAAATTTGCTATTGCAAAAAGGGGTCTCTGAACATTTGATATTTCAAAGTTAGACATCTTCATGCCCTCCTTGCCATATTTTGAATAGCATGACCCGATACATTTACAACATCAAATTGCTAGTTGTTTTCTTGGGAATGAATGTACATGTTAATAATCTTGGTTATTTGCATGTTATATAATAAACTGTTATTATTAGACAATGTGGTTTGCCAGTGCTCCACGTACATCTTCAGCATCCCTTACCAGATTGTGATTGTCAATAAAGACAACTGGATCTTCATCACCTCGACCAGTGTGAAGGTGCCAGATAGGAAGAAATTCATTGTTTTGAATCTCGCAGATATTGTGGAGGACACATGAAGCTGTGACCACGATGACCAGAGAGGACACCTCCATGTCTACACGTTTAGAAAATCTCATGAAGCGTCCTTTCCATTTCCCAAATGTATTCTCGACAGTCATCCTTGCACGACTTAAGTGATGATTGAATTTTCTCTCAATATTTGGGGTAGTGCTGTTTTCTGGATATGGTTTCATGAGCCATGGTAGTAATGGATATGCAGCATCCCCAATTATAACTGGATTTATAGTCATTCCACCTATTTGTTTGCTACAGTTCCCTGAAAAGAGTTTATTGCTATTTCCTTTAGCAAATATTGTAGAGTTTGAAAAAACCCTGGCGTCATGTACGCTACCTGGCCATCCTACAACAATATCTCTGAACAAGTGATTGTGATCTACTACAGCCTGCATGATAATGCTATGAAAATTCTTCCTGTTTACATAGTCTGTGTGACTTTCTTTGGGGGCGATTATGGGAATATGCGTCCCGTCTATTGCGCCAGCACACATAGGGAAACCCCATTCTTCATAACCTTGAATAACTTGTAAGAGATTTTCTCCAGTTGGAAAAGAAATGGTTGGTGACAGCAGTTTTACGACAGCATTGCAAACCTCCTTTATACATGAGCACACAAGGGAAATGGAAACTCCAAATAAGTTTGCTATGGTTCTGTATTCAGCTGTCGAGGCCAGGTAATACAAGGTTATGGCTAATCGACGCTTTGCTGGTACGGCCTTTCGCATGGTTGTGTCTTGGTGAGATATGTCTTCATAAATCTCATATAATACATATGTAAATGTGCCACTGGTAACTCTAAAATTGGAATACCATTGCTCTTCAGTAAAACTTGCCTCTACCATGTCAAACCAAGCAAGAGAATGGGGGTGCATCCATATTTCCCTAAATCGTGGAGGGTTTAAGCAACTCAAAATCGCTTGTATGAGGGCAAATTTTTGTCGTTTCTTTTCCTGTATGAATGGTAGAAATAGAGATTTCCTTTTTTCTTCATTCGTTGCTATACGTCTTCGTTTTTTCTTGATGTTCAACCACACAACTGTCCTCCTGAAGGTTGTGAACACGTCCGCCATGTTGAAACAAGATACCTCCTCCCTAGGGCCTTCTCGGCTGTCTCCGATCCAAAGGCCCTGGGGACGAGGTTGCAGGATACCAAAATAGTTAAAACCGCTGGTAATTTAGTTAACAGGCTCAAAAATGTTGGGGTACCGTTGCTGTTTCGGGGGTGCCGTACCAGAAGTGAATGCTATGACTAAAATCAAAAACATTTGTCGTGTAAATGCTCAGTGGCGTGCCCTAAAGCAATCAGCCCGCGTGCCCAGACTTAGGAGTGCCGTACCCAAAATGAGTGTCGTGTACATGGGCCTTAAATCTATTTAATACAGGCTTTAAATATTGTTGGTTTGTTCCTACTAGTGGCGAGGGTTTGACTCGAGCAGGTTCATCATCATTAAAATTACAATTGGATTTGGCTGTTTCCCCAGGATTATGGTTAATGCCGAATAATCTAATTATAAATACAGAAAGTGTGGTGGGACATAACAATGAATTATAGAAAGCGACTAGTGACATGGCGTTTGGTGTGAATAAATGAATAAACACTAAAACAAAAGATGTTGGCATTAAGAATAATTTATGTAGTAGTTTAAACACGAAGACGCGCTATAAAAGAAGCGGTACCTTAGGTACCTCCGAATCATTTGTCAATCAACCGCCGTATGATACGGATCCGGGGTAATTCGCTCCTGACGGATCTCTATGAAATATTCCTGAAAGAAAACTACCTTTCACGGAATCCGCATGTTATAGTTTATTTGCAGAGGTTGGTTTTTTTGTATTTGAGATCGGCGATATTGTCTGCTACTGATTTTACCGAATGCAAATATGGCGGATCACTCGGACGGCCCGGGACTAGTAGTGTGGAAGCGAGGCTAGTCAGTCCTCGATCATGACCGCGGCCTTTCCCTGCTTGTTTTGATCGTCACAGATGGCTGCGTGTTGGGTACGCAGCAAAACGAAGGCATCGCGAAATGAATCCACAACACGCGTAGTCAAAACATTGCACCAAGGACTGACTAGCCTCGCTTCCACGCTACTAGTCCCGGGCCGTCCGAGTGATCCGCCATATTTGCATTCGGTGTGAGGTTTGTGCCTTTGTATCAGACGAAAATTTTTGAAGGTTTATGGCGCTAATTTTGAATTTCGAAATGAACCGCTTTCTTGTACGATCGCGCAACCGGTTTCAGTAACAACCTTCTTGTCTTTTCCAAATAATAACGCACACAGATGACCATAAAAGTTAAGAAAGGTGACGTAGAAATGCTCAAGGCATTCCTCAACCAGTGTGAAGGGCAGGTTATAATCACAAAACGACGAAGAAATGTGAGAGCGGGAAGACAACAACTGCCTTCTACAGATGTAACGCCACAAGAAGCTGTGGCTGTTGCTCCCGCCGCCAATGTTTCGACAAATGGTAAGGTTATTTGGTACTTTATCTTCACTTCAATGACCTTCTCGCAATTTCTAATTTGAATACAAAGTGAATACACACCCCTTTCAGTGAACTGCCCATTATATGACGCCTCTTGAGAGTCCAACGAAACCTAATTTTTTATGCTCGAATGAACTAGTCACAAGTGGATTTACCGCATACTATTCAGACTAAAGCTGTTGTCTTAAGCCTGGTTTACATCTAATCACAGACGATCGCAGACGATCGCACGATCGCTGAAACCACTCAACCGAAGATCGCGAGTAGCACTTCACATATGATCATATGAATAGCATGTTCACATGATCGCAGCCGATGGCAGTGAACAGTGACGACCGAGTCCGCTATTTACTATTCAGCGGCAATACAATGTAACTCCAGTCAACCAACATGGACGCTGAGGACGCTGATCTTTTACGTTGCTAAACTTCTTCTCAGTAGCTGCTGGGGAAATGCTGAAAACTTTGGACCAAGTATTAACCTTTTAAACTTGTCTTTGAATTCTTAAAGCGATAAAGCGTTAAAGCGATTAAAAAAACAATCGTATTTTCTTATTTCTTCCGTAAACTGTTCCGTGTCAATTTCACCTTCCATCTTGCCAAACCTCACACACGTGTAAAAGGTGATAGATAACTGGTTGTCATGGTATCATGGCGCTTGCAGTACTGCACGCTGGGAAAACATAGCATTATGGGACACATTCCGATCGCACGATCGCAGAACTTTGTTCACATATGATTGCACTCGATCGCAGACGATCGCACCGATCGCAAGAACACAACATGGTTCTATTCCTGCGATCGCACTCGATCGCACACGATCGCAGACTTGTTCACATATACTCACTGACGATCGCTAAAATTAGAGGCTCGTTTCTATGCACCTAGCAGCATCAGTTTATTTCTGCGTCATTAATAGGCGTAATGTATTTTATTTACTACAAGCTTATGCGCCTAAGGCTAGTATTATAAATCCGTATTTGATTTCATGGTTGATGAAACGTTATAATGGGGAAAGTTTATTTACTCCAGTATTAAGTTGGGGTAGTTATTTAGTTGGTTTTCTGCACAGTGATTATCATGAATACGGTTGGTGTTGATGTTGTGCCAAGTGTTTGTAATAAAAGTCAATTTTTAGCCGACTGGTATGGGCGTAAGAATGTGCAGATATATTGTAGAAGATCTGAAAGAAACCTTAATGAATGATCGAGCATTTATTAATAAATACCGAGATAGCTTCGATACTATAATAATAGTAATAGTTTGCCTTCATTTATTATAATAGTTTAACTTTAATATGAAGATATATAGCGAAGGAGATCAAAGTGTTAACCTTTATCCCAATTATAACTGATTAGTTGGAAGGATACTGGGCCGAGACAGATAAGTCTATTTTAAGTAGTATAGATTGTAAATTTATCTTAATCGTACATGTTTATAAGATATTGGATGGTAAAGTTTATCCTTTGATTTCAGACTTAACTTTGATAGTTGGTTAATACTTCAACTTAGAATATAGCTATGAATTACAAAACCAAATGTCATCATTAAGAATGAATAAAAAGAGTAGAACGGAGCGATTGTTTATTCATTGGCAGTCATGTTGTTAATGATTTATATTTATGTCAAAACTTTCTATATAGTGAAACCAAAAACTTGGATCTGCATTCCTTAATTGTTTATTACTTCCAGGAATCGTTGTACCATACAATCGAAAATTATGTATAAATCAGTCCATTCAGTTATTGTTTCTATTTTGTATTCGAAACAGCCTGAATTTTCCTAGTTATATCTAGTAAATCGATACGCTATGATAAACTTGACCTACTAAGGTTTATTTTGCTACATCATGAAATTGATAACTCTAGATCTAATGTAAGTAAGAAATTTCTCAGGGTGAAACCTTATTCCAGCTCTCCTATATTGACTGTCCATTGTTAGTATAGGATACATTATTTATTTTAGTATGGTTGCTTAACTCTTTACACATATCTTTCCCATTGTTGAACTTTGGGCCATTTCCTCAGTATCAGTTGTCACTCCAATCAACCAGCTTGTCAATGACGTCTTGCAGCAGAGCACAATCAACACTGGGATTTATTTTTAGCGCTTCCTTATTCAGTGTGTTATGGCGCCCACAGCAATAGCACTTATGCGGAATGACGTCACAAATTTTTCTGGTAACATGAAAGCGAGGCTTGGTGGTGAACGCTTCGCGTGGTTTGTTTACGATCAAGGAGAAATATTCAGTAATTGTGGTTTATTCGTCGCTTTTTTCGCAATGCCTCACTGGTGTATTGCATACGGCTGTACAAATTCTTCAGACATGGAAGTCAAAAAGTCCTGGCATCGCTTACCCTGGAAAACAAAGAGTTACTATCCAAATGGCTTGCGAAAATACGGCGAACAAACACGCCAGTGAATGAGCACTCGAGGATATGTGGAGATCACTTTGAAGCTGAATGCTTTACAAAAAAGCCGGGTTCTTCTCGTGTCAACTTAAAGCCAGGGTCTGTTCCGACTAAGTTTTGCTTTGTTCAAGAGAAAGAACCGAGGAAGCCCCCGAAAGACCGTAAGCCGGTCGAGAAACAACAAAAGATTTCAGATGTATTCACTGAAGCGGCAGATGCTGAATCCGCAGAGGATGGTATCGAAAATAATGACATCGAGCTGGATATCGAGGAGTCTCACGAGGAACTTTTAAGACGGAGAATAAACGAATTGGAGCTATCACTGGAGAGCGAAGTCATCTGAAGGAAGACAGCCGAAGCTCCTTAGAAGCCAAGCGATTCTCGATTCTCGGTTGCTTAAAGACCCCAAGGTTTTTAAGTTTTACACCGGTTTTACTGAAGAACAGTTTTATTGTCTCTTGGAATTCTTAGGCGATGGAATGAACAATCTTACGTACTGGGGAACATCAAGTGCTTCCAAGCACACCGCGCTTAAGTAAACATTGCTATCGTTCCCTTGACTGAGCCGTATCCTTTGAATATGTCCGGCTTTAAAAAGCGGGTACGAGTGATTATTTACATGTTTAAAATCGCCAGCGATTTCTCCATCACATACTTTTCGTGTAACAAAGTAGTTCATCATATTCGCAAGTGTAAATTCCGGTAGAATTGTTCGACCATCGGCGATTCCTTTCCACAGTGCGGTAGGAGAAGGAAACATAAACTCATCATTGACAGCAGCGGCGTCGTCGGCGTTTATACCCAGATTTCGTCTCTTTCTAGCGATATTTTCTCCCTTGTCTGGATCAACAAGATCCTTATCCAGACCACCATCGATATAACTTTGAACTCTAGAAGAGAAATTTAATGTTTTTCAGTCAAATGCACTGATCGTGAAGCACTAAATTGCGAACTTCGCATTTCGCGCACATGTTACCTTTCGACCAAGGTCCGCTTCGTGCCGCTTAATTTCGCTCCTTTCCTGCAGGAAAGCCGTCTCTTTAATTCGGGAATAGTTAGAGCACTAGGAATTTTTCCTCTTAGCGAAGCACCACTTATATCCTCCTCAGTTAGAGTGATTTTAGTAGAATTATTGGCAGTCATGTTCGATCTGACCTTTATGTTTTTTAAAAATCCCGCGAAAGCATCACCACCAAGCCTCGTTTTGAAGTTACCAAAGAAATCGTGACGTCATCACGCATAAGGGCTATTTGTCGCCCTCACCATGGGTGCCATACTTTAGGTGTTACTAGTGGCGCTGTAATCTGCTAACAGTGAAGTGACTAAAACTCGTTGATATCAGCTCAAGTTCGACTGTTTCAATTTGGTCAGTAAAGTTGTTGTCAAGAGGCCTGGTGACCTGGAAATGAGCCGTGAGTGACGAACATCGATCTGCTTTGGCCTCTGACTACTAGATCAAAAATATCTAAAAATAGCAACAGTTTATTAAGTTTTGATCACAAGTTTTCTTGGTTTTGTTGCTCTATTCAGTCTGAGTGAGTAATACTGGGTATGATGGTTTTTTGGCGTTCCAAATAGAAAACAGTAAGGAGACTCGATCAGGAGCAGAAAAGCCTTCTCTGTGTAAATTATCTCTCAGTTTTTCTGTTTCTTTTCAAAGTGGACAACTTCACAATCTTTGTTGAGAAGTTAACGACCTTTCTATAGCAACTTAATAAAGAACAGATAAGCTGCGAATTGAGAATGGCGTGAGAATAGATTCAAATTAATAGAGCGCGTTTATTCTGCACAAATCAAAACAGGAAAAGTACGCATTAGGGTGTTGAATATTCCAGACTTCGATTTTTTTGTTTATTGTTTCTGACCGAAAAGCGTGTAAATCACTGTCGTAAAGCAATGCCAAATACAATGATGACCACTCGTTCGTAAAGTATTAAACCTAAGAATTTTCCCGATGCGTCAGTACATGCTATAGATGCTGAGCGCAGCGAGTTGCATGTCAGTGAGTTAGCAGAGAGTGGTTTATACACACGGTATAGAGAATAGCATCCTCTTTCATTAACGTACGGTAAGTGATTCAGTCACATTTCAGTCGGATACGTTATTTGTAGCCTTCACCATAGCTGCCATACTGCAGGCATAACAATTCTATATTTCCACGACGTATTTTCAACGTTATTTGTTTTGACCAGGTTGCAAATGACCTAGGATTGTCCCGATTCATCACTACGTTACAACATTTAAATTCTGCTTTGTCAAAGCTTAAGGTTACTGTAGACCTTCAGAGAAGGAAGAATCATTCGTATGCGCGCCGCTTATATTATAGCAGGGCTCATGGAATATGGTCAACCTCTTTTCGTTTGGTTGTCACGTGACTGACCGAGCGTACGTACGTACATGTACGTACATACGTACGTACGTACGTACGCGTCTACAGATTGTACGGGTAGGGTAGGGGAGACTATCAAAAGGAAGGGAGGGGTATCTCAGGCGTGTCTTGGCAAATCCACATCTTTTATATTGGACATTCACAATATGGTCAATTGACAGCTGTCAAAACGGGATAGTCACTGACCAGCATCACATGACCATATTGTGGGCTCATGTGTCAACTCATCGAGGTGACGTGAGTTATTTGGAAGCTGTCCGCTGACCAGTAATTGATTTACTAGATCGTGGGCTCAAGTCTCAAGTTGTGGTAGCCCGCGTATTTTTGGCGGGAAATTGCGCTGACGACTGAAAAAAAATTTTCAGTTCATTGTCTTCTTGAGACACAATATTATTACTCTAGAGAGTAGTATATGGGGGTTTCTAGCACACAATAAATTTTCTGTCAAATTTGGGTCAGATTTTCTGTCAAATTTGGGTAAAAATTGCACTAGAGATTTATCAGAGATTTTATCAATGAATTTTTGCCAGGAGATTCTAGCACACAATAAATTTTCTGTCAAATTTGACAGAAAATATTAGAAAAAATTACATCAGAGATTTTATCAATGAATTTTTGTCAGGATTAAAAATAAAAAATGATTTTTAATTGCTATTTAAAAATAAAAAAAATATTGTAAAGATGGAAAAAAAACAACAATTAAATGGATTAAGTGCAGAGCAATTAAGAAAATTAGTTTATTGGTATAATCCGCCAAGAAAATCATATTATAATACTAAAGCGAAACGTATTGATTTTTTGATTAATATTCCTGAAATATTTGATAACGTCCAAAAAATCATTGATAATATTCAAGAAATTATTAAATTATTAAATACCAATCCACATAGAACCGATGAGAATACTCCTCTGCCAATTCCTAGAAATAATGTACAAAATGATACACTAGAAAAAGAAGATGAAGAATGGGAAAAAATTAAGAATAATGCAAAATCTCGTAAGAGGCAAAAAAAGTATCATCGTGAAAAAAGTCAAGAAAGAAATATGAAACAGCCAAAACTTGAAACTGAACTTCCAGCTCGTAGAAAAAATATTCCAAAAACACAACTAACAAAAAATTTTATGAATGGCGAAAGAAATTATGAAAAGGAGGGTGCAAAACCCACCCCTAGAAAAAATATTCAAAAAAGAAAACTCGCACCTAATTTTATAAAACCAAAAAAGCCATCAAACAAAACTTTTAATTGGGGAAATTATTCATTTAAGGTGATGGATAAAGATGAGTTTTCAAAAAAGCTTGCAGAATTAGCCAATGAAAATGTATTAAAATTTACTAATAATAAACAACCAAAACCAAAAAGACAGGTAAATATATCTGATAGTGTGAGAGATGAATTGAATGAAGAAAAAGAAGAAGAATTCATTATAAAAGAACGAGAGACAGCATTGAATAGATATTTGAAAGTATATAGGATAAATGGAAGGAAAGGGTATGATCCTAAAACTTACCTAAATAAAATAAAAGAAAAAGTTGTGGATTTAATTAATAAGAAAAAGAAACCAATAAAAATAAAATTTATATTAACAACTAAGTTAATAAAAGAGTCTCCAGATACAAATCGTATTGAAGAAGAGGTTAGAAAATTCTTTCATTCACTTACAGAAATAATTACTGATTCTGATGATATAACCAAATTGTATGATACTATGGCAAATCACATACTAAAGGAGTATGAAAAATATTTAAATAATGGTTATAAATGGAAATTTAGCAATATAATATGCCTTGATATTGGAATAACACCATACAAACCGCTTAAGGGAAGTTCATATATTCCATTACCAGCAAAATTAGAAGCAAAAAAGGCAATTATTAACCAACAGAATTTTAATGATAATGAATGTTTTAAGTGGGCAGTAACTGAAGCTGTATTTCCAAGAGATAAAAACCCTCAAAGAGTAAATAATGAATTAAGAGAAAACTCAAAGAACTTTAACTGGGCTGGAATAGAGTTCCCAGTTTCATTAAAAGATATTGATAAGTTTGAAAGGCAAAACCCCTACTATATTAATGTCTTAGGATATGAAAATGATTATGTATTTCCTTTAAGAATAAGTGATAATCAATTAGGAGATAATGTGATCAATTTAATTATGATATCAAATGATGAAAATAATCACTACTGTTGGGTAAAGAGTTTAAGTAGACTTTTATCAGCTCAAGTTAGTAAACATAAATGTAAGAGACACTTTTGTGTTAGATGTTTTAACTCATTTCGGGAAATAGATTCATTAGAAAAACATACCGAATACTGCAACAAAAACAAAGCAGTTAGGATTGATATGCCAAAAGATAAAAATGGAAATCCTTTCTTTATTAAATTCGTTAATTATAAAAATAAAATGCGAGTGCCATTTTTAGTATATGCCGACTTTGAGTGCTATCCAGAGAAAATTGATATAGATATAAGTTGTCTAGATAATAGTAAAAGCTTTACTCATAAGTATCAGAAACATAAACCATCTGGATTCTGTTATTATATAAAGTGTTTTGATGAGAATATATTACCACCAAACTTTGAAAAACTTGTAAGATATACTGCAAAATCTCCAGATGATGATGTAGCACAGATATTTGTAGAATATTTAGAGAGAGATATTAGAAGAATTTATAATGAAATAATAAAACCAAGAAACAAAAAGTTCTATTACTATAAAAAAAGTAATATGCCCGAAATAGATAAAAAAGACTATGAAAATGCTAATAAATGTCATATATGTGAGTGCGAATTAGGAGAAGATAAGGTATTAGATCACTGTCACCTTACAGGAAAGTATAGAGGAGCAGCTCATAAAGATTGTAACTTGAATTTCAAGATTCCAAAGTTTATACCTATAGTATTTCATAATCTATCCGGATATGATTCTCATTTATTTATTAAGAATCTTGGAAAAACAGAGGGTGAAATAACCCCGTTAGCAAAAAATGAGGAAAAGTATATATCTTTCTCAAAAAAGATTGTAGTTGATGAATATATAAATAAAAGTGGTGAGCAAAAGATAGTTAAGAGAGAAATGAGATTTATCGACTCATTCAAGTTTATGTTAACCAGTCTTGATGGTCTAGTTGATAATCTTACAAAATGTGGAAAGTGCGACGCGTGTAAACCAGGAGATTGTATAAAGAAATACGCTGAAGATGGTAAGATAATTAAGTATGAAGGTATTGGCAAATGTGGTCGATGTAAGAATTGTAATTTAGCTGAAAGTAAATGTCTTTCACCATCAGATAAATACCTAAATGAAGTTAAAAAGTATTTTAAAGGTGATGAATTAAAGCTAGCGTTAAGAAAGGGTGTATATCCATATGATTATATTGACAGTTTTGATAAACTAAATGAAGCCCAACTTCCACCAATGGATGCATTTTTCTCAAAACTAAATGATGAAGATATAAATGAAGAAAATTACCAACACGCTAAAAATGCGTGGAAAACTTTTAATATGAAAACTTTTAGGGAGTATCATGATCTATATCTCAAGTTAGATGTATTATTGTTAGCGGATGTATTTGAAAATTTTAGAGATGTTTGTATTAAAAATTATGGATTGGATCCTGCTTGGTACTACACCTCGCCTAGTTTATCTTGGGATGCTATGTTAAAGTTAACGAAAGTAAAATTGGAGTTACTAACTGACATTAACATGTTACTTATGTTTGAACAAGGTGTAAGAGGAGGTGTATCTCAGATTTCAACTAGATATGCTGAAGCAAACAATCCATATATGAAGAAATATGATCCAAACAAACCTAAAAAATATATCATATATATTGACGCAAATAACTTATACGGAGGAGGAATGAGTAAACCACTACCTACTCATGGTTTTAAGTGGTTTGAAGAAGAAGATTTTGAAAATTGGAGAAATATACCATGCGTAATCGAGGTTGAATTAGAATATCCTGAACATCTTCATGACTTACATAATGATTATCCTCTAGCTCCAGAGAGACTTGTTGTTAACAATGTAGAAAAATTAATCCCAAACCTAAAAAATAAAACAAAGTATATAGTTCATCGAGAAACTCTAAAACTTTATGAAAGTCTGGGATTAAAAGTTACAAAAATTCACAGAGGTATTAAATTCAATGAGTCTGCATGGCTAAAACCCTACATTGATTGGAATACTAAACTAAGATCTCAAGCAAAGAATGATTTTGAAAAAGATTTCTTTAAGTTAATGAACAATTCTGTATTTGGTAAAACCATGGAAAATATTAGAAAAAGGGTAGACATTAGATTAGTTACAAATAAAGAAGATGCAGAAAAATTAACAATAAAACCAAACTTTAATCATTTTACTATATTTAGTGAAGATCTGGCAGCTATCCATATGAATAAAAAAAGATTAACATTTAATAAACCTGTTTACTTAGGTATGTGTATTCTAGATTTAAGTAAAGCAATAATGTATGAATTTCATTATAATTATATTAAAAATAAATATGGAGAAAAGGCTAAGCTTTTGTTTACAGATACAGATAGTCTTGTATATGTTATAGAAACAGAAGATTTTTACAAGGATATAAGTCCAGATGTTAGAAAAATGTTTGACACAAGTAATTATCCTAAAAACCATCCATCAGGTATAGAGACGGGCGTGAATAAGAAATTAATCGGAATGTTTAAAGATGAAGCTGGTGGAATGATAATTAAGGAGTTTGTGGGATTGAGAGCGAAGTTATACGCTTATCTTACAGAAAATGATGATGAAGTAAAGAAATGCAAGGGAATGAAGAAAGAAGTCATAAAAAAGAAAATAAAATTTAATAATTATAAGGAATGTCTATTAACGGGGGAAAAGCAATATAGAAAGATGAATGTAATTAGAAGTCATTTACATGATGTTTATACAGAAACAATTAATAAAGTTGCACTATCCGCCGATGATGATAAGAGAATAATTTGTGAAGATGTAATAAATACTTTTGCTCATGGACATTATCTTTTCAAAACAGAATTAGGAGGTAATTCAGTATCATAGGGTATAACCTGTAATTCTTCCCTTACAAACCCACGTCTTGGCCCATCCAACAAATAATATAAAACAGGTTGATTAGGCGAAATAACACTTTTAGAAATATCATAAACTTTGATACTCCAAATTGGATCTGTGGCCCGTCTTTTTTCACCACCTTCAAGTTCTCCGGGAGATAATAGATATCTAACTTTAACATAAGATGGTAATCTAACCTCATCAAGCCCAACAACTCGTTGATAATTTTTAGGTTCAATATCTACCTCTTTCATTTTTATAGCTTTATCGGGCTCTTTACCGGTTATTCTTGTTGGTGTATTATTCAAAGTTTTTATAATATCTGGTAATCGTTTCACCCATACTCTTGATCTTTCATCACTAATCATTTCTTGTGCGTATTGATGGCTGAATAATCTTTCACCCAATATTCTGTTTGCTCGTTCTACAAACGATTGAGCTCTATGATTTCCAGCTTCACTTCTTTGGATTTTTACATTATGGTAATTCATAAGTTTTGTAACCTCGCCCATAAATTCTCTCCCGGGATCAGCCATTAATGTTTTGGGATATTTTAACTTTCTGGAATATATTTTTTCAAAAGCTTTAGATATCTCACGACTTTCTTTTGAGGTTAATGGTTCAGCATCTTTGTATCTCGAGGCAACATCAACCACAACTAATGCATATTTATAGGTTTTTCTTCCCACTCTATCATGAGGTAAAAATAATAAATCCGCCTGGTGAATCTGATTAGGTTTATCCACAGTCCAGTGCGGCCTAGGAATATACTTTGGAGCTGGTAGATATATTTGCCAAATTGCCTGTTTTTCAAGCCATTTTTTAGCCTCATCTTCAGTTACTTTCGCTTTTTCAGCTAATTTATTAATCGCCGAATATCCTTTCCAATAACCATCAGTTGAATAATATATTTTCGATAAAGTAGAAATCATTTAAAGATTACTCCGCACTTCCTTAAAATAAATATGACAAACGTATCTGAAAAAATTAACCCAAACAGGATTCCAAGAGAGCCCCTCGGTTTGAAATCGGAATCAACATTGCATAGAATTACGCTAAACCCATCATCAGCTAATCCGGGAGAAACGCTGTACATAAATATTCCAAAACTTTCTGAAAATTTAGTGATTGTGCCGGGAAGTGTATCTCTAGTATTTAACTTGACTGTTGAGGGGCATGAAGATAATACCCTAGTGAATAATGTAGGTAGTAATCTTGTATCCAGACTCAGGGTTCTTTTTGGAGGAGAAATATTGCAAGATACTCAAAGATATGATCTATTTCAAACCTATCATGACTTATTCTTAACAGATGAAGAACGTGAAGATAGATTAAAACAAGGTATTTCTTCTGAAAACATGAGAAAGCTACGGACAAATGCGGGTGATAAGGTAGACACAGATGCTAAGGAAGTAGCTCTTGCAGTAGTACACAACACCAAGTATCATATACTACTAAACCATCCTATTCTAAACGATCATGGAGTTTTCTACCCAAAGGCATTAGATCATCAACTAATATTTGAGATTACACTTGCTCCAGTTAACGATATAGTTGTTTATTCTGATAATACAAAGACTCCAACTTATAAAATCACAAACCTTGAGTTGGAATATCATTGCATATCAAGCGAATACTTAGCTCGCGAGGCACAGGCGGCTTATCAGGTTGGCAAGGGATTTTTTTATGAGAATGTAACTCTACACAAAACTTTCACCATATCCAGACCTACAGACAGTGTGATAAATCAGCATATTAATCTACCTAGAAGGTCAATTACGGGGATATTATGTTTGTTTACATTACCATACGGTGAAGGAGCACGAGATTCTGAGAATTTTTTCAATCCAGGTATCACCTCAATCAATATCGATGTTAATGGTGTACCAAATCGTTTCTACTCTAAGGGGATGGTACCTTCAGACCTATGGGAGTCGATAAAGAAACGTTTCAGCGGTTCTTCCCGTTCCGGCTTCGCCGGGGAGAGCTTTGCTCGATGGTCGGTAAAGGAAAAGGATTTTTATAGTAAAAAGTTTGCTCTGTGGTTAGATTTGAGAACTCACCCAGATAATGGTATTCATGGAGGGGGTCTGGCCTTAAATAACGCACAAGATGGTGTAAAAATCGAAATTAAAAGAAAAGTTAGTGGATCTGGTATTATGACTTGTTACATTTTTGTGGTAGCCGATGCATTAATGGAAATCATGAATTCAAACTTAAGATCTATAATGTATTAGTTAAAAGAAAAGATGGAAGAATTACGAGATAAAATTCCTTTTCACTGTATTATAACTGGACCAACAAACTGTGGTAAAACAAAGTATCTAATTGATCAACTCCGAGGTCCATTCCGAAAAGTTTTTGAATACATTGTTTTAATATGCCCAACTTATCCTAAAAATAAAACCTATCATAATTTTGCTAGAGGAGATAAACGTTTCTATGTATTATCACCCGATGCAAGTAACATTGATGAGATTAATGAATTGTTAACTGATTGCCAAACTTTATTCTCGGGAACAAATACACTAATAATTTTAGACGATTGTGCTGTTTCAAATGATCTGAAGAAAAGATCGAACAAGTTTATAGATTTAGCATTCTCGGGAAGACATCATGGATTATCAATGTGGGTCCTCACTCAGCAATTAACTTCAATAGCAAAACCATTCCGTGAAAATGTGGCTTGCGTTGTTACTTTCCATAATCCATCGCAAAAAGGTATGAAGATGTTTTTCGAAGATTATGGCGGTGATTTAGACCCTGAAACTAGTAAAAAATTTATGCAATTATTAAAAACTGAAAAATATTCTAGGCTTTGTTTATGTTTACGACACCCATTTAATTGCTATTTGGAAGTTCCAAACGGGGCAGCCTGAAGTTATAAATTTCCGACTCGCGGGGCCCTAACGGGCTTAAAGGCCTGACTGTAGGTAAGAAAATTGTAAAATGACAGAAGTTGAAGATTATATTGAAGAAGAAAAGACTGAGGTAAAAGATAATGAACTTGAAATCAAACAAGAATCACTAGCAATACTCGCAGCTCTTGGAACTACAAAGGAATATTTGGGAGTTGATATGAGTCTTGGTGATATAAAAAAATTATCGGTAAAAGACATTGAAAAATATTATAATCGTTATCAGGCAGTATTAGGTAAGAAAATTAATGGTGGCTTGGTAGATTCATCTCTTCAATTAGTTTCTCAAGTCATTTCTTACATGGTTCCTGTTGATGATATAGAAGCTCTTTGTAAAGATTTGAAGACTGATGATTTGGTTAATCGTGAACTTACAAACATTGTGGGTCTCTTAGCATTGAAAGCAGGAAGGTTGACAGCACTTGCTAGCGGGCTATTCCAGGTTGCTAAACACATCAAATTCAACAAAATTCAACAAGTTACAAGTACAATTACAGATGATTCTAACAAAACTGAACAGGATACTAAGCAAGATGCTAATGGGTATGATACTGTTTACTAAGCATAGCATTATTTTATTTACATACCATTCCTAAGCGGTCTAAAGATTTTTTAATGATATGTAAAATAATGTCTGACCAAACTGAACGAATTGAAGGAGGAACAGAAGTTGAGCAAATTACTAGAGATCCCTCCAAAGAGGAACAAAAAACAACAAGTAATGTTTCTAAAAAGAAAGACCCTAAAAAGGTTGCTGCTGGTAAGAAACTGGCGGAATATAATAAAAAAGCTAAAGAAGCATTAGCTAGGGAAATGAAACGTGAAAGGGAACAATCGGTGCAAAATGAAAATACAGAAAGTGAGTATAATCAAGAAAAGACAAATAATGAATCTAAAGCTTGGCTTCCGTCGCTATCTTTTACCACTGTTTTATCCATTGTTGGAATAGGGTTTACAGCATTTGATATGTTTATGAGATATTATAAAAATAGAATACCTGATTTATCGCAAGTTCCTCAATTACCACAGCCGCCAGATCGACCAAAAATTGGAATGATGTAATGTAAAACATTAAAAGGATCTAAAGATTTCCTGCTGATGTAGTAAAAAAATTATGAACACTGAAAACAAACTTGTGAAAACTGTTACTGATTCAGCAGTCCTTATTGGATTAGCAGCTTTAGTTGGATATGTAGCTAAAAAGGCCATGAGAGAATCATTTATGAACGATCCATCCTCAAGTATTACAAATTATGCTAAATGGGTGGTTGTATTGTCGGGTAGTATGTACCTAAAAACATATTTAGAGGATCAAAAGATTTTACCAAATTAAAAAATGGCAACAATAGCAATGATGTTGGGAGGGGCAGTATTAAATGCAACTGCCTTTGTTGGCGGTTCATATCTTGCAAAATATCTATCAGGAGATAAAACCGATACAGAAAAAATACGACACGATAAGGCATTAGAAAAATATCAAAAAGATTACGCTGAATATCAGGAAAATAGACAGAAACTAATTGATTGGGAAATGAAGAAAAAGGATGATAAATATCAGGCATCAAAAAATATTTCGAATACAGATGAATCTTTGAAATTATATAGTCAAATGCATGAACCAAAATTCTCTGATTATTATAGACCAAGTGAAAATCAAAAGATGGGTGAGATGGTATATGTAGGTGGTGGTATGTTGGCGTTGGGTTATATGGCTAGTAAATTCTTTTAGTTAATTGCGTTCCCGGCCTAAAGGGTCTAAAGATTTCTTACTGATGAGTAAAAAATTATGGCAGAAGGAGGAGAATTACCAGAAGATTTAGATCCAACTGGACTAAATGATCCAAAAGATGATGATGATAATAATGTGGCAATTGATTTACAAACAATTACATCCACATCTTATGAAAATCCCAATTATGATGAAGAAGAAGAAACTTCATTTGGTGGTGAAAAAGACCCCTTGTTGACTGAAAAGGAACGAGATATGGATTATGCTTGGGGTGAGGTTAAACGCAATTTCCCTAAAGTTAATACTAATAAAGTAATGGCTGGACTGGATAAATTTAATCGAGTATTTGTAAAATTGAAAAGGGGTGGGGGTAAACCATTCACTTTATTAACCACTGGTGAATTAGAAGGAAAACCTTCCCAAACTTTAATTAATGCTTTAGGTCCTATAGCAGAAGATGTTGTTGAAGATATTAATATTGAAATTAATAGGAAAAAAGAAACACTAACTAAAAAGATTGAGAGGGTAAAATTCCTTGAGGATAAGCCGCTTAAAACGCCGGAGGATAATAACGAGATTGAAAATATAAATAGAGAAATTGTTGAGGATAATCAAGATATATCAAACATGGAGAGTGAGAGAGATAGAATACAGGAAAGAATGTCATTACGAGAGCGAATTAAAGCATTATTCAAAAAGTATGGTTTTACGGTTTTTTCTGTTGTAATTGCTGCAGGTGTGGTTATTGGCGTTATCGTTTCTAATCTTTCTAAAGGTCTAACAAAAATAGGTAAAGGTGTTGGTAATGGTTTTAAAGCTATTGGTAAAAAACTAGGTGAAATATTACCAGGGATGGTTGGAGCGATTGTAAGCTTTCTTTTCAAAACAGCGGGTGAGGCCATTAGCTTTTTGGGTAAGAATGCTTGGCTTTTGATAATGGCTGTGGTTATATACTTTGTGGAAAGGGTAAAGAAAAGTAGATAACAAAAAGGTCTAAAGATATCGTGTTGATCAGTAAAATACAATATGGAAGAATACAATAAAATTTATCCGCAATTACCTATTAATGGAGATCCAAATAATTTCAGACTACAAAAGTCGTGCGAAGTACTAAATAATCTTCAAAAGGAAATTAAACATTATGGGGATGTTAGGAAAAAATACAATAGAGCAAGAGGTATATTTACAAAAATCAGTGTTTGTAGTGGAGTGATTTCAGTTATCCTATCTGCAAGTGGGCTTGGAACTTCTCTTACTGGTTTTGGTGCTGTTGTTGGTATCCCATTAGGTGTTGTTGGTGGATTTTGTGGGGGAATATCGGTTGGATTCGGTGCGGCTTCTAAACGACTTTCCCATAAAGTTAGTAAACATGAACAGACAGTTTCTATAGCAAAAGCAAAAGCAAACACCATTCACGACTTGGTTTCAAAGGCGCTAAAAGATAACACCATATCCGATCAAGAATTTTCATTAATTTTATCAGAGGTGGATAAGTTTGAAAAACTAAAACTCGAAATCCGGCAGAAAAACAGGAAAGATACAGAAAAAAACTTAAACATGAATCAGTTAAGAACAGAGGTTCGAGCGGAAATTATAAAGGAGTTAACCGGTCCCGAACTTGGAAATTTTCATACGAGAGAACGCCAGTAGGATGGAATTGTTACGCTGGTATTAGAAAAGAGGTGATTTAAAAGCAACATGTTATGAACAAAAAAAATGTCATTATTCAATAATTTCAGAAATAAATATCCAAAGGCCGATCAAAGTCAATTTGAAGTTATATCTGATTCGTATGGCGGATATATTAAATGGAAATTTGATGGTACAACAATAATGTCAAATGATGATCCTACTGGAAAAACATGGATTGATAATATTTCGCCTCGTTTGAAAAAACTTTTATGGAAAGATTTAGGATTGGATGACGGCGAGTTGATTTCTTTTCCAAAAAGTTTATCCATAACCAACCAATCTTATCCAATACCTGCTATTAAATTTGATGACTTTACAACTGATATAACAAAAATGCTAACCTTTCTAGATATATACGTTACAAATACGAAGAAATTTACCGCAAAGATGAGAAACATATTTACATCGCAATTTGTAACATTCAAATCTGGAAAACAGAGTAGAAAATGGTTGAACGCCCCCGATATGAATTATTGGCCTCAACAACTTAACTTTGCAGTTTGGTGTGCAACATCTGGTTGTGGACTAAGCCCTTTTGAAAGTCTAAATTATCCTAAAGTAGTGAGTAGCTTCATAAAGTTTCATATATATTTCACAATAAGGAGGATATTATATGAATTGAAACTACCTTTGCCCGATGAGCAACCTTTTGTAATAAACAACAATCCCTATAGTAAAGTAGCATATCAACGACTTTGTGCAGAATTTGGAATTTCCAATAATTCCGATTTTAGATGGAAAGGGGGCAGAAACGGCGGATTGGGAGATATATTCCTTGATTATGGTGCAGGATATCGTGGAAAAGGAGGTGGATATCAAAATGTACATATTGTAAGGAATTATGATGTTGAAGCGAATAAATGGCCCGGTGAAGGTAATAAATTCTCTGATGAAGGCGGAAAGAAGGAAAAGGGTAATCTCATTTCATTTATCCGTAATGATGACTTTGCTGATTACAAATATGCCTGGTTTATCCCAACAAGAGGACATGGGCTCACTAAAGCCGGACTTGGTAGATTGAATCGATCCGCTGAAGCTTTTGTTTACTGCATATTGGGCGCACAAGTGAACACAAGAAATTCAATTTACGGTAATGGCGGTGGCGCAATCGAAACACAACAAGAATTTTTGTCTTTATTTGAAAGTAGTGTGATCGAGAATGACATTTCTAGTTCGATTCAAAGATATCAATTAGCTGTACAAGAAGCGAAATTACGGCTTGATTTAGCTATTGCTCCTGGCGTGTGGTTGATGCCAAGTAATATGATAATCAACACTGAAAGCGTGACAGGTTTTAATAACAAGTTGATGAAAGCGAGTAATGATATGAATTTTGGCGTGAATAATTCCCTAAACACTGAAGCAAAACAAGTTGGAATAATTCATAACTTAGGATCTTCAAAGTTAAAGTTACCTCATATAACTGAAACGGAACCAAAACCAGACTCGACAAAACAGGAAATCCGCAGTACCAGCTCCGCTGAAAATAATATTGACTCAACGCAGCATGAAAAGAATATATTAGCATTGACAGTTGTTGCGGGTGGATTAGCGTGGTTTCTATTTCGGTAGATGGCTGGATTTTTCAGCTTACGCGTAAGTCGATTTTTATCACATAACAATTTTTACCGGCTTACGCGTAAGTCGATTTTTATCACATAACAATTTTTACCGGCTTACGCGTAAGTCGATTTTTTACTACAGGTTAATTAACATAACAATTTTTACCGGCTTACGCGTAAGTCGATTTTTTACTACAGGTTAATTAACATAACAATTTTTACCGGCTTACGCGTAAGTCGATTTTTTACTACAGGTTAATTAACATAACAATTTTTACCGGCTTACGCGTAAGTCGATTTTTTACTACAGGTTAATTAACATAACAATTTTTACCGGCTTACGCGTAAGTCGATTTTTTACTACAGGTTAATTAACATAACAATTTTTACCGGCTTACGCGTAAGTCGATTTTTTACTACAGGTGGTTATTATATAAATTTAAAGACCAGCTTCGCTGAAAACAAAATGTTAAGCATAACAATGTATGAGTCTGAAACTAGGATTTATTTAGATCCGCCGCTGAAAAATCTTAGGGAGATACAACTCCTAGCTTGTAACATACAAACCAAAAGACTGATTAATTTCAAGGATAAACAGATAATATTAAATGATAAAAATCAGGGTTTCATAATAATTCAACCTGGTACATATTCTCTTCGTAATATTCAATCAATATTTCTTAATGATCCTGATGTGGAAAAGATAACAATAATTGAGACTGATACTGTTGACTATCTATATTCAAATAAGAACTTCAAAGTTAAACTTACGAGAGGTTTGGGGTTTGGTTTAGGTGTTCCTGATGTTATAAATCCTGGTAAATTATACCCCATAAATATTCAGATTAAGGAACCACTTAGACTTATATGTAGTATAGTTGATAATAAGTATTCATATATGAACAAAAATAAAAATGGAGAACTTGTGAAACTATCACCATCACACCTACTTGCAAACATACCCTCAAAGGATTATCCAACAATTCCAGTTCGAAAATATGATACTCTAATAAACCACTTTGATTTAACCATATTAGACAGCGAATGGAAAAAACTTGATCTTAAAGGTTCTACTATAACTTTTAGTTTAAGATTTAGTTAAATTTCAGCGTAGATGGTCCTTCAGGCCTTTTTTGTTATATAACACTTACCTGAGTTATATAACTTAATGACATTCTTGTTTTTCATAACATTCTTTACAAGATGCCTTCTGTCTAGCGTGTTCACATATTTGTGATCCTCCGCATAACTTACAAAAATTTCTTTGTTTTCCATGAACACATATTCCTTTACCCCCACATTCTTTACAACGCGCCTTCTGTTTTTTATGTATACATATTTGCGATCCTCCACACTCTTTACATTGATTCCTTTGTTTTTTATGCTCACATATTTGTGACCCTCCACAATCTCTACAATAAGCTTTATTTCTATTATGTTCACATATTTGCGCTCCTCCACACTCTTTACATCTTGATTTCTTCCTTTTATGAATACAATAATAATGATACTTAATAGTTTTAGGTTCTGAAGTGGGTGTGGGAGTTTGTTTCTGAAGATTTTTCATCTCATCCATAACTTCTGGAACAAGTGTTTGTTTAAGTTTATGCGGTGTTTCAGGATTAAATACATTAGGTGAGTCTAGCAGTGGGGTTGATAAATTTGCTTCAGGTGGAGGCGGAATTGGCAGAGGAGTATTCTCATCGGTTCTATGTGGATTGGTATTTAATAATTTAATAATTTCTTGAATATTATCAATGATTTTTTGGACGTTATCAAATATTTCAGGAATATTAATCAAAAAATCAATACGTTTCGCTTTAGTATTATAATATGATTTTCTTGGCGGATTATACCAATAAACTAATTTTCTTAATTGCTCTGCACTTAATCCATTTAATTGTTGTTTTTTTTCCATCTTTACAATATTTTTTTTATTTTTAAATAGCAATTAAAAATCATTTTTTATTTTTAATCCTGACAAAAATTCATTGATAAAATCTCTGATGTAATTTTTTCTAATATTTTCTGTCAAATTTGACAGAAAATTTATTGTGTGCTAGAATCTCCTGGCAAAAATTCATTGATAAAATCTCTGATAAATCTCTAGTGCAATTTTTACCCAAATTTGACAGAAAATCTGACCCAAATTTGACAGAAAATTTATTGTGTGCTAGAAACCCCCATATACTACTCTCTACTCTACATTGTTAAAGTTTTACTAAAGGATAAACGAAACAATTTCTATTGCTATGTCAACAAACAATAGCAGAGAAAATATAATTTGAAGAACACAGGGTTCAGGTGAAGAGCAACGGGAAAGAGAGCGGAAGAGAGCAAGAATTAACTGGGGAAGAATGAGCGAAGAAGATCGCCAAAGAAGGTGCGCTCGGGAAAGAGAAAGGAGACGAAATTATAGCGAAGAACGCCGACAAGCAGAAAGAGTCCGGGCTCGAGAAAACAGACAAAATGTTAACGAAGAACGCCGAGAAGCAGCGCAAATAGAATGGTTGATTTCATCAGGAATAGAATACAGTACATTAATAATTTGTGTTTTTTGTAGAATATACTCCATGACTTTGTAGGTAGAAAGACCGTACTAATGGCAGACGAAAGTTTCGACAAAAATCATAGCGAGTTAACCGACCTCGACACTAAACTATAGTTAAAAACGTTTGTGAATTCCTTCGCAATATTTTAGAATGCTTTTACAGTTTAAAGTGAAATGAAAGTACTAAACGGGAGCCCCGCTTTTAGGCTTGGCTAAATCTATATATTAACCATAGAAAAGTATATATCACCGTAAAGCTAATAAAATGTAGAATCAGAAGAAATAAATATCTTTAAGATTTGATTTATTGGTAAGCGCGCGCAAGCCTTCAAACACAAAAGTGACACAATTTGTTAAACAGAATTACCTGCCTTCCTGCTCGCAAGTACGACCAAACAAACTGCACAATGTCAATCAGTAGGTGATAGACTACAAAATGATGTGAGGCTTTTTCGATATTCCGATTGGTTGCCGAGAAATCTCTATTTTGAAGTTGGCGAATTGAATATTTGCCGATCTTCGTCACATGAGAGCGCGTAAAAGGAGAAGTATTTGGAAAATCAAAAAAGCCTCACACTCTTTTTCGCATTGATAGCCAAGGAACATTTTGGCCAAATTTCATAAGGATCCATTAAATCTATATACCCTATTAAGGGGGCATTACGGTTGGATTTTGGCGAAAAATGGAAAATTTGTCATTTTTTTTTTCTTTGGCCCTAACAGTTCTTGAAACTATCTACTTTTAGAAGATATATGCATTTAATTGAAAATTATTTTTGCTCGGCCTAAAAAACGAAGCTTCCGAAAGGTAGGATTTGTTTGTTTTTCGGTTGCCAGGGCAACGACATACAAATCAATCTCCAAAAGCCGTTTAATTTTCTTAAAATTGTTTGAATTGACATTTTTCAATTGCCTAAGTCTCTGTAGTCCATTCCAACGTCCAAACTTTAAAAAAAAGCCAGGATACAAAGCAGGCAACTGTACACTTGGTTTTGAGCGTCAACGGTCGTCATAAAGCATAGGAAAACCTAAGAATTCCCTCACGTGGCAGGCCATTTCAATGAGTTAATTACCGTTTCTTTGTTGTTCTAGACAGAAGTAAAGTTTTACTTGAGTTTTTCCAAAAATCATGTTTTCCGTAGTAATTTTGGTGCCCCCTTAAATTTCTTGTAGAGTATTTAAGCAATTGCCACCAAATTTGGCACAAACACTGTCCTTGTAGTCACCTACAACCTAATTGAGCAAATTTTAATTTGCTCAAAAAACACTGGTTTTGTGAGTTTTTTAGTTAAATTGAAATGTAAATGGTTGCCAAAGTAACGAAAATAATCAAAAGTCGATAATTCTCAATTAAGTTGCACTTCACCGAGCAAGGATTTACTGTACCAAATATCATGTGTTTTTTGTTAAAAGATAGTTCTCAAATTGAGGGGCAAGATTATAGCTCGAAAATCGGTAGTCTTTAACAAATGGTTAATAATTAACAAAGAGTTAATAACTGACAGACGTAGACTGTGTTATGTGGTTAGCAATGGTCTTGCCCTTCATTCTACCAAGTTTGAGTGTAATTGAATGAATCCTTGGTGACATATGCCTTTTTGAATAAGCTGTCAAAATTTTACCCAAAACCAACCGTAATGCCCCCATAATTCGCTTTAAGCAAGGAAATCCACGCAAAAATAAAGCCCGAGTTTTAGACTCCTAAAGTTTTGAAAGCTTATCACACCTCATCAAAGCGGCTGTCAACTGGATCATACCGCCGACCAATGAAACACGAGCTTCGGACCACCCGAGCGCCCGCAACAAAAATAGCCCATTGAATTCGCGGGAAGTTTTGCAGTCGCAGTCGAACACCGTCGAGTGATTGCGGCGAAAATATGAGCTCGAGTAAAGTTAAATCAACGAAAAAAAGCTTCTGGAAAAACAGTAAAGGGAAAAGGCACTAATCAGTGAAAGAGAAGAAAAGTTGTGGAGACCTTCAAAGAACCAAACATCCAGTCAACTGAGCGCGATCCAAAACGAAAGATGGTCACACTCCAATTCCTCCGATTCTGCGCTTGTGTTCGATTCCTCGCCACTGTTCGAGTCAGATTCTGCTAAATCAGGGGTAGCAGTCATCAGTTTTAATCTACTTGCACCAACCTCTCTGGACGTTGAAGGATGTGAGACTCCTAAAACATCGCTTGAAGGCTGGTTAAACCAGGAATCTTTGTCACTGGCGGCGAGTTCCTTCCTCCTGCTTTCATCAAAGATTACGAGATTTTGTCCAAGGCGTCTTCTCTCTTTTCGATGAATTCATTTAAAAATTCACTGATACCAATGGCCAAAACGACGCGACACAGCACAACTTTCAATGTAAACAAAATATACAAATATTTGTAATTTAAGTCCCGGATAAAATTTGCCGCCAAAAATCCATAGGCGCTAGATATATTTAATGGATTATAACGCCTTTAGTTATTTATTAACACTTCTCCAAAATAGTTTTTCCCTGAAATCTCGCGATCATTGAATAATTTCAAAGAACTTTCTTCACCAAACTTTAAATCGATGATTGAGCTATATCAGGGGCACAGAAAAAAAAATTCGCAAAACTCGGCCTTTGAAGGTCTACAGTAACCTGGCTCAGGAGCCCTGCCTTAATGTAATATCAGAGAGAGCCTCATACTCCCGGGGGGGGGGGGGGGGGGTACTCCGTTGTATGGGCTCATACCTTTAAGTTTCAAGGGGTTGGTGAGCTGAAGGTCTTTTACCCATAAAAACCACCGCATTTTTCTTAAAACTGGATATAAAGCATCTAAAGCTATTAGTTATTTGAGTATCACTTTTTATCTGCAGCATTTGTGCACATCCGGATTTTTGGGAGTTGTTTCAGAGCGGTAAGTTATTCAGTCTAGTATCTGTGTTATGGCCTTCACACCCAGTCTGATATGATTTAATTTGTTGCCCTTACCATGGCTGCCCTACTTTAGGTGTTGCTGAGCATACCCTCCCCCCGCACGGATGGTTCTTCGATTAGACCCCCTACCCCCCAGGAATTTCCTATTTTCCTTTTCATTGTCACATTTAGAGGTTGTCGACCGTGTACCGCTAAAAATTAACTGTTCTTCTCTTAAGGCACATTTTTTCCATAGTCTTTTATCTACCTGTTATCTTTACAAGGCAATATACATTTCGTAAGCAGGTAGAGCAAGCTTGATAGACTATGAGCGGCCTCTTTTATTAGTCCGTCAAGCGAAACGCGCGAGGCACGAAAACAGATGTTAATAAGTATATGTCATCTCAAGAAAACAATTATAGCATAACTTCAAATTCGAAATATTCATTGCACTAAAATAGTAGGATGTTAGCGACAAAATGAGCCGATTTCCCTGTTTTGGCTCGCTTAACCTTAGCGACAAAAAACGCCGGATTTTGTGGAAAAAAAAAAAAACAAATTCCAGAGCGTGGACCCGCCGGCTGACGGCGTGTCTAAAATACTGGTAGCTGGAAACTGGAAACTAAGTTTACCTTACTACACTTACAAAAAAGATAATTTGTCCACACACGCGTTGTTTTTTTTTTTTTTACTGTGAATTTTTCTATATTTAATACGAAGTAAAGTAAATTAAAACTTTCACCCATGATTCCTTCTTTCGTCACTCTTTCAAGTTATTCATTCAACAACAAAATTTAATATACAAAGGTAAATGGTAGTGGGTGGCGGTAGTGGATGGTCATATTTCACTAGGGTTGTAATAAGATGGCACGGCGCTGAATATTTCTGTGTCGATTCTGTGCACATCAAGATTGGAACAATTGTCGCTGGCTGCGCCCTCAAAGAAATGAGTTTCGACTACGAGGTAAGTTTTGTAAACACATTGCCATTGAAACTTCAATTATGCCTTTCATCTGGGAGCACCTGAACGTGTGCACAACATCTGTATCGAATGTTACGAATGCTATTCAACTTTAAGACAAAAAATTGACATTTAAGTCGAGATTACAATGCCGAAAACGACAAGTTCAAAATCGAAGAACATGCATATCGTTAGACAATATAAATTAAAACAGTCCGATACATATTGAGTCGCTAGTTTAGAAAAGACTGCTCCCAGTGACCAGTTACCAGTTAACAGCTACCATTATTTTAGACACGCCGACTCGAGTTTACTCGACAACTATGCTGTCGCATCGGATCTTCAAAAGAAATCCGAGGCAATCCAAAGAGCCTCGAACCTGCATTGTCTTGGCCCCGCTGTGCAGCGAATCTTCAGCACTCTTCCGGGCGAGAAAACCACCTGTGAACCCACAAAGGCAGTGCTGAACGGCTATTTCGCCCCCAAGCGCAACGTACAAATTCCGTTCTCGCGCTCAGCAGCCAGAAGAGCCAATCGACGCATATCTCAGAGCACTCCGTGAGCTGGCGAAGTCCTGCGATTTCGCCGCCCTGGAAGAAGAGATGGTCAGAGACCAAATTGTCGAGAGATGCCACTCGAAATCACTGAAGCAGAGACTTCTTCAACAGGAGAACCTGGACCTCGAGAAAACGATGAATCTCGCTCGAAGCGAAGAGACCGCCGCACATGAGGCACGTTCACTGATGAAGGGCAGCCGAGACGATTCCATAAAGATCGACCAGATCAGAGAGGGCGAAATCCGAAAGAAAGACTTCACCTGCTACAGATGCGGTAATTCAGACGGATACGCACCCAGTCAATGCGGAGCTATCAACAAGAAGCGCAACGCTTGCAAGAAGCTTGGGCACCTGGCCAGAGTTTGCCGATCCAAGACCAAAGACGACAAGCCAGGGAGACGGCCAAAACCACGCCACGGAAGCTCCTGGAACGGGACGAACAGGCCAAGGATCCGCAACGTTCGTTCGCAGTGGTGCCATGAAAATGACAGCTCAGGTGACGAGATTGCAGAACCAGTGCTATCTCTGAACAGTCACGACAAGGGCAGCTCAACGCAGATAAAGTTGAACGATCAAAATGTCCGCATGATTGTCGATGCTGGAAGTAAGTACAATATTACTTCTTCAGAACTCTACCGATCACAATTTAAACATTGCGAAATAAAGCGAACTGAGAAGCGGTTCACGGCTTATGGACAAACAAAGCCATTGGACAAACAAAGCCATTAATGGAAATTTTGATGTCACGCTCCGAAAGGGTGACAATGTTGAGAACACAGCTGTATTTGTAATAGAGGGTCACGGCAAATCCCTCCTTGGTAGGGACTCTAGTTTTAAGTGGGGAATACTTAACCAACTAAATTCAGTTGCGAGTGATCAAAGCAATAGGCAAAGCGGCTTAGGATCTTTGCTTGACGAATTTGATGATTTGTTCCATGGGTTGGGGAAGGTCACCAACTTCGAGTATAAAATTGCAATTGACCCCAAAGTTCAACCTGTCAGTCAACACTTAAGGCGTATTCCGCTCAGTCAAGTGGAAGCTGTCAGCAATGAGCTTGACAAAATGCTAGAGGAAGATATTGTTGAAGAGGTTAACGAAGCCAGTCCTTGGGTTTCTCATTTAGTTGTGGTGCCGAAAAAGTCGGGCGACATAAGGCTGTGCTGTGACCTAAGAGATAAGGGAACGCTATGTTTTACCTAACGTAGATGAGACTTTGCAGGCGATATCTGGCACTAGGTATTTCGTTAAAATAGACGCTAAGAGTGGCTTTTATCAGCTCACGTTAGCTGAGGAATCTCGTTACGTTACAACGTTTATCCCGCCGCGTGGTTGTTTTCGGTTTAAGCGTACTCCATTTGGCCTTAGCGATGCGACCGAGGCGTTTCAAAGAATGATGGAGAAAATCCCGTTCGGAATCACAGGAGTCCGAATTTCTACGACGTAATAGTTCACGCGGCAACAATGGAAGAACTTGTCAGTCGACTCCGTAAGGTTTTCGAGCGATGTCGCGAGTTTTTATGTGCATTAAGTATAAAATAGTTTCTGAACATTGCCCGGGAAGGATGTAGTGTATTGATTACATATGAATGTACCATGTAATAATTGACAGCGAACTTACTATATGTTCAAAGGTCTGATGTAAAAGTACTACACACAGTAATACTACTGCAGTGGAAATACCTGCATGCTGTAAAATTACTGTGCCTTAGTAATAGTTGAATAACTTTATCTCTCTAGATATGTAACGTCATTGTAAATAAAGTTTAGTTGGCCTTTGGCAATGAACGACTTAGAGTCTCTCTGTGTTTAAATGACGACACCACAACAATAGTTTCCAGTGGTAGATCAAAGTTGGTTCAAAGGTGAATAGGAGATAAATGATAACAATAGATGGATGGGAGCGGACATAACAATAGAGATAACAATAGAGATAACAGTAGATTTCAGACCAAAATCCCGATCAAAATCCGGCCGATCGTCCCTGATTGCGATCCGATCCGAGACGGACGACCATCCGTCCAACGTTTTCGACTAATTTCCGTAGATAATATATCGATGGCATATAAACATTCCACCAACGCTGTCTGCGTAATCACTCATTAATCCAACCTACATAATATGGGTATCGCTTTATTAAATGTCCAACTATTTCAGTCTTCATTTAAAATTGATAAACTAACTAATTTTAGATGACAACAGCAGTAAGCGAAGACTTGGAACCAAGCAAAGACTCACTTACACCATATGGTTTGAAAGGTGAATCGACGCTGCATAGAGTCATATTAAGAGCCCATCCACTGCCAATTCCGATGAGACCATATATTTATATTCCACGACTAAACGAGGACATGGTAATTGTACCTCGCAGTGTGTTTCTGATATTTAACTTAACAGTGACGGGCCATGAAAACAACCATGACCGTAGTTAACAATGTCGGTCGGAATCTCGTTAAGCGGTTACGGGTACGTTTTGGTGGCGAACCGCTTCAGGATATCCAAAGATATGATCTGTTTAGGACGTACAACGATCTATTCAGTCTAACGGTTGAAGAACGCAAAGATCGATTGCGACAGGGCATATCCACTGAGAACATCAGACGGCTCCGAAAAAACGCTGTATATGGGGATAAATCGAAATCCCGGGACCTGCTTCTGTCCACCATTCATAATATAACTCATTACATTCCATTAGATCACCCAGTCTTGGATGCCGGCGGTGTATTTTTTCCAAAAGGTCTTTCACATGGGCTGGAATTTGAGATTACATTAGCGCCAGTGAATGATATTGTTTACTACACGCACTCGGATAAAGCGCCGAATTATCAGCTAACTACGTAATCCTGAATTGGAATATAGATGTATAACAAGTGATTACCTAGCTCGACAAGCTAGAATGTCATATCAGGTAGGTAAAGGATTTTGCTATGAAAATATTCATGTTATGGAAACGTTCACCATTAACAAATAGAATTATAGTGTTATTTTTAAACCAGTCAATATTCCTACACGTTCAGTAACTGGAATACTTTTTAGGTGTTTTTTAATCTTTCCTTCTTTATTTGAGGCTTGAATTTTGATTTAGTAATGACAGACTTTTTCCTTAATTTGATAGCTGACTCATTAGCAACCTCCTTGGAGTCTCTTTTACTTTAGTTGTAGCGATTTCAGTTAAAAAAGGACAAGCTCACGTTTATTTATAGCAGATTCTTTCCAAATTTTTCTTTCTTTCAAATTTTTCTAGATCACATCAATAATATAAAAATAATAGATAACAACTGTATAAGAAATTTAACCCCAAAAACTATAGTACAATATTCACATATTACTGTAATGAATGTGAATTGCCGATTCTGGCCCACCTGCCACGCCCACTTAACGAGGCTAAGCTAAATGAAGCGACATATCGATAAGCTTATAGAGAACACGTTAAATTTAACGACACATTGATAACCTTATAGAGACAACATTAATTTAAGCGAACCATCGATAAGCTTATAGAGAACACGTTAATTTAAGCAAACCATCGGTAAGCGTAACGAGTCATCGCTAATATTAACGAGTCATCGATAAGCTTAACGACGCTAAGCTGAATTTAACGACCCATCGATAACCTTATGGACACATTGATAATTTAATGGGACTTCTGACACGCACGGGACAAATGAACACAATTCTAGTAAACAATCGATCTAAGATCAGAATTCATAACCTCCATCACAGCGTCAGCGACTACAAACATGTAACATTTGATTGTTCCAGTACCACAAGTTTTCCTACTTGTTTCCAACTCTACCCCATTGCGCGTGTTATTTAAGGCGAATCCTCCTCCATGAATGTTGTTGTCGGGAAAAGTTCTCAAATCAATCCATAACGCAAATTTATCAGCATAGAAACCCCTTTGTTTGAGAGTTTTATTCACACTGAAACGTTTCTTTACCGATTCCCAGAAATCTGATGGAACCATTCCTTTAGAGTATAAACGATTTGGTATACCATCCACATTAAGTTTGACAGATTTAATGTCTGGATTTGCAAAACTTTTCAGAATCTCTCGCTTCTCCTTTATAATCCTCCGTGAACAAACATAAAATTCCTGTCATTGGTCTCCTTGGTAAATTAATAAACTCATTATTTACAATAATAGAGAGTTTTAGATCCGAGTTTACCGCGAACCTCTAACCGCTGGAGGTCACGTGACAAGTCTTTCGCGTCACGTTTGAGGTTTACGACGTGCGTTTTCAACGTGAGGAGGTAGGTTTTCACTTATGTCATTTACCTGAAAGCTTTTAGCGTATAATTCTTGTTTTATTCCACGTAATGATTCAAAAATCTTATGGAGCAAGTCTTTACCCATTGACAGAGGCAAAAATTCGGGAGAAATGCTAAATTTAATAAATCCTATTGGATCTTGAAACAAGTGCGATTCATGGTCGCTGATTCAAAATGGCGGCCGTAAATTTGAAGAAGAACTAATGTAAGAATTCACAGCTCTTTGCTGCTAGATAACCCAGTGTTACCGTAAATTTCTTTTATTTTCACTGATTGATTTTTCTTCTATTTCTAAATGGAAAAATAAACCTAGAATGGCTCCATTTCGTTGGCCAGAGGCTCGACACGAGTTGGCTCTTGCCAAGGAAGTAGCTCAACACAACCCGGAGAAACCTGATGAGTGGGAAGCAGTAGCTAGGAGACTTGGCAAAGCATTTTCTACGGATTCATATACTGTTGAGCTTAAGGGAAGAGGCTGCCGTGAAAAAATGGATCGGATTTTAACCAAATACAAAGAAGACGACATGAAAGGTTTGAGAGGTAAGTTTGCTGTTGGTTAAGACTCCCTACACCCCCTAGTCAAATTCAAGAATGGTAAAATGAAGGTGGAATACAGGCAACTTCTACAGGGAAGATGAACGAATAGAGCAACAATTTTACCTTGTTAAATATCAAGCTCAGTTCTGATACCGTTCGCCCGAAAACAGGCACCAGATCACTCCAACGATTAGGGTACGCCAATCTTCTTAAAAGAATCATCAGTGCCTCCATCCCAGTAGCAATAGTCCCTTGACTGCAAATGTAATTGGCTGGCAGTTGTAACGCGTCCCGGAGTCTTTCCATATCTTCTTTTAGAAATCTGAGATTGACGGTGAGGATTTTTATGTAAGCTTATATACAACTTACAAGTCAAGTTTACAAGCATAAAACTTAGCTGTTCAAGAAAAGACCAAAAGCAAAGAATTTGTACCTAAACATGGCCTCACACTGAACATCAGGTATATCCTGGAGTTTAATACGGGGGTAATTTGCATCGTTTCGTTGTGGAAACATGAATTCCAGCAACAGTTCATCCAAATCGTCTTCACTGCTACTTGAGTCATCACTGCTGTCTTGCCACAGCATCACATGTACGATATCGTCAAAGTTTTTCCTAATGGACAAAATTTTTAATGCCAAAACTTTGTTTTCCAATGCATAAAACTTAGTAATAAAATCAAATTTGTCGAAAACTGTTTAAAGTTCTGATTCTGTTACCCAGAATCCACTTCTTTAATCTAAATCGAATTATGTTTGAACGTCGAACCGCAAACGAGTAACCGCAAACCGCGGTTAGAGGTTTGCGGTAAACTCGGATCTAAAACTCTCTAATGTCATTGGGTTTGGAAATGGTGAATGTTTTATGGAGAACAATGTTTTCATAAGTTAATCCTTGACCTACTTGATAAGCTGCCGCTGCCTCTCTAGCCAAATAATCACTTGAGATGATTGAATATTCCAATTCAAGGTTTGTGATTGAATAATTCGGGGTTTTTACTTCATTAGAATAAACAACAATGTCAGATACTGGGGCTAATGAAATCTCAAAGGTTAAGTGACGAGGCAGCGCCTTTGGATAAAAACTTCCGTGATCATTGATTATGGGATGATCTAGAGGTATACAATATTTGGTGTTGTGAATTGCAGCGAGAGCAACTTCTTTTGTGTGTGAAGTGGATTTATCACCTGCATTCGTTCAAAGCTTTCTCACATTTACAGACGAGATACCCTGTCTCAATCTATCTTCACGATCTTCACTGGGTAAGAATAGATCATGATATGTTTGAAATAAATCATATCTTTGAGTATCCTGTAATGTTTCACCACCATAAATAACTTTGACTCTGTAAATAAGGTTTCGACCTACATTATTTACAAGGGTGTTATTCGCATGACCCGCAACATTCAAATCAAAGAGTAGATATACACTGCCTGGTACAATCACAACATTTTCTACTAATTTTGGAATATCCACATATAATGTCTCGCTGGGACTTGCCTGTGAGGGGGTGAACGTGATTCGATTTAACGATGTTTCCGATTTCAAACCATAAGGCTCTTTGGAAATTCTGTTTGGATCGATTTTCTCGGGTACAGCAGTCATCTTCAAGATCTATATAGATGGAATGTTTTGTTTAAACCAAGAGAACCTTAACAAAAATGTTAACAGAAAATCAACAAAAATATTAGCAGAACCTCAACATAAAAACCAACAAAATTACTGATCACCAACAAAAAAAACAACAGAAGAACCAACAAAATTACTGAGTACCAACAAAAACCAACAAAATTACTGAGAACCTCATAGAAAATTACTGAGAATCTCTTATGGATTATCTATGGATTATTTTGAGCATCACCTTTAGACAGACCTCAGAACTAATTATGCGTGTTCATTTTGCCCCGTGCGTGTCAGTAGTCCCATTAAATTATCAATGTGTCCATAGGTTATCGATGGTTCGCTAAAATTAACGTTGGCTATATAAGGTTATCGATAGGTCGTTAAATTTAACGTAGCGTCGTTAAGCTTATCGATGACTCGTTAATATTAGCGATGACTCGTTAAGCTTATCGATGGTTTGCTTAAATTAACGTGTTCTCTATAAGCTTATCGATGGTTCGCTTAAATTAACGTTGTCTCTATAAGGTTATCAATGTGTCGTTAAATTTAACGTGTTCTCTATAAGCTTATCGATATGTCGCTTCATTTAGCTTAGCCTCGTTATAAGTGGGCGTGGCAGGTGGGCCAGAATCGGCAATTCACATTCATCATACCGAATATTACTTTATAAATAGAGGTAAACCTGCCAAACCGTGAAACTCCTTTAAAAAATTACTAAACGCTTCTCTAAAATAATAAGTCTCAAGTATGGCTTTAAAGGTGATGAAGTCTGCCTGAGATCTAATATTTGCCGACAAAGCATGTCCAAGTCTTTCGGGCAGACGCTAAAACAGCCGTATCTCCCAATGCTCAGAGCTGTGCGTGGAGCGAGAGCTGGCAAAACAGAACGAACCGCAATGGAGGAATAACTGTTGTTTAAAGCACTTACTGTTTTTTCAAGAGAGTTTTGACTGATTTTGAAGGCATATAGGGACAAAGTGGCAAGTTACCAAACATTTCAGTTGTGTTATTTGGTCGGTGTGAGGTATACAAGATGTTACGTGGGAGAAATATCAGACTAGAGCTGCCACCATGTGCATGATGGGAAGAAGTGCAACCCCCGCCGGATGCCATATGAGGATTACATTTTTAATAAGTTATATTCATGAATTTCGTGAGAAGAGAAGAATGGTTCAAATTAGGAACTCTCTAATCTACTAAGAATGCAGTGTCTAACTCTGTCATAAATTTTCTTTCGATCGACGATGGAATCTTTTTTAATCTGTTAAAGGGGAACACGATCCACAGGAAACCCACTCGAGCGAGGTTTATCCGGAGTCTGTGGCATTAAGTACTGAGAAGTATTGTCACTCCTCTTGGATGGCTTGTCAGTCAATCGCAGGGTCACCCACAGCATTATATCGCTGGTACCTTTTCATATCTGTGTGTGGAGAGAGACAGTGTGCACTCAAGAGTCTTGCCTCAGGAAACAACTCAATGCGATCGCTTAGGCTTGAAGCCCGGACTTCGTTTTGATCTGTAGCCCAGTAAACTAAACAGTAAGCTACCGAGGCTCTACAGTAATTGGGAACAAGAGGAAGTTACAAACCATGTTTAGCACTTGTTATTTCTCAGTTGAGCGTGTGGCACCATGTCATTTATGGGGTGGCGAATGGTCCATCAAAAACTCTGGGTCTCGCAAAATTTTAGTCGAATTTCACGGGTGTCGCAGTCTTGTTTTTTTTAGCGGTTATGAGCGTCTTGCAGTCTCGATTTTTATACGAAAGAGTCTCGCACTCAAAACACTTTGTCTCGGTCTCACAATCTAAAAAGTCAAAATGTCTCGGGCTCACAAAGAAAAACGCTAGTGTCGCAAAGTCTCGCATTTACCATTGACCGCCCCTTCATTATGTTCAGTTGATGTTTTCATATGTTGAATCATGTAAACTTCTCTGAGAATCTCGAACATCAGAGTTCTCTCTTGACTTTTTTTGTTCAATATATACATCGTTCTTCGGAACAGATGGATACTTGGATAAGGAGAAGAGGCAACATGGCGGTCAGTCTTCCTGTTCGACGCTCTGGCCTTCAATGATTCAATGCTTTATGCTATAATGTGAACTTGCATAATTTCATCAAAAGAGCTAAACTATGATTGCAGAACCCAACCTGGCCAGCAACACAGGAGCAAGAGGCTTTAATTCCCTCACCACTAAGAAAATTTTTGTAACCCTTAAGTTGTGCGGTGGATCATTCTTCCTGAAACTATGATGGCAATTACAACGAAAATAAAAACAGTTATCGTCACTCGCTGCTGACAAGCCCTTCAAGTATTCGTCGTTTAGAAAGGTTGTCGCTTTTCTCACGCTAGAGTGACTAATGCTAAAGTCTATGTTTTTACCCGACTTTGAGATGTGATTGTTCATCTCGGCACGGGTAAAAAATGGCATTCGTTTTAGATCACAAGACCAGCCATTTGAAGTAAAGCGTGGTTGAGGTCGTGAATCGGAAATAGCTCTGGAACTGTTTCCGTCGCTGGCATTTTGGTGTTACTTGCCCTTTGTGTAAATGCTGTTCGGATCTGGATCTACAATATTTTGGTCACGTTCCGTTTTCATATACTCTCCAACCCTTGAAACATTTATAAGGCTCAAACATGGCTAAGTTTTGGGGTTAATTATGTGTGAATATTTCACAAGATAGGCGAAATTAGTCGGAGCAATCTTGCGCCTTACCTCTTCACTAATGCTGCCTTTGTTTTCCAACCTTTTAAAGAATCACTTCGGCATTTCAGCCAGAATCGAAGTTCCTCATTTTTCATTGCTGATGGCGCTCTACCGGCAAGAGAAGCACCAGGAATGTCGTCCTCGGTCAGCACACGTGCAGCCATTCGTGACGATCAAAACATCAGGAGAAAGTCTTCGTGGTCTAACTAATCTCAACTTCGTGCAACTCGCCCCGGGCCGCACGAGTGGTCCGCCATATTTGCATTCGGTCTATATTTGCCACGCACTGACACGTTAACCTGCCTAAGCCTGAATAATGACACGTATGCCTTTCGTATAGTGACATTTGGTATCCGCGTAAAAATTTCCGCATCGTACTTCTCTAAGACACATCGACTACGACTGAAAGCTCTCTGCGTTGCCTCTTCAGGTAAGAACGTAAACACCAAGAATCACGTAGTAAATTTTGACGTTGATCATCCTAATTTGTTGACCACTCTAAATCGTGGTTTCCATCAATATCGCCTCTGTCTCAGCGAATTTTCTCGACCGATCGGGACGATCACATGGAAACCCTCTTGAGATGAGCCCAAACGACCGACGGACGATCCTTAAGACTAAAGCGATGCGATCGCAAGGATAGAACCGATCTGCCTTCAAAGATTTACTTCGACTGATCAAAATGCCAGTCAGTCACAATATGATCATTACTGAACAAAAACGATCTTTAATTCGGTGACAAGGAACGAAATGTTTTTTACTACTTTCCTTACGAGTTGACTCTAAATGTAAGTTTAAATTTAAAATAAGGGCATTATTTATAATAAATGACCGAAAATTCACCACTGTACTACGACTTACGGGTACAAGTTTCTGATGTCGGTATATTCATCGTTGTTGGACTCATAAAACCATGGAGGCGATCAACTTGGAGAGAACTTGGCAGGGGAAGTTCGAATTCGAATTGCTTGACAGCCGGCGCCGTTATTGTCATTATTCCAGTTCTTGTCTTATTATTTTCGATTATGGCAGACTCGTCGAATTGGATGGCTACGTTTGTTTCCTCCTTTTTCAGCTTCCGCATTCACTCTGCAAACGAAGTTATCAACAATGTTGGCAATGGTTTGTTTCTGTACTCTTAGCTCTTTTCCTATTTGAGATGGCGCTTTTCCTTTTAACCAGCTTTCAATAATTTTCTGTCTGACAGAACTTCGGATTGCTTTCCCTTGCAATGTGAACGGATTAATTTGTAATTATGTGGCCAACCCAGCTACAGCTACGTTTGTTTCCTCCTTTTTCAGCTTCCGCATTCCCTCTGCAAACGAAGTTATCAACAATGTTGGCAATGGTTTGTTTCTGTAGTCTTAGCTCTTTTCCTATTTGTGATGACCCTTTTCCTATTTGTGATGACCCTTTTCCTTCTAACCAGCATTCAATAATTTTCTGTCTGACAGAACTTCGGATTGCTTTCCCTTGCAATGTGAACGGATTAATTTGTAATTATGTGGCCAACCCAACTACACCGAAAGGCGCGAACTTCGCTCGTAACGAACTTCGCAACTTCCCAACGAAGTTCGGCTTGAAAGTTGCAACTTCGTTTCGAAGTTCGCCATTTCATTGACAACTACGTCATGAAATTTCCAAGTTCGTGGCGAACCTCGGAAATTTCAAACGAATTCTAGAACCCGTTTGTCAAAAGTTTTGTGAAGCGCACTGTAATAATTTTCAGCATTTGAAAAACGTCATAAGTTTAGGCGACAAATGTAGGTCGGCTCTCATGAATACACGTCAGCACTGATAAAATGTAATTCGAATGCGGAGGTGCAAAGAGTGAGAATCTGTGGGAGCCCGTTTGTTAAGAATCGCCACGTTGCATGTTAAGGAGCAAACAAGCTATTAAGCTCATACGTTGGAGTAGCTTATACCGATTCTGTGGCATTAAGCACCTGAGAACATGGTTAATCCTTCTTGATGGGATACTACGTAGTTCATCGCGGTGTTATATCTTTGGTCTCTGTATACATACCCGCGATGAGTATAGAGATTCATTATGGAGTAAAGTTTTTTGCTTTAGAAGACAACTAAGTGGGAGAACCAGGGTTCGAACCCAGGACCTCCTGATGGAGAGTCCAACGTGCTAACCCCTACACTACCATGCGTATACAGCACGTCTTACGGTTCATGACTACTTTAAACGCAAGCGTACATTTTATCTGCGTTTTTTATAATTAAAACAGTTGTCTGAGTTCTTCAGTCGTCCTAACGTACGATCTTCCCTTCTCCCGATTTGTACCCGTTTGAATTTCGCTCATAAAACGAACCTACGATTACGGGTTAAAATCGACCATAATTAGCAGTCCTTTCTGCTTGGCTAACAAATACGAAATGTAATGTATAATTTGGAACTACACCTGTCATGAAAGTTAACACTAGGTTATCTATAATTAGATTCATCACGCAACTTGTCGAAACCAACAGACTACGGTGTTGATTACACTGTGAGACAGATTGCGAAATCATAACAAGTCCGATTTAGCACGTTAAAGAACCGTAGTAGTTAAACACGTTTAGATCACTAAATAAGGTCAAGGAACTTGCAAAATTGAGAAATATGCTTATCAAATTTAGTTACATTACAACATGGGACATTGCTCAATGTGTAATACGAGCGAAATACCGTTGCGTAAGGATACATATAAATACAGGTTCAGAATATTGTAATCCAAGAGTTTTTAGAGAGTTTCTGGAGAGAGGATTAGAGTCTAAGAATTGTGAGTATAGTTGAATGTAAGTCCTGAGGTACGTGGCAGGAGCACGGAATAAATCGCAAGTTAACGGATATACAGTCCAAGTCGGTTTGTTAGACCAGCGAAGCGGAAGACCGGCAGCGAGGTTTCCGCGACAACACCCAAATCAGCTCGCTAAATAAGTGATGACGTTAACTTTTAGACCAAATGAGGCGCTAGAGTGACAACCCTCAGCTTCGGAATCACATAAACTTATATGCACCCTCGTCAACTATCACGCGATAGAAATCTCGAGCTCATGATCTAATTGTTTTAGTATGAATCTACTAGTCGTTCAAAACGTTGTCTTTTCTGTCTAAATCTTCTTCACGGACACTTAGAAAACGTGAAGAAGCGGCCGCCATTTTGTTAGCAAGGGCACACTGCTACGCTACTCACTATCTATCACAGATTATAGTTCACCACTAAATTTTCTCCGATTCTTATTGGTTTAAATTGGTCTCGTGACGCGATAGTTTTCGTCCGCGGAGACACACTATCAGCGCATAGTGCCCTTCCGAGGAAAATACCTGGATGGATAGTGCCCGTTCGTGAAAATGTGAATTTTCTGACAGTTATACCGTATTTTTTAGGCAATGTACGTTGCGAATTATTGAAATTTCAGGCTGTGCGTCTGGATAAATATCTGATTGATCTGCATTTAGTGTTTTGACTGTTTTTCAACTATCGTGCGGAAGAAAATGTAGTGGTGAACAATAAAGACAATTGAGTGTTAACGTCTCGGAACTATCGGTCCGATAGTTGCCCCTTGGAAATTTGATGTTCTTAAAACTAACATATTTGCCCTCGAAGCTTCGCTTCTCGGGCAAATATTTGTTTTAATAACATCAAATTTCCGCGGGGCAACTTTCAGCCGATAGTTCCTCGACAGAAACACTCTATTGTTTAAATAGATAGTGGGTAGCGTAGCCAATCAGAGCGCGGCATTTGTGATAGAACGCTATTAGATTTCTACTAAAAATTATTAGTATATACCAAATCAGCGACCTTGCCATTTTGAGCAATTTGATTGGCTCTCCACCTCGAGATATTCACTATTCACCGAAGTGGAGGTGCATGGCTAGTGGTGGATATTTACCGGATCGCGGCGCGAAGCTGCGAAGTAAATATCCACCGCTAACCACCGACACTGAGGTGCATACCCCTTACATATTTATTTCAGGAGCCCATTATTTATAATCAGAACAGTTTTACTCTTAAGAAAAACTCTGCATGAAATTCGAACAGTAAAAATGTGAATATTTTAACATGCGAACGGGAAAAGGTAGCAAAATCATTATGAAACGAGCCTGCTGCATATGCAGCTACACAGTAGGTAAGCGATGAAATTTTTTTCACTGGTTGTGTTATCCTCGGCGTCGTCGTCGTGTTTGCTTAAGCTCTCTACTGAGGTTGCTTCATTGGTATATACTAAAACAATTATTCTCCTCAATGTCGGTGAATAGTGGCCTTAGGAATATTTACCTCCATTTCTGGAATTGATCACAGACGTTTAAAACTTTTCTGTTGTGGTATTCAGTCTTACTTACCATGGGACGTAAGCACTGATGACGTTATCTAGTAAATAGCGTAACACGCCTTTGATCACAGAGTGGGAGATGACGAGGGTCATGGCCCACTCTGTGGTCAGACTTGTTGCACTGTTTACTAGATAACGTCATTCGGATATTAAGCACGTACCGCAAGATATGAAAACTACTTTAACATTGCTGACTCATTGTCAAATGCTTTTTTTAGTGACAAATGATTCTTTCTAATTGTAGGACATTTGGAAAATTGGGTCTTCACGTTTTCGTTGTTATTACCAAGTTAAAGTTACCATGCATGTCATAAAACGCCTAATTTTAATAATTACAGGTAATATTGAACATTGTATTTCAACAGTCCATATAACACGTGCTGGACTCTAAATTGGAAATTTGTCAATTCTAACCCCTTTTGCATACTACAAAATGATACAAATTTCTTAGCTAATTTTGTAACTAATTAGAATTAGTGCACTGAATTTCCGCAAATGAGTTTGGCCCATAACTTGTTATCAAAGACCGAGAGAACATTCCTTATGCTCTCTTGCAACCGATATCCGTTTTTCTCTTTCCTGGCGTCACTCATAGGCTGAAATGCATAGTTTCCGTTCAATAGCACGTTTCTAAATTTTTCGGAGCTTCATCAGCTTGTTAGGAGCTCAAGGAGAAGCTGGAGTTTTCTTTAAAAGTTTTAACCCTTCGGAGTTTCCCCGGAGACAAGATCAGATGAAAGTCACAATGGTTTAATCTTTCGTTTCTTCGTGATTTTATTTGTAACCTTCGAGTTAATTCAGACAATTCCGATATCTTTTAGTTTTCATCGCATGTGATGTGTAGTCGGCTCAGCCTGATTTTGGATAAAGACATTTAATCTTGATGCCCGTCTTACAATTCAAAGTGATTGAGCTGGCGAATTCTTGTGCACAACCTGCGGCACCGGTAATGCGACACCAGGCCTTCCACCAAATATGACAATCACATGATTTCTTTGCTTCATTTCTTTTTTTATACTTATCACTGTGAGTGTGTCTCTTCGTTTTCGTCTGCATCTGCATTCATTTGAAAGGTTTGCGATGTTGAAGTGTTCACATTCTGTTCTTTTGTGGTCAGAGTGCAAATTTCTTCATAATTATCATTTTTCGATCGTTCTTTTGCTAGGTCAAGACGTCTACTTCATATTCTTGGTTTTAATTTACCCATGATTTAAAAGCGAAGAGGATTATTCTAGATAAAGGAGGTAAGTTTTTTTGTTACTGTTTCAAGAAATCACTTTTCTTTTAACGTTCGCTAATCATCATATAACAGTCACCTGATCATCTGTAATTCATCGAAATCATTATTAGCGACAGTGACCAGTGTGACTGCTGAGAGGCTACGGACAAATTTTGTTGTTGCCATAGACCAGTACGAACCATTACCATAATACTTCCAGTAAAACACATTAAAATGAAATAAAAAATCTCCAAGTCGGTACGGAACATCGTTATAGGAAAGGATTTCGTGACCTAACCGAAAGAACTTGCCCACACTGCACACTAATGCAAGAGATTGTGTTACAGATTTTCCGAGAACGAGATCCGGAAGTCTACCCACTCGGATCACTCACGGATTCGACGTGACGTGCATAATTTAGTTTCGTGCTTTCAGTCTGAATTTAAGGAAATGTGGGTCAGGTTTGTTCCTATTTATGTCAGTTGGGCAACCGGAACTTGCCTAGCAACGGTCTCCTCTGCTTGGCCGCAAGTGGGCTCCTATTGCCGTAATTCTTTCCTATGAAGTCATTGATAGACTTGAGGCTTGTTATTCACACCTCTTGATCGGATGCGGTTTGTTTCTTTGACGCATTTTGATCTTTTCTAATGAATAACAACGCTGGCCAAAAGAATCGCGGCCTCCAAGGGCTTTGAAAGTGAAAGCATGAAGCACATGGTAGTGACTCAGTGCTTGGTAAGTCTTCTCGCTTTATATCTCTATTTCTTCCTTTTCTATGGTTTATATTTTGTTTCACGAAAAGTATTTTGATGGCAAGCTGAAGCTTCCTCCAGCGGTCGGTTTTATGGCGTTTTAAAGGGTCGCGATCGGTTATTTTAGCTTGCCGGGAGAAATAACGATTTTCAATGAACATGGTGGGATTGATCAACATCCCATAGCAGCTACACACCAATATGTTTATCATTTTGCAGCATAAAAGCCGTGTTGCTATTATAAATTAAGCAGCGAGTAGACTAATTTAAATTGTCCTAGTAGAAGCCAAGTAGCCTAATATTTCTACTGCAATTTCATTGCTAATCTGGCGGCTTCGCTGTTATGATTTAGTTCTTCGATTCTTCTAAAACATCACCGCTTTATGGTACAGTAGATTATTAAAACTGCTCGGTATTTGGTAATCGTGGTTTTTAAAACATCTCATACCCCGGAGGATGCCGGTTACAACCGGCCGGCTTACTGAGTTTATTAGTTACACGATCCTTGTTGAAGTACTGAATATGAAGGAAGTAGGAGACTTCCCCTCATTTCGAAACTTTGATAAAGTTCCATATCCTTGATGATATCTTTGCAACTGGGTATAGTAAATTACTCTCTCTAACTCTCTGTCAATAGCTTTAAGTAGCCTGCACTTTGTCACGAGTTCGAGTGACAAAGCCCACAGAATGTCTAGGCAGGAGGCTAAGTCCAAAGCAATAAGCCAAAAAACGCAAGGAAAGCTGATTGTCTCCAACCGAAAAGCGATACTATATGGACTGTTTTCCCCGCTAGGTATTTCAATTCAGTCTTTAAACGGAAATATAAATTTAGACTGCATGTAAATATTCTTTAAGAGGAAAATAAAGAATTTTGCCCACTTAATCTATTTCCTTTTATGTTTGAAATATAAGAAGCTTGATATGAAGAATTTTTAATCCATTGTTACAGTCCATTTCAGCAGTATCGTAGCGTTTCACTGTGAGAAATGTACGTAATAGAGCAATAAGCGCTCGAAACGTCGAGATCCACTTCCAAGTGACAACGCAAGGAGACAAATAAAAAATGTCTATATAACAGTAGCAATGAGAGCAATGAATGACTGCAATGAAACCTCAAAATGACTGCAATGAAGCCTCATTGCTACTGCAATGAAACCGCGAAAAGAGTTTTCTCTGGCAGAGAAAACTCTTTTCGTCAATACATTGTCTTTTGCACTAATGAGTCATTTCGTTAGTCCATGTGTAATTAAGAATATTGTGGCGTGTGACGAAGGGCTAACGCTCGAAACGTCAGCATTCCCCTGTTACCTCACGGTGGTATAACTTACTTATCAAGTTGAGTGATAATCACAATTTTTTGTGATCTTATTATCCCAAGACATAAACCGGCAGACAAAGTACGCCAAGTATAACCGCAAGCAATGTGCTATGTGGACTAAAGCCGGAAACAGATTACGCACTTTGTTCAGTCATCCATATTCTATCACAGTGTGTAATGAACTCATGGTATGCGACATGTACTAAAATCAGGACTCTGGATTTTGGACCATGGACGTTAGACGATGGACGATGGACTATGGACAGTAGATAGTCAATAATAACTCAAGATAGTCACGCGATATAGTCAAGTTAACTCAAGATGGTCACGCAATGTAGTCACGCAAAAGTGAGCAGACGAGGATTGTTCAGTTGACTTCTCCAGGGACTGGTTCACGGGTTCTTTTTGTAATTTTAGGCGAGTGGTGTACTGACACGTAATTGCTAATAATATTATGTTTGCGTGCTATTTTTTGTATGCATAAAGGAAACTTGAGATAGTAAACTTTTGCTTTATGTCAGGAAATATTAATTTTTTTTATTTGAACATAAACGGCCTCCATGAGTCGATTTATGCAAAATTAGTATACCAGGGGAAACCAGATTAGTCTTCTGAGCCTCGACTCTGTTCTTTTGTTCTTGCACGATTCGATAACTAGCCAAGTGCCATCGTCCAAAATGTGTATTCTCTGAGGATGACAGAAGGTGGATTCTTAACCCTGATCAGATGACAAGGGGAATGATCTGTTATGACACTTCACGTCGAAAATCCTAAAAAAATATATGAGGCGTTGTTTATGAAGCAGTGTAAGCAATTGTCTTACGTGACTATGAATATACAATAGCGATGGCATAAAATGTGCCCAGCGTAAAATAGTCTCGTCTCAAGGGCACTTTTCCCTGAAGCTGAGGTTGGTGAATATTGCGTCGTTCGCTTAAAATTCGGAATAGAACCCATGAACTAGCCCTTGTAGAAATACACTGAGCAAACCTTATTTTATCCAAAAAAATTACATTTTTTCTCCCCATCCCGAACAAAGCAGCCCATAAGAATTGATTGCGTGACGACGAACGCAATGTCCATGGTATGTTGCTACCGGTGAATTCAAGAAGTTATGCCAATGGACTGTTATAATGAATTCTTTTTCTTTCATCGTGACTTCTTTTGGTGACCGCCCTGCGTTACCATATTGGTGACTGACGTAGTCCATCGTTCATCGTTCTCGTGTGCTCACTTTAGACCACCTTGAGTTAACGTGACTATATCGCGTGACCATCTTGATTTACTATTGAGTTACTCTCGTCCAGCGTCCATCTTCCATCGTCCAAAATCCAGGGTCCTAGTTTTACTACATGCCGTGGTATGCAGCTTTGTTTCACCTCGCGCGTTCCTTTTCGAGACTGTATTGTTACACTTTTTCTTTTATTCAGAACACGAATAGTCAGCGGTCATTGAAGCTGCGGCCTCGGGTTGCATCATGATACCAACTTTGGAAGTGGTCCATCCAGCCCTCAAAGAAGTTTGAAATCTGGCGGTTCATGAGATAACTCCACGTTGATTTTGTGGTCAGTGATCAGTTGCAGTTGACGTATGATTTCCACTTAGAAGGTCAGTCTCTTGAATAAATGTTTGCAACAAAGAAGGACGTCCGAATCAGTTGTAGTGTCTTACGTACGCGCATATTTCCACTGATTTACAGTGTTTATTCTGCTCCTCCTTCTTCCTTGGACCGAACTTTTGGAAACTAGTTCAAACTATTCCATCTATGGATTCTAAACTGTTTTTCCACTGTGATATGGGCTAGAGTAGAAATGGCAACTGCAGCACATTTTTATTGTGTCTTTCATTGTCTCTCTACCATTCCAATCTTGGGTGCGTTAATATTGTCATCTAAAGATATTGATTCGTTGATAAGCAGGCAGTTAATTTTAATTAGTGAAAGTATCTCTCCCGTCAGGTTGTTGAATAGTTGATGGACTAGTTGAACCCCGCTTCTAAGTCTCCTTGGGAAATGGAAAAAAGTTCAAAATAGCGGGTTTTTTTCGAAATAACCAGGGAAGCGTAAAATTCGTAACAATAAATCATTTTTCAATAAAATACAGTACAGTATGAAGAAAGACACTGATTAAATAGAAATACAGTAATTATGAGGGGCAAACCTGTCAACCTCGGAGATGGAGAAGGCATGCAAGTGCCGTGCACTCTGCATTTCACAGGGCAGAAAACATTCATTGAGTTCCTGCTGAAACAGCTTTCAAGCCTAGATGAGTGTTAGATGTCGTTGATTCCCACGTTCTCACGCTGATTTGTAAAAGAATGCGAAATGCTTAGAGATGAATCATCAACAGACCTCAAAGGACGTCAAAGAAAATTCAGAACTTTACTGTACTTTACAATGTCGAATGATCACAACAGAGACAGCAGAGTTCATACATGAGTATTTCTGCCGGAAGGACAGTTCACTAACATTAAGTCTTGTTTTGTAATTGAATAACACAGCTGGAATTTCTTAGCGGGACACTGCACTTGGGTAAAGCATTGTTAAGTCATTAATTACGCAACACGAGCTCAAATAAAATGCCAAACGTTTCCAGTACGTACTCTGTTTTGACAAGTTCGAAATAGTTCGGAATAGCGGGGAATTCGATTTAACCGAGTTCGAAATAGCTGATAGTAAATGACTGAAAATATAAGGGTAAATCCAAGGGAATTCGATCTTCATTCGAACAGCGGGGACTTCGAACTAACCGAGTTCCAAATAGCTGATAGTAAATGACTGAAAATATAAGGGTAAATCCAAGGGAATTCGATCTTCATTCGAACAGCGGGGACTTCGAACTAACCGAGTTCCAAATAGCTGATAGTAAATGACTGAAAATATAAGGGTAAATCCAAGGGAATTCGATCTTCATTCGAACAGCGGGGACTTCGAACTAACCGAGTTCCAAATAGCTGATAGTAAATGACTGAAAATATAAGGGTAAATCCAAGGGAATTCGATCTTCATTCGAACAGCGGGGACTTCGAACTAACCGAGTTCCAAATACCGGGGTTGGACTGTACACACTCGTCATTGCTGAAAAGGAATTAGTAATTTGATCTTGGAAGCTAGAAGAGTGAATGCTGTCCATGATTGGACTTTCATAACTCGATAAAAATGGAAGATTGGAGTTTCGAGTCTCTATTAGTAAAGTTTCGACACCTTATGTGATACTGTGGCTGAACGCTTTTACAAAAGCTCACTGACGACCTTGAAGCTTCGCCCCTTCGTGTCTGCTCTACAAACGCCTTGCACCACCGAACTCTTCGCACTTTTCATCTCAATAATTTGCCCTTATGGACTTTTACATCGTAAATCTAGCAGAAAGAATGCCCCTAGTAGTAATCGCATATCGTCTTGAAGTAGATCTTACGTACTGCAATTGATTCTGGGTAAGGTCTGTCCCTTCGCAAACGGACAGTATGGAGGGAAATTCGAAGCTAACCACAATGCTCCACCTATTAGTGAGTACTTTAACAGACTTACGTGTTCCTGCGGTATATTGTTGCATACCCCAGTGCAAACCGGTTTCTTCGGATTTCTCTAATTCTGGTTCTACTGCATGACAATGTTACTTTATTTTCAAAGGCAGGAACTGAATGTGTCTACCAAAAATGACCTCTTTATGTCTGTCGTGAAGGCTATATGACCGGGAAATGGGGCCAACAAAATGGTGCAAGTGAAGGCCTGGGACAGGTTGTTCGAAGCAGGGTTGAGGTAACCCAGGGTTAGTCGGACATTTTAAATGCGGATTCGAGAGCTTAAAAAGCACATTCAGTATAATTCTTTTTGAATACAATTTGATGGTTGTGTGCTCTGAAAAAAAGAGATAAAGTTATCGCAGAAAATGCTTTTTAACAAGAGGGAAAGAAACCCGGGTTAAAATTTAACCCTGGATTAGCGCTAATCGGCCTTCGCCGGAACAACCGGCCCCTGGTGCATTTTGGCGAAGGGGGATTTTATTTGGTGTAATTATACTAGTTATACAAGAGGAGTCTTAACTTCATGGCAGAAAATCACTTAGACATCTTTGATTTAACATTTTGAATTTGAGCGTTTTCCATGTTAATAGGGGAGCATCCAATACCCTCTTTGTACGGGTTTAACCCTGTAAGTCCCAGTAGTGACCAGCATCCAATTTCTCATTACCATATTCACTGTTCATCAACCATTCAGGTTATGAGAAGAACGAAGATGATCACCATAAAAGAGTTGTATTAATATTTAAACAAATTCTCCCCAATAGTACTAAAGCAAATGTATGAGGGCAGTTGGGAAAAAATGTATATTAACTGTCTACTAAATGGTGCCTTGGTGTTTGAATATTCTAGGTAATCGTTGTTTTTGTTTTATTAAAAGGTCTGCTTAAAAATGATGAAATTTGAATGCGTTTTAACTCCATTTTAAGGATTACCAGGACGTTTAGGTAAGATACACTCTGTCGTATTAAGTATAGTTAGTGACGGATATTTTGTTCGGGTTATAATTAACAATTGTTCGCCGAAGGCGAAGTGATTATCGGTGAATATTCACCGAGACGAAGTCGAGGTGAAAATTCACCGATGATCACTGAGCCTGAGGCGAACAATTGTTTTATTATAAATACACAGTTGATTATTTCAAAAAAGAAAAGAAAAAGTATTGTACAACACGAAAACATTTTATTTCATCAAAAGCGCGCGAACGACTGGCAGCCATTTTGTTTGTCAAGGTGATTATCGGCTGATAATCCGAGATAACGAACCAATCAGAGCGCGCGATTTTGTATAATAACCTGAGTATTTATAATAAACAGAGGATATTACATGGTCACGCAGAGATACGAGCACAACGAAAGAGTAAAGTATTTTTCAACATAAGAAGAGAAATTTCGTATCTTTATGCAACCATATGCATACAGGTTTCTATTTATTACGTGTGGAAGCAAATCGATAAAAACGCCATCCTGCCAATGTGTGTCGTAACTTTTAACGATTTTCTATACTTCTCGGTGTACCACCAAATTATATCAAAGATTACTTAATATTGCAAAAGCTTTGGGGTTTCATCCAATATTGTATTTTTTTATTTTTCTTGTAAAAAATAGCCTCATTTGCTACTATGCTTGGAACCCCACCCAACACATACGAGCGCTTTGCGAAGTTTCGGCTTTCTTCAATCGAATCACGTTTCCCCACATCAATCCCTGAGGCCACGTTCCATAAATAGAAGTAGTGATAAAGTATTCACATTTCAGTCACTCCTCCTCTTTACAGATCAACGATAAAAAGCCAACGAAGAAGAAGTAAACTTTGGCCTTTTTTCGGTTCGTGAAATAGAGAATCATTTCACAGGAGGAAAACGTGAAACAACAGGTAAGTCCTTCCTTGAACATTGGTACTAGCCAGGGAAAAATGTAACGACATCGCTCGATCGAAACAAATTTTCAAACAGGGCTGAAGTGTTCCATATACGTTTCTACAAAACGTTCTGTGACAGGTCAGCAACTGTGTGGGACTGGAAACGAGAATATTTTGAGTGGAACTGCTAGCTTTGGTCTCCTTTGCGCTTGTTCTTTGGCTTGTTACACAACTCTCTTGTGAGGGGAGGAAGATTGCGTGACCAGCTCCGGTTCGTTACGCAACTCTCTTGTGAGGGGAGGAAGATTGCGTGACCAGCTCTGGTTCGTTACGCAACTCTCTTGTGAGGTGAGGAAGATTGCGTGGCCAGCCAGACAACGGCTCTGAGAGAGAGACATGTTTGATAGGACATAGTCTGTCGGGATAATGTTCCAAGGATAGGGGAGAAGAGGAGCTTGGGTTGGATGAATTCGAGCGCGTAGTCCGAGGGTCGAGGGCCCTTGCGCGCTTCGAGCTCGAGCTCCTCCCTCTTACTGATCAAAATCTAAATAGAAAACTTCGGTCTTGTTGGAAAGATCCCCGAAAACTGAAGTGGTCCTTCTCGAGACCTAATCTTCTTTGCTTGGTGGGTTCGGTCAAGAGAGCATAAGGAACAGAGATCGACACTTCCAGTCCAGCCCTTGGGATATGAAAACTTCAGAAAAGTTATTTTTGGACAAGGAAGTCTGTTTTCCGCATGCCTCATTAGATGCTAATGGCTTGCCGAGTAGGTCTCTTGTTTGTGAATTCCGTTGAATAATCCATAACAAGATGATCTAAGATCGTCATTCAGGCTGCAGGTAGACGTTCTGTTACGAGTATTTACCATTTAGTCCAAGGTCCTGGTTTGTGAGCGTGCTTTAAATTTTTTTTCTCTCCTAAGAGGAAGCAATTCTAAATCAACACACTGTGATATATTTGTTGGGTCAGTACCCTAAAAGGTACAGTATTGAAGGGAGCGTCTTTTATACTACCAGTGAATGTTAAAAATATTTTTATAAAAAGACGCTTAATGGCGGAATAAATTAACCGACGTTTCGGCATTACTGCCTTCTTTAGGGTGTTTAAGCCGCCACGTAAAATAACGAGATCGTTATTTGCAGTCGTGGGCTGTTTTCAAAGTGTTTGCGGGTGCCAAAATATATATTTTTAACGTTTACCCTAAAAGGTATCACAGAAGCTGATGCTGTGGACCCTTTGAAGCTGAACACCCCAGTAGGTACCAAACCTGCCCTTTTTCAACCCCTAAAAGGTACGACAAACACCCCAGTCCTTTTCACAAAGGAGTCCCCCTTCTCAGTATGTACATCCCATGTGTGAAAAAAATATTATGAAACTGTAATCGTACTGATATGAATGCATGCATACAATATTTCATAAGGTAATCATACTGAAGTTGAATTGAGACATCACTTATGTGTTCGGGGAGATTTGGTGGGACCACCGTACCTGATTCAGGCTCCCATGAAGTTATGTATTAATTCACTATCTGTGAAGTCATTGGAATGATATTTTGTAAGGGCTAGTTTTTTGCCATTGAAGCTTATAACCCATCAAATACTTTCGCTCGCGAATATTCTCCTGCTAAAACTGGGAAATACCCGAGAATATTCCCTAATTTTCAAAAGTGTGTTTGTTACGAAAAAGATTTGAAGGATAATAAACACAATAGTCTCAATTTGGCGCGAAAATATATAAACAATATCCTTCATTTGGCGCCAAAATGTGCTCGGATATTTGTCTGTGGACATTATCTGTTCGCTAAATTTTCCAGGTTGTTTTTTGTATTGCTTAAACTACTAGATAGCATCCCATAACTTTGAGCTTTCAGTTGGACTGATATCTCAACTGCACAAATATCAAGACTTGTGTATAAGTCTGCCCTTGTTAGATACCTATTGATGCCCATGTTACAATAGAATGGTCAGCCATGCAACATAGAGTTCTAGATCTGGAATTCCAATAACTACAAGACTTTGCTACCAAGAAACACATTGCATAGAGCCCTACAGTACAGCTATACACGCCATCTTTTTGAGTGGATCTACCGCGAACGGCGTGTAGGTCTGTATATTTGAGCGTAGAAAAGATGACCATTTGTCAACACATTTTACATATCCACCATCGACTTCGACATCGTGGAAAGAAGGTTAAGCTTTTATTACCTATTTGCGGTACTCCCCGTTGCACGTGACTGAGCTTTGTGCTAAACCTATGGGACCTATAGTCAGCCGCACCCGACTAATTAGGGACGGACCATTAGAAAAGTGATGGGGGGGGAAGGTGGGAGAAAAAAATTCATTTAAGGGAAATGGCAAGAAAAAAAATTCGTGCAAAGAAGAAGGCAAAGAAAAAAATTCATGCAGAAGAAAGGTCCAATTGTGACTTTTATGGGATGCGCACAAACATGCGCAAGGACATTTCAGGGAGGTGCAAGATGTGTCCCAGCATTCCTTTTAATGTCAGTGGACATGTTCGCCCGTCAGATCATTTTGACAGAATGCAGCTAGCTACCAGACTATGTGGAACTCTCACACAAAAGGTGAGTCTTACATTTTCTTTTTTTTAGTAAAATGTAGCCTAAGTTCATTTGAGTTACAGAGCACCATAAAAATTAAATAACTTAACAATCATTTCAATATTTCACTTTTACTAAACAGGTACCTTCTTTTTGGATTGACATTTTGGAATGGAGGGCACTACAGAGCCAGGGCTGTTTTGGTGAATGGAGTGTGGCATCATTATGATGGGCTGTGGAACAGGAATTCCAGAGGGCAGGGATTGAAAAAATGCACAGAGAAGCCGTCCACTCCACGTGGCTTCCTCCTCTCTCACTCTGTGTACATTTTCCAAAAGATTTTGCTTTAAAACGTTCCCTGTATCCTTTGATCTGTTGTGAGTGTAGAATAATTTATAAAGCCCAAAAACATAGATAATGAATCCAGATTATTGCACTCTTCCAAAAAAAAGCAATATTTGTCTAAAAAAACAATTCGTGCCGAGGGTTTCACCTATGAAAAAAATTCCTGCACAAGCTTAGAGCGAAGAAAAAAATTCGTGCAAGCTGAAAATTCCCCACCCTCCATCACGTTTCTAATGGTCCCTTAGGGAGCTTCATACATATAAAAGAGCTGCGAGCGGCCATAAGATACAGATGCGGTCCTCTCGGAAAACATACTTCTGTTTGTATAAATAACTTCACTGAAGTTTTCATATCCCAGCCGACGCACCGAGTCTCCCTCTCTGTCCCTTACGCTCTCTTGGTTCGGTACGACAGATACTTCCTGTTCCATATGAAAAAGATCTTGTTTCCAATCCCACTCTGCCTTGGTGTAATCAAAACTTTGTTAGAATTTACACAACTCATCGGCCTTGTTGGAATTATGCTTCGATCGAGTGGTGCCTTTCCGTTTCTTCCTGGTAAGTTCCATGGACTCTGATCGCCTAGTCTGGCAAAATGGAATGTGCCTAAAAAGCAGGAAAATTATTAGCGTCGAGTTTTGAACGTTGAATAATCAAGAAATTTTCCGAAATTTGTTAAAAAACTTCCGTACTATCAACGTACAAAAAGCAATTTCGAGGTTACACCAAAGACATTTATAACATAGCTTTGGGAAAGCGCGCGCTGTGATTGGCTAATACGAACGATCCATTTTCCCATGGGTTGCATGCTGACATCAGATTGTGAAGTTGTGAAGTCTTGTGTTATTAAAGACCATTTCTTCAGCAGCTGAAACCCTAAAATGATCGATGGGTTGGCAAATTTTAGGCAATAATCCTGCGCCAAAACGACAAGGTAAAACAGAAAGTAAGCATTCTAAATCGCTGAATTATCAAATAACAAAGATACTAATTAACAACCCACGGGAAGAAACGAGCCCTTAGGTGCACACACCCGATGAATTATCCGAAAACCTGCAACAACCAATGAGATACAAAAGTTTAGCGAACAATCTACGTCGAAGGGAGAATAACGAAGGATTTCATAATGGAACGAGTTATAAAATTCGCCTTGTGTATGTTGTGATAAATTGCAGAATTTTCAATTTTCGTCCTTAATCTGACAGCTTCGATCTTAGTCCCACTCCCCCAGCTGTGTAAATAATGCTGACGTAAGCATATTTTTGGTCCCTGGGAATCAACGAAGCGTGAAGTAAGCGGATTTTGGGTAGTATGAAGCAATGCTACGTGTAAGCAGTAAGGTAAAAAATATCTCTAGTTGACTGGAACGTCAATTCCATTTCAGGCATGCAGCAAATCCCCTCTAACTGCAAAGCGCGTTGCAGTAAAACCCGAACCGTTCAACTTCAAGGCACCGATGTGTAAATTGGTATTGTGTAGGTTTTTGTCACCTGAGCATAACATGACGTTAAAAATAAGGGAACTTCCCAGCGAACCAGTCTTCACATCTTTTACTTTTCCTGTTGGTTAGTCAAATTCAGTATTTTTCGCCTTTTGTTTTTTTCCAATTTGTTACCAGTTGCTGATTTCACATGTATTCTTAGTTTGCAGCACTTCCTTGATTGCGTGTGTGAATATAGTCTGGTATAGCTTGAATTTTGCATTTTGCATTCGATTCGGCCACTGAGAGGTATATATAACTCAGTATATTTCAGTGCATTATAAGTGTATATTTAAATTTTTTTAATACAGGTTCTCTTGCGATATTCAGCAGAAACCAAATAACATATTTAATTCATCACATCTTCGCACCAAAACTGTTCTTCTTACTTTAAGAGTAAAATAGTCTGCTTGCGGATCATCCTTTTGCCCCACCAATAAGGCCTCCCCCCCCCCCCAAAAAAAAAAAAAAATCCAGTGTATAGCGCATTTGTTCATCATAAAAGTACATGTGTTAGAAACGAAAACAATGTTTTGCATACAGAATCTCAAAATATATTTAACCACAGTCTATGACGTAGTTACATATAATTATTTCCCTAGCTCATCTCAGCTTTCCACGAAAGTTGCTTCTTTTATTAGTTGTGCAGTGATCAATTTCCATTTCCAATAATCCGCATGCAAACATTTCTTGTTTTCGAAAAAATGAAACAGTAACGGCAACAGCATGCATAATGAAAAATGGGGTGATATGGAAAGCTATTCAAAAATTAAAATAGGAGCCTGTAGTTTCGAGAAAACTCACTGGCGTAAGAAAATGAAGAAATTAAACACAACGTGGGAAAGCGCCATTTCATTTTAAGTCGACTAAAGTAGAATAAAGTGCCAGCTCGCCAATTCCCTGGAACATCTGGAAAGAGCAGTGCTTCTTTCATACTTACATTTGTGACTCCGTGACAAAGGGCTGAGCTCATGGTGACCATACGTCTGTCTATGCGCTGAGCAGGACTGAAAAGTGGTGTCACAAGTCGAATCACTGAATAAATGCATTTTTGGGTCGCCCACAACAGCTCTGCCCTCACATCACCTGAGGCGACGCAGACTATGCTGCTTTGGTGTAAATTTGCATATCGTGTTTAGTCTGGAATCATTTCTTGCACAGCCATCACTTTTTAAACACAGAAGGGAAAACGTTTGCTTTCAATGCTACTTTGACTTATGAATATTTTTACTTATTAGTGGTCGTAAAATCTCGAAAAAATGCTGGAAAACATTACTAAACATTCTAATTTTTGAATGATTAAATTGTTGTCTCAGATTCGTGGGATTTCGTCGGGGGCAATTTAAGTGGGTTTAAAAGGAAGGAAGCGATTCGTAAAACTACTAGAAAAATCTCTCGTGGGTTGATTTTAAAGGCTTTTACATGCGTAGGTTATGCTAAAAAACGAAACGTGAGCGGAGGAAATTTCGAGGTTCCTTCTGGAAAAAGTTCTTGTTTGTTGTCTGTATGAAAAGGTAAAACACAATTTTTGCGAGCGCAACGGAATCATCCTTCGCTCACTGTTATTTCTCCACGGTATACATTGTGATTTGACAGGTTAGTGGTTGTTTTCCCTGGGAATTGGACGCTTCAAACCAACAAAACCTTTGGATGTCGACGCCAGTACGTTCTCATTTTTAAGTTAAAAAGCGATAAGTTAAAAGAATTGTGGTTGATCTTGTAGAATCGTAATATTCTCAAATTACTCATTACTTAGCTGTAACCGAAGTTCCTTTGGCCGAAATGGAATTCTAATTTCTCTATATCATTTACTTTTTGGTAGCAACGGCAGCAGGCTTTCTTCTTCACACAAGTTAGATCATTTTTTGTCGCGTTCGATCATCCAGGTGCACATGTGGGTGTTGATGACGTTTAGTGACGTTTCGAAAACCTGAGCGGATATTATCACAGTCAGGAGCCTATGGGCTCCTGTCACAGTCAAGTGATTTACGTGCTGTCAGGTGATGGTATTTATGTCTTATGGTCGACGTTGTGATTGGTCGTTTAATCCGTGATGTTATTGGCTGGATGTCGGTAAGGCCACGGTGTCAGCTTTTTTCAGAATTTCCACTCAAAAAAATAAAATCCCAACTCAGTCTAATAGCAAAGAAAGCGTCAGTAGGTGAAACAGTCTTGGATATTATTAACTGCCAACAATCAGGATTCTGACGGAAATCTGTGATTTTAAAACTGGCTAAGATTAAATAGTTCATTGTTCTTCATAATGCTTACGCGCGTGCCTGGCACACCTCAGCATGTGACTGACGACTGACAGATGACATGTCGACGTTGAATACGGGGTTGAATATCGAATATTGAGTATCCAAAATTAGGACTGTTTGAGACACTTTTGCCTGGATTTTAACTCTGATGTCCCAACAACTTGTTCTGAAATTGAAATTGAGGACTTGATAAAAAAAATGAACAGTCTAAATGAATCCTTTTTTGAACGCAGAACAATTTCATGTAAGCATTTTTGGGCTGGACTGTGCTGGTGACCTCTGTAGTTTCTGGAAAATCTGCGACTCTAGTTTAGGGGGGGATTTGGAGGGATTTAGAGAGTCTAGGGATAGGGTAGCAAAATTCAGCTGAACTAGGTCTTTAGGCTGAGGGTTCCAGGTCCCCAGCGGCACACCCCCACTCAAAAATTCCTAATTCCGCCTGGGGAATTCTAATTCCTCTGACTTTTCGAGCGTTAGCCCTTTGTCGGACGACGAAGGACTAACGCTCGAAACGTCAGCACCTCCCTTTTACCTTACGGTGGTATAACTTCAGTTAATCAACTCGTTTGATTTACCCAATTTCTTGTATTTTTTATACCCACCTTTTTTAACTCCATTTATTTGTATTGTTACCAGAACATTTTGTCCATACATAGTCAAAAGACTAAGATAGTCTAAATGATTGTAATTCATAATCCAAATTTAAAAGAAACGTACGTAGCTTTTAGCCTCGCTTTCAACGGACCACGATGCTTTGCGTTGTGGAAGAGCCTTGCTGTAAACAGACCAGAATGCACTACGAAATGGTATAGCCTTAATTTGAAAAAAGGACAACAAAACAAAGAAGGCCTTCACAGTCATCTTCCTTTTCGAGTTTCGTCAGAGCTGTAGTCAGTGTAGTTAACAAAATCTAATCAAATTTGGATTGATAACAATGTGATTGAGAGAGATTGACTTATGGACGCTTCATATGTATATTGTAAAACCGTGTGAGTCAAAATGATGAGCTTGAAACGGCGCTCGGCGATTCTTTGGCGTATTTATTTTGCGATGCTGTAGCCTTGGCGGGGAGACGGTTTTAGCCGTGCCGACCAACTAACTCTTGTAGTATAATGCAGTACAGTATTCAACGCTAGTAGTTCGAGATTCAATGTTTGTTGGTATTATCTTCACTTCTCAATTAAGAGATTCAAGACTTAAATACAAGTACCTATGTCACAGTTTATTTCCGATTGTACGGCCTTTTTCATGCTAAGAAGCCATTCTTTCGAGGCAATACGCAGTGATAGAGTTGAATTTCCTACAAAGATCGCAGTCATAAATTTCTGCAGCACTTTCATAGCCCTGGCTACACTAGTTTTTATCCTAATTTTTACGTACTGTTATGGATCACTTTGGCATACTGAAATCAGAAGCGTGGTTTATTTAAAGAATGGCTGCACAGTATAAACCGCTCCTATCCATCGATTGAGGGGAATCCTTTACAATTCTGATCACGTTCAGTTGTGTAAACAACGTCAATTAGACCAACTAGATCGATTTCGTAAAAATCATTTATTTGATAGTCTTGGGAGATAAACATGAATTCAGTGCTATATTGTCGTTGTCTTTCAAAACTTGTCCTAAAGGGGAAAAAGTCATATTTGGCATGTAGGGTATTAATCATTAATTGGTTGAGATGTTCCGATGTTTATGAGGAGTGTCATTACTTTCTGTGTAAAATTCTTTGTTTAAGAAGACTTAAATGGCGTGTACTCTGCTACCTGAATAGCACCTCACGATTCATTGTTTTCCATCTTAACAAAGTTGCAACATTGAAGTATAGCAAAGAAACTCGTTGCGATTACCGTAGTAATAAATACAACTGTAACAGTTTATTTGGTGGACCTGCAAAACGTGTGAAAAACATATCGCCTGAAAACAATATTTTAAAAAGCGAACCCAAGCGCACGAAGCACGTGCCACATGTCGGCACGTCAACCGACCGAGAAATACCTGTCTGACCGAGACATGCCCCTGCGAAAACATCATGCCGGGGGGGTCATTTTGGTGCCCTTACAGGAATGTCAAAATCCTCTGCATAGCAGCCACAGGCCATCCAACTCACAGCACGAAATTAGGATTGCGTTCTCCTTCGTCGAACGCAATAATGCATAAACCCCATTTCTCGCTCAAAGAAATTTATTCCACTTTCAACATGGATGTAAAAAACGTTGTGACAAACCTACACGACTCCCGCTGATCGCAAGTGTAGTTTTTTTTGCCTTTAGAGTTTGGATCTCACGAGTATGTCCTTGAGCGATTTTCCTCTTTTGTACGAGATGATGGGAGGCTCTTTGTATATCTCACTCAGTAAAGGTTGACCCTGTATTAGATGCCATTTGCTCAATAAGATTTTCTTTTTTAAAATTAGGCACCGCTGGGTGGTATTGTGTGACAAAAGGAAGAATTCTATTGTGCGTTCTTTTATTTTGTTGAAGAGCCGACTTTCTCTCTTCAAATTTCACTTCTGAGAGGACTTTATTTACCAGATTATCTGGATAACCTCTCGTGTAAAGGCGTGAGCTGAATGCTACAATATTCTCTTCAAAAGTATTTTTTGAAGAGTTAGTTCGAAGCAGCCTAAATGCTTCGCCTTTGATGAAGCCTTTACTGACCCCTGGTGGGTGGCAGGAAGCGAAATGTGTGTACTGAAATGTTTCTGTCGGCTTGTAGTGAGTTCGCACGTCAAAGATAGATCTTTGTCTAAATCTATCGCCTTTGTAAACGCAAGAATCCAAGAAAATGGTTTCTTTGTCTGATATTTCAGTCGTGATTCTAATGGTTGGATGATGTCTGTTGGCCTGTTCAATGAACCCATTCATATCCTCAATTCTTGTGTTCCATAAAGAGAACACATCATCGATATATCTTTTCCACACCAGTGGTTTTTCTGTGCTCTTATTCAGGATTTCTGTCTCAACCGCTGTCATAAATAGGTTGGCAAAATAGACTGTCATTTTAGTTCCCATAGCGGTTCCGTGTATCTGCCTGGAGATACCTTTTTCCATTAACTGGAAAGATTTCTCGTTTAGTATGTGTCTGACCATCTCTCTCAGGAAATGGGTTGGAATAGGAGGCTTGTTGTTATGGAAAGTCCTTTAGCTTTTTACTTTTTACTTTTTAACGTGTATATTGTTCCATTCTGAAGAAGGCCGAAGGCCGAAACGTCGGATTAAAAGCCGGAACAGTTAGAAGTTTGCTTCATGACGCCTTATTTTACACCTAACTAGAATTCACATTGAAGCACGGTATCTCTTTTGATCCTTCTACTGGAAGTCATCGTTGGGCAAACCACATTATTCCACTATATATATATATATATATATATATATATAAATTAGAGTAAATGTTTGAAAGGGTTAGTGGTTTCTTCATATACACATATATATATATATATATTTATATATATATATTATTATATATATATTATATATTATTATATTATTAGCACTGCAACTGATGAAGGTCATTGACCGAAACGTCTATTTTTATTAAATTTTTAAACTTTTTTTAGATTTTTTACTGTATATATATATTTTTTTTTTTCGCTCGAAGTTGTCCGTCCTCGTTTTCCACAATTGCCTATATATTTATATATATATATATATATATATAATATACATTATTCCACATTATATATATATATATATATATATATATATATATATAAAAACCGTTATAAAATGCCTCAAGCCAACAAAGAATGCCACTGCGTCAGGAGGATCAATGAAGATTCACAGTCCAAGTCCAAATCCACAGTCCACAAAAATGAATTTAAAAACGTTTGATAAAGCAAGGACGGACAACTTCTGACGGTAAAAAAGTTTAAAAGTTAAAAATTTAATAAAAAAACGTTTCGGTCTTAGACCTTCATCAGTTACCTCAATGATGAAGGTCTAAGACCGAAACGTTTTTTTATTAAATTTTTAACTTTTAAACTTTTTTACCGTCAGAAGTTGTCCGTCCCTGCTTTATCAAACGTTTATATATATATATATATATATATATAAAATCCAGCACACGGGAAGCGGCGACTCAAAGCAGAGATTGGCAAACTATCAAATCGTCCAAATCGTCATCGGAGGTGATTTCAATCTGGGTGATATTGACTGGAGTCGCGAGATCCCAATTGCTAACAACCCTACCACTGCTTCACAACATAATAAATTCTTGCACTTGATGGACGATTTTTCGTTAACCCAACAAGTCAAAGCTCCAACGAGACCTGTTTCAGAGAAAACTTTGGATTTATTATTGTCTACTTATCCTAACTCTATTTCTGGCGTGTCTACTTCGTCTGGTTTAAGTGACCTCGACATTGTAAATTTTGAGATCAACCTGAAAGCAACGCGCTTTTCCAAGTCTCCTCATAGAGTCTAACTGTACAAGAAAGCGAACTTTGATGGCCTGAACGAATTTGTAGCAAAGTCATCGGCTGAATTCTTCACATCAAACCCATGGGAAAACTCTGTGGAGCATAACTGGAATGCATTCAAAAATGCTGTAATTAAAGGTATTTCCTACTATGTTCCACAAAAATTGTCCATGCCAAAGTACAAGCTGCCATGGATTACTACTGATATTAAAAGAGAGATGCGCAAAAAGGATCGCCTCCACAAAAAAGGTATTCGCTCTAAAAACCAGCAACATTGGAAAGCTTTCAAGTATCAACGAAATCGAGTGGCAAAACTGGTCAAAGAATCTCACAATCGCTATTTAAACGAAGTTATTGGTGAGAACCTGACCGAAAACCCCAAAAAGTTCTGGTTGTATGTTAAACATAGCAAATCTGAAAGCCTTGGAATCCCCCTACTTAAAACCCAAGATGGGGTGAGTATTACAGAAAAAGACAAAGCAAAAACTTTGAACTCCCATTTCTTTTCAGTTTTTACCCATGAGCAGAAGCCTCTTCCTCAAATTGGCCTGTCACCATTCACCTCGATTGCAGATTTGCTTCTCTCGCCTGATGGAGTTGCAAAACAGCTACCCCAGCTGAATCCTCACAAAGCTTGTGGGCCAGACAAATTACCTGCAAGAGTACTCAAAGAGATCTCACAAACAGCCTCTACGTGGCTCGCTTTCATCTTTCAACAATCATTTGATCTTAATGTCGTCCCATCAGATTGGTCCAAAGCCCTCATTACTGCAGTCTTAAAGAAAGAAAACAAATCAGATCCATCCAACTATCGCCCAATTTCGCTGAATTCTATCTGCTGTAAAGTAATGGAACACATTGTTCTTAGCCATATGGCTAAACACTTATCTAGTAACAATATTTTGATAAACGACCAAACATGGTTTCAGACAGCGGTTTTCTTGTGAAACTCAACTGATATCAGCTATACACGATTGGGCCAAGTCAATCAACACTTGCAGCCAAACTGACGTCATACTGCTTGATTTTTCTAAAGCTTTTGATTCTATCCCTCACCAAAGACTTCTAATGAAGCTCGACTTCTATGGTATTCGTGGGAACATGCTTATGTGGATTAAAGCTTTTCTGTCAAACCGCTCCCAATCAGTCTCAGTAAATGGCTTTCAGTCTTCTTTTAAACAGGTGCTCTCCGGGGTCCCGCAAGGCTCAATTTTGGGCCCTGCATTATTTTTACTGTATATAAATGACATCTCTTCTTCTGTAAAGTCACGTCTACGCCTCTTTGCAGATGATTGCATCCTCTGTAGTGAAATCCGTGAAGTACAGGACTGTTGGGCTCTGCAGGATGATCTTGAACAATTGTTACTCTGGTCAAACACTTGGCAACTTAACTTTAACGTCAAGAAGTGTTATCAACTTGGTATAACGTGTAAGAAAATTCCAACTATGTTCCAATATTCATTGGCTGGCCAGCCCATTTCTAGAGTTTCCTCAGCTCAGTACCTTGGAGTCACCGTGACAGACAATCTGTCCTGGAACGAGCATATCAATCAGATCTTTAAAAAGGCAAATTCTACTCTTGGGCTATTGCATGCGTCGTATTCTAAGTGGTTGTGATACTAAAGTCAAAGATACGGCGTATCGTACGCTAGTCCGCCCAAAACTCGAATATGCGTGTTGCGCTTGGAACCCTTTCACCAAACAGAACATCACTCAAATAGAGATGGTTCAACGCCGAGCAGCAAGATTTGTATTAAATGACTATTCAAGATTTAGTCATATTACTCCAATGATTGAACATCTTGGTTGGGACTCCCTTGAAGATCGTCGACTCCTTTTTCAAACTATGTTCTACAAGATCTTAATGCGGGGACATGTTGGTAATAGCTTTCCTCCTGAAGTCCCCGAAATAACAAGGGCCACCAGATTACTCAACAGTCGTCCTTTCCAACAAATCCGTGTATCAAATGATGTCTATAAGTTTTCCTTTTATCCAAGGACAATAGTAGAAGATGTTGATATAAAAAAATTTTAAGACTACTGCTCTTGCAGCCATTAAATCTTTTGTATAATGTATATCCAGACATCCTAACTTGTCTCGACGAGATTATACTTAATCTGTTTTATCTTATCTTTTACTAATTTATAATTTTTACTGTATATATACATATTGTAATTATTTATTGCGTGCTTTTATTATTTTATTTTAAACTCCTAGTATAGTTCCACTGTTTAAGGAGTATACTTATTAAAGATATTAAAGATATAAGACTACGGTAGGGACGATAACAAGAGACATCGCAGCAAAGAAAACAACTGGTCGCTCAAAAAAGGCAAAGGAAACAGCAAGGAAAAGGAACAGGAATGCAATCAAGTTAGGTTGGAAATTGAATTTGTTATCGATAGAAACGAAGACTCCTTTTAGCTATACAGGACATGAGCGAGCGATTACATAACGAAATTGGCGAACAAAATTTAGCAAAACGACTTAGAAGGGCAACCGAGTAGGAATGACTTCAACGATTGGAGAGGTCTCTGGAAAATAGTTCTATAGTCGACAAACGAAATCGAAAGATGAGCAACAGATTGCAGGAGAATGTAAGTAGGTATTTTTCGTAATAAAACGATAGCCTTTCCATTTTGAAGAAATTACCAACACATAGGGTTGCAGTTGTGATCATTTATGACAATGTGATCTGATATCATTGCAACAGTTAAAAGATTGTAAATTTTCTTGATCTAGCAGTTAAGTTTAGTATTTTCAACAGAGTAGAGACCCAGTGTCAGTATCAGTGATCAATGCGATCATTTGAAAATAAAGCAAATGTTATTACTGACTTCTGAGTGGTATTTCTCTTTGCTATATATCTTTGCTATATATATATATATATATAAAAACGTTTGAAAAAGCAAGGACGGACAACTTCTGACGATAAAAAAGTTAAACAGAATGGTTGCTTTTCAAACAGATTTTTACGGCTTCTAGTATGCAAGATGTGGACGGAATTTTGTTTTCCCTAGCATTCAAAGCTTTCCTAACTGCAGTAAGACCAAGTTTGTTGTCGATGTTGGGGAACATTGAAACCACATCCCACGAAACCAGTAAGGTGCCAGTTGGAAAAGGGCCACTCGTGTTAAGATCTCCTATTTTGTTAAGCAAATCCGTGGTGTCTTTAATAAATGATGGTAATTTACGAGCAAGTGGTTGCAGATAGAATTCGGTAAAGGCCGACAAGTTCTCAATTGCCGTACCACAACAAGAGGTAATGAGTCTTAACGGGTTGCCCGTTTTGTGCGTTTTAATGTTCCCAAAGGCAACTCCTGGTTTCGCTTCCTTATTTAAAACCCACTTAGCTATTTCGGGGGAAATCTCACCCTTTCCAAGCCATTTGGAACACCAACTACTTACTAACGCTAAATGCTTCGAGGTAGGATCTGATTGCAAAGATTTATAGTGCAGCTGGTTGTTGAGCTGACCAAGCATTTTTTCTTCGTACTCTTTATCATCAATTAAAACAAAACGGGAACCTTTGTCCTGTATCCGAATCACTACGTTAGAGTTTCTAAGTTCCTTAAGGGCAACGCGTTCTTTTCGCGAAAGATTATCTCTAGGTTGCTTAATGTTCTCAGGATTGATAAGATCACGCCTTACATTAGCTAAAAAAAGTTCAAGTTCAGGGTACCTGGACGTAGGAGGTCTCCATTTCTTTTCTTTCGGAACACGAGGTAGATGGCTAGGGGTTGGAGGGTCGCCATCCGGATTGGTGTCCATAAAGAAAGCTGCCGTCCGTAATCGGGCTTCAAAGATCTCCAAATCGTCATACACGCTCTGCCAGTTGATATCTTTGGGCGTGGGGCAAAAGGAAGGTCCTTTTCGGAGCAAGTTAACCTGGTCTGCTCCAATAGGCTGACTAGAAAGGTTAACGGGATCTAGCTGTTGTAGATGCTCTGTATTGACGGGGTTTGGCAATCTGCGCCTTTGACGAAAACGCTGGCGCTTCCTAGAAATCCTAGCACCTTTATTGTACCTTCGAATGCGTCTGACTGTAGATGGATTGTCAGTGGCGATGGGTGAATCCAATCCAGGATCAAGAGGAATAGTCTTGAGCCACTTGCGCTTTTCTCGTTCTTTCAGGGTGTGAAGTAGAGAGGCGTTTTCACTCTTGAGACCGTTCCATAGGAAAAGGGCTGTGCCATAGTTAACTTTCGAAAACAACTGTTCCCTGTGAAGTCTGAGCTCCCGTTGAAGGAGGTTAACCTTCTCGTGGGAAGCACGTAAAACCGCATTGCAAATGTCCCTCGATGTGCGTTGAAGTGAGTGTTTACAAAACGTGTTGAGACTAACATCATCAATGTTCAAAGCCAAATGAAAATGAAAATTAAAGCCAACAGGAATAACGTTACGATCCAAACAACGTTTAAGGAAAGTACAATGGTGCTGATATCTGGAGAGCTTGTTCCAAACAAAAGCAGCTATGTTGACTATAGAATTAAGACGTAGCATCTTTGGATCAACCAGGACGGACGATTCGAAGGCGGATGAGAGCGGAGTATCAAATATTAAAAACGGTTATAAAATGCCTCAAGCCAACAAAGAATGCCACTGCGTCAGGAGGATCAATGAAGATTCACAGTCCAAGCCTCACCACAAAAATGAATTTAAAAACGTTTGAAAAAGCAAGGACGGACAACTTCTGACGATAAAAAAGTTAAACAGAATGGTTGCTTTTCAAACAGATTTTTACGGCTTCTAGTATGCAAGATGTGGACGGAATTTTGTTTTCCCTAGCATTCAAAGCTTTCCTAACTGCAGTAAGACCAAGTTTGTTGTCGATGTTGGGGAACATTGAAACCACATCCCACGAAACCAGTAAGGTGCCAGTTGGAAAAGGGCCACTCGTGTTAAGATCTCCTATTTTGTTAAGCAAATCCGTGGTGTCTTTAATAAATGATGGTAATTTACGAGCAAGTGGTTGCAGATAGAATTCGGTAAAGGCCGACAAGTTCTCAATTGCCGTACCACAACAAGAGGTAATGAGTCTTAACGGGTTGCCCGTTTTGTGCGTTTTAATGTTCCCAAAGGCAACTCCTGGTTTCGCTTCCTTATTTAAAACCCACTTAGCTATTTCGGGGGAAATCTCACCCTTTCCAAGCCATTTGGAACACCAACTACTTACTAACGCTAAATGCTTCGAGGTAGGATCTGATTGCAAAGATTTATAGTGCAGCTGGTTGTTGAGCTGACCAAGCATTTTTTCTTCGTACTCTTTATCATCAATTAAAACAAAACGGGAACCTTTGTCCTGTATCCGAATCACTACGTTAGAGTTTCTAAGTTCCTTAAGGGCAACGCGTTCTTTTCGCGAAAGATTATCTCTAGGTTGCTTAATGTTCTCAGGATTGATAAGATCACGCCTTACATTAGCTAAAAAAAGTTCAAGTTCAGGGTACCTGGACGTAGGAGGTCTCCATTTCTTTTCTTTCGGAACACGAGGTAGATGGCTAGGGGTTGGAGGGTCGCCATCCGGATTGGTGTCCATAAAGAAAGCTGCCGTCCGTAATCGGGCTTTCTCCATTTCTTTTCTTTCGGAACACGAGGTAGATGGCTAGGGGTTGGAGGGTCGCCATCCGGATTGGTGTCCATAAAGAAAGCTGCCGTCCGTAATCGGGCTTTTCTCCATTTCTTTTCTTTCGGAACACGATAATAATCTTTCGCGAAAAGAACGCGTTGCCCTTAAGGAACTTAGAAACTCTAACGTAGTGATTCGGATACAGGACAAAGGTTCCCGTTTTGTTTTAATTGATGATAAAGAGTACGAAGAAAAAATGCTTGGTCAGCTCAACAACCAGCTGCACTATAAATCTTTGCAATCAGATCCTACCTCGAAGCATTTAGCGTTAGTAAGTAGTTGGTGTTCCAAATGGCTTGGAAAGGGTGAGATTTCCCCCGAAATAGCTAAGTGGGTTTTAAATAAGGAAGCGAAACCAGGAGTTGCCTTTGGGAACATTAAAACGCACAAAACGGGCAACCCGTTAAGACTCATTACCTCTTGTTGTGGTACGGCAATTGAGAACTTGTCGGCCTTTACCGAATTCTATCTGCAACCACTTGCTCGTAAATTACCATCATTTATTAAAGACACCACGGATTTGCTTAACAAAATAGGAGATCTTAACACGAGTGGCCCTTTTCCAACTGGCACCTTACTGGTTTCGTGGGATGTGGTTTCAATGTTCCCCAACATCGACAACAAACTTGGTCTTACTGCAGTTAGGAAAGCTTTGAATGCTAGGGAAAACAAAATTCCGTCCACATCTTGCATACTAGAAGCCGTAAAAATCTGTTTGAAAAGCAACCATTCTGTTTAACTTTTTTATCGTCAGAAGTTGTCCGTCCTTGCTTTTTCAAACGTTTTTAAATTCATTTTTGTGGTGAGGCTTGGACTGTGAATCTTCATTGATCCTCCTGACGCAGTGGCATTCTTTGTTGGCTTGAGGCATTTTATAACCGTTTTTTATATATATATATATATATATATATATATATATAGCAAAAAAAAAAATATATATATATAGCAAAAAAAAAAAAATATATATAGCAAAAAATATATAGCAAAAATATATATATATATATATATATATATATAAATTAGAGTAAATGTTTGAAAGAAAATTTGCCCTGAATGGGATTTGAACCCACGTCCCCCCGCATACTAGTCGGGTGTGATAACCACTACACCACCAGGACAACCATGCTGGCAACAAAGCAATCGAAGTGGTGTATTGTGTGATTGAAGACTGGGCATCCCGGCAATTTTCCTTCAAGGCGACAGGGTAGTGGAAGCCTATAACTCCGTTTGAAACCCAACTAAGGATCAAGTTAATGATGCACGACCGAAGTCAACTTGAAGGAAAATTGCCGGGATGCCCAGTCTTCAATCACACAATACACCACTTCGATTGCTTTGTTGCCAGCATGGTTGTCCTGGTGGTGTAGTGGTTATCACACCCGACTAGTATGCGGGGGGACGTGGGTTCAAATCCCATTCTGGGCAAATTTTCTTTCAAACATTTACTCTAATTAATATGATTATTTGGGGTGTATAGGGTTAGTGGTTTCTTCATATACACATATTCAAATAAAAAATAGCCTGTATCATTTACTTGATCCTCCCTTGTCTCCTGCTAAGTTGACTTCGGTCGTGCATCATTAACTTGATCCTTAGTTGGGTTTCAAACGGAGTTATAGGCTTCCACTACCCTGTCGCCTTGAAGGAAAATTGCCGGGATGCCCAGTCTTCAATCACACAATACACCACTTCGATTGCTTTGTTGCCAGCATGGTTGTCCTGGTGGTGTAGTGGTTATCACACCCGACTAGTATGCGGGGGGACGTGGGTTCAAATCCCATTCAGGGCAAATTTTCTTTCAAACATTTACTCTAATTAATATGATTATTTGGGGTGTATAGGGTTAGTGGTTTCTTCATATACACATATATATATATATATATATATATATATATATATATATAGGCAATTGTGGAAAACGAGGACGGACAACTTCGAGCGAAAAAAAAAATATATATATACAGTAAAAAATCTAAAAAAAGTTTAAAGATTTAATAAAAATAGACGTTTCGGTCAATGACCTTCATCAGTTGCAGTGCAAGTGAATAAGAAATTACAATGTCCTTAAATTGGTTTACAGTATAAAAGATGACATAATATAACAAAGATGATTACATAACAGGGCGTGGTAACACATGAAAATGAAAAAATTAACCAATGATAAACAATCGGTGATTACTAAGCGAGAAACTATGACAATGCGATACAAAACTCAAGAAACGCAAACCAAATATGAATAAATAATCGGATATAATACAAATAAGATTAATGTTAAAAAACTATAACATGATTCGTCAAGTCAGCCAAAAGTGTGAAGGGACCCGCGTGTAAAATATTCACAGTATTCATAAAAGGCCATCCTAGGAAAAACTTGTAATAAAAACCCCAAACAAAGCCCTTGAAGCTATGCCGCGGCAAGGCACAACAGGCGCCCTGAACAGGGCCCTTAAACAACAATAATGTAATAAATTCCCCGATGGGGGCCCCTGAGAAAACCTTGCACTAACAAAGCTAACAAGATCCAAGGTCAGGGCCTTTGAACACCTGAACTAAGATAACCGCCAAATTAGCAAGTTATTTTTACGCTAGTTGTAGTTTATTCTTTTTTTCGAGTGGAATTCCTGACGTTTATTCAAGCCAAAAGGTGCCAGAGAGAACAACTGTGCGCTCCAATATGCCTCTTTAGTGATTAAAAGCTTTTCGATGTTACTTGTATTGTTTGCATTTATCTGCACTTGATCAATACACTGGAAAGAAAAATCGTTTAAGTCGTGCGGTGTTCTGTTGAAATGAACCGCTACCTCACAAGTCTTTTTCTTGGTCAGCATGGCAGACTTGTGGTTGCGAAATCTAACTCTAAAATCTGTTGTTGTAGAACCAATGTATTGTAAGTTACATTTCTTACACGAAGCCAAATAAATGACATTTTTTGAATCACAAGAAAGTTTCGATCGTATCTTATAGCTCTTGCCTGTTTGAAAACTTTGGAAAGAATTTGATTCGACAAAGTAATTGCAACAGAGATCACATCTTGTTCTTTTGCATTTAAAGCAACCCCTAACCTCAATAGCCTCTTCAACTTCAATGTTAGAGCCATAACGAGATGGCGCTAACAATTCCTTAAGGTTTTTAGATCTTCGAAAAGAGGCTATGATGGAATTTGGCGGGAAAAATTCTTTTAATTTGGGGTTGGATTCCAAAATACCTAGGTGTTTTCTGATGATGCGACCAACATCAGGTAAATTTGGATTAAATGTTGTTACAAATGGAAACAATTTCTTCTCAGCTTTGGCACGAGTTCTAAGTAAGTCAGTTCTAGATGTAGTTAAGGCTTTAGAAAATTGATCTTCCACTAGTTTTGTGGGATAACCCTGATTGACTAGATAACCCTTGTATTCAGTTGTTCTCTCGGCAAGAAATACTTGTTCAGAGCAGTTTCTCTGTAACCTAGTTGCTACGCCATAAGGGATAGCCTTGAAAACGTGTTTGGGGTGAGCACTTGGTAGGATCCTACCATTCAATTTGAATTAGTTTTTTCTGAAAGCGAGCTTCACGTGCTAGATTTAACTCTACATCTCATCGGGGGTTTCATTCAGACAGACGTTTATTCAAAGCCAACTGATAGCCACTTGTATCTTCCACCATCAAGTGCTCACCCCAAACACGTTTTCAAGGCTATCCCTTATGGCGTAGCAACTAGGTTACAGAGAAACTGCTCTGAACAAGTATTTCTTGCCGAGAGAACAACTGAATACAAGGGTTATCTAGTCAATCAGGGTTATCCCACAAAACTAGTGGAAGATCAATTTTCTAAAGCCTTAACTACATCTAGAACTGACTTACTTAGAACTCGTGCCAAAGCTGAGAAGAAATTGTTTCCATTTGTAGCAACATTTAATCCAAATTTACCTGATGTTGGTCGCATCATCAGAAAACACCTAGGTATTTTGGAATCCAACCCCAAATTAAAAGAATTTTTCCCGCCAAATTCCATCATAGCCTCTTTTCGAAGATCTAAAAACCTTAAGGAATTGTTAGCGCCATCTCGTTATGGCTCTAACATTGAAGTTGAAGAGGCTATTGAGGTTAGGGGTTGCTTTAAATGCAAAAGAACAAGATGTGATCTCTGTTGCAATTACTTTGTCGAATCAAATTCTTTCCAAAGTTTTCAAACAGGCAAGAGCTAGAAGATACGATCGAAACTTTCTTGTGATTCAAAAAATGTCATTTATTTGGCTTCGTGTAAGAAATGTAACTTACAATACATTGGTTCTACAACAACAGATTTTAGAGTTAGATTTCGCAACCACAAGTCTGCCATGCTGACCAAGAAAAAGACTTGTGAGGTAGCGGTTCATTTCAACAGAACACCGCACGACTTAAACGATTTTTCTTTCCAGTGTATTGATCAAGTGCAGATAAATGCAAACAATACAAGTAACATCGAAAAGCTTTAAATCACTAAAGAGGCATATTGGAGCGCACAGTTGTTCTCTCTGGCACCTTTTGGCTTGAATAAACGTCAGGAATTCCACTCGAAAAAAAGAATAAACTACAACTAGCGTAAAAATAACTTGCTAATTTGGCGGTTATCTTAGTTCAGGTGTTCAAAGGCCCTGACCTTGGATCTTGTTAGCTTTGTTAGTGCAAGGTTTTCTCAGGGCACTGGAAAACTTGAACTGTTTACAGACTTCACAAAAGTTGGTGAAATCTCTGTAAAATGTCTAGATTTCCTTTGTAAATTACGAACTCTGTAAATGCGCGCATTCACAGAGATTTTGTAAGTCCGTAAAAAGTCTAAATTTAACACATTTTCTTCACTATGATTGCATGAAATGTGTATATAATCTTACTAAAATATCTGTAAATTTGTTTTAAAATTTACAGTGATTTTACGTCAAAAACAACAAATGTCTGTAAAATCTCTTTACTTTCTCTGTAAAAATTACAGGAGAAAAAATGTCTGTAAACCCGTAAGTATAAAATCTCCACGTTATCTCTGTAAAAAGTGAGCGAATGAAAAGTGCATGAAATGTCTGTAAAATGTATACCAAAAGAACTCCACAAAATCGTTAGGTAAAGTACATGAAATGTTTGTAAAATGTAAATGTTTTATTGCACAAAATCTGAGCAAAATGTTAATGTTTTCTCTGTAAATAAAGCACGTAAAATGGGAAGCGTCAAAAATGGACAGTGTAAAATATTGATAAAATCTCTATAAAAAAGTAAATAAAACTCTGCATAAAATGTTAGTAAAATGACCAAGGAGTTCATATATCAGTAAATGTATATAATTTTATTGCAAATATAACTCCATGTAAAAATAATGTGTATATTACATGTCCTTTCAATAGAATCTCAACTGTTGCTACAGCTGCCTGTTTAAGCGTCAAGTTGCAGTTAAGTTTAGTAATAGCGAATAATAAACCTACTCCAATAATATGCTCATAGAAACTGATAGTATTAATTTTGATATATTATGTTATTTTGCAACCTTTAGAGCGATTTTACATAACCTGTGAAACAGACAGATTACTACACACTGCAAAACTATAATTCCATTAAACTCTTCTGTTCACTACACTCATTTGGCACTTTTTGTTTGATACTGTTTCACGGGTTTAGTACAATCACTCTACATATGTGTGTACAGTGAGTCCTCAATTCTTTTTCATGTTTCCTCCTAAAAGTCAACTTAATTCTTCGAAAAAATCACGTAAAAAATATAACTATAATTTATTACTTCCTAAGAAATGGATTACTCAGCAAGTACTAGGTTATCTTTGGAAACCACTTTGGTTTCATCCTTTCTCCTGACTTTACCCTTGCGAAAAAGTTCTTTACCTAGGAGTATCACTAATGATTCTATGCCATACGACTGTCCTTTAGGGACAGTCACACCCAATTGTGTAAGGGCCTTTTTAACATTCATGACAGTGACATCACTAAGCTTTTTCGCATTAAGGAAAAACAAGGCGGTTATTGACGCAAAGGTATGAGAAATCTGAAAGAGAAAAAAATGCATGCATGTCAGAATGTAATGTACATACGTGTATATCCATCAGTTAATTAGTGGACAATACATAGTATAAGTATCATTGTTGTATAGCTGGACTGTTGTCCTCTACAGAGCACAATTCACTGTTATTTTGAGGTTTTATGACAGTAACAATAGATCTGTTTCCTGCCAAAACTGTTTGAGCTGGCAACATTGCATATTACACACAAGTGTAGACGACATGTTGAGATTGATATTGGTGCAGCACTCTAATTGCATACACTGTAAATCGAAAAGATCTGTTTTAGACCCAAAAATGGGGCCGTTTCGGTGAGTAAAATACAGTACTATTTTTGGGGCTAATTTAACTCTTTTGGAACGGGATCGTTTTGGCCCCAATGAGCAGGGTAGAAATAGCCCTGTAACAGGTGGTCGAAACGAATACACAGAAGGGCTGTTTTGGAAAAATGGGGGGTAGTTTTTTTTTTTTTAAAGGGTTGAAATGGTACGTTTGCATGGCCAAATTAGCCCTTCTTGAGCCGTTTCATGCTTTCAGAAAGAGAGGAAATTGGCCCCCATTTCGTGGCCAATTTAGCCCAATTTATATCCAAAACAAAAGTACTTTAAATGACTAAATTAGCATCATCACGTCTTAAACGACATTCTGCGTAAGGGCTGTTTTGGGCCATAAGAATTTAAAATAGCCCTATTACAAGGACTAAAATGGTTATTGGCATGCATAAAAATGGTTGTACAAAAATGGCAAGGTCATCATCAACTGAAGAATTTCTATTTAAAAACAAAAGCAAAAGATGAGTCACCCTACTACACTGTGCATAGTAAGAAAGTAATAGCACGAGGATAGAAGCTAGCACTGGAAGCTAAGTATACAGATAAAAAAGCCTTCAAAGAAAAGGGAATTTGTTACTGATGGCAGCTGAGTGGACAACAACAAAAAGTCTGTACAAAACAAGTTTGCTAAGCCTCATATGGTGGCTACAAGTAGACAGTTTGTTTACTACAGGATGTTACTCTATCCACTGAAAAAGTAATCTGATCAATAATATTAGCCTAGCTGTATACATGCATGTTCGCAAGTTTATTCTTGATTTACTGTCACTAGGTTTTGTATTCAAGCATGTTGTCATGATAGCTCTCATGGTTTAAGACAACATAGAAAAAATTGAAGTAATTAACTTAGACATGTTTTGCCTGTCAAAGCAATTACTTTTTATTTCAGCAACACAATGTAGAGAGTAGAATGAACATTACTACAATCATGTACATGTACATGCACATTGTAAGTCTATTTTTGAGGCTTGCCAAGCAACTACAGTGTACATGTGTACACCACAGTGCATTTTGATGCTAATACATGTTGTATGTGTTTATACTGCAAATTAAGCTGCACTGTCTACCGTATTTCTTAGCCCCCCCAAAAAACAATACATGCACATGGATGAGATAATATACATTATTATTCAACAAATTCGCGCAATGCCTATATATGGTCAGAAAATCATTGTTATCCGTACAGTCATAACAGATATCCTGCAATATACGTAGCTGGCCAAGATTTGAGTGAAATCTTGCAAAGTGCTGTACAACCAAAGTTTTTCTCACTGCAAAAAGCATTTTGTTGACAATTTGTTGAATAATAATTTGATGAATAATAATCCTGCTCAATCTTGCGGAATATTGTCTGATTTTAGCCAACTCGGCCTACGACCTCATCAGCTAAGTATCAGGCGATATTCCGTATAATTTCACAGGATAATTGTTAACTAGCTGCAGTGCAACAATTTGCACAGTGCAGTTACATGTTATGTGTTGAGGAATAAGGGCATTGCTGGTGTGCAGTTAATTTTTGGAAAAAGGCAAGCTAGCAAAAAAACAAAATGAGGTGCAATCATGAAGGCATATTGCTGTCGATGCCATGGCATGATTTTCAATGTTGGTTACCTAAGCACAGCTAATAAAGCCCATACATGTATACATCTACATACAGCGGATTCAGGTTGAGTGTTTAACGGTCTCAGTTGTCGCATTCGTTGTCACGGTTGACTTGATTGTGTTGTGAGGCAAAATGACAGACGTTCTGCCTGGGAAAACTACAACATGCTTTTTCCTGACAGAACATCATCATTCCTACCTCTAGAGCAACATCTGTCATTTTGCCTCGCAACGCAATCAATTCAACCGTAATAATGAACGCGACAACTGAGGCTGTTAAGCCTCAACCTGAATCCGCTGTAAATCACACAAAAAACAACACTAATCACCAAAAGGATCAGAATGAAATTATTGCAGCAAACTTTCCAATTGAAGTAAACTGGATTGAAAAAGCCAGGTAAAAATTCAGGGCTTCATCAGGATTTGAAACTGTGACTTCTGCAATTTACATTTGAACTATTTCATATACTTCACATCAGAATAAAAACTGTTGCCAAAAAGCTATTATTGAGAACCTGTAGTAGTAGTTACAGTATAAATCAATTTTGTGAACAATTTATTTATTTTAATAAACATTGTATAACAAAATTAGTTTTATTTTGTGCAAAATTGAACAGTTAGCTAAAGAAAAATAAAAATAAAAAACCACCAGACAGAAAATGTTGCATGCAGATTGCTTTTAAGTGTAGGAAACAAAATATTGGTTTCTACTTACTGGGTACATTTGACCATCCAACTCTTTCATCTGAAAATAACAAGCAATTACATCATTTTGCATCTATTACCAAGTATTTCAATGTACAAAATTAATCAATGAAAAAATACATGTAAAGTTAGACAGAGAGAGTACAGTAATCATCACAAAAACAGGTTTTTGTCTAAGGCTATTTGACTATGTCCAGTACATGCCATATTGAATTTATTTTTTTAATATTTAAACACATGTGCAAAGATGTTTTTTTTTTATATATTAAACACTTTGCTCTGTAAATTAACCTGCACTGCATATTGATCAGTTGACGCTGTAACAGTCATTTACAAAATACATGTACAGTTGTATATGTGGCTGTTACACAAAGCTACTGTGCAGTTCAGTGAGTTTTATCAATGCCTAAAAGGACAGGATACCTCAGCTTGAAGCCTCACTCCAACCTGGCATATACCTAAATCACACCATACATTTAAAGCAGTACTGCACCAAAGGTAAAAAGCTAAGAATATATTTTTATGTACACACATTAAGGGCACCTCATAGCTACTGTGCAGTGTGATGCAGTTCAGTGAGATTTATCAATGCCTAAAAGGACAGGATACCTCAGCTTAAAGCCTCACTCCAACCTGGCATATACCTAAATCACACCATACATTTAAAGCACTACTGCACCAAAGGTAAAAAGCTAAGAATATATTTTTATGTACATGTATTAAGGGCACCTCATAGCTACTGTGCAGTGTGATGCAGTTCAGTGAGATTTATCAATGCCTAACAGGACAGGATACCTCAGCTTTAAAGCCTCACTCCAACCTGGCATATACCTAAATCACACCATACATTTTAAGCAGTACTGCGCAAAAGAGAAAGGGCTCAGAATATAATTATTATTGCACTGAACAGTATAACTTTCCTCGCATAAACCAAGCATGGCAACCTGGCATACTGTATACCTTCATCGCACCATAAAGCAGCACTGCACCAGCCAAAATATATAAATTTATGCTAAATATTATTAACGATTACCTGTATACAACTGTACATGTATATAATTGCAATGTCATAGCAGATAAACCAGACATAAACATGTGGATCATAAGATGTGCATTTCCCTAATGATAATACTACTGTACAATAAGCTAGCCCTGAGAATTTATTATTTACACAGGGCACATGATCAGTAAAACTGTTTTCCCTTAGAACTATCCAGGTACTGCCTGGTTCAAATTTATACATGTACATACAGTTCCTTGCCAGTACGAAAGGCATGTAGTTACGAGCAGAAAATATTGTTACAGTGAAACGAAATATAAGGATTTAATTTAAGCCAAGCATTGATAAACGTTTTTCAAAACTAGCATGTTGCAAAATCTTCCTTTGGCAGCTGCTGCCTACCTTGAAAGGCAATGCAGGAATCACGGTGCAAATGGACATGAGCTTACCTTTGTCAACAATGCTTGAAGCATCCGATGTATAAAGGTTTCATGTAGCTGTTTGAACTGTCAAATGCGCCTTGTGAGATGAAAAACATCGAGTAAAAATCACTCCAATGATGAAGGGCGACCTTCGAAACCGTTGCATACCGTTCTACGAATCGAGCGCCAAAAGTACCGAAGGGGACGCCGGGAATAACTTACACTGCGCATGTTCCATTTGTTCCCAGAGTAACTCGGTCAGAGCAAACAGGCACGCAACGCGCTCAAACGTAGAATAATCACATCCATTGGAAAACAGAAAATTCATGCTAAGGGAAACATTTCTTTGTAAAATTATCTTTTAATAGATGGGGGTAGATTAAAAAAATTAGCCCATCCTTGATATCCATAGAAATTACAAGTCGAGAGAAACTTCAGAACGCAGCAATATCAACGTTTGACAAAAGAATTACAAATTTTAAAGGGCCGGCGTTGACGGTCTCATTTTTACGGCCGACGCTGTCGAACCAGCCGAGGTATATGTAAACCTCTCTTGTTAGTGGCAGCTCGTCTAGGTCTGTGACCAATTACCGGCTCTATTAATAAGAGCCGAATCTACCCTAAATCAGAGCCATCTTAGCTTAATGGAAATAACTCTAGAAATAGGAGTCAAGATAACTCTAATAAATGGGGCAGGGGCGGATCTAGGGGGAAGATGCAGGTGGTGCACAGAATTCAAATATTTTACCTAGGTAAAATATTTGAATCCTGTGTATGCCTGAATTTTATTTCAGGTTTTTTTTTGCTGCTGCATAAGTTGTATCTATCTACTTTCTTCCGTAGCCTAGGACCAGGCTCCTTGGTGGGATGAAAAGCAAGAAACAGGATGGAAAGCACAAAAAAAAAAAAAAAAAATCAGCGAGCGGGTGACTTGGGAGGGAAAGAGACGGCGTCCTTTCCCTTTCCCTAGTCCCCCGCTTGGCTCGCTTCATTCGCTTGCCAATTAGTATGGGACACGTTCTGTACCAATATAAAATCCATGGAGGCTTGTTCACGATTATTGGAACAGTGCAATACTCTCAGATGCTAAAAAACGCCATTGCTGTATTGAAACGTTTCTAAATTTAAGCGCAAATTGGTTACCTTTGTAAACTACACCGTATGATAGAATGAAGGATTAAGTTTCTAAGGAAACTGTGGTGTTGGGTCGGTGGGGGAGTGAAATACAGGAATTTGGTGAGGGGATCCCAACGTCAATTTTCGGAAAATATCTGTTCGGAAGACGATCGAGATCTAGAATTTTTGGAACATTTGTTAAAAAATTTTCTTCCTTGTTTGCCTCTCCTAGGATTTTCGAACATCTAAAAAATGGTATTATTGCCCATTTATAACGGATTTTGAACGTAAAAAGGTCACCTAGAATTTTCGGGAGCCTTTATCCTGGCTGAAATTTTCGAAAAGGTAAGTTTTGATCGCTATAATTTTCGGATCACAAGACTTTCAGCTAGGAAATCTGAACAGATTAAAAAATTTTAGGGTATAAAAATATGCTTATATCTACTTTTTAAATGCTAAAACACTTTAACAATGCTATGTTTAAGTGGTTTTGAACTATATTCTCACTGGGTGCCCCTGTTTGCTTTTATCAACTGAGTTGATAAAGTAGATTTACCACCGTAGGGGATTGAGAAAAAAGCTGACGTTTCGAACGAACCCCATACACGGTATGATACCCTGTTTGCTATTACATCTTTTGCTGAGATTTTATGATGCTCCGTTTGCGTCAATTTACAGAGATTTTGCGATGTCACGTTTGCGTCAGTTTACAGACATTTTGCGATACCCGTTTGCGTCAATTTACAGAGATTTTACGATACCCCGTTTGCGTCAATTTACAGAGATTTTATGATGCCCAGTTTGTGTTAATTAACAGCAGTGTAATTTACAGACATTTTATGTCAGAGGTACAATTACGGTAAAATCTTTGTAAACAGTAGATTTACAAACATTTTTGGAAGATTTTATAAAATCTGTAAATTGTAAGTATTTCTTCTCATCACAGCTCTTATAGTTTGCTAACATTTTACAAACATTTTATAGAGACCTAAAACCGAAGACTCTATAAAAACTCTATAAAATTTCTGTAAAATACATTTACAGAGATTTTACTTTGAACAAGTAAAATAATCAAGTCTGTAAATTACTGATTTATAGACATTTCATGAAGTCTGTAAATGGTCCAAATTTTCAAGTGAGGGGCCCCCATCGGGGAATTTATTACATTATTGTTGTTTAAGGGCCCTGTTCAGGGCGCCTGTTGTGCCTTGCCGCGGCATAGCTTCAAGGGCTTTGTTTGGGGTTTTTATTACAAGTTTTTCCTAGGATGGCCTTTTATGAATACTGTGAATATTTTACACGCGGGTCCCTTCACACTTTTGGCTGACTTGACGAATCATGTTATAGTTTTTTAACATTAATCTTATTTGTATTATATCCGATTATTTATTCATATTTGGTTTGCGTTTCTTGAGTTTTGTATCGCATTGTCATAGTTTCTCGCTTAGTAATCACCGATTGTTTATCATTGGTTAATTTTTTCATTTTCATGTGTTACCACGCCCTGTTATGTAATCATCTTTGTTATATATGTCATCTTTTATACTATAAACCTATTTAAGGACATTGTAATTTCTTATTCACTTGCACTGCAACTGATGAAGGTCATTGACCGAAACGTCTATTTTTATTAAATCTTTAAACTTTTTTTAGATTTTTTACTGTATATATATATATATTTTTTTTTTCGCTCGAAGTTGTCCGTCCTCGTTTTCCACAATTGCCTACAAATTTCATTACTCGAGGTTTGGACTACGAATCCTTTTGGATCCTTCTGGCGTGTGGCATCCCTGTTGGCTCGAAGCATCATAACTTTTTATATATATATATATATATATATATAAAAACGTTAGATAAAGCAAGGACGGACAACTTCTGACGATAAAAAAGTTAAAAAGTTAAAAATTTAATAGAAAAAACGTTTCGGTCTTAGACCTTCGTCAGTTACAGGAGAAAAAGGACGGAAACTAAGTTTAAATACGGTTACAGTGTGGGAGATTACATACCGAAATGAAAAATACTATCGTGCTATTAATACATCGTGATTAATACAATACAGGGAAAAAAATGCAAAACGAGAAATACAATGCTGTACTATAAATTACGTCATACAGGGTGATAATTAATAGACCAAACGAAAAAGATACAATGCTGTGCATAAATTACATTATAAAGCGGGATAATTGCAGAACTAGGTTAAATTCAACCTAAAAACTAAAATAGTTAAAATAGATAAAACGGACTCTTGCAATGCGGTAAATATTACGGGAAAACTAGTTTACAAAGATATGCAGAAGAAACCTACGTTTACGCTGGACAGGGTTAATAACAAAATCCCAAATCGAGGCCTTTGGAGCATTAAAGGGTTGACAAACAACAAAATCCCTGGAGGGGCCCTTAAACAATAAGCTGTAATAAGATCCCAGGCAGGGCCTTTGAGCATACCAAACACCCAAAGAGCTGGCAAAATCCAAGGAAGGGCTTTTGGACTGCTTTATGGCGCAAACGCATATTTACACAAGAGAAAGTTAATTATAACAAATTCTGTTTTTGGAGTGAAATTCTTTTCTTTTATTTAAGCCATGGGGAGCCATAGAAAACAGTTGAGCACTCCAATAAGCCTCTTTCGTAATTAAAAACCTATCGATCTCGTCTTTTTATATATATATATAAAAAGTTATATATATATATATAAAACATATAAAACATATATATATATATATATATATATATATATATATATATATGTTCTCTGATTGAAAGGTTTCAGTAATAGTACGTTGCAACAGACAAGTTTCATTGCCTTTTCACAACGGGTCAGTCTTACCTTAGAGTTCAATGACCCCCAGGGAATTGCTATATGGGAACCCTGCCCTTTTCCCACAGATGAAAAGGTTATTTAAGCCGTACTTTGCACAATTAGACATAACGTATTAACCTTGTTCATTACTGCTGTTTACTTCATTTTTATGACGTCAAATACCAATATTTGATAGTAACCACAATATACAGTTGACCTTTTACATTGGAAAAAATCTATAAAGAAGAAACTAAAATTTTTAATGCCAAACTTGTTATGATCTTTCTCATATATTCATTGCAAGTGTGCTGTATGTAATAACAAGTGTTTCAAGTTTCCTAAATGCCCTATGCTTTCAATCATGATTTTCCACACTTTATGGACAAATGGCTACACTGAGGGTCGTACAGGGGGGGCCTCTGGCACGATTCACGGACGAAAAAAATAATGAATCACGGATCACGGATATTGAAATATCATTTTCCCGAATCACGAAAATGAGTACTCTTTTATCCTGTTCTTGCGCTACAAATAGTGTTTGAAGAAATCAAAATTGATTTTAGGGGAAATTACGAAAATAAGAAAGAAACATACTCTTTCATCCTTTTCTTACTCTACAAAGAGTGTTTGAAGAAATCAAAATTGATTAAGGCGAAGGAAAGGCTGCATACTACATATCGCATACCTCCATCATTCTCGAAAGACGACTCTAACCATTCGTCCACTTCGTGTAGTAACACATGACACTCATGCAAAGCACGTGAATTGCACAATAGATGTCACGTTAATAACGTCAATGAAGGTCAACGAAGAATAAGCGAAGGTCAGCAAGGGAAGCTCTCGGCTACTTGGTATTTCCCGATGCCTTACGAGACGTTACGATAATTATACGGAGGTCACATTGAGGTCTCCCGTCTCAAAATCACGCAAAATAAAGTCAATAAAGTGGTGAAATCACGAATATCGGTTATTAATTCAAGCTCTTCACGTGTCACGCAAAACCTTCCGATCACGGGTCACGGAGAATAAATTTATTAAATTCACGTTTCACGGAAAATAAAATCAGCTAATCACGCGTCACGAGAATACCCCTGTACGACCCTCTACACTAGATTCTAAGTCTTAAAGAAGAAATGGTATTGTTTAGAGCTATTTTAATTATTAGCACCTCTGATGCAAACCCTATTCAGAAGAAAACTGAATTGCTTGTAGTAGTAGAGGAACAATGCCTTTACCCAGATCAGTTAGGACATACAGCCCACCCCATAACAATATATTATGTTAGACATAAAAAATATAACAATAATAATATCAATACCAGTAAAAATAATAATAATATAATAATAATAATAATCATGATAATAATTACAAGTAATGATAAAGTAAAAAAAAATGATGATGATATAATAATAATAAGTAAATAAACTAGAAATATGACTCCCGCAAAAACCTCGCGAAGCTAGTTTTTGAAGAAGTCACAATGCTTTCATATTTTATTCTTTATTTTTTTTTATATTATATATTTTATTTTTTATATTAGCGTAATCCCCATTATTTTATTTCTTATGCTGTGTTTGGTACACAATTAGTGACACCTGGTGCAAATTACAAGATCAGTATACCGCTCAACACAGTGCTTAAAAATTGACCTTCATTTAGCTCTTTCACTGCCACTGAGATTGCACCAGAGGGAATAGAAGTAAAATTATTTATTATCTTGACAGGGAATACAGAGTCGATGAAGTATCACAATAATATTCACTTAACACAAATTGAAAATGATTGTAAATCTTTTGCAGGTGAAATCTTGAAGAGTTGATATGAATGCTTGTGTTTACCACGGTGTAAAAACCTGTGTTTTTTTTCTTTAGTTTTATTTTCTTAGTCTCTACTGCTTTGTCTTCTTTGTTGTACATCACTTTTGAACACAATATGTTCTTACACAGAGGATGAGCTGAACGCTCCAATTATTTTTTGTTTATGTTTTTTTGGTTATAATTGCATGAGATTCATTGTAAGAAGAATCTTCTGATTAGATATTTTATTGTCTACTGCAGTCATTATTTCATTCCCGGGTAACCACAATTGAGAGCATTATGAATAGTGCATGTTTTAATGTGTGTACTCTTTCCAGTTGCAATGGTACCCCCAGTGGTAGATAGAAAAATTCCTCTTCCCTCAAAAGAGATGCCATATCAACAAATTGGGGGTAAAACAATTGGATTCTACAAAAGCTTTGAATAAAGGTTTGGTAATAGTGAGTGCCCACTGTATAGTATGTGGTTGTGCTATTTTTAGGTCATATCATAAAAACAATACATGTAAGAAAGAGTTATTGAAATCTTAATATGTTCAAAAAGATTGCTGCACTACGTACTCCTGTAAAAAAATAATGTGAAATCAACATCAATCAGTCAAAAGTATATACCACATGAAAGTTTAATTGTGCTGTTACAGAAACAGGCAAAATATCCATACCCAACCATAGAATAGTACATTATTTTGAATATATGAAAATTTCTATTATAAAAACTGCAGAAGAAAGATTTAATATAAGGACGGTATTTCATCGAAAAAGTCATGGCAGCCAGAGGTATTGAACTGTAACCAATGAGATATAGTAACGAGAAGAACTATCATTATATTATTATCATTATTATTATCATTACTATTATTATTACTGGTATTGATATTATTATTGTTATATTTTTTATGTTAAACATAATATATTTTTATGGGGTGGGATTCATGTCTTAATCTTGGTAAAGTTATTGTTACTCTACTACTAAAAGCAATACAAAAATCTTCTTAATAGGCTTTCCATCAGAGGTGGTAGTAATCAAAACAGCTCCAAACAATACCATTTCTTCTTAAAGGCTTAGAATCTAGTGCAGTCATTTGTCTAGAAAGTTTGTGTGGAAAATCATTATTGAAAGCATAGGGCATTTAGGAAACTTGAAACACTTGTTACTACATACAGCACACTTGCAATGAATATATGAGAAAGATCATAAACATTTTGGCATTACAAAATTTATTTTCTTCTTTATAAAGTTTTTCCAATGTAAAAGGTTAATTGCATGTTGTGGTTGTTATGAAATATTGATATTTGACATAAAAATAAAGTAAACGGCAGAAAGTAACAAAGTTAATATGTTATGTCTAACTTTGCAAATTAAGGCTTGAATTAACATTTCATTTGTGAAAAAAGGGCAGGGGTTCTAGATAGCAATATTATCAGGGGGGGGGGGGGTCATTGCACTCTAAGGTAAAACTGACCCATTGTGAAAAGGCTATGAAACTTGTCTCTACACAATATTATTGAAACCTTTCAATCAGAGAATACATACATATATATATATATATATATAGCAAAGAGAAATACTACTCAGAATTCAGTAATCACATTTGCTTTATTTTAAAATGATCACATTGATCACTGATAATATTGCAGAACCAGTACTTTATCGTGACACAGGGTATACATTCTGTTGAAAATGTTTAACATAACTGCTAGATCAAGAAAATTTACAATATTTTCACTGTTGCAATGATATCAGATCACATCGTTATAAATGATTGCTATAACAACTGCAACTCTCTGTGTTGGAAATTACTTCAAACTGGAAACGCTATCGTTTTATTATGAAAAATACCTATTTACATTCTCTTGTAATTTGTTGGTCGTCTTCCGATTCCGGTTTTAGACTAATAGAATTATTTTCCAGAGACATCTCCAATCGTTGAAGTCGTTCTTACTCGGTGTCCCTTCTAAGTCGTTTTGCTAAATGTAGTACACCAATATATTTCGTTATGTAATCGTTCACTCATGTCCTGTATTTCTATCAATAACACATTCAAATTCAAAACTAACTTGATTGAATTCCTGGTCCTTTTCCCTGCTGTTTCGTTTGCCTTTTTCTGGAGCGAGCAGTTGTTGTCTTGGCTGCGATTTCTGTTGTTATTCTCCCTGCTGTCGTTTCTCTATCCCTGCTTTGAGTCGTGCTTTCCTCGTGTTGATTTTCACGGTATTCGAACTTACTCGGCGACGATCTCGTGCTAATATTTCTTGAATATCTTGGAGATCACCTTGCTGGGATGTACTTCCTGGACGAGTGAAATCGGTTTCCACAAAATTTACATTACTTTCAAAAAGGCATCACCGAATAATGGCGGAAATTCAGCGTTCTCAAGTGCGTTACTATTGCCAGGTAACCTGGCCTGCGAACGGACACCTTTAAAATATAGATATATATAAACATATATATAAATATATATATATACATATATAAAAACTCTCGGCTCGATTTACTCGGGCTTGCGAGCCACGTGGTCTGACCGGAACCGACACGATTAGTAACCTCGCTACGCTCGGCCTTCGGCCTCGCTTCGCGAGGAATAAATTGGGGTTTTATCTCTGATAAATCCATTACGAGTTCTTAAAAAACTAGCTTCGCGAGGTTTTGCGGGAGTCATATTTCTAGTACATTATGATGTTTAACTGGCTCTTACTCAGGTTTCACTCGGTTCGTCGCAAAAACAATAAAAATTGAAACATCGTCAATTTGTGTTCTGTTTCGCCAATTTCTGTTTCGTTTTGTTGAGATGCTCTAAATTCCGTTTTGTTCACTCAATTTCTGTTCTGATTTCCTTAATTCTATTCCATTTGTCCAAAAAAAAAAAACAGAATAGAAATTGAAACATCGTCGATTTGCGTTCTGTTTCGCCAAATTCTGTTTCGTTTTGTTGGGATGCTCTAAATTCCGTTTTGTTCACTCAATTTCTGTTCTGATTTCCTAAATTCTATTCTGTTTGTTCAATCTCGGTTGTATTTTTATAAGCAAAGAATTTGATAAAAAGTATTAGCATTCATGATCTTCATAACAGAATTTGAAAGGCGGAGATGACCCCTCATACAGTGGTTTCTGCTCGCCTTTTTCCATCTGAGGGCCTGGAAAAGAAAGAAAGGAAGGAAAATTTGTTACCAGGCCTGATTTGTTACTGTACTTCTTAATTTCGCTGACCTCATGAACTCTACAGATTCTTAAAATCCTGAGGAAACACAGAGAAAAGGCAAGTCAGTCGCTAAAGGTCAACGCACAGCGTTCTATCTCTATATACCATTATAATTTCGTTTAGAAGGCTTAACTGTAGAACAACCTACGACATCGATTAACTTCTGTTTAGCCGGCTACGCAATACTCAGTGAATACGTCTAATGATACGTTGCACGTTTGAAAAAAAATTCTCAAAGAATGACAAGAGTGTATGTTATAGAGAAAATATAACTTGTTCTATAAGAGTGAAATCGAAAATCACAGACATTTCGTTTGTACCGCGAACCGCGTAGCCAGCTTCAAGGAGACATGGAATTCTTGAATTTATTTTGCACCGCGTACAGCGCAGCCACCTTCTAGGAGACCTCAGATTCCTGCCTTCATTTTGTAGCGCGTATCACAGCCACAGTTTTCAGTAACGCGATGAATGTGGTAGGGTATTCAGCAGTTACTTTGTTACGCAGGATAAAAACAAACAACATCAGAGTGCAATTCATGCAATCTTATATAGTGCTCATTCAGTAATGTCTTCACAGAACTAAAATTATTTCCCTGGAACAGTAGTTTGGGCGCGGTTTACATCTTTCTGTTGTTAGTTCTTGGTTGTCGTCTCGAACCGTAATATGTAGGCATGAACGTTTATTACTCAAATTGCCTTCCGTTTTTGCAAGCTTTAAGTAGTCGAGCAGTCTTAGTATCTCACTGAAAAGTGTTGTCTCAACAGGCAAAATGACCATACAACCCTATACTAGGTTTATGTTTGGTATAAAACGGTGCAAAGATGTTGTTGATGAATGATGATGACTGAACATTGTTGCTAAAGTGTTTTTGTAGTAGAAAACAGTACATCTTCAAAGGTGACAGGGGGATCTAGCCTAGCTCTGACATTAAATTGATTAAAGATATGTAATAGACTTATGGCTTCACACCTTTTTGTATTAACTGAGGGAAGAACTAATTGTTCCAAAGTTAAAGGCCAGTTGATTCTTGTCCATAGTAACATTTGTTATGAAACCAGTTTTTAATTTATTTTAATGCCTGGTTTATGACAGTTAGCTTTGTATTCCTGAATAGGGTCTTAAGAAAAGGAGATGGTACATACACTGTCCTTGACTGGTAGTTGTGTCTATATTAATCAGTAAAAAACATGGTTTAAAGTTGCTATCAAAGTTCGACAACAAGTTCAACTTTGTGTAGGGACTCTGAGGTTTATTGAGTTCGACGTAGGAGAACACAATCCTAATTTCGTGCTGTGAGTTTGATGTCCTGTGGCTGCTATGCAGAAGATTTTGACATTTCTGTAAGAGCACCAAGATGGCCCCCCACATGATGTTTTCGCAGGGGCATGTCTTGGTCAGAAAACTGGTACAAATTTATGGCGTTGACGTGCCAACATTTGGCACATGCTTCGTGCGCTTGGGTTCGCTTTTAATATTGTTTTCAGGCGATATGTTTTTCACACATTTTGCAGATCGACCAAATGAACTGTGACAGTTGTATTTATTACTACGGTAATCTGAATGAGTTTCTTTGCTATACTTCAATGTTGCAACTTTCGAAAGATGAAAAACATTGAATCGTGAGGTGCTGTTGGTACCAGAGCACACTGTTTGCCATTTAAGTCTTCTTAAACAAAGAATTAGACACAGAAAGTAATGACACTCCTCATAATCATCGGAACATCTCAACCAATAAATGATAAATACCCTACATGCCAAATATGACTTTTTTATTCCCATTTTACTTTTGTTTTTTTCTACATAGGAACTTCCAGAATTTCATTCGCTATCATTTTGTCCATTCTTAAATGGCTATCGAAGCTCCTCAAATGCACTTTTTAATCTCTGATTACTTCTAGTAATATACAATGTTCTGTTTTCTTTTTTATATTGCAGAGTAGTAGAGAAACATAGAAACAGACTCTGAGGTCTTGTGACGTAAATATACAGCGTACGTCAGTTCAAAAATTCGCAATACGATGCCTGGATATCTTATAGCAAGCTCTGACAAAGAAAATATTGAAGAAAAGTACTTGTGTTGTCTCTGTAAATTTCTGTTACGAGATGCAATGCAAACTTCATGTGGTCATTTCTATTGTCAATCTTGTCTTGGAAATCTATTTCAGTAAGTTTTTTTTTTCTTTCCTTCAATTCTTCAATTTGTTTCTTGTTAAGTTGGACGAATCAAAAGTAACAATGTCGGAAAGTTCAGTGCTTGCCCATGTTATGGCCTTCACTTGACCCTGTAGTTAAACTAGTATTAAGGTTTAACTTAGTAAGAAGTTGCAACAAAGTGACACTTTAAACTTAATTTTTTTAAAATTTTGAATACAAGATGATTTCACAAAGAGATTTCTTCAGGTATGGAAAAGGGTAGATACAGGAATTTACCAGGTTTTTCTCACATCATGACATTCACTTGACTCTCAAGTAAAACTAGTATATTGTGTTTGGTAAGAATTTGCTCCTAAGGGAGACTCAGAACATGGTTTTTATTTATTTAAATTTAAAGATGAGTTTACAAACAGATTTAGGAGCTGCCGTAAAAAGTGTATCTGCTGCAGTTAGTTAATCTTATTTTATCTTTAACCAGGTAATTTTTTTCATTTTTAGAATGCAATCTACAGTGTAAACTGTAACTTATAGAAAGTATCGTAAAAAAATACCTACCGGTTGTTAAAAATAAAATTAACTAGTAAACAAAAACTACCTGCAGAATTTCCTGGAACTTGCTAGCCTAGGTTTTATCCATGCCAATATTGGAAGTAACAGGCATTTAAATTCATAAAAAAGTTTTTTTTTTTTAATTGCAAACTCTTTGTGTAATGTTAATTCCTCTTTTAATCTTGGGTGTTTCAGAAATGGAATGTCAGAAATGAAATGTGTTAAAGACCAACAGCCTCTTTTACCAGCAGAGGTACAGTTAGGAATAATTATTGAAGTTGAGGTGAATAGTGACAAAATATTAACCAAGCTGTGAAGCAGCAAGGTAAATATTTCTAAAGCCACTATCAGTCACCAAGATTGCAGAGAATGTTGTTATAGTATAATATATTCAAATGAAGCAACTTCACTCCTCAGTTCCATGTCTTGTGTACATAATAGAGTGTAGTGTCTGTATATACAGAAGTTGCATTCATTACATAGGAATGACTTGTAATTGAGATGGTGTGAATAACCAAGCCTCAGATCAATAAAGCTTAAACAAGTAAAAGTTTTATTGAATTGACCCGAGGACACACCTTAAATCTTAGTAGATTTTAACAGTAAGATGTTTTTGGTACCATGCTGTATGTTACTTGACATATGCTCCCTTTCCTTGTTAGGTATTTCCTGATAACTTTATGCGCCGTGAAATATTGGCCCTTATCCTACACTGTCCATTTGTTAATGATGGATGTAAATGGAAAGGAGAAGTACGACATCTTGAGGTTTGTTAATATCTGGCTTTTTTTCCAATATTAAAATTATTTTTTGCAATACAACAATGACAACACAAATATACTATGCACACACATGCAATACTTTACTTACATTACATACAATAATTTATCATTACATCACTTCCACTATTTATAATGTGGTTATGGCTTTTAATTGTGGGAAAAAATATACTGTACAGTATGCAAGGATCTGCTTTTCCATTTAAAACTCATTTTTGTTTCTTATGTTGTTTGTTGTAACCCAGACTAAAATGATTATAGATGGTGATACTGTTTGTGATTGTGTTATAGATCCACACCAGCAAATGTGAGTTTCTTAAAGTCCCTTGCGTTCATCTGGAGTGTGGTATGCTGGTTAAAAAAGCTGATTTGACAGACCATTTGGAAAAGGACTGTATGTGCAGATTGGAAAAGTGTGGATACTGCAGTAGGCAGTTCAAACTGAACTTGATGAAGGTATTGCTTAGACAGTAGTTTATATTTATGGTTTTAATGTATGGTACTGTACACGGTTGTGGCTTCAGTGAATAATTGTCATGGTTGAAGTTTTATTGTTACAGCAAAAAGCACAATAATTATTCTTGGCTAGAAGGATAGTAGATCCATAGAATTTGCTTCAGAGTTACCATAAACGAAAAAAAAAAATGCTGTGATCCTTAAAGGCGCTTTAGTAACTCTACAAATGCTGATTGTTAAGTGCATTTGGCAATCCAATGTCTGATATTACATTATGATATACAGTAGTATATTTGGGAGCATAAAAAAGCAAAATGTTTCAATTCTTGGCTGAGAATTGGATCACATTTTCCCAATGCTTCTATTTGTTTCATTATTCTTTTTCAAGGTCTGGATTTTTATAGAATCTTGTTTCCTATTTGCATTTTATCAAAACAAGCTTTTACCAGGTGTGCTTTCCGGTGAAAAAGAATGTATATGATACGGTGCGAAAAAAGGTATCATATCACTGTTGAAGGAAAAGTGCACATTGCAACCAGGTCGACAATCAGGCATAGTTTGATGCTACGCTTGTTTTACAGCAGTAAATGCAACTTTAATAAAAAAATACAATTCATCGACCCAACGTTTGGACTTTCCTGTCTAGTGTCTTTCCAGGCTAAGCTATGGAGCTGCTTTTATACCTATGATGAGTGGCGTTCCGTAATCACACTTTATCGTTTGTATTCCTCGCTCGAACGAAAATAAAACCTCTTCCTTTGTCACTTGAACAGTCAGCCATCAAAAGTTACTTGTCAGTATTGTGATCCATGATATCTGTCTCAGGAACAATATAAAGCAATCAAGATCTGCGGTCAACATAATTAATGTTCCTTGGAAAGAAACGCCCGATCGCATGTCATTCCGATCTCTGCAGACCTCGTTTTATATACTTCAATTTTACTACTACTATACCTATAAGTAGTTGTCGTACTCCGTACAACAACCTGGACAGTTTGTGTTAGATAGAATCTTATTTTGTCTGAGATGCCATCAAGTTGTCAACACTTCAGATCATCTGTTTGATTTACATTTTAGCTAAAATATTGGTTTGGCAGATCCGTGTCAACAGGATGATGCAGATCTTGAAAAATGAAATATATACCGAGCAGCTGTCTCCTGTTTCCTGAGAGAGCTGCATTCAGGCTAAAAACATCTGAACCTACTGTACGTCATGATTTGACAATTAACGCTGATTTATGGTAATAAAATTCAGACTTAAGTAGTTTTAAATCAAACTATGATGCCAAAATAGTTTGGACGTAAAAGCATTTGAAGAATTTCGCGTTCTTGCCAGCGCAAGATTTCCCGTGATTTCTTCGTGTTTTTACCGCCCAAAGTGCACACAGAACCTTAAGCTGTACCGTTCTTTTGATTCCGTTGATAACCGTAGCTATTGGCAACAAAACAGTATTCAATAGTTCATCTTAAAATGAACAATAGGGTCAGCTTCAGTAAACAGCTGTGGCGCTTATTTCTATGACTCCCTGATGAAGAACGTGTTGAGTAACAGCCTATTTCTTTTGTTGAGAAGAGACGGAATTTCTCTATGCGGTCTTTAAATGTATGTGTAGATTATCAGTGTGACTGATATATTTGCCGTTTGACCCTTCCAAGTCAAGAAAACCCTTTAGGGACGCGAAAGATTTACCCTGGCAACGCCCCCACTAATCGTAAACGGTCGAATAAGCCCTCCTCTATGGTGGCCCATCGTTCTCGTAGAAAAAATGAACGACAAAGATGAAATAAAGGAAAATAAGAAATTTTATTCTTGTGAAATAAGAATAAAATGAAAAAAAAAATAAAAAAGAAAAGGAAAATAAAATAAAAAATATATTAATAGAAAAAAAATAAACATAAAAAAGTAAAACATCTTTGTAAATCAAAAATAAAATGAAAAACCTTGAAAAGAAAATAAAAATAATAAACATAAAAAATAAAAATGAAATAAGAAATAAAAATAAAATAATAAAGATAAAAAATTAAAATAATAAAGATAAAAAATAAAAACAAAATAATAAAGATAAAAAATAAAAACAAAATAAAAAGATAAAAAAATAATAATAAAAGTTTCGTTTTTGAATTTGATTTTGCAATGAGAACGATGGGCCAACGCATGGCCCAGTGTTCTCATAGTGAAATCATCCGTGAAATTCAATGTTGTGGATCGGCCCAGCGTTCTCATAGCCAGCGATGTCCGAGAGCAGCGGTTCACTTAGTAAATCAAAATGGGGTCCAGTGGAAACATCCGAAACAGTGATTGGGAAGGCGACGAAGAACTTAAGTTAGACCTGCAACGATACGTTCTACAAAATCTGAAGCGTAGGGAAATTCTCGATTTTGTACAAAGAGATTTTCCTGAGTATGCGTGTAGTCTTGGAACGTTGAGCCGGAGACCTGCGTTTTTCGGCATCAACTACGTAAACTACAACACAAACGTCCAAGAAGTTGAGCGAGCTGTTTGTGAGGAGTTAGAAGGGCCGGGTCAGTTAGTGTAAAATGGGGTTGACAGGCCTACACAACTCCCCAGCGCGTGTTCAATATAGCCTTTTTATAGTTTGGCTCTCACGAGTATGTCTTTGAGCGACCGCCCTCTTTTATAAGATACGAGGGGCGGTTTTTTTGTAGATTCCACTCAGTAATGGTTGTTGTTCTATTAAATGCCAGTTTTTCATGAGAATTTGCTTTAGGTTTGGCACTGATGGTTGGTATTGTGTCACAAAAGGCAAGATTCGTTGGTTTGTCTTTGGTTTCTGTTGAAGGGCTAGTTTCCTGTCTTTGAAGTTCACCTCTGAGAGGGTAGTGTTAATAAGATCCTCTGGGAAACCCCTCTGTAGCAGATGCACTTTGAAATTTGTAATTTTCTCTTCGAATGTTATTTTGGAAGAGTTTGTTCTGAGGAGTCGGAGGGCTTCCCCTTTAATGAAGCCTTTTTTAACTCCTTGCGGGTGACAGGAAGCAAAATGGGTATACTGAAATGTCTCAGTTGGTTTGAAATGAGTACGCACATCCAGGATTGCGTCTCTGTCGAATCTTTCCCCTTTGTAGATGTAGGTGTCCAGGAATGTTGTTTGCTTATCGGAAATTTCAGCCGTAAATTTGATCGTAGGGTGATGATTGTTTGCTTGTTCAATGAAATGTTCTATTCTGTCTCTGTTTGTAGTCCAGAGCGAGAAGATGTCGTCTACGTAACGTTTCCAAACGAGCGGTTTAAAAAGGCTTTGGCTAAGGATTTCCGTCTCTACCTTGTTCATGAATATATTAGAAAAGGCGACTACCATTTTCGTGCCCATGGTCGTACCATGTGTTTGAAGGTAGTTTTTTTCCATTAAACTGGAAAGAATTTTCTTGGAGAATTAGCCTGAGCGCTCGTTTTAGTAGTTGTGTAGGGATAGGAGGTTCGTTTCTATAGAATATTTCGTATGCTCTGCATACCGTGTCTATTCCCTCCTCTTGCGGTATATTTGTGTACAAGCTCGTAATGTCCATTGAAACAAGTATGACGTCCGCTGGGACTTTCGTATTTTCTATGAAATTGACGAAGTCGGTAGTATCTTTAAGATACGACTTTTGTTGTTGTGCTATCGGCTGAAGGAGTTTGTCGACAAATGATGATAGTTTCTCCGTTGGGCCATCACACCCTGATACTATCGGTCTGCCGACCGGGGATGGTTTGTGTATCTTGTGAGTGAGGGTGTAAAATTCTGGGATTCAAGGCGGGTTTGGTGTTTGACAAAGCCATTTTTTAGTCATGTCGTCTATGTGATCTCCGTTGTGGAGGTCTGTAATACGTTGTTTAACTCTATGGTTTGTCTCAGTGACCATAGGTGATGCAAGAAGCCTGTAGTTGTTTTTCAAGTTGTCTAGTAGAGTTTAATGTTTTTACAGCGTTGAACAACTTTATCTCGAAAACGGTTATACACAGAAAGGAAAAATACAACACATATATAAATGCTAATTTGAATGGAAAAAAGAGTTGTTGGATAACAAAAGGAAAAACGCCTTAACCAATGATAAACTGAATTAACAATTCCTGTGAAATACATAACAATTCAAATAACAACCGTCAAATACTTTCGGAATAACAACAGAGTTTGACCTTCTTTAATTTTGTCTTGTGTGTTCATGACTTCGGTTGTTGTTCCTTTATCGGCCTTTTTAAGGTTTATTTCAGTGTCACGTTTTAGGGCTCTGAGAGCCTCACGTTCGGCCGGAGGCAGATTATTTTTGGCTTTGTTATTTCTATTTCTGCAAGGTCGCCCTTAACCTCTTCTAGATAACTTTCAAGGGCTACTGATCGTTGTATTGGTGGTTCCCATGCAGATTTGACATGGTAAGGATGGGGTTCGTTGCTTTCCCCTCGAAATATGTACATTAGACGCATTCTTCTTGCAAACTGATCAAAGTCACGCAAGAGTTGTTGCCTGATTTGTGTTTGTTTTGTAATGGGTGTTGGAATGAATTTAAGCCCTTTTGCCAGTAAATTAATCTGGTCATTTGTAAGCTCTTTTTTTTGAGAGGTTTTTTATGTGTTTATTGTTCGCCTGTATTGTGATAGTTGAACGTTTCTGGCGTCTGACCTTTCTGCGCTCTTTGCGCTTATAAGTTGCTAGTCGTTTGGCTTTTAAAATTTGTTTTTTGGCCCCATGTTTGTGGTGGGAGTCAGAGAATACATATGTGTACTTTTGAACTTCTTTATTCTCAATTGCTCCTAGTTTTTCCATCATATTGCCGAACTGGGCGATTTGTGCCTGGAGGTTAACAGCAATGTGTTTTACTGTTTCCATCGTTACATTGTTTTCAGCTTGCGCTGCGCGCGCTGGTTCGATCGCACTACAGTTCTTAGTGTTCAGTGCTATAGCCTTAAAAGGGCCGATTTCTCGTTGATGGAATCGTATAATCGCATTGAGTGTTGCTTGCTCCGCGTTCTTACGGACTTGTTTTCTCTCTCTCTTGAAGTCCTCGTCCGCTGCTTTTTTGGCCCTCGCCCTAAATTGTAGGGTTTCTGGGCAAGTTCCCCTGTCCGTGTACCTTTCTAAACCTTTGATCATACCCTCGGCTTGGCTAATCTTGTCCTCCGCGGATAGGCTATGGCTCCGTTTACGATTCTCTGTGGATGGGCTGTGGTGGCGACGTTTTCGGTACTGTTCTGTCCTTGGTTCGCTGGTACTCCTTTGAGGGCGCCTGGCGCGGCTTTGGCGTTGCTGTTTAGGCTGTTTAGGTTTTATAGACACTTGATACGGAGGGATTTGTTCATCGTCATCGGACTTGTCGAGTAGATCATCCTCGCTAGCGATGTCGTATGAGACTTCCATCTTATCCTCATTCTCAAAGGCATTGTTTGTGCCAGGGGCATTTAGTAGCCCATCTGACGTTATAATGTTTTCCGCCGACATTTTCTTGTGGATCTCGTCAGTTGCCGATTGAATTAAAAGACTGATAGAGATGTGTTCTCGGTATCAGTCACAAAAAGAGTGTTTCTTGACTATTTTATACTCGTTCGAAGGATCGAAAATCCTGTGTTTCTATTGGCTCTCCATGTCTTGGTCAATTGTGTGTTTACATCGAGGATCCTTGCGAACCCAGCATGAGTTGTGTTTCTTGTGTTGGCTAAAATGCAAAATTTTGAACAGATACTGTGATAGTTGCAGGTCTAACTTAAGTTCTTCGTCGCCTTCCCAATCACTGTTTCGGATGTTTCCACTGGACCCCATTTTGATTTACTAAGTGAACCGCTGCTCTCGGACATCGCTGGCTATGAGAACACTGGGCCGATCCACAACATTGAATTTCACGGATGATTTCACTATGAGAACACTGGGCCATGCGTTGGTCCATCGTTCTCATTGCAAAATCAAATTCAAAACGAAACTTTTATTATTATTTTTTTTATCTTTTTATTTTGTTTTTATTTTTTATCTTTATTATTTTGTTTTTATTTTTTATCTTTATTATTTTAATTTTAATTTTTTATCTTTATTATTTTATTTTTATTTCTTATTTCATTTTTATTTTTTATCTTTATTATTTCTATTTTCTTTTCAAGGTTTTTCATTTTATTTTTGATTTACAAAGATATTTTACTTTTTTATGTTTATTTTTTTCTATTAATATATTTTTTATTTTATTTTCCTTTTCTTTTCATTTTTTTTCATTTTATTCTTATTTCACAAACATATTTTCCTTTATTTCATCTTTGTCGTTCATTTTTTCTATGAGAACGATGGGCCACCATACTCCTCTCTAATAAGTCCCAGAATTAAATTAGCTCCCCCCCCCCCTCGAAGCTTTTGTCCGGCTCGTCACACAACGCTGGAGGATAAGCGTGACAGACGCGCTCTCCCCGTCATCGGGTGACTGGCTACGTGGAGGAATTCAGGGTTGTTTACCATTTACACAGGAAAACCCGTCAGTGTAAGGTTTTGGCAAATGGTGACCAAAATTCAAAATTGGGATATTTTGTTAGGGATTGGCGGTCACCATTTATCAAAATTCAAGGCCTTGAAAAGTCCGTAAAAAGTACATTCGGCCCTTGAAAAATCTTGTAATTTGTTGTTTGATTGTTTCCACTCAGTGGAAGAACTTGGAAAGACTTAGACTTGAATAAATCTGGCAGTTATCCCTTAAATCCAAGCATCTAGTATCACATTCTAATGGCATTCTTTAGTGGATGGAGTCCTTGAAAAAATTGGAATTGTGCCCTGGAATGTTTTTTTAAAAGTCCTGGAATTTGTAGTCCAAAAGAGAGTACGAACCCCGATTTGCAAACCCACTCCTGTTTATTTTGAAGAACTGACATCAAGAAGTATTATCGATGATTTTAAAGGAAATGGAACACGAAATTACGTTTGGAACATTCCGATTGGAAAAACAGGACTACCTTTCCAGACGTTCCGCTGGTCACGGAAAATTTCTAACGAAACCTCCAGGAAACTTGTACTCCATCAGGAGCCCATTAATGGGCTCCTGACTCCATTTACTTTCCAAACGGAATTTCCGCAAACGTTTTGTAAATGGTAAGCCGCCTTGAAGTCCTCACTATTCGGTGACATTTATGACATTTATTTATCTGCAGCTCTGAAGAGCATTTTTCGAGACGCGTTGTCAGCAAATAGAATTAACAAATCGAATGTGGTTTATCGTTGTCTGTACTCTTATCGACAAGAAGTATGCGTCATCACAGTGGTCAAAATGTTGTGGACTCGCATAGCTCAGCTGAGTGAGTCCACAGCAAATTTTGACCACTGTAATGACGCATACTTGTTGTCGATAAGAGTACATGCAATGATTCAAATGAATATATGAAAGACCATATATTTGAACTTCGGAGTAGTATATAATGACATTAATTGATCATCGCAGTTATGTACACAACTTAAGCAGCTGTGAAATTAAAGCCTGACAAAAACTCAGGCCTGAACGGGATTCCGGCGAACCCACGACCTCTGCAATACCGGAGCAGTGCTCTAGCAACTGAGCTATCAAGCCAACTGGGAGCTGGTCATATTGTGAGTTCGTAACATACCCGTAGATGGAGAAGAATGATTCAAATGAATATATGAAAGACCATATATTTGAACTTCGGAGTAATATATAACGACATTAATTGATCATCGCAGTCATGTACACAACTTAAGCAGCTGTGAAATTAAAGCCTGAAAAAAACTCAGGCCTGAACGGGATTCCGGCGAACCCACGACCTCTGCAATACTGGTGCAGTGCTCTAGCAACTGAGCTATCAAGCCAACTGGGAGCTGGTCATATTGAGAGTTCGTAACATACCCGTAGGTGGAGAAGAATGATTCAAATGAATATATGAAAGACCATATATTTGAACTTCGGAGTAATGTATAACGACATTAATTGATCATCGCAGTTATGTACACAACTTAAGCAGCTGTGAAACTAAAGCCTGAAAAAAACTCAGGCCTGAACGGTATTCCGGCGAACCCACGACCTCTGCAATACCAGAACAGTGCTCTACCAACTGAGCTATCAAGCCAACTGGGAGCTGGTCATATTGTGAGTTCGTAACATACCCGTAGATGGAGAAGAATGATTCAAATGAATATATGAAAGACCATATATTTGAACTGCGGATTAATATGTAATGACATTAATTGATCATCGCAGTTATGTACACAACTTAAGCAGCTGTGAAATTAAAGCCTGAAAAAAACTCAGGCCTGAACGGGATTCCGGCGAACCCACGACCTCTGCAATACCGGAGCAGTGCTCTAGCAACTGAGCTATCAAGCCAACTGGGAGCTGGTCATATTGTGAGTTCGTAACATACCCGTAGATGGAGAAGAATGATTCAAATGAATGTATGAAAGACCATATATTTGAACTGCGGATTAATATGTAATGACATTAATTGATCATCGCAGTTATGTACACAACTTAAGCAGCTGTGAAATTAAAGCCTGAAAAAAACTCAGGCCTGAACGGTATTCCGGCGAACCCACGACCTCTGCAATACCGGAGCAGTGCTCTAGCAACTGAGCTATCAAGCCAACTGGGAGCTGGTCATATTGTGAGTTCGTAACATACCCGTAGATGGAGAAGAATGATTCAAATGAATGTATGAAAGACCATATATTTGAACTGCGGAGTACATACAATGCTAAACCACATCAGGAGCCAATCAAGAGGAGCCAATCAAGAGGAGCCAATCAAGAGGAGCCAATCAAGAGGAGCCAATCAAGAGGAGCCTCTATCGACTTTCTCCCGCGAAAAGTATAGCTTGTATGTAATCGCGGAAAAAATGGAGGACGCAGGGGAAAAACTGTATTCCGTCCTTCCAATGTTTTCCTTTTGTTACTCTTATTACTGGCTCATTGTAGTCATTTATCGCCGCCAATTTCCCATGTAATTCCTACGAAAGGTATCGATAATGAAACGTTCTGTAGATGTACCGGCTCGTCCCGATGGACACTGTAAAGAAGTGCTAGGTCACTAAACTTTGGGAGCACAAGCGCCGAATGCGGAGGCGATGAGCGCGATGACAAATGCTGCAAGCTCCAATGTCAAGGACGTCATGCGAAAGAAACTCTCGCAGAAGAAAACCTTGAGTTCCGCCGAGCCGCGGTCTTCTGCCAAAGAGGATGGACAGGAGAGGCTTGAAACGTGGCGCAGGATCTGAAAAGGTAGTTTGCCGGTTCAGGTTGTGAGTTAACGTCTCTCACCACAAGCATACGAGCACGTCTGCCAAAACGACTCACCAATCCAAACAAAATTCTTGGGGGAAATGCTCATACTTAAAGAAAATCCATTCCAGTTTTGTTGAAAAAATTATTTACAAACCCATGGCACAGTAATGGGTACTAAGATGGCCAAAATAGAGAACGAGATCCTCACGACAGAGCCCCACGAAACCGGCTGTATTCTCCTTGTGGAATACAACCAGGGACACAATAGAAGACTTTATTACAAAGGCAAATAACTTCACAGCACGACCAATTTACGGCTGAAATACATTCTTGGACACAAAAGTGTACAAAGACGACAGATTCTAGAAGGAGTCTATCCTTGACGTGCAAGCACACTGCACACTACAAAGAGACAAAGGATTCATACTGAAGGTTAGGCACTACGACTTCTACGAACGAATTCTTCTCACATCACTTTTGATGAAAATGTTTAAAACCTCAAACTACGCCCGGCTTATGAACAGAGGATACCCCGAGAACACGGTGGAAAGACACCTCTCTGAAGTGAATTTTATCAAGCGGGTAAGGTCATAAAAAAACGAAAACAAAGAAGCACCTTGTACTCTCTTTTGTCACACAATACCACCCATCACTTTTAAATCTGAAGAATGTACTTACGGGGAAAGGGCATTTAATTCAAAACCAACCACATCTTTGAGAAATATTTAAGGAGCCTCCCCTATTATCATATCGCAAAGGAAAATCCCTGAAAGATATCCTGGTCAAAGCTTAAGAGGCTGTCCGCGTAAGAACGGAGAAGGCAATTTTCGGACCTTTTCCGATTTGGCTGATTTTTTCAGTGAAAGTCAGCCATTATGTCCCATGTACAAATATCACATTTGTTTGGATCAATTCGATTTATTTCATTTTTTGCGAGGCGGTTTCTGAGACAACCTCAGTGTTGCCCGATTTGCCTTCCGACACTGTCAGATTTAGCCCTATACTTAGGCAGCTGCCAAATAAGAACTTTTTCACGAAACAAGCTGAATTTTTCACATATTCAAGTTTAATCACTCCTTAATACTTGACATGTGGTACAGAAAAACTTGGAACAAGTTTGATCGAACAAAAAGGCTTTGAAGATAACCTCTGTCACAATACAAAATAAGCGAAACGTGACATACCTTCAGTTGAGTAGTATTTTCTCCAATGTGGCACCTAAGTTGGGGTAAACTGAATCATAACATGAAAGTACTAAGGCCAGACAAATGATTTACAGAATAAAATCTGTGGGCACTCTACGCCCTGCGTTGTAGGAAATTGTGCTAAATTACCAAATCTGCGCCATTGTGATGTACGCTTACATTTCGGCGGTACGACCGATAAACTAATTGTCCATCTAAAAACGCTTTGGAACTTAAGTTAACATCAACAGTCCGCCTCATTAGTTGCAAATAAACATTTTCGGTTGTTTTTGCCGTTGTTTACAACAGATGCAAATGTCCATAACAATGCTATGAAACCAACGACCGATATCCGATCCGCATCACAAATATGCAAATTGACTGAAAACCCGTGGTCTGTTTGTTCTTCATGAAAAAAACCTTTTTAGGGTTCATTTCCAGGAAATTGGATTAATTTTTACCCGAAAAAAATTGCTTCAAGACTCTACGTGAACGTTCTTTGAAAAATTTCACCTTTTCGCCCAATGCACTGCATTTTGTTTTTCTGCTCAATCCTGTCAATTTCATTTTGCATTCCAATTCAATTACAACATTGGCGCAACTCGGTCTTCAAATAAATCATACTGCTTACTTTTAAATAAATAATCGTCTTTTCTCATATTAAAAGAACTCCATTTGGTGCCCGATGAAGAACCTTTTCTTGGAGTAAAGGAGATGATAAGTTCGGTTTCAGTAATATCACATTTTGACAAGTGGCAGCTAGCAAGATGCGCGGAAACATCTGATTTGCGCTCGTATAGTAAAACATGGCTCTCCTCGCCCCTACTAGACCCGCATGGAGTATGTAAAATTTCACGTAAAGAACAAGTGGAAGGAGAAATACTCATTTTTCGAATTTCTTTATTACCGACTGAGAGCCAGGTCTGCGCATCACGACAATTCTGAGAAAAATTAACTTTTCAAAGTCGTTTTCATGTAATTAAATTACGGCCAAAGAAGCAGTTTTGTACTCCCCCTAAAAAGAGGTAGAAGAATTAATATCTCCTTTACTCCAAGAAAAGGTTCTTCATCGGGCACCAAATGGAGTTCTTTTAATATGAGAAAAGACGATTATTTATTTAAAAGTAAGCAGTATGATTTATTTGAAGACCGAGTTGCGCCAATGTTGTAATTGAATTGGAATGCAAAATGAAATTGACAGGATTGAGCAGAAAAACAAAATGCAGTGCATTGGGCGAAAAGGTGAAATTTTTCAAAGAACGTTCACGTAGAGTCTTGAAGCAATTTTTTCGGGTAAAAATTAATCCAATTTCCTGGAAATGAACCCTAAAAAAGGTTTTTTCATGAGGAACAAACAGACCACGGGTTTTCAGTCAATTTGCATATTTGTGATGCGGATCGGATATCGGTCGTTGGTTTCATAGCATTGTTATGGACATTTGCATCTGTTGTAAACAACGGCAAAAACAACCGAAAATGTTTATTTGCAACTAATGAGGCGGACTGTTGATGTTAACTTAAGTTCCAAAGCGTTTTTAGATGGACAATTAGTTTATCGGTCGTACCGCCGAAATGTAAGCGTACATCACAATGGCGCAGATTTGGTAATTTAGCACAATTTCCTACAACGCAGGGCGTAGAGTGCCCACAGATTTTATTCTGTAAATCATTTGTCTGGCCTTAGTACTTTCATGTTATGATTCAGTTTACCCCAACTTAGGTGCCACATTGGAGAAAATACTACTCAACTGAAGGTATGTCACGTTTCGCTTATTTTTTATAGTGACAGAGGTTATCTTCAAAGCCTTTTTGTTCGATCAAACTTGTTCCAAGTTTTTCTGTACCACATGTCAAGTATTAAGGAGTGATTAAACTTGAATATGTGAAAAATTCAGCTTGTTTCGTGAAAAAGTTCTTATTTGGCAGCTGCCTAAGTATAGGGCTAAATCTGACAGTGTCGGAAGGCAAATCGGGCAACACTGAGGTTGTCTCAGAAACCGCCATCCAAACAAATGTGATATTTGTACATGGGACATAATGGCTGACTTTCACTGAAAAAATCAGCCAAATCGGAAAAGGTCCGAAAATTGCCTTCTCCGTTCTTACGCGGACAGCCTCTTAACTCTGGAGACACACATCATTGACGAACAGCAGGAGTCGCGAAGGCCCGGCAACATTTTATTACAGGGACACTGTCGCGGGTTGACTTGCGCAGTAGAGCGTACTTATGTTAACACGCTGGGACGTTATGTTTTTTTCGTCCACCATGATTGAGTTGCCGGCAAGTGGAAATAATTTGCATCTATTTTGCATTTTACCGGTTCTTTTGAAATTCCAGTGATCGAGGAGTCTGTTTCCTTTGTTTTGGAAGCTATGTCTACTCTCTGCAAGTGTAAAAGTGCTTCCACTACGAAGCGAAAGGAAAATAGTTCTAGCCGATGCCCTTGCGACAGAAGAAATGTGCTTTGCAGCATCGATTGCAAATGTGGAACCACAAATAAACCTTGGAGAAACAAGGTATGCATGCAGTTGAATTTTTAAAAAATTCGCTTGTCTGTTTTTTAAAGCTGGGAAAAAGAGAATTTCTTTATAATTATACTAGCTACATTTTCAGGACTCGCAAGATTCGCCTCTGCAACCGATACACGAGCACGAAGAGTGAGACCAAGAATTGAAGGATTTCATCTCCAGTCAGGTTTTTTGGACGTTAATACAGAGGAACAACAAAAAAATCAAAGAGAATAACGATGTGAAGGTACTTTCCTCTTGCTTGGCCTTTTTTGACGCACTGATTTTATAGATTTTATCTGAATACTTATTTTTATAAATAGATTCACAATAATTTCTTACTCCAATTATTGGTTTGTTGTTTTGCACTGATGTCATGCAGTTTATTCTGCTTTATCAGTCGGTAAACTAGATATGTCCATTGTTTTTGCATTTGCCATGGGCATGAAAGCACTATATAATCCCTAAAAGGACAGTGGCACATCTGCATGTTGCGGGCTGTACATTTTGCAAGTAAATATTTATGGTATAAATTATGACAGTATTTTCTCCTGTCAACTTTATGACAGTTCACTGGAATAGTAAGTTTATTGTCTTTCCGATTGCTGTGTTGCCATGCATTTGAGTTACCTGTAGAGCTACACATTGCTACTCATGCATTGCTACTACTGATTCTATTATAATTATTTGGATTATTTTGTGAACTTGATTTTAATGAAGTCTTTTGAAATACCAACAGGAGTTCATTTTCACCCTGGATGATGCAATGATAAGCTGAGGTAACCCAGACAGCTACAGCTACGGCCAACCCTGCCCCACCACTGAGCACAATGGCAATAGCTTTGTGTGTCTGTGATATGTACAGAACCATGTCACAGACCATAGAAAACAAATGCAGTCAGCAGAGCAAGTGCATAACAACCACATCCCACTTTGCAAAGTTATACCCTGATACTGATGTCCTTGAACTTGCTATTAGAAGTGTAGGTGACATTAAGAATGACAGCCAAGGCAATAGTACTTGCACATTCAGGAAAACTGCCTATTGTCAATTTATTTTGGCCTGACATAGTTATTTGGTCAAAGAAAATAGGCATGTGTGTCCTTCATGTGTTGTTTTAAAAATTAGAGCTTGGAATACCCATCAGTCACTGGGATTTATATGGGGTATTTGGGAACATTAACTGTTGATAGAGCAGTACTTGCTTGTTACAAAGTCTTCCAAAACATGTTTCTTGCAGTGATGATATTTCAACATGCTTTTATTTATTTCTCTTACCAATTTGGTATAATGTGCACTTGGTCATATCACATGTGAATGAGTCAGTGCTGTTGGATGCAAACCCAACTTACATAAAGCGGAAGTATTTACGTACAGGAAATGTCATTCAAGTTAACATTAAATCGAGGCTGTATTGCATCAGCCACCATGTATATATTTCATAGCCACGTGTAACTTCTAGTTTGTGCGAATGTCAGTGAAAGAAGAACAATAAATGTTTGGTTACAGTTGATCTTGGAGTCTTCAATCCACCGAAGAACAAATGGCCACGCTTGCAACAGGTTATGGGCCCAGCAGAAGGCTCATGTTCGACGGTGATGTTACGAAATACGAACTTTGGGAAGTAAAATTCCTGGGACTTATGAGACTTCACAAGTTGTACGATGTTCTCCTAGCCGAAGGTGAGCTAGATGACACAGAAACGGAAAAGAACATTGATGCCTTCGCTCAACTGATCCAGTACCTGGACGATCGAAGCCTGTCCTTAATTATGAGGGATGCGAGGGACGATGGCAGAAGAGCCCTCCAAATATTGAGGAACCATTACATGGGAAAAAGCAAACCACGTGTTCTTGCATTGTATACAGAACTAACTTCACTGCAGAAAGCCCAAGACGAATGCATAACAGATTATGTTCTACGTGCTGAAACAGCAGCTGCATCGCTCAAATCCGCCGGGGAGACAGTGAGCGACAGCCTTTTGATTGCCATGGTACTGAAAGGATTACCTGTGGAATACAAAACCTTTTCCGCCATTGTTTCGCAGCGCGACGACAAGATTCAGTTTCAAGAATTCAAAGTAGCCCTTAGGAGTTATGAAGAGACCGAAAGATCTCATATGCCGCCACAAATTGGAGAGGACAATGTTATGAACTGTAAACAGAAACACTCAGCATCGAACGGACATATAACATGTTACTCCTGCGGTCAACCTGGTCACAAATCAAGTGAATGTCGCATAAAGGAACAAAGGAAGAAGATTAATCACCGATGGTGCAGACACTGCAAGTCCAAGACACACAACACAGATGTTTGTCGCAAGAAGGACACAGCGAAAACCGTGAGTGACGATAAGAGGGGCGCTTCATTTGCGTTCAAAGTGACTGTAGACTCTCTTAACGTAACAAGAGAAAATTCCTTATTAGTAGATACAGGAGCTACTGCTCATATTCTCAATGATAAGTCCAAGTTTTTACATTTTGATGATGATTTCAAACCCGAAAATCATTACATAGAGTTAGCTGATGGCAGTAGGGCATGTGGTGTTGTGTCTGCCAGGGGCAGGGCACAAGTTACTCTGCATGATGTAGGGGGTGTTCCCTATGAAGTCTTTCTTGAAGACGCTTTATATATACCTAGTTATAAACAGAACATATTTTCTGTTCAATCTGCCGTTTATAGGGGAAATTCCATACACTTGACACCAGATTCTGCTGAGCTAAGTACACCAGGTGACACCAAATTTGCTATGAAGAAATATGGGAAGTTGTATTACCTCAACTATGCCGATTCCAGTAATGGTGCGCACAGTGCGGAAACTTGGCACAAAATATTGGGGCATTGCAACGTGCATGATGTTTTTAAACTAGAAAATGTTGTTGAGGGGATGAAAATAACAACAAAGCCCAAGGGTAAGCCTGAATGTGACACTTGTGTAAAGGGAAAGATGTCACAGTTTCGAAATAGAGAGCCAGATAGTCGTGCAACTGCACCTCTCGAGTTAGTACACACTGACTTAGCAGGTCCTGTCACACCAGGGTCAAGGGATGGTCACAATTATGCAATGGTTTTTGTGGACGATTTTTCTGGTGCCTTTGGGGTGTATTTCCTAAAGAACAAGAGTGATGCCATCACAGCAATGAAGCAGTTCTTGGCTGATACTGCACCCTTTGGTACAGTCAAACGATTACGATCTGACAATGGGGGTGAATACGTTAGTGATCAATTCAAATCCTTATTGTTAGATAACCACATCAAACATGAGCTTACAGCTCCCTATTCACCCCACCAAAACGGGACAGCTGAGAGAGCATGGCGATCGCTTTTTGATATGGCAAGGTGTCTGTTAATCGAAGCAGAGTTACCTAAACAGTTATGGACCTATGCTGTCATGACATCAGCACATATCCGCAACAGGTGTTATAATTCCAGAACAGGTAAAACACCTTATGAGTGCTTGACAGGTACCAAACCAAATTTGTCCAACATGCATGTATTTGGTTCATTGTGTCACGCTTATGTACAGAACAAAACCAAATTAGATGCTCGAGCTAAGGAAGGCATTTTTATAGGTTATGATAGGTCCAGTCCTGCATTTCTTGTTTATTACCCTGATCAAAACACCATCAAGAAAGCCAGATGTGTCAAATTCAGTGAGAGATTCGACCATAAAGAGGAAAGTGTTGAATTGTTATCTGATTCAGCCAAGTCCAAAGAACCCGAAATGCAAAAGCCTGAGATTAAGGTAGAAAGTGTTAAGCGTTACCCCACTAGGGAGCATGTCAGACCAAAATACCTTGATGACTATGCAACAGGGGAGGAACTTGATCATGCAATTGATGATTTTGCAAATTTTACAGTTGACTACTGTTACACAGCTAGAAATGTTCCACAGTCATATGAATGTGCCATCACATCCCCAGAGTCTGGGAAGTGGAAAGTTGCTATGGATGAAGAGTTAAATTCACTATGGGATAATGACACATTTGAACTCACCTCCCTACCAGAGGGTCGAACTTCAGTGGGGGGAAAGTGGGTTTATACTATCAAATTAGGTCCCAATGGAGAGGAAAAGTACAAAGCCCGTTTTGTTGCAAAGGGTTACTCCCAGGCCCCAGGTATAGACTATCATGAGACATTTTCTCCAACTGCTCGTTTAACTTCGGTTCGAATGTTAATGCAATTAGCTGTTCAAAAAGGTATGGTTATCCATCAAATGGATGTTAAGACTGCTTATTTGAATGCACCTATTGACTGTGAGTTGTATGTTGAGCAACCTGAAGGTTATGAACAAAAAGGGCCCAATGGACAAAAACTTGTTTGCAAGCTAAAGAAATCATTGTATGGCTTGAAACAAAGTGGGAGAAACTGGAACAGTATGTTACATGACTATCTAACACAAGAAGAGTTTGTACAATCCTTAGTGGATCCTTGTGTTTATGTCAGGACTACTGAAAGTGGTCAAGTAATTTTAATTGTATGGGTTGATGACATAATTATTGCAGGTAGCAACACAGATGTGTTGAAAGAATTTAAAGAATGTCTTATGATGAAATTCAAAATGAAAGATCTGGGTATTCTATCATGGTTCCTAGGCATCCAATTCAAGTGTGGAAATGGGTATGTTGAAATGAACCAAACCCAGTACATAGAAAAGATTTTGTCTCGGTTCAACATGTCAGAATGCAAGCCAAAGGCAATCCCATGTGAGCTGGGTGTAACTAAGGGCAGTACAGTTAATGAAAGCTGAGTATGTAGCATTAGCCATGGCTACCCAGGAAGCTAAATTTCTTAGGCAACTATTAGCTGATCTAGTGGGTCCCCCTTGTGAGGTTATTCGCATGTATGTAGATAATCAAGGGGCAATAGCACTGGCTAATAATCCTGTGCATCATAAGAGATCAAAGCATATTGATGTTAAATACCACTTCTTAAGATTAGAGATCCAGAATGGAAACCTCAAGCTGACATATGTACCAACAGAAAATAATGTTGCAGACATTTTTACTAAGCCTGTAACTAGGGTTAAACTTAATAGACTACTTCCATAAATGTTGTAAAGTTGTGATTGAGTGGGGGTGTTGGATGCAAACCCAACTTACATAAAGCGGAAGTATTTACGTACAGGAAATGTCATTCAAGTTAACATTAAATCGAGGCTGTATTGCATCAGCCACCATGTATATATTTCATAGCCACGTGTAACTTCTAGTTTGTGCGAATGTCAGTGAAAGAAGAACAATAAATGTTTGGTTACAGTTGATCTTGGAGTCTTCAATCCACCGAAGAACAAATGGCCACGCTTGCAACAAGTGCATTCTAGATATTTATATTTATTATTGAATTATTATTACATAACTTGCTATCCCAAAATCAGATTTGGGCAATCTTTTATGTATTGATTTATTTGAATAAATGGAACATTAGTAATAAGCATAGCTATGTATTCATTCAGTAATTTAGAAAATCTTATATTTATAAATGTGAACATGGAACTCTGACCTTTACTTTTGCTCAAATTGTCATAACAATAGTGAATATCAAAGCACAGTCCCTTTTGGAAAAAGTAATTATTGCATATTAAAGGCTTCAAAATATAACATAACCCCCATGACGCAGGGGAAATTCTGAAAGGGGTCTATACACTGCAACTACACAGGATAATATGTGCACATTCATGCAGAGTTTTTCATTGTCATGGTGCTGTACCATTTTGCTGTTCTTTGGATGAAGGGTTCTCACTATGTTCCTCGGTGGCACTTGCTGCAGGCTTGAAATGCAGATCAAACCTACTTTGGTCCTTTGATGAAGGAGGAGCCTTCGCAGCAATTGTGGGTGCCAAGAGACGTGGGTCGCTTGCATTGAGTGACATGTTTCCATGCTCTTCCTCCATACTTGCTGCAGTTGTTTTGGTTGCAACACTGGCAACAACATCTCCCTGATTTTCCTGACCATCACCAGTACCCACTTATATATCAAGTGGCAGGAGTTCATCATCCTTGCCATAGGCAAATCAGCATTTGTGCTGTAATGCACACTGAGAAAAATAGAAACACAAATACAGGGTAAGGAGGGGACCACTGTCATAATAACCATACGTAATAAAGGGTGAGTAAAAATAGCAAATATTAAATCATGTGAAGATTTCACTAAAACCGAATTCCACCCATTTTTACAAGTTATGTTATTCTCATTTCACTTATTCAAGCCTAACATTGCACGTTTAACACAACAGTTCTTCAAAGAGGTATGAAGAAAAATACCTACATTGAAACATCAGAGTCACTTTCATTTTCATCGTCCTTCTAACAAATCAGCATTTTGATTGTAATCCACACTAAGAAAAATTGGAAACACAAATACAGCGTAAGGGTGGAAGCACTGTCATAATAACCATACATAATAAAGGCTGACCAAGAATAACAATAATTATCATGTGAATATTTCACTAAAACTGAATTTCACCCATTTTTACATGTTATGTTATTCTCATTCACTTATTCTAGCCTAAAATGAAACATCTAACACAACAGGTCTTCAAAGAAGTATGAAGGAAAATAGATATTTGAAACATCAGAGTCGCTTTCTCTTTCATTTTGATTGTGAATGTTGTCCTGGTTCAGTTCTCTACTGGCAGAGTCAAAGAGCTCCCTAAAATGTATTGGCAAAGATAACATTTTTAATACATGAGCAACACATACAAAACCATAACAAAAAGGTAACTAATATTGCAGAATAATTGCCATTTTAAATTATTCCCATGTTTTAATGTAAAATGAAACACCAGGACAACTGTGATCTGTATTAAATTATTTTCCACATGAAGCGAAAATAATTTTGTACAAACTTTCAACATGCAAAATACATACTAGGATACATTTATTAAGAAAATATGCCCTTTTTACGAGTTGAAGGTTTTTGCAAAACAAATCATATATACACTCTACATTTATTATATTTTTCTTTGGAAGGATAGTAACACTTTCAGCAATCGCACGTGTTACGTACGTGTTGTTTTCGTTCGCCAAACGCAGCTGTTGAGTCACTCAAAATATCTTCCATTTCCCTGAAAGAAAAAAAAAACAATAACTTGATAACGTAAGTAAACCTTTACAAGGAACATAAAACAAACGGTTATGAACGCAAGTCTTACCTTCGACGATATTCGAGAGACAACAAATGCGTCGCGAAGTCGCTATTACTGGAAGTCTCGTAGCCTGCATTATATTTTGCTTGTAGCCACGACTTGAATATCCTTCCTTCCAAAAAATACACTTGTGGTTCCTCAAACATGCTTTGTTATATTCACCTCTGTCTTGAATCTTTCGTTTTCGTCCCGAGTTACGTTTACCACCATGCATCCGGACCCTCCACTTGACGACGCCATTTTGAATTTGTGAATGTAGAACTTGAAAAAGTCAGGCTGTCTTTTTCAAGTTTCGATCGCCCGCGCGAGCATGCGCAAACCGTGACAGTGTCCCTTTAACGCTTGGTTGTCGAAGCAGCGTTTTCCTTTGCAAATTCTGCCCTTTTACCACGGTCAGAAGACATTCTCTGCTTTAAATTCGCTATCATAGGATGTGCTGTATTCGCTCGACGAGACATCAACCTCATCGGAACTCTCGCCCGAAATATCATCTAAGCGTTCTTCCCTCCGCCGTTTCGAATAAAATGTCCACTGCTTGACGTAATCGATATATCTGTCAAAGCTCTCTTTTGATTGGGTCTTTTCCCCTGAGAGCCATTCTAAAAATAAATCCACTCGGGAAAGGGTTGACTCCAAGGACGAATATGGGAGATACAGGCTCCTATTGGTGGGCTTCTGACCACGTTCTATTTGTTTTTTACCACAATATCAAGGTCAAAGAAAATGTTTTTTTTTTTTCAAAAAAGAGCAAGCGCTGTCTATAACTTTCTCGCAATCGGATTGGTTTATTCCCCAAAATGAGTGGTTCTGCTTGGCTATTGCATTGCGTGACACTTTGACGCCAGCAAGCAGCGTCATCTAGACTATTAACGACATTAGTAGCAATTGTGGTAAAATTAAAAATTTCCTCTTTTTTTACTATCTCAATTCTAGCAACACGAAACGGAATGCCTGGCTTACCCAGTGGTGTGTGAGAAATGCAACAAAAATGGAATACCTCGATCAAAGGTAACATTAAGTCTTCGTTTGTTTCACGACGGAGTCACTTAATGCTGATCGCGATGTTTCCAGTACATGTATTTTCACCCGATTTATATGCGTTCCTCTGCCATCATCCGGATATGGATTTGTGATCCGAAATCATTCAGATCATGGAGCATCAAAGGAACCGAGAAATTATTGTCCAGAGTGGATTCTCGACTTCTTTGGGTATACCTCGGTGTAAAATCCTGTGAAGTTTTTCTTTTTTGTTTTCCTAGTCTCTGTTGTTTTGTCTCCTTTATTTTCTTTGTCTACGTCACTCGTGAACGGAGCAGGTTGTTACACCGAGGATGAGCCACTCGTTTGCTGCGTCGTGATCCGTGTGATCTCGGATTACAATCCAGATTCGAATCATACCAAAGGAACGCATGATAATGATAATAATAGTAATATTATTGTTAATAATGATAAATAAATTTATATAAGAATGATAATGATAATGATAATAATAATGCCCATGGACCAACAGTAAGCGGTGTAAACGTGACGATCTTTATGATGTACTGACAACGTCGTGGGATCAACGAAGTTATATCGGAGATTTCACGGTTGTGCGAGATATGAATTTTATTTTCTCGTGGTGTTAACCATGTTTTTCGAACGTGTGCAACGAGGAACTAAAATATTGTATACATCAAATACATGATCGCTGACTTCGACAAACCTTTCATCCACTATTACAAAAAACCTCAGCCATGAAAATACGTCACTCAGTTCCCGGATGAAATTTTTTCATGAAAATGACAAGTGTCAGGTGATTGGTTCCTGAATTGGTGTATTTTCTACTAAAATATTGTTGGAGGAAATCGAGGTTTGGCTGAGCGAAACAGTTTGTTGACTTTTTTTTGCGGGTTTATAGTTATCGGAGCACCAAAACCCTGTCCTAGGAGACTGTGATGCAATACAGGCGGCCTGTCCGTTCTCAGAGATTGGCTGTCCCAGAACTGAGGTGAGATCGTAAACTTGCAGTACAATCTAAAAGTAAGACATCCGTCAGTAGTGGCGGAAGAAGCTGTGCTCCGCTCGGAGACAACCATTGCCACCAGAAGTGAAAAATTCATTCTGTTTGCGGTATTCCCCGCAAGGACATGGGTACTCACGAAGTTCATGGTTGAACCCTCAAGAAGTTGATAGTTAAAACCTCAATGAAGTTGATAATTGAACCCTCAATGAAGTTGATAGTTGAACCCTCAAGAAGTTGATAGTTGAACCCTCAAGAAGTTGATAGTTGAACCCTCAAGGCGTTCAAAATATAGCCAAAGGAAGTTACTGTTTTAACGCATGTATTAAATCATGAATCCAACCACAACAAGTCGCTGCTCCATCCGCCAGAAGTTACACATGTAACTTGTCAATAAAACTCGTATTCATGGTCAAGAATCCAAATTCTTCGTACGATTTTTAAACGTCTAAATTTGTAATTTCTTTTTTTTTGTATTTTGTTTGAACGAAAGTGAAATGTTTAGTAAGAAAATAGTGAAACAATATAATTATTGAGTTTATTTTTTTCCATAGGTTCTTACAAGGAAACAGAGAAAAGAGCATTTAGAGCAAGCTAACTCATATCACACCACTCTTCTTCTACAACTTGCTGTCAAAATGAGTCGCGAGGTGGAATCTCTGTTGATGCGTGATCCTAGTTTCATGTCGAGAAGCCCTCAGTTTCTGAGAAACCACGATGGTGTCATAGCAGATTTGTTAGCGCAACTACAAAGCAATGCAGAGGAAACTAGAAATCTTCAACAGAAATGTCGACAACAGAGCGAAAGGATTCTTTCCTTGGAAAGAAAAGTGGCTTCTTCAAACACCAGCGGTAGCTCCACGGCCGGTCAGCGGTCTGGAGAATCTGAAGGTGGGTTACCGAATCCTGAGATTACACGACGCGTTACTAATCTTGAAAATAGGACCGCTGACCATGAAGTTCTCTTGGTCGAAAACAATCGAACCGCGGAGGACTCTAATCGACAAATTGCAGCTCTGAAAAGACAACTTGAAACTGCAATGGAGACTATAAGAGTTCAAGAGAGGAGATTGGAATCTACTGAACACACCTTGGCGCTAAGAAATGTGGCTTTGGCTGATTTGGAGGAATACATCAGACAACAAGAAGCTGCTTGTTATGACGGTGTACTGTTGTGGAAGGTTCCTGATTTCGCGCGCAGACGAAACGACGCCGCCACCGGCCGACAAACGGCGTTCTACAGCCCCTGTTTTTATACGGGTCGCCATGGTTACAAGATGTGCGCACGTTTGTATCTAAACGGAGATGGCATGGGTCGAGGAACACACATCTCAGTGTTCTTCGTGGTCATGCGTGGTCAGTTTGATGCGTTACTCCGCTGGCCGTTCAGACAGAAGGTCACCATTATGCTGTTGGATCAGGACAATGTAGAGCACGTGATCGATGCCTTCAGACCTGATCCCAACAGCTCTTCATTCCAGCGACCACGAAGAGAGATGAACGTGGCCAGCGGTTGTCCTCTGTTCTGTCCGCTGTCAGAGTTGAATAACCACGCCTATGTTCGAGATGACACGATGTACATCAAGATAATTGTGGATACCACAGATCTGTAAAGTTAGGGTGTTATTGATTATCTATGCTTTTGCTGCTTGTATGCCCCTGTTTGTATGCGAACCATACAGGAATATTAAAAAACGACGTTTTGCTGGAATTTTCAAGGTACACAACGCATCAGTCACTCAGTTATGAAACAAATAACCTTATCACATTTGACTGTGAAAAGCTCGGCATGAGGTTTACACAGAGTACCGCAGAGCAGAGATGGTACTGGGACGTTAAACAGTAACACGTTTTTCATGGACACTTTACTGCGATCTTCAAGGTACGCAACGCATTAATCAGTCATTTATGCGTCGGACTCAATGTAAAGCATGTCACGGAAAAGCAGGGCACGAGTTAAACACGTGCGAAACGTCTTAGAATGATATGAAGTGATGAATAAGATACGAGCAGAGTCCAGAGAAAAGACTCGTCCCATCCTTTGAAGTTCCAGTCGTTGGCCTAAATTTTGTTCGAATTCCAGCTTGCAAGCTTTCAAGCTTGTTATTGTTTTGTTTGGCAACGTTAAGCAGCTCGGCCGCTTTCAACAATAAGGTTAAGGATGATCAATGTTAAATTTCGGTAAATTGTAATATGATAAATGATTGATAGCTATGGTAGACTATTAACGTAAATTTCGTACTTGCTGGGAACTTGTTCCATTCCTTGTGGGCACGTTCCTTTTCAAATTACTCTGCATGGATGTGAGAGCGTGTTAATATGATCTATAGGAGGCAGGATGGCCGAGTGGTCTAGGGCGCGGTATTTCAATGCGGTGACCCGGGTTCAAATCCCGCTCTGGCCACTACCTGGTGTTGTTCTGGGTAAGTACCTGGTTCAACTCCTCGATCATCCTTGTAAATAGCCAACTGGTCTGCCTCCCACCAGTTCGGATTCTTAACTATGTTGTATGCTGTATTTAAAAAGTGACTCTGAAAAGCCCCCGTGGGGGACGAGCCACTATATGTATATCTATATGTATATGTATATGTCATTGCCGCAAGCATTGCGCATGCTCGCTAGTTCTCTAGTTTGAGCACTCTGGCATGACTTAAATGATACCACAAGTGTGGTTTCGTTTGAGGTGGCTATATAGCCATACCTCCATCCTAGCATCAGCACTGCACTGATGAGGCCCAGAAGGCCGAAACAGTACTGTCTGCAGTTATGTATGTGTATATGTATATCTTTATTTAAGTTTTGGTACTATATATAATTATCATTTTGTACAAGAGATTTCCAATTTAATCAAATCTACTCTACTTAATTTACTTTAATCAAATGGTTTCAAGTCCAATTTGGAACAAATGACAAGTAAATTTGTCAAAGCCTTTTCAGGAATTTGTTTTCTTTGAAAAATTTACGAGTGCTTATTTATACAAAAATTGCACTCGAAATCATTTGACTGCTTGTTAATAATATACATGCAAAAATTTAATGTGAACCTTATTACTCAATTTTATGCACTTAATTGACGTGTTCTCAGCCAATCAGCACGTTATAAGTTTTTGAATGTATATTGTTACTGTAATTATTATCGGTTTGGATCGATTCCAGTGACAAATGTTTTCTGTAGTTTGTCTGGCCATCAGAGATGTTCTTTGTATCATTGCAACTATCAGCCATCACTAGTAAGCGTGGTGCGTGAATAGTCCCCACCCCCACCCCCCCCCCCCCCGGACGAATTTTCCATTGAGATGGAAGTACCTGTTATCTTTGACATTGGTAAGCCACAGGGTTCCTTCATGTTTGATTTTAGTCCTGGCCTTGAAGAGTGATGATTTATGAGGCAGTAAATTATATTATTACCTTTGACTTGGCGAATGAAAATAGAAATTCCGAGTGTCAGCGTTAGAACATTTTCCCTAATTATCCAATGTTATTATTAATGAGGTGTATTTCATCCGCAAAATATGGAAGCTGTTTTTTGTGTGCATTTCAGTCTCCAACAAGTGTACAAAAACGTTTATAATCTTAGCGAATATCTCTGTCGCTTAAGGGAGAGTACATCGTTATACTTAGAAGTTAGTAAGTACTTTTGGGTCTCCCATTTCATTGGTTGACGTTCGTTATGTTATTCGACTTATTTACTGGGAGGTAAAACATGTTAATCGTCATTCACTTGCCATTGCTAACTTGATTATCTTGCGCCTATTGTCTGCTTATTTCACGCTGTTACCTCTTGCAGGATTAGCGACAAGCTAAGATCACTTTCTTTTTTTTCTTTCGTGCAGTTGAGTGTTTGATTGTTTTTTCCTTCATTACATGGAATTAAGGTGAAAGTCGGCTTTCTTCCCTGCTAGCAACGGCCTCTTTTCCTTGTATTCAGCGTGCGGGGGAAAAGAGACCTCTGCCATGAGTCGAATCGGTCTGTGTTGAGCATGTGTTGCGGTTTCTTAGCGACCGAACCATGACGTGAAGATGACATGATACTTTTAGCACATGATCAAATGACACAGTGAGACACCTCTAATTGGCGTGAGAACGTGTTGAGAACGTGGTGATTACTAAGATTTTTTATCTTTCCATCCTGCATCCAATTCAGAACGAAAGTAAGCAAACGTAACTCTTCACGAGTTAAGTTCTGTTTACAGGAAGCCGTGTTTCTATGCGAGTTCATCAATAACAGTGGAAGCGTGACTCTAAATGTATACACGAGACTTGTAGGGCTCAAGTTACGGTCAGCAAACAATATGGGGGAACATGCATCTAAAGCCTGGTTTTCACTACGATGCAAGCATAAGGATCAGCAGAAAACAAAGGAGAGCACGAAGGAATGAAGTCAAGCATATGACATAAGACATCGACATAAGCATAAGACATCGACATAGGACCAAGCATAAGCAAAGTAAAGACAAAATAACAAACAAAGAAAAACACCGTCCTTTTGTCTTGTAAAGCCACACCGGACACGTTATTCTTTGTTTTTATTTGCTTATGCTTGCGTAGTAGTGACAACCAGGCTTTCAAACCTCCGTCCATGACCGCGGATGGCGGCTTTATCAAAGACCGATTCGACTCTTTTCTCCCGCACGCTGAATACAAGGAAAACAGGCCTCTGCTAGCAGGGAATCGGTTTTCCAGTAATTAGTGATATTGGTTTCGTGACATTTGGAGAGGTGGTTGGGCCTTGTGTTACGTGCCTAAGAGCCATGCAAGTCTCCGTTACGAAAGTCTCCGTAACTCAGTGGTCAGAGTGTCTTACCTGCAATAGATGGTCATGGGTTCGACTCCCATCGGAGACTTCCTCGGGTCTTGCTGAGCGTGACACGTTAATTGGATCTTAAATGTTCATGGCCAGTTGTGGAGGAATAAAGAGGACGAACGAGCCAAAGAAATGAAGGAAAATGTGCGAAAGAACTTTGCGTTTGATAAGATTCTTGCACATGAAGTTGCTTGAGGAAATATTCAGTCTATACGAGCCCGTCAGTGCGTTTAAAAAATGAAATTCAGAATTGAAGCGTTCTATTTTGGTTGTAATGGTGTGAGCCGGTAAGAGGTGGGTTTGGTATGATTGTGATAGTGTGAGCTGGTAAGAGGTAGGTATGGTATGGTTATGATGGTGTAAGCTGGTAAGAGAAGTGTATGAATGAGTAACCCCTTAAAGTAATCCTTGTATTGAGGTAAATAGGGAGGGCTGTTTGTGCTATCCGGTACAGTTCTGGGTCTTTTGTCAGCTTGTGTAGCAGTGCCAGTTCATATTCTTACCATTAGGAAGGTAATGGGCGTCTGTTATCATGTAATGTAGATATTGTTGTGTTAAATATTGCGTTGTTCCTCCAGTTAGAAAGAAGGGGGGAGGGGTGGTGGACTGAGTGGGTTGCTGGTGGTGGATTTCTTTCCAAAGCGTACTAAAGATTGTTTATTTTATTTTTTTTAATACCATCTTTACTAAAATGCTTCAAACTTTGCACAGCCCTTCTTTGGGCTTTTTGTTAATCTTTCTAGTTTTAAATAATAACCGCTTACTAACCGAGCTTGCTCGGGCCGTACTGGGGAATATTGGCCCTCGGTCGTGGCAGCCACGACCTCTGGCCTCCCCAGTACGGCCCTCGCGCTCGGTTAGTAAGCGGTTATTATTGCTTTCATTGTGCTTCTTGTAAGCGTTGAAATTAATTGGTTTGTATCAGAAACCCATAAGACTTGAAACGTGTAATTCACTGCTTGCCCCTGTCTTTGATTTTGTTAGCACTGATTGGTTTATTTGGTTAATGTTGATTTTCGAAATGCGGTACAGTGCGAAGACCACTGAGTTTGGATCGCCTTGAGTGGTACAAGATTGGGATTGTAGCCAAAGATCGTAGTGCACCGTTTGCAAGGCAGGCCAGTAAACTGGTGACAGTTCACTTAGCTGACAGTAACAGACATACGCCTGAGTTTGAAAAGAAACTATATCACGTGAACATACGTGATGACGTAACACCAGGTACGATTGTATCCACCATCACCACCACTGATAAGGACCATGGGTAAAATGCCGAACTGTACTGCAGCTTGGAAAAATTGCACGTTGGCGCGTCTGATGTGAAAAACGAAGATTTGACGAAGTGGTTTGCTACTGATGATAAATTGGGCCACATACGGGTGATTAACACAGAGTGGTGGGGCTTTACGCCCTCACTCCTACTGACTAACAACAGCCGTGATAAGGGTAGAGTTCCCTTACTATAAAAGCACAGAATTGAACATAACTGTGCAGTGCTCTCGGCACGTGTACAGTTTCAGCATTACTGAGAACAAAGCGGAAGGTAGCGAAGTTGGAAGAATATTGCTGACTAGTTTACCTCCCCTGAAACCGCTCCTCCTAAAACTGATTGACACGGAGGATAGCACAGATTTTGCCGTTGATAAAAAAATAAGTTGATACATTGAATGTGGACAAGCTGTGTTTAAAGTCATTCAAAGACAGTTACACGTTTCAAATCTTACGAGTTTCAGTTTGTACATAACGCGATTAAAAGATTGGTCTTCAAAAGGTCTCGTATGTTTTGTTTTGAGATAATATGCCGTCTACCTGAAGGTCCCGAGTACGAAAAGTATCCTGAGGATATCGGGACAATTTTCGCTCAATAACTTTAAAGGTAAAACTGCCGGTGCAGTTTCTCCGCTAAACTTCATTAATCGATATTTGATTTCACACTTCAGAATGCATTATTTGGTCCCATTTTCAGCAGTGTAAAAATAACAAACTGTTGTTGTGAAACTGGATAATTTTCAAGGTAACCGGTTTGCTCGTTTTTATTTGTTTAAGATGTCTGAACGCTGGATCACCAACTAGAGAATCATTACAACTCCACAAGAGGTAAACGAACGCAAAACATTTCTGTGCACTGACACCTTTAATTTCCAGTGGAACTTCAAATGAAAATGTAAACTCTCGGGTTCAAGAATCCGATGAAGGAGGACAGTGGCAACCGATTGGGCGACCGCCTTGTTTGTGATGCCTACCTTGGGATGGGGTGGTTGGTGCGTCTTAGGAATCCAAAGAACTATGCATGCTCGAGTACTGTACTCCTGGTTGGGTCACCCACACTGAACAGGTCGATGGGTAGGGGCAGATAAATAGTGGTTCCATGGCCGTACAGGTTTGGGGTTCGGTTGAGGGCTGAAAACCCTCTCCCATAAAAGCCATGTATTGCGGAAGCCGGAAGAAGAGAAGGGTTGCCTTTTCTATGGGACGCTGTGACCAGCACTCACAATGGGAGAGATCCGATGATGCGCGATAGCCAAAGCCGATAGGACGCCCTTGGGCTTACAAAGCATCTTGTGAACCCTAACAACACCATGAGGGTTGGAAATTGGGATATGAGAACACTATGCAGGAGTGGCAACATGGCAAAACGGTTGAGAAGAAAAGAAGAGGAACAGGATGGAATTCGTGGGTGGAGGCCTAATGTGCCAGAGGGTGCGATGAAGATACTAAATAACTAACAAAGAAAGCGGAAAGTAGTTGTATATAGCCGATTCTGGCCCACTCTCCATTTTATTTCATCCTCCTCTCCATTTTATTTACTCCTCCTCCTCCTCTCAATTTTATTTCCTCCTCCTCTCCATTTTATTTACTCCTCCTCCTCCTCTCAATTTTATTTCCTCCTCCTCTCCATTTTATTTACTCCTCCTCCTCCTCTCAATTTTATTTCCTCCTCCTCTCCATTTTATTTACTCCTCCTCCTCCTCTCAATTTTATTTCCTCCTCCTCTCCATTTTATTTACTCCTCCTCTCCATTTTATTTCCTCCTCCTCTCCATTTTATTTACTCCTCCTCCTCTCCATTTTATTTCCTCCTCCCCCTCCGGATTTTCCGATCCAGATACTTTGCATTTTCAATCTTCCAAAAATAATTCTATTACCATTTCCGTCTATATTATACTTAATTAAATCGACAGCGTGAATCTGCGTCGTCGAAGAAAGGCTTTTTCCATCCGTTAAACTTCTTCCCACCAGCTTTACATAGGTTAGTAACATTGATATACCCGTCTGTTTCCCGATGTTCAATCTGATAACCTTTACCGAGATCAAGAGGTGTTAGTTGATATTAGCTGAACCGCACCACAACATCATCAACCATCTATATATTATTATTAAATTGAAAAATGGTTTAAAGAAATAGATATATAGAAATAAATGGAGAAGCAAACAGTGAAACAACTGAAAGTCCTTGCCAAAGAGCAGGGTATTCCAAGATATTATCGGTTGCGTAAAGCTCAACTTATCGAAGCGTTGGGTAATATAGTCCCTAGAACTAATATTCAAAGACCCACCCCCTTACCTAGAACTAATATTCAAAGACCCATTCCATCTCCTAGAAATAATATTCAAAGACCCACCCCCTCACCCAGAACTAATATTCTTGATGAACCGATACCTGAGATTAATGTTCCCATTCTCGAACCTTCCCAACCCACATCACTCAAACATCTAGCAGGTAGAGTTGCCGACCCAGTAAAGAAAGAGATTAACAAGTTCGCAGATTGGATTCTATCTTATGTCCCAGAATCAATCAAAAAGACTGTAGATAAACGAGTCGACAGTTTGAAGGGAAAAGTAAATCACATATTCGAGAGACTTAACCACTTAACTCCAAAAGAACATCAAACAGCGTTGAAGAGGTATCTGAAAACCTACAGGATTGATGGAGAGGAATCGTATGACGAAAAGACGTTCATCGCTAATATCAAACCAAAAGTTCTGGATCTCATTAATCAGCAAAAGAAGCCTATCAAAACCAAGCTCATCTTTACCTGTAAATTCATAAAAGAAAATCTTGCTACTAGACAGATCGATGAAAAATCGGGTTACTTTCATTCAACCGTAGAAACGATTACTGAATCAACCGATTTTTCTGACTTATTCAATACAATGACGGAATTACAACTCGTAAAAATTGAGAAGTTTCAAAATCAAGGTTCTGGATGGCAATTCGACCGAGTGGAATACTTTGATATCCACATCGACCCCTTTGAACCGCTTTCTGGAAGTTCCTATATTCCACTACCATCAAAATTAGCATCCAAGAAGGCAATCATCAATGTTAAGAACGAGAACGATCACGAGTGTTTCAAGTGGGCGGTAACCTCCGCTGTGTTTCCTAAAGAGAAACATGCTCAAAGACTAACTAAACAAATGATAGAAAACTCAAATCAATTTGACTGGTCAGGAATAGAGTTCCCCGTTTCACTAAAACAGATTGATAAGTTCGAAAAGCAAAACCCCTATGCGATTAACGTCTACGGATATGAAGGTGATGTATACCCTCTAAAAATAAGTAAGAAACATAAAACTCATGTGATCAACTTGATTCTCATATCAAACGATGAAACAAATCACTACTGCTGGATCAAAGACATGAGTAGACTTTTATCCTCTCAGGTCAATAATCACCAACACGCACGCACATTTTGCTATAGATGTCTTAACTCATTCCAGTCAAGAACTTCATTAGAAAAACATCTCGAATACTGCAGCAAAAACGAAGAAGTTAAGATTGATATGCCTGTAGACAAAGATGGAAATCCCCTTCATACTTACTTTAAGAATTTCAACAGAAAAATGCGAGTCCCATTTGTTGTCTATGCCGACTTTGAGAGCTTTACAGAGAACATAGACACCTGCTCTCCAGATGAAAGTAGAAGCTTTACTAAGCAATATCAGAAGCACAAAGCATCAGGCTACTGCTATCTTATCAAGTGCTTTGACGACAACATATTTCCACCCAAGCTTGTACGACGCACTGCTCAATCCCCAGACGAAGATATCCCGCAGATGTTTATACAAAGTTTAGAGGTATATATTAAGAAAATTTACAATTGGTTCAAATTCTCTAAGAAGGTAAAAATGAGTAAGAAAGATAAAATCGACTATAAAAATGCTACTCACTGTCACATCTGTGAGGGTGAATTAGGAGAAGATAAGGTATTGGACCACTGCCACCTTACAGGAAAGTACAGAGGTGCAGCCCATAACGAATGCAACCTTCAATACAAAATTCCAAACTTCTTCCCAGTCATCTTTCACAACCTATCTGGTTATGATTCACATCTATTTATCAAGAACCTTGGTACATCAGAAGGTAAAATAAACTGTTTACCTAATAATGAGGAAAAGTATATTTCTTTCACAAAACAGATTGTAGTTGACACCTTTATAAACGAAAAAGGTAAGCAGGTTGATGTGAAGCGAGACATCAGATTCATCGACTCCTTTAGATTTATGGCAACCAGCCTTGACAGCTTAGTTAATAATCTTCCAAAAGAGGCTTTCAAAAACCTTATGAGCTACTATGAAGGTGAACAATTAGAGTCATTGTTAAGAAAAGGTGTATTTCCATACGATTGGTTTGATGGCTTCGATAAACTAAACGCAACCCAACTTCCACCAAAGGAGGCATTCTACTCAAAGCTTAACGACACAGACATAACAGAAGGAAACTACCAACATGCTCAAAAGGTGTGGGAAACCTTTGATATGAAAACAATGAGGGATTACCACGACCTATATCTTGAGTCAGATGTACTCCTGTTAGCCGACGTCTTCGAGAACTTTAGAGATGTTTGCAGTAAAAACTATGGATTAGACCCTGCCTGGTATTACACAGCGCCTGGACTAGCCTGGGATGCTACGTTAAAGTTAACGAAAGTGGAGTTGGAGCTATTAACTGATCCTGACATGCTACTTATGGTTGAGAAAGGCATTCGAGGGGGTATATCTATGATATCTACTAGATATGGTAAAGCCAACAACCCGTACATGACCAACTTTGATTCTAACTTACCCACAAAGTATATCACATATCTCGACGCAAACAACTTATACGGCTGGGCAATGAGTGAACCACTCCCTACTCACGGTTTTAGATGGATGACTAACCAAGAACTCAAGGGTTGGAAAAATCTCCCTTGTATAATCGAGGTTAACTTGGAGTATCCTCGACGCCTTCACGACTTGCATAACGACTATCCACTAGCTCCAGAGAGACTTGAGGTTAACAAGGTTGAGAAATTGATCCCAAACCTCAACAACAAAATAAAGTACGTAGTTCACCACGAGACGTTGAAACTTTACGAAAGTCTCGGACTAAGAGTCACCAAGATTCATAGGGGTATTACATTCGAAGAGTCTGCATGGCTAAATCCATACATCGACTTGAATACCAACCTCAGGGCGAAAGCAGCCAACGACTTTGAAAAAGATTTCTTCAAGCTGATGAATAACTCTGTCTTTGGGAAAACCATGGAAAACATTAGAAATAGGGTGGACATTCGATTGGTTACGAATGAAAAAGATGCGAAAAAATTAATATCAAAGCCAAACTATCAGCACCGCACCATCTTTTGCGAGAATCTAGCGGCCATCCACATGAAGAAAACAAAGTTGGTCTTCGATAAGCCCGTTTACTTAGGCATGTCCATTCTAGACCTAAGTAAAACATTAATGTATGATTTTCACTACAATTACATCAAACCTAAATATGGTGAAAGGGGTAAGTTGCTGTTCACAGATACGGACAGTCTTGCCTATGAGATAGAAACAGATGATTTCTACAAAGACATCAGCTCAGACGTAAAAGACATGTTTGATACCAGCAACTATCCCAAAGATCATCCCTCAGGTATTGAGACAGGTGTGAACAAGAAAATCATCGGCATGTTCAAAGATGAGGCTGGTGGTAAACAGATAACCGAATTTGTAGGTCTACGATCCAAGCTCTACTCCTACAGGATGGATGAAGGTACAGAAGAAAAGAAATGTGCGGGAATGAAGGAGGCAGTCGTCAAGAAAACCATCAGTTTCGATAACTACAAGGATTGTCTATTCAATAAACAGCCACAGATGAGACAGATGAATGTAATCAGAAGTCATAAGCATGATGTTTACACTGAAACGGTTAACAAGATCGCCTTATCACCATTTGATGACAAGCGACACATTTGTGAAGATGGTATACATACTTACGCCCACGGACATTATCGTTCCAACACAGAATTGGGTGGGAGTTCGGTGTCATATCGTACAACCTGAAGTTCTTCCCTAACAAAACTACGCCTTGGTCCATCTAGTAAATAATACAACACTGGCTGATTATGTGACACCACACTACGTGACAGATCAAAGACTTTCAAACTCCAGATAGGATCCGTAGCTCGTCTGCGCTCACCTCCTTCATCTTCTCCAGGAGCAAGTAAGTATCTAACTTTAACACCAGGTGGTAGTCTAACCTCATCATGTCCAACAACTCACTTATACTTTGGAGGATCAATATCAACCTCTTTCAATCTAATAGCTTTCTCAGGCTCTATGCCAGTAATGCGTGTAGTTTGACTATTCAGAGTTTTCAAAACATCCGGCAATCGTTTCACCCATACTCTAGACCTATCATCACTAATCATTTCTTGAGCATATTGATGACTAAATAATCGTTCACCCAACGTTCTATTTGCTCTTTCAACAAATGCTTGAGCTCTATGGTTTCCAGCTTCAGACCGTTGTATGGTTACATTATGTTTTTTCATAAGTTTTGTTACATCTCCCATAAATTCTCTTCCAGGATCAACAATTATAGTATTAGGATATTTTAACTTTCTGGAGTATATTTTTGTTAAAGCTTTTGAAATCTCATTTGATTCTTTTGAGGTTAGGGGTTCTGCATCTTTGTATCTCGAGGCAATATCAATCACAACCAGGGCATATCGATATGTCTTTCTTCCCACTCTATCATGAGGTAAAAATAATAGATCTGCTTGGTGAATCTGATTAGGCTTTTCCACATCCCAATGCGGTCTAGGGATATACTTTGGAGCCGGTAGATAGATTTGCCACAGCGCCTGTTTCTCAAGCCACCGTTTAGCCTCAGCTTCACTAACTTTTGCTTTTTCAGCTAATTTTGGAATGGCTGAATACCCTTTCCAATATCCATCAGTGGAATAGTATATTTTTGATAACATGCTTTCGTAACTCATTTAAAGACTAATCTGTTTATCTTTAATTAAATATGTCGCAAGCTATATCTGAAAAAATTAACCCAAACAGGATTCCACAAGAGCCCTTCGGCTTGAAAGCGGAATTGTCACTTAATCGAATTACACTCAATCCCTCCTCCGCTAGTCCTGGAGAAACCCTATATATAAATATTCCAAAACTTGCTGAGAATGTAGTGATTGTCCCAGGAAGCGTATCTCTACTATTTGACTTGACTGTTGCCGGTCATGCTAACAACACCCTCGTGAATAACGTAGGCAGTAACCTTGTATCCAGACTGAAGGTTCTTTTTGGTGGGGAAACACTACAGGATACTCAAAGATACGATCTCTTTCAAACCTACCATGACTTATACTTAACAGCTGAAGATCGTGAGGATGGATTAAAACAAGGTATTTCTTCTGAAAACATGAGGAAGCTTAGGACAAATGCGGGTGATAAGGTAACCTCAGGAGATGCTAGGGAAGTAGCTCTTGCAGCAGTACACAACACCAAGTACCATATCCCACTCAAACATCCTATTCTCAACGAGCATGGGGCTTTCTATCCAAAGGCGTTACCTCATCCACTGACCTTTGAAATTACACTGGCCCCAGTTTCCGATATTGTTGTTTATTCTGACACGGCCAAGACTCCAACGTATTCAATCACAAACCTTGAGTTGGAATATTCTTGCATCTCAAGCGAATACTTGGCTCGTGAGGCGTCATCGGCTTATCAGGTTGGTAAAGGATTCTTTTACGAGAATGTCATTCTCCACAAAACTTTCACCATATCCAGACCTTATGACAGTGTCATAAACGAGCACATTAATCTACCTAGGAGGTCAATGACAGGGATATTATGTTTGTTTACAGTGATCAACACCGGAGGAGCACGAGACTCTGAGAAGTTTGTCAATCCCAATATCACATCAATCAACATTAACGTTGATGGTATGCCAAACCGTCTCTACTCCAAGGGAATGGTACCGTCAGACCTCTGGGAGTCGGTAAAGAAACGTTTCGGTAGAGAGGGTGTAAAGCAAAAGGATTTTTACACCGACAAGTTTGCTCTATGGATTGACTTGAGGACTCACCCTGACAATAGTATTCATGGAGGAGGTCTGGTCTTGAACAATACACGAGACGGTGTAAAACTAGAAATGAAAAGAAAAGTTGGAGGATCCGGTAATATCACCTGCCACATGTTCGTGGTAGCCGATGCGTTGATGGAGGTCATGAATTCAAACTTACGTTCGATAATGTATTAACTTAAAAAAGAACTACTGTTATAATACAAAAGTATGGAAGAACTGCGAGAAAAAGTTCCTTTTCATTGCATTATAACCGGTCCGACAAATTGTGGAAAGACAAAGTACCTCACGGATCAGCTCCGAGGACCCTTCCGCAAAGTGTTTGAATACATTGTTCTCATATGTCCGACTTATGCTAAAAATAAGACTTATCATGGATTCGCCCAAGGAAATAAACGTTTCTTAGTATTATCACCAGATGCTAGTAACAGCGATGAGATTAACGAGTTATTAACTGATTGTCAAACTTTGTTCTCTGGTACTAATACACTAATAATTTTAGACGACTGTGCTGTATCGAATGATCTAAAGAAACGCTCGAACAAGTTTATAGATCTAGCATTCTCTGGAAGGCATCATGGATTATCAGTGTGGGTATTGACGCAACAATTAACATCCATAGCAAAACCCTTTCGCGACAACGTTGCCTGTGTAGTATCATTCCATAATCCATCTCAAGTCGGTACGAAAAAACTGTTTGAAGATTATGGAGGGCGTTTAGATGTTGAAACTCGTAAAAAGTTTGTAGAACTGCTGGAAACTGAAAAATATTCGAGACTCTGTTTCTGTTTACGTTATCCATTCCAATGTTATTTAGAGATTCCTACAGTGATTTAAAGAATCGATGTATTATTACAAAAGTAAAGATGACAAGCGTTGAAGATTATTATATGGAAGAACAACAGGTCGCTGCACCTAAAGATGATGATGTTGAAATCAAACAAGAAGCACTAGCTATTCTCGCATCTCTTGGGGCTACAAAGGAATATTTAGGTGTTGAGATGAGTCTAGGTGATATCAAGAAACTCACAGCAAAAGACGTTGAAAATATTATAATCGCTACCAGGCAGTCTTAGGCAAGCAAGTTAGTAGTGGATTAGTAGAGTCGGCTCTTCAAGCAGCGTCTCATGTCATTTCTTACGTGGTTCCTGTAGATGACACCGAAGCGCTTAGCAAAGACTTGCAGAACGATGTGTTGGTTAAGCGTGAACTGACAAACTTTGTAGGTCTCTTGGTATTAAAAGGTGGAAGATTTGTAGCACTTGCTAGCGGACTCTTCCAGGTTGCTAAGCATATTAGAATCAACAAAATACAAGAACTTTCAAGTACTACTGAGCAGACTACTGAGCAGGCTACTCAGAGCACGAAATGATTTAAAGATTTCTTTACTATGGAAAATAAAGAATCATGTCTGATGAAGTTGTTGAACAAATAACCAAGGATCCTCTTCCTGAAAAGAAGAGAGCTGGTAAAGAGAAAGACCCTAAAAAGGTCGCTGCTGGTAAGAAACTAGCAGAATATAACAAAAAAGCCAAAGAAGCGTTAGCTAGGGAAATGAAACGTGAAGAGACACCCGCTACTAGCCCAGAAGAAACTACAAAGGCTTGGATTCCAGAGCTATCTTTTACAACTGTGTTATCTCTTGTTGGAATAGGGTTCGCCGCAGTTGATATTTATATGAGGTATTACAAAAACAGAATAGTCGATTTATCACACGTTCCGACTAAAGAACCAACACCTTCAAAGATTCCTATCCCACAACCAACTCCGAAAATAGGAATGCTCTGAGGAAAACCAGTTTAAAGATTTCTTACTGATAAGTAAAAAATCATGTCAACTGAAAGCAAACTTGTGAAAACGGTTACCGATTCAGCAGTCATTATCGGATTAGCCGCTGGAGTTGGATACGTAGCTAAAAAGGCCTTGAAAGAATCATTTATCAACGATCCCTCATCAAGTGTTACAAACTATGCTAAATGGGTCGCTGTCCTGTCCGGTAGTATGTACTTGAAAGATTATCTGGAAACACAAAAGATTTTGCCAAAACCACTGTAGACGACTTAAAGATTTTACATATTGATTAATAAATGGCGACAATAGCAATGATGATTGGTGGAGCTATACTGAATGCGACAACGTTCGTTGGTGGCTCGTATCTTGCAAAATATCTCTCAGGTGATAACACAGACGCGGAGCGAATACGGCACGACAAGGCAATAGAAAAATATCAAAAAGATTATGCCTCATACCAGGAAAAGCGGCAGAAACTCATTGATTGGTACTCTCAACAGCTGGATGCTGAACACCGGGCTTCACAAAATATGTCGAATACCGATGAAGCTTTGAAAATGTATAGTCAGACACATGAACCAAAATTCTCTGATTATTATAGACCTAGTAGCAATCAAAAGATGGGGGAGATGGTATATGTGGGTGGTGGTATGCTGGCATTGGGTTATATGGCTAGTAAATTCTTTTAGGTAAGTGTGTGATCGGGTTTAAAGATTTCTTACTGATAAGTAAAAAATCATTGCAATGGCAAAATACCAAGAAATACCAGACAAAGAAAATCCTTTTGATAAATCAGCTGATCTAGGTGATGATGGGAATGATACAATTAATTTGAACCAAATCACAAAGACATCCACCACTCGTCCAATTGACCCTGATAAAGATGAGGAAACCTCGTTCGGTGGTAATGATGAAACTAGTCCCTTATTGATTGAAGAGTTTGAAATAGAACAAGATGAAGCCTGGGCTAAGATTAGATCAAGATTCCCCAAAGTTGATACTTCCAAGTTTACAGCTGGGCTGAATCAATTCAAACAAGTAGTCGTAAAATTGATTAGGAAAGGATCAAAACCTCATGTGTTATTCAAAGGTGATGATGAATTGAATGACAGATTGCCAGCTACCATCAAAAATAGTCTAGGCCCAAGAGCAGAAGAAGTTGTGGAAGCTAATAATGGTGAGATAACAAAGAGAAAGACCATGATATCCAAACTAAAGGACAAACTAAAATTCCATAGGGACAAGCCGCTGAAGACCTCAGAAGAAAGTAACCAAATAGAGACTCTGGAAAAGAAAATCAATGATCTGGAAGAGGAGATATCCAATATTGAGAGTGAGAGTGAAGATATACAGGAACGAATGTCATTACGTGATCGTGTGAAGGCCATCTTCAAAAAGTACGGTTTTACAGTCGTTGCTGTTTTAAGTGCTGTAGGTGTTGTTATCGGTGTGATTGTTTCTAATCTAAAAAAGGGTTTGACCAGTGTTGGAAAGGGTGTTGGCAACGGTTTGAAAGCGATTGGTAAAAAGATTGGTGAGATATTACCTGGAATGGTTGGAGCTATTGCGAGTTTTATCTTCAAAACAGCGGGGGAGGTTATTGGTTTTTTAAGCAAAAATGCTTGGCTGCTGATAGTGGCCGTGGTTCTATACCTTGTAGAACAATTTAAAAAGAAGAGGCGCTAAGTAAAAACATGTCAACGTTTCTATCTATCACTATGCTAACTCCTGAAACAAGAGTTTATCTGGAGCCACCCTTGACGCAAGTAAAAGAGATACAAATGCTGGATAGTCACATTCCTAAAGCGTTGCCTGACAAGCCTTTATACTTAATGTGTGATCTTATAGAGTCAAAGTCTTCATATTCCAATAGGATCCCCCGCGGTGAAAATGTAGAACTTAACCCCTCACAACTACTAGCTGTTATGCCATCTCAAAGGTATCCTTGTTTAACCCTATCTAGACCGGGCTTTTTTTTGCTGGTTTTGCCCGGGGGGGGGCCTAATGGGCCCCCCCTCCGTATCTCGTTAACGAATGGTCGTATGACCACCAAATTTACAGTGAAAGGTGTATAGGCCAAAAACAATCTACACAGGTAGTTTGACGTCATGATGACGTAATACATTCTTTTTATGACGTCATCTCTTGTATTTTATTGTAAAAGACGGTACTTTTTTCTCTTTTAGGCATCAAACGTTATAACATAAAACTGAGCAAGATAAATGTTACTAATAACAGTGTTGTATATCTCAAGCATTGTTCACATAATTGGCGATTAACATATACGTCACGATGACGTCATATATATGTATGTGTAATGACATAAATTTATGACTTTTCAAAGTATATATAAAATGTAGGTAATCATTACAGGATCATTACAAATCAGAGTGCGGGTAAGTCTAAATATCAATCGCCATTTTTCTTACCCACAGTGCATTGATAAACTATCCCAAAATGCAATTCTCCATAGATTTCCAAAAAATCCGTAAGTGTCATACTTACTCGCCAGAAAATAGCAATTTTCTTGAACAACAATGTTTAACAACATGTGTGTAGTGTTTGTGATAAAAGGTTTACAAAAAAAAAATATCAAGTTTAGTAAATTTTTTTATTTCTTATGATCCGCCATCTTGGATCCGCCATCTTGGAATTTTTCAGTTATTCTTTTCTGCATAATAATGTTTAAAAACATACATCAATTGACTGGAAAAAACTAACTATAGTTTATCAAACATTTTTATAATCGAATCATGGTATTTACTTGTCTAATATTAGAGATATTCTCATGAAACTAAAAATATTGTCGGCCATCTTGGTTTTTGCTAATTATAAATTCATGAATTCATCTAATTTGCATACAATGGTCATAAATTGTATTAACTACTATTAAATTAATGATTTATTGATGAATCAGTGTGAAAAGACGAGTGCAATGGTGAAATTGTAAACAATATGTCCAAAAAAATACTCATTCCAAAATTTTGAAAATATACCTGTGACGAATCGGTTACCATGGAAACACAAAAAATGACAGACATTCGTAACCAACATAGAAATGTTGCCAGATAAATTTAAGGATAAGTTTGGTGGTCCTAGCTTTCCTGGTTTGGGAGATACGAGCTGTTAAATTTCGGTAGGGCCTCAAAGGCCCCCCCCCCGGTCTAGATAGGGTTAAGAGTCTCACAAGCCAAAAATCCGGTCAACTACTTTACTTTGTTAATTTTAGATGAAAATGGAAGAAAGTCCAACTTTAATAACGAATCTATTCTAATTCATTTAAAGATTTCCTGTTGATTAGTAAAAATGGAAGATTACAATAGAATTTATCCACAAGTGCCTCTGAACGGAGACCCCCTTAATTTCAGGCTTCAAAAGTCGTGTGAAGCGCTGTATAATCTCGAGAAGGAAATGAGGCATTACGAGAATGTCAGGAAAAAGTATAATCGAGTGAGGGGTATATTTACTAAAATCAGTGTTGGTAGTGGGGTGGTTTCAGTTATCCTATCTGCAAGTGGACTGGGAACCTCTCTTACTGGTTTTGGTGCTGTTGTTGGTATCCCATTGGGAGTTGTCGGAGGTATCTGTGGGGGAGTATCGGTGGGATGCGGTGTGGCTTCTAAACGACTTTCACATAAAGTTGGTAAACACGAACAGACCGTTTCTCTAGCAAAAGCAAAGGTAAACACCATTCACGACCTGGTTTCAAAGGCACTGAAAGATAACGCCATCTCTGACCAAGAATTTTCGCTAATTTTAGCAGAGGTGGATAAGTTTGAAAAACTAAAACTTGAAATCCGTCAAAAAGACCGGAAAGATGCAGAAAAAAACTTGAATATGACTCAGATAAGAACAGAGGTTCGTGCGGAAATTTTAAAGGAGTTAACCGCTCAACCTGCTTACCTTTTTCGTTTATAAAGGTGTCAACTACAATCTGTTTTGTGAAAGAAATATACTTTTCCTCATTATTAGGTAAACAGTTTATTTTACCTTCTGATGTACCAAGGTTCTTGATAAATAGATGTGAATCATAACCAGATAGGTTGTGAAAGATGACTGGGAAGAAGTTTGGAATTTTGTATTGAAGGTTGCATTCGTTATGGGCTGCACCTCTGTACTTTCCTGTAAGGTGGCAGTGGTCCAATACCTTATCTTCTCCTAATTCACCCTCACAGATGTGACAGTGAGTAGCATTTTTATAGTCGATTTTATCTTTCTTACTCATTTTTACCTTCTTAGAGAATTTGAACCAATTGTAAATTTTCTTAATATATACCTCTAAACTTTGTATAAACATCTGCGGGATATCTTCGTCTGGGGATTGAGCAGTGCGTCGTACAAGCTTGGGTGGAAATATGTTGTCGTCAAAGCACTTGATAAGATAGCAGTAGCCTGATGCTTTGTGCTTCTGATATTGCTTAGTAAAGCTTCTACTTTCATCTGGAGAGCAGGTGTCTATGTTCTCTGTAAAGCTCTCAAAGTCGGCATAGACAACAAATGGGACTCGCATTTTTCTGTTGAAATTCTTAAAGTAAGTATGAAGGGGATTTCCATCTTTGTCTACAGGCATATCAATCTTAACTTCTTCGTTTTTGCTGCAGTATTCGAGATGTTTTTCTAATGAAGTTCTTGACTGGAATGAGTTAAGACATCTATAGCAAAATGTGCGTGCGTGTTGGTGATTATTGACCTGAGAGGATAAAAGTCTACTCATGTCTTTGATCCAGCAGTAGTGATTTGTTTCATCGTTTGATATGAGAATCAAGTTGATCACATGAGTTTTATGTTTCTTACTTATTTTTAGAGGGTATACATCACCTTCATATCCGTAGACGTTAATCGCATAGGGGTTTTGCTTTTCGAACTTATCAATCTGTTTTAGTGAAACGGGGAACTCTATTCCTGACCAGTCAAATTGATTTGAGTTTTCTATCATTTGTTTAGTTAGTCTTTGAGCATGTTTCTCTTTAGGAAACACAGCGGAGGTTACCGCCCACTTGAAACACTCGTGATCGTTCTCGTTCTTAACATTGATGATTGCCTTCTTGGATGCTAATTTTGATGGTAGTGGAATATAGGAACTTCCAGAAAGCGGTTCAAAGGGGTCGATGTGGATATCAAAGTATTCCACTCGGTCGAATTGCCATCCAGAACCTTGATTTTGAAACTTCTCAATTTTTACGAGTTGTAATTCCGTCATTGTATTGAATAAGTCAGAAAAATCGGTTGATTCAGTAATCGTTTCTACGGTTGAATGAAAGTAACCCGATTTTTCATCGATCTGTCTAGTAGCAAGATTTTCTTTTATGAATTTACAGGTAAAGATGAGCTTGGTTTTGATAGGCTTCTTTTGCTGATTAATGAGATCCAGAACTTTTGGTTTGATATTAGCGATGAACGTCTTTTCGTCATACCATTCCTCTCCATCAATCCTGTAGGTTTTCAGATACCTCTTCAACGCTGTTTGATGTTCTTTTGGAGTTAAGTGGTTAAGTCTCTCGAATATGTGATTTACTTTTCCCTTCAAACTGTCGACTCGTTTATCTACAGTCTTTTTGATTGATTCTGGGACATAAGATAGAATCCAATCTGCGAACTTGTTAATCTCTTTCTTTACTGGGTCGGCAACTCTACCTGCTAGATGTTTGAGTGATGTGGGTTGGGAAGGTTCGAGAATGGGAACATTAATCTCAGGTATCGGTTCATCAAGAATATTAGTTCTGGGTGAGGGGGTGGGTCTTTGAATATTATTTCTAGGAGATGGAATGGGTCTTTGAATATTAGTTCTAGGTAAGGGGGTGGGTCTTTGAATATTAGTTCTAGGGACTATATTACCCAACGCTTCGATAAGTTGAGCTTTACGCAACCGATAATATCTTGGAATACCCTGCTCTTTGGCAAGGACTTTCAGTTGTTTCACTGTTTGCTTCTCCATTTATTTCTATATATCTATTTCTTTAAACCATTTTTCAATTTAATAATAATATATAGATGGTTGATGATGTTGTGGTGCGGTTCAGCTAATATCAACTAACACCTCTTGATCTCGGTAAAGGTTATCAGATTGAACATCGGGAAACAGACGGGTATATCAATGTTACTAACCTATGTAAAGCTGGTGGGAAGAAGTTTAACGGATGGAAAAAGCCTTTCTTCGACGACGCAGATTCACGCTGTCGATTTAATTAAGTATAATATAGACGGAAATGGTAATAGAATTATTTTTGGAAGATTGAAAATGCAAAGAATCTGGATCGGAAAATCCGGAGGGGGAGGAGGAAATAAAATGGAGAGGAGGAGGAGTAAATAAAATGGAGAGGAGGAGGAAATAAAATGGAGAGGAGGAGTAAATAAAATGGAGAGGAGGAGGAAATAAAATTGAGAGGAGGAGGAGGAGTAAATAAAATGGAGAGGAGGAGGAAATAAAATTGAGAGGAGGAGGAAATAAAATGGAGAGGAGGAGTAAATAAAATGGAGAGGAGGAGGAAATAAAATTGAGAGGAGGAGGAGGAGTAAATAAAATGGAGAGGAGGATGAAATAAAATGGAGAGTGGGCCAGAATCGGCTATATAAAAGTACTCGGAAAGAGGCTTAAATTGTCTGAAATGGAGTGTGTGTGGTTCTACAATGCTTCTGTTGAAGTGAATCTGTCGGCGTAGTCCACTGGCCTCCGTTGAACTGCGAACGAGAAGCGTTTTGTAGGTGAGAGGACCCATGCATTATGACATTGTTTCCCTGATCCCCCGAAAATAGAGCAATTGCATCTGGAAAAACACTTGCGGATCTCCTCGCAAACTTTTGGGTGCCTGAATGCACACAGAAACGGATTTAAGCAAGAGTTGAAACTGAGGAGGACAACAGGAAGCCATGAGAACGCAATGAAGAAAGAACGGAGTGCACTAAGAGAAGTGATGTCCAGTGCATCAATCAACTGGTCAAACTGGTATACAAACAGTAAAGTACTCACCATTGGGATTATGAAAAACAGGAAATTAGTAAAAACCATTAGAGAGATGTTTTTCGCTAGAGCTGCTTTCCTCTTTACTCCTGTACTTATTCCAGCCCTTCTCACATGAACAAAGATGTGGATATAAAGAGCAATACTTATAATATAGAGTAAGACAAGAGAGGCAGTAATAGCGAAGCCAGCAACTGATACATCGAACTGACTCGGTCCATCAACGAAAGGCATCATGCATGTGAATTCGCCATGGTACCTCAGACCGCCTACTTTAAAAACGCCAAGCAGTGCGTATCCAATAGCAACGATCCAAACAGCAACTAAAGTGACCAGAACAGGTTTTTTTCTTAAGCGGATATTCGGATTCATGCAGTGTAAAATGGCGAGGTATTTCTCCAATGTTGCAAGGAACGAACTGGTAACCGCTGTGATTTGTGCAGTTGTAAAAATGACGCCCATCACCGTGCAGTAGTTGTTTATAAACGGACCCATTCCTGGATAACCTTCCTCGTTTACAATGAACTCGTACACTGTGTATCTACCAATCAAAACAGAGTACACGCCCATAATGACGTCACACAGGGCGATGTTTCCAATCAAAATGAATGACGTGTTGTTTCTCAGCTGACGTGAATTAAACGTGATAATGACGACCATTACATTGACCACACAAGCGATAGCCCCCAGCACATACTCGATGTAAAATAAGTTTCTTGGCAACGTGTTGAGTGCTAAGTTGTATGGCTTGACTATTTCATCAGGGTAACAGTGGGGCTCTTCGCACAAGCACTGCGGTGTAAAGCCACGCCCAAAAAACCAAACCGACATTCCATATTGAATTTCGTCAGGAAATAAAATATCCTCGCTATCAAGTACGCAAAATTCATCGGTAATGTTGATGAGGAGTTCGTTTTTCAGCAGAATGCATTCTCCGCAGCTGTCACTCCATTTGACCCCCTGTATTGCTACAAGACTTTCTAACGAAAAGAACTTCTCATCAGGGATGAAGAAATGGTTGCCTGTTAGATCGATTGAAACAAGGGAAGGGAGAGTAGCTTGAATGTCTCCTTTCCATTCTAGTAGCTGGTTGAACGAAATGTTCCTGGAGATAAACAAACGACATATCTAGGTTGTGACCATGAAGAAATTTTAATTTTCATACACTGAACTAACGTGAAGGTTGTTTACGCTGCATCTAGACCACTGTACCGGAACAGAGTGGATCCGTGCAGGTACAGTTTTAATCCGTGCGAGTTTTACACCTGTTCACAATGAAGAGATTTTCGTATTTTCGTGTTTTTACACTGTGTCGGTCCACATTCGCTAGAAGACAGCGGTTAGGTGTTTTGGCAAATTTACCCATGCGCAAAATAAACGAAAGTTTAAGAAAATGGCGTTTCGGAACCGAGCTAAGCTGCTTACACTGTGCATGCCGGTACAACTTGGGGTCGTTAAGGACCCAAAACAGTAACTGCTCCTGGAGCAAGCAGAAAACTTGCAAGGATAGGCGATAAAAAACTTGTCAGGATAACAGCTACAGTGTGAACGGATGGCCTATCCGTGCAAATTTTATACCAGACCCAAAGTGGAAGAGGCAACTAACAAAGCACAAAAGGAACGGTTCAAAGGGGACCACTTACAAGTGTTCAAGGTAAGGCATTCTTGGAAAAGATCCTTCCTCAATGACAGTTATCTCGTTACCTGCAAGAGAACTAAAGAAACCCCGTGCGATATTATGCACGCTGTACTTTTTTAAGGCCATCATCAGATACAGAAAATGTGAGATTATTCAAGTATCTCGTTCCATACGTCATTTCTCATCAGAGCTGTCTATATACTTGCCACTTTTTATCAAAATTATTGTTTCCAACAAGGTGTTGTTACCCAGTTTAGGTGTTGATCAATCTTGTACCATTAAAATGTTGATAAAAAGTCACTAAATAGCAGTAACTTCATCATTAGTATACACTTATCTGCTCGAGACAAACTTTCAATCATTAACTTCAATTTCTTTTTTGCACTCTAAAAAAGTCAAAGTAAAATCAAAGTTTTAACCTACATATGTTTTAAATGCTGTTTTTGCTATGTAAAATACATCCAGTAATGGAAAATTCACACACTTACAGTGAGGTGATATACTGGCTTTGATTAAGTACACATGTTGGAACTTTGGGCAGGTGATTTTCTGATAAATCCCTGAAACAACAGTAAAAAAGAGGTAAAGTTAAAAAAAAGTGTGAATACAGTCTCTTGTGCAACTTAGGGACGGACCGTTAGAAAAGTGATGGGGGGGGGGGGGGTGGGGAAAAAGACAAAAAAAATTAATGCAAGGGAAAATGCCAAGAAAAAAAATTCATGCAAGGAAGAAGGTAAAAAAAAAATTAATGCAGAAGGAAGGTCCAATTGTGACTTTTTCACACGTAGTAAAAAAATTCGTGCAGAGGGGTTCACCTAAAAAAAAACTCCTGCACAAGCAGCTGTGAGCGAAAAAAAAATTCGTGCAAGCTGAAAATTCCCCCCCCCCCCCACCCCATCACTTTTCTAATGGTCCGTCCCTTATCTGGTCCAACTCGTCTTCATTTATTGACTAGCGAACGTAACACTTCATTCTTTATATAAAGCCCAACGTCCAATTTCTCATTACATTATTCATTACTCATCAATCATTCATGTTATGAGAATATCAAAAATAATCACCAAAAAAGAGTTGTATAACATAACTAGCCGTCTTCTCTAAGAGCAGGTCAATAGTGTGTTCATGTATGACATATTTGCCTGTGTAAGAAATGATATCTTCATGAGCAATTTGAGTGCTCATAAAGTAAATTATACGATATACATGGTGATGATATGATTTGGCAAATCGTTGTCTTAACAGGGTTTCATCCCTTCTACCACTGTCGCCTTACTGCGCATATGTGTGGCTTCAACTTACCCTTATTACATTTTGACGTGGTCTTAAACGTCTGATCTTGTTACAAATAGTCGCTCTTTTTCTGTGTTAGTCTTGAATCAACAGCGAAAGTGCAGGAAGTATTGTATTAAAGTTTCAAGCCCTGTAACATTTTCTTAAATCATTAACGCCCATTAACTTACAAGGCTGTTGTGTCGTTGGGTAGCACGAATCTGTCGCATAAATTTCCGTTCCCTGTTAAATCACATTTAGCTTCGGTATCATTTCCTGGCAGCCGAGCACACTGGCAGTAAGGAGAACAAGGTTGCCATGAAAGCGAACTATTTCCTTCCTCATAAGCGTGGCTTGTAAAAACTGCCAAAGCCACGAAGATGATGTTCAGAGGGCGGGACATTCTGTGAGAGAAACAAACTCAAGTTTCGTTAGGGTACGGTACACTTCCGTTCACGAGTCCAGCGACGTACCAATGGTCGAAGAACTCGGTCAAACTAGCAAGTCTATTCTAACTATGGCAGAGTACCAGGGTTTCATTTCACATTCATGATTCTTATTAAAATGTTAATATACCGTAGTCTATGGTACCATATGCCTTTGTCAATATAGTTTTAGATTGGTTACTTAGCGATTTGTTTGGGTTTTGTCAGTTTGAAGTTTGCTTATCTCCGGCTGAATAACGCCTTAACTGGTTTGTTTTTTCACCGAAAGAAGAAAATTGCTTTTTAGCATCCCAAGAGCACAGTTTAATTCTTGCTTAGGATGCGATGAATAAACAGACTTTACTTTTTCAAAAACTTAAGTCGTAACCTCGGTTAGTTTCACATTGTTGTTAACGAGGTCTTTGCTCGGCAATAAGACATCTAAATGCCGCAGTGGCTTTCATGGTTTATCAAGGGCCCGTACAATTAGCGGTGCAGTAGTGAGTCAATATCATTGTAATGGGTTAAGCCATTCCTTGTAACTTAGGAAAGCTAGCTATGGCTATTTTTCACCAGCTATCATTAGTTATCGCTATTACTGTAATTTAGTGTTACAATTACAGGAATATGCTGTGTAGATAAGTTGCAACCAAAACTTGAAAGTCTTCCTAACGAGTTCTTCAATTCTAGAACGAACAGCTACAGTACAAGTCCATTATTTGAGGCACTGTGGCAATTATTCACAATTCTATCGTTAGATTATTATCTCACCGTTTGAAATTCTCCTGAGTAATGAGCTGATCTAACTCAGTCTCTGTTCTTTTTGCTTAAACTTGCAATACTGCGTATTACTATTCAAAGTAGAGAATCATGGTTGCGACCTCGCAGTCTTTTTATCATTTCGCTAACTAAAAAAATAAAAAAAAAAAAATGAAAAAACTAGTTTTGAATTTAGTAATGAAGCTTAACCAACCTTCCTGGTCTTAACGGGTTTTTCATTATTTTCTGTCTAACCTTTTCCGTCAGTTTCTTATTTCTATTATGTTTCCACATGTAACAAATCAAACCATTGACCTTTTTCGATTGTCTGTCATGGAACTGGTATTTTGGTTATTTCTTATTTCACATATATAATATACACAGCTTAACCAATCAAAATGTTCTAGTGAGCACGTGACTCATTATCAAACCAAACGCTGAGAAAGTGCCGCTGTTAACTGAACCTGCAAATGCATTGGTTCGCCATGATTATGCAAGTGAAGGGAGATCATTTATTGAGATATATCAATTAAAGAGATGAATTAATGATGACCTCCTGTTCTGTAGTAGTAAGATTATTTTTTCTAAAACAAATCAAGTAAATTAAAGTTTATCAGACTTGATGACGCAACCCCCCCCCCCCCCCATACTATTTCGAGCAGAATTCATCAGGAAAACTAGACTAACAAATTTTTATAATAAAAGCTTGCTCCAAAATGTAAATTACGGCAAGTATAACTCACGACAGATTTAAAGTAAACCTTAAAATAGTCTACACAAGAAAGTAAGTCAAATCACAAGATTAATATCAAATCAATTAAGGGGACAATATGAATAAATCAGACGACATAGGAAATCTATTTTCGGCTGACCCTGATTATCAGTATTGGAGAACATAATGCCATGCATATGTAACCATCGTGTCAATTTCCTATAATTTGAGGATGTTTAGTGTTTATTTTAGATGAATAATTATCAGTGTTGGGTGTCATTTTTTTGACATCAATGCCTGTTTAAACCTATGCTTTTTCAGCTGTTTCCAAGTGACAGTAATTGCTCTTTAAGCACGACATGAATTATAGAACATGTTGACATAGGGGAGTTCCTCGACTGTAAATTTCTAAACTCAATAAACTAACATCCTAAACCATAAAGAAGTTCTGATTTTGATAAACGCTCATCTTTCTGTTATAGAGAAGGTTTAAAAATGTTCAAGATCCAACGTTTGACTGACAAATATTCTGGATTCTGCCTTACTGTGCAGTACGGACAAGCTGATTTGCGTTCGTAAATTTGGCACTAATTTATAAGTCTTTTACAAATAAATTCGAATTATTTCTCTCCAAAGAACGAAACTACCACAGCGTATTATCAAATTGCTCTATTTCGTTTGCTCAGTACGTTTTAATTCTCATCGAGATCGCCAGTAAGATTCGGATTACCGTGTGAACCAGGAGTAAACATTTCACATAACATTAACTATAGTTAGGTGTAGGACTTAAAAACTAAGTTAAATTAAATCAATAATGAAGTGATTTTTACTACAAATATAGCAAAAATATATTGCGCTAGTTTGAAAGTGAAAAACAGTGAAGTATAGGTATAATATTGTCGCAGTACTTTTGCTTCGTACAATTTTAAAACTTCGTACAAGCGAGTGTAGCGAAATAATCTGGACTTTTCACTTTTTGAAACGAATTAATAAATCCGATGGTTCCTCTTTCTATATACAACGAAATATGTTTATCTGATTGTATAATGTATCTGATTCAATCAAAATTTGACCACCCCTCCGAGACTTACAATGTTCACATATGTTCCTTCTTGAATATTTGCCCAATGCATTGATTTCTTGAACGCTTTCTTTCTCACTCGCTCTTTTCGTAAATAAGTAGTTAAAATGTTCAAGAGCACAGCATGAAGTCAAAGCCATGTTTTTTTCTGCATAACAAGTTCTTCTCCAGCTGCGTGGAAGCTTTAAAGCTTCTGATTGGCTGGGTGATTCCGTCCTAGATGTCCATTGGTTGTTTTACGTATTTTAAAGGAGCTGCATCTACGGATTGCTGTATGGTCCTGTTTCTTTATGAAACCATGAAACAACCTGTAGTTATCATGAAACAACCTGTAGTTATCATGCAGGTAGTAGAGGTAATCATATGGTTTTCGTGGATAAATAATTAATGAGAACAAGTTAACTAATACCCCATTCACACCAACTAAACATGTTTCAGTAGTTAAACCAGGTTAGCAACCGAACACGGGCCTTACACAGGATTCAATAACATCTATTTGTGCTAAATTTGTATTCGACACCGGTGAGTAAGTAGCTTTTATAAAGGAGACAATTCTAAACCATGTTTACTAAACAGCGTTTTTAAAAACGTGTTTAAGCCTTGGTGTGAACGGGGTATAACATTAAAAAAATTGCACGAACCTGTAGGAGAATTTCGAGCTCGAGCGGCTGATGATTGAGAAAAAGCAAATGTGGTAAAAAAAAATCAAATGTTTTAAGAGCATTTTAAGATTGTTTTTGCTGACAAAAATTCATAGGGCAATGAATGGTTGTAAGTCAATTCCTTGGATCGCTGCCAAGAATTTCAATAATAGTAGCTATGGTGTTTACGCGTACAATTCAAATTCTCAATAAGTCTTACTGACAGGGCTTAGAAAGTTTGTTTTAAGAAACAAAATTAAGCTCCTTACGCTATTAAGAACAAGAAAGAAGACAATTTACGCTGACAGGTTAAACGCTAACTCGTGCTGAATCTTATTTTCTAACACCACTAAAAATGCTTTAGGGAGCCAGCCTCCAAGTGACGTAAAACTTTTATCTCAAATTGAACTGTTGGTAAGACAGTTACCATGACCTGGGCAATACATAAGCTTCGACCATCATATGTGTATGTCCCAGGTTCCCTCTAGGCTTCTTGTTGTCAACACTCGGTTGTTGTTTATACCCCTAGCATGGTAGGTACGTGGTGTAAGCATCATATAGTGGTTCCCCGTTAGTGAATATATGGCATACATTGCTCTCCATAGCCATACACGATGCTTACACCACGTACCTACCCCTAGCATTGCCTTTTCACACACAATTCTACCTATTCTTCCAGGAGAAAAACAAAAACTGTACTGGGTAAGGTCAATCGAGTCAACAAACAGAGTTAACTATGGTTCCAAACGCTTTTATAAATTTCCCCAAGAGATGTGGTGGTTTCATGTTGCTTATTCCATGTACTCTGTGTGCGCATGTCCGCGATCAATATGACGGTAGCTAAACACAAACTGAAACCCAAATCTGATATCCCGCCAAATAAATTTCCCAGAAATTTGTTACAACCGAACCGAAGAACAGTCTACATCTCAAAAGATGTATTGAGAAACGGAATTTTTACGAGAATGATACTTCGTGTATGACTGATTCTGTCATTATTACGTTAATCATGTCATGAGGTTTAGAAAGGTACTGAGCGATATATAGACAACGAGAAATTAAAAAGAGGTCGGCATTATATACTGCTGTTCAGTTGGGTTCCTGCTAACCTCTTCCTTACATTATCTCATTTCTTCATTTCGAACAGACCGTATGAAGAAAGAAAACACTAGATTTTGGAATTACATCGTGGTAATACACCGTCGATGATTATTACATCGTCGGAATACAAAGATTTTTTTGAGCCAGTTCGTTAGTCAAGGTATTTTAGAGCTGTGGAAACAAACTACGAAAAGTAATAGAAAAAACTGTGCTTGGCAATTAAGTTAGGTTCTGGCAGGGGATTTTGGCGCATCTCGACGATTATACACGACAACCCGACATCATAATGTCCCGAACTGATATAAATATTCTTAGCTATACTAAATACAGCATTAAAAAAATCAGAGTGTAAATATCAATTACCCACTTAAGCTCGACGAGACTTTGAGTTGAGTAATTCAAGCAACTTAAGTTGTGAGCCTTTATGACGTGTTGTTTTATAACAAGTAACTTTCCTAAATCATATTGAGAAAAGCAAAAACATGCCAACAGACCTCAAGTTGATATAATGTTGGACCTAGAAAAAGGCGCAAAGTTCCGTTGCAAAGCTGCGGATTGCCTCTTTCACCAAAAAAGTACGATTTTCCAAAACATATTGAGGGAAAAAGGCAATATTCGTTGCTCCACTTTGGTGCATGACGGTATTATCATTATGCTTAAATCTTGAAACCCCAATAATCATTTACTTATAAATTATTCAGATTGCATTCTGACACGAAACACCAGCAGCACCAGATAAAAGAAACCTGCCATGAAAAGGAACAAGCAAACTTAATGTTCTAACAGTAAAAAGGTCGTTGGACGACGCAGATTGTCTCTAGGTAATGTAACGCAGTTTGTCTCTAGGTGATGTTTACAGGGTTCAGTTGAGCTCGTTATTTATAATTACAGATGGCGAGATATGATAATTAACACGTTTTCATTTTGTTTGAGATACATATTCATAAAGCCGCTATCCAACGAAATTGAAGAAGATTAAGTATTATAGTATGCAACAGCTGGGCAATTCACTTAAGGTTTTTGTTTAAAACGAACAATTAAAAAAATTTGAACATGACAAAACGCTCGTTTTGAGCAGCTGGCTACTAGTAAATCCCCATATTTCGAGCTTACTGATCTTGAAAACCTTGAAACAAAACGTTTTTCGTTTTTTTGGTGTTTTCAACCGAACAGTTTTTCAATCAGAGCGAACTCCTTTGTCGGCCATTTGGGTTTTGTGTATTGTCTCACACCCGCTTCTTCTAACCAATCAAATTGCTCGTAGACGACACGTACTTTTAAGTACAAACGTCCTTAAAAGACAAACATCCGACCCTGGCGAAAAATACTGGCCATTGCCAATTCATGGAATCGTGAGTTGTTCCTAAGTAACATAACCTTTTTTTTGGCTGATTATGATTATGCAAATGGCTAAATGGACGATTATATGCGAAGAAAATAATAATGCTATCCGATTGAAATTCAATAACTGATTTCAACTTGTAATCCAGAATGTCTACAATTAAAACTTGTTTGTTTTCTTTTACTCCTTGGTCAGAAATGAGATCGAGATGACAGGCGAAGTCAAACTGGCTATGAAGCCAACTAACGTAGATAAGGGACGGACCATTAGAAAAGTGATGGGGGGGGGGAATTTTCAGCTTGCACGAATTTTTTTTTCGCTCACTGCTTGTGCATGATTTTTTTTTTCAGGTGAACCCCTCTGCACGAATTTTTTTTTACTACGTGTGAAAAAGTCACAATTGGACCTTCCTTTTTACCTTCTTCTTTGCATGAATTTTTTTATTGGCATTTTCCCTTGCATGAATTTTTTTTTGTTTCCCCCCCCCCCCCCCCCAATCACCTTTCTAATGGTCCGTCCCTAACTATTACAAGGAACGGCGGTACGTTTCGTCCCGAGTGGGTCATGGCGGCACGTTTTACCAATCTAAAAAGCTGGCATTTTTGCCTAGTAAATCCAAGATCCGTGAAAACAGAATTAGAATTGAAAGCTTTTAGAATTAGAATTGAATGCACACAGTCGGACAATTGATAGATAATAACAATTGATAATTGCTTACCTAGAAAGGTTTTACACATGTATAACATAATTTGTTTTTAACAGTGGGTTTAATTTTAGTTAGTGTTAAGCTTGTTTGACAACGGTGGACATTGATGTGTCATGCAGCTGGCTTGGATATGTGTTCATACGGTTCCTTGTGACATCTTTACGAACTGTCATCGCGTTTATACAGCACTGATATAACAGCGTCTTTTGCGAACAGCTTGCTTCCCTGATGAATACATCGCCAGTTAGAGTTATCGCAGAATATGAACTGAAGGTGCTTTATATGATAAGTTCAAACCTTTGCATCTTGCAACTGCGTTATACACTTCTGACCGATTTCGAGTTCCGTACTGTAAGTTACGGACCGAGTTTTTTCGCTCGGAAGACGAGCGCGGGCCATAGATTCTGGCTGAAAAAACGAGGATCCGTAACTTACAGTACGGACCGAGAAAACGAGGATTATAAGATATTTATTATTTCTCTGGAGACATTCTGGCGACCAAAACAAACTTTTGAATTTGGCGAGCCGTACAGTGAAGTACGGCCCGCTAAATTGACCAATCACAGCGCGCGTACTAACTGAGAGATATAATAATTGACAATTACTCGCCGAAGGCGAAGTGATTATCGGTGAATATTCACCGAGACGAAGTCGAGGCCGTGAATATTCACCGATAATCACTTAGCCTTCGGCGAATAATTGTTTTAGTATAATTACACAGGTGATTTTCTTAAATAAGAAAAGAGAAAGCATTGTACCACACGAAAACACACAAAAATTGTACGACTGGCAGCCATTTTGTTCGTCGAGGTGATTATCGGCTAATAGGCCCTTTGCAGCTAAGCCATCACGTGACCTACTTTTCATAAAATTATGGGTTATAACTTAACAAATGCCAGAAATGGAAAGAGCGCATCGAAAATACCAAAATGGCCAAGTTTGAGACCCCTGGCGTTAAAGAGTAAGTTTATACGACAGCTTGAATTTTCGGAAAATTTAGAGGATTTGTATGGAAAATGTTGCTGGAGAGCAAGGTCTTGCTCTCCAGCAACATTTTCCATACAAATCCTCTAAATTTTCCGAAAATTCAAGCTGTCGTATAAACTTACTCTTTAACGCCAGGGGTCTCAAACTTGGCCATTTTGGTATTTTCGATGCGCTCTTTCCATTTCTGGCATTCTTTAAGTTATAGCCCATAATATGAAAATTTTCTCAGAAAAATTTGGTCACGTGACCCCAGCTGCAAAGGGCCTATAGATAGCGAACCAATCAGAGCGCGCGATTTTGTATAATCACCTGAGTATTTATGCTAAAAGATATTATAACTTGATCCCAACTACGATGTACTCTCCATCTTTTTTACTTTTTTTTTTTTGCTGTGCCTTGTCTTAACTTTAAAGGCAGAGTAGGACTGAATGTTAGTAAAAGCAAAGCGAAGCAGAAAAGGATAATGTGAAACCATAGTTAGTAGAGGAATAATAATGAATGAATGAATAATAAAACTAGCCGAAGTGAAATAGCATCTAAAAGTGCAGTTCCGTATTTAAAACTTGCTTTTTGGGATGAAGTTACGATAAAACAGACACACCTACAGTTGAAGTATCGGGGTTTCTAAAGAACCTTTCTAAAGAAACTGGTCCTGCGTCGGCGGAGAACTTGAAACCCACCAAATTAGGATAATCAAACAAGTCAATAAAGTAAGTTATACCACCGTAAGTCGGCAAAAAGAGAGGGTACCAACGTTTCGAGCGTTAGCCTTTCGTCAGAACAAAACAACTTGTTTGATAATCCCAATTCTTGTATAAACACCTACAATCGGTTTTGTTTCACATAGTTTCTAAGATTTTCGAATTTAACCTTAACGGAATGAAAGGGTTTTAGACAATGCAACTCTAAATTGCTGACTACGCCATATAACAACACATGGATTAATCGACGAACTTGCAAACAAGAGACTGTAGTTCCATAGTCGTCTGTTCTCCTCTTCATGACCAATTAAATCGAGAACAACATCCGGCAGAAAACACAGTAAAGATGTACCAACCAAGATGGCGGATGTAGTGGATGCTGCTCTCTCTTGCTTCATTGTAGCCGCCTGTAAATGAAAGCTCCCATCGCCTTGTTCTTGGGTAATTTTTCCTCGTTTTCGTCTTGATACGAAAAGAATGCGCATATACGTAACAATCAGAGAAAGTATCATAACAGCGTGTGCATAGGGTGATGCTCGTTTGCCCGGATCTGTTGCAAAGAGTACACCAATTGCAATAGAGACGATCCACACTGCAATGATATCAATAAGGACATCTCTTCGCGAAACAAGCAAAAGATGTGTTAAAGGCCGTGAAAGAGCTTTCATTCGATGATACGTTATCCCAATGAGATTACTGAATGATGCGTGCAGACCGATAAAAGCGATTATTTCAAAAGCCAGGAGGTAGATATCGCTTGTGCTATTTCTCAGGTAACGTACGTACATCGGTTGAGCAATCAAACAGCTTACGAGATCGGCGGCTGCCAGGGATACGATCAGCAGATTTAGACCTTTACGAAGTTCTTCGTTGCGAAATATGACTATAATTACCATCATATTCATGACGGTACCAAAGACACTTAAAACTCCGTTTGACGTGCACAGCAAAATTACGCCTGCTGATATCATTTTAGAATTCATGCTGAACCTTGCATTGATGCAAGTTGAAGTGAGAATATTCGAACGAACTTTCCACTAAATTAATCGTTTCTCCGCAACTGATGTTTACAATACTTGTCAGTAACTTGTTGGCGTAAAATTAACAATCGTGACTGTTGTTTGATTTGTGAGGCAGTAAATTATATCGTCAAGGCAAACAGCCCATCTTTTTTTCCCTTTTGCAACTTTCGCCAAACCTCTAGATTCCTTGTAAATGTGTATGCGGGACGATAATTTCTAAGTAAAATAGTATCCAAGGTGGATAACTGAATGATATCATAGCTACAGAAGTGAAATTGTTTGTACTTCTCGCCACCTTGTCAGCCTAACACGCTTCAATACGTGACAGCCGCTTCGACGGATGAGAATTCACCTGTTATCCTAAATGACATTGAGCTCAGTTCGATCTCAGTCTTGCGGTAATTCACCATCGGAAATTGACGAAACCTATCAGCTTCCTTTTAACGTAACTTGGGAACGCCAGAAATGCGTGAGTCGACTACCATGGGTTAATTTAAAGTATAAAGGCTAAAGAATGATGAAGTCAGGTTAAAGTTTAATCAAGACTCAAAGATTTTTTTTCTCTGTTTATCGTTTAAAATTACGCCACTTACGCACTGAAAGGCAGCCACGATTTAAACCAAGCAATCTTACAGACCAGCACCTGGTACAAATTGTATTCAAGTGGATAACTAGTTTTTTTAAGGTAGATCGTATAGGAGTTGAATAGTAAAATAAAACTGCTTTGACAATAAAAAAAAATGTGTTATTAGTTTGAAACCCAAAAAAACGAGAGATAAATTGAACAAACAGAATGAAAAGGCAAAATAGATCCTCTAGATGCAGTAGTGTAAATACTGGTTAAGCTATAACACTTTGGTAGAATACGTTTAAAACTACAGCTCTTTGGTTTAACTACTTAATGGAACACACGCTTAAAATATGCTTTCCTTTTTAAAAAAAATGCTATTGACACGGACTCTTCAGTTTGTCGAATTTAACTCTTTTTTTTTAGCAATTCCCAGAAAATGCAGGGATAAGTAATGGTAACAGGACTGAGTGGAGTCCAATTCAGTCTGTAATCATATGAGTGATTAACAAAATCGGACGACCGCGTAGCGGGAGTCCGATTTTTTTAATCACGAGTATGATTACAGACCGAATTGGACAACACGATATTCTGTTACCAATTAAGCATAGCTTTAACAAAATTTATGATATATGAAGCTCTTTCTCAAAATCAAAACACAAGAAATTCAAAGATTTTTTTGCAAGCAGTGAAAAAAGGCCATTTAAGCGCGCATGGCGCGCACTGTCCAATTACTTAAGCATGACGAGTACTGTCCTGTTAATCAGATTTGAGAATTTTGTTATAGCTATAATTAGCAAAGTTATCTTCCTATTTACACCTGCTCCTTAATTTACGTATATTTACCATTTCTGCATTGTCACATTATCATTTATGTTCCCCTCCGAAAGAAATACGGTACCATTTTAAATTTCAAGAGGTAATTAAAATTAACTAGGAGAGCTTCAGTGTGGTTATATTACTGATACTAGATCGATCGCAGCAATGTCATCAATTTGTGTAGACCACGTGCCCATCACGGGCTCCAGCCAAAACTCTAAAATCCATTAATTTTTTCACTGTCAGTCGACCATTTTACAGTTCTCTACTTAGTGTCCTGGCCTTGGAATAGAGTTGAGACTTGAAAGATGGTACCCCTGTAAGGTGAGAGGTAACGTGTCATTTCGCGCGTTCGGTAACTCTGTAAGGTGAGAGGGAATGTGTCATTTCGCGCGTTCGGTAATTCTGTAAGGTGAGAGGGAACGTGTCATTTCGCGCGTTCGGTAACTCTGTAAGGTGAGAGGGAATGTGTCATTTCGCGCGTTCGGTAATTCTGTAAGGTGAGAGGGAACGTGTCATTTCGCGCGTTCGGTACCCCTGTAAGGTGAGAGGGAAGGTGTCATTTCGCACGTTAGCCCTTCATTCTCTGCTCTTGATCTGACACGGGCTAACGCTCGCCATGAGACCTTCCCTCTTACCTTATCGTCGTATCAACTCGTACGTCTGGTAAACTTGTGTTTTGTGTCCTGGGTAAGGTCCACATACCAACCTCAAATTAAGAAACTTTTAAAATTTATTCCGCAGAGTTGGCTTATTATACAATATAAATTAGATTATTTACATGCAACCTGGACTCTGTAAACACCATTTCCTCTACCAGTAACAAAGATTAAACCAATGTCAGTAAAGGCATTCTTACACACAAATCTCTAGCTCTCGATATGGCGTTGTTTGTATCAGTGTCAATTTTGTTACCGTGCCAGAAAAATTAATGGCTATCTAGAAGTCTTAGCTTTAGATTTTTAGTATTCCACAAATTTGGCTTATACTTCAAACACAATAAATACGACCATCTATTTACAAGCAAAACTGGCGTAGTAGAGTTTGTTCCTACTAAGCCCGACAATCAGACGTGTAAGCAAATGGCTTAGAGTTCTGAGGCTGGACGATGGTCTTCACCTTCTTGCAACCTGACTTGCAAGTTGCTTCCACTATAACTATAATGCTATCGACTATCTTATGCTTGCGCTTCAACACACAGGTACTGTCGACGTTCCTTTTCAACCGGTTGTTTTCTATTACACGTAGCAAATCAAAAACCACGTCATCTGAAGTCTGCGTAGAAGCAGTAGTATCTGCTGCTGCGACGTCATCTAACGAATCTTCACCAATCAGGTGATGTTTTATTTCTTTTGTTCCAGGACTCAGTGTTGAAAGAGGGCTAGATGGTCGACCTTCAGTCGAGCCAATAAGAAGATGAGCTGCGACCAGAAAAACTGCAGCTGATGTGAACAGGAAATTCTGCCAAAGGAAGGAAAATGGATTAAGCAAAAAGCCGTGTAATCCATGGTGATGTGAAAGCGAAGCAACGTACGCATAGATCGATTTTACACCAGGGTATCCTTCCAGCAGGATAGATACTACTACTACTACTACTACTACTACTACTACTACTACTACTACTACTACTACTACTACTACTACGACGACGACCACCACCACCACCACCACCACCACTACTACTACTACTACTACTATTAATAATGATGATGATGATAATAGTTAATTAATTACTTATATAGCGCAAAACACATGTGAATATGGTCATGCTGAACAGTTCTCTGACTAACTTAAACCAGGAGTAAACTCTAGTAAACGAACTACAAAAAAGCAAAAATTTACGATTTCACTTATGATGTATGGCTAAAGAAAAAAATTTTTAGGATATGAAAAATTAAAAAAATGATTAAAACATTTGAATTGCATACTCAGTAAAACACTGAAAAAGCATTTTAAAAATCTCTGCCCGTTTTTAAAGTTTTTTTTTTCATATTTTATTGGTCCACAACACCTGAACCAAGGGAAGCACTTAAGTCTTACCGATGAAACCAGCGCAAACGGATGTTCAAACAACTAAACTTGAAGACCTGTTGCAGTTCTAGGTGTCTGATAAAGAAAAAATTTTGAACACTTCAACCCGTTTCTTTGTAGATTCAACATGTCTTCTTTTGCTTACCTTTACGGTAAAAATGACCATCTTTCTAGATTAGTGCAAACGATTCCCTGAAAGTTGAACGCGTCTTCTTCGGCCTTTAACCAGAAAACTCAACTGATGCATTCTCCGTGGAAAACGCTCTTTTATATAGGCTCAAGGAACACGCAAGCTTTCTTTCGAAGTATAATGTATATTTAGGGAATTACATTGAGCGTCCATTTTAGAAGGTGCAAAAACTGACCAAAGAAAGTCGTTTAAGTAATTCAAAACTAAGTGGGTGTACGCTTCCCTTTAGACTTACTTCGAATGCGGATATATTGCTAACTGAATTTCAATTAGCTAATTAACCATTGCAATTTTTATGATAACTTAAACAACACCATCAGACTTTTGATCTATGATTAATGCCTTCCACTCTCCGAAGCGACTTTCGATTCAGCCTGATATGTTGTATTTATACCCTACACGAACGTTTGAATAACTAAGATATTAAATGGATCCATTTTTTTTGTTTGGTGGGTTACGTCATGAGAGACAGAAGTGTGACGGGAAGTACATGTGCTTGTGCCTTGTTCAATCGATGGATTTCACGGTAGGACTTTAATTTCTTTCTTCAGATATAGAACACGAAGATAAAGTTGCAATATGTCAACCGCGGCCATCGTTACAATTTTCCGTATTTCTTAATTTAGCTCTATTTTTTACAGTAGGTTCTATTCCAAAGTTGTTCCTGTATATGTTGCGAAACAGGGCGTTACCGCTCATTCTCAAGAAATCATTATTTATTTATTTTTTCCCTTGTTTGAGCTCGTTTTCACGTAATAACCTACTTTATTTGTGGCTCGTTCCTGCAATACTCACTGAATTAACCTGCTTGTTCCGTATTTAAAGGGAACATCAAAGCTTTATCATGATCCAACATCAGCGGCCAATTCATAATGATTATCATACGAAAACTACACATGTACTGACTTTGCATGCCGGCAATACTGTCGTTATTTTCCTATTGTCAATGATACATTTTCTTAATCATCATACGACTGTTATTTTTGAGAACAAAGTAGCTCTAAAGTTAGCTGTTCGCCGCTGTTCGTAACTTTTAAAGCCAATTATTTCGGAATTTTCGAATTTCCACTTTCCTATTTGTTGCAACTCAACTTACTTTCAAAAATTAAAACAAATGTTCGTCAAGCGCACAGTGAGTGATCAGTATGAAAAGCAGCTGTGGAGATAATTCCTTTTCATTTAGAAGATCAGTTTTTTATAGGGTAACTGAATGATAACTGCAAATTCAAATGTGATATTTAATGCATTGCTAGCGAACTAAATATGTTGACACGGTTCACGTACTAAATAATAAATAAATAAATCTCTTGTACTAACACATTTAATAGCAATCTTAAAATAAAACTTGCTCGCTTAGCTTTCGTTGCCAAAAAATAGAAGATTCACGTGGACGGAAGACACATTGGAAATGGCTGACAAATTCTTCTGGGCAGCAGAGTCCCTGGTTTAGTTTGAACGATCAGATACGGCAAAACAATGTAATCTTCCGCCCAAGTCTTTATTTAGCATCTTTCTATTGTAGATCGGCAATCACGCGAACTAACCATGCTACATGAATATGTTACGAAACTCACGTTGGAAAGCCAACTTCCTAACTTCCTGTTTTCATAAACCGGATTTTCATCGTCTTATTTTTGCAATTTTGATGTAAAAAGGTTTTCTTAGGAAGTCCTACCAAAAGAAATTTCAATGAAATACTAAATAATATAATTACACCGAAAAGAAATAATGACCCAGCTGAGCACAGCGTGTGAACGCAAGGGAAGTTTGTCTCTTGACTACCATGACTGTGTTTTCACTAAGAACGGCGATTTAGACTAGCTTAACTTAAAAACTCCGGAAATACAGTGAATGAAGCATTGTAATATTTAAGCGAGTTGTAAATTTTAAGTGTGTTAGCATTAGTTAATTCTGCTTTTGCAATGATCTAATGACAGCGACCGAGAGGTGGAATTACTGAATCACTGAGGACTAAATGCCTCAGACAATATCATATTAATTTAGTGGCCATTGACACATGCACATAGACAAGAGTATTCAAATATTGACACGCCATGAACATTCCGTGTGCTGTGAGCTAGACAAGTTCAACCGCTGTCCATTCGTTTCTTCATCAGTGACAGCTCTTCCACGTAACATGTCGCATTTGTCCTGAGTGCGAGTACGCAAAAAAGTGTTGAATAAAAAGAAAAGTGATTGTGTAAGGATTCATTAAGTCTGTGCCGTTAAAAGCACGTAACGAAGTACGTAATCGGCTATACTACAATTCGTATTAAGATAGAATTAATTCGGACAAATTTGTAGGATTTTATGCCAGATTTAAGGAATACTTTATTTACTGTAAAACTTGATTTTAACATATTAATTCTTCAAACGCCACATGGGAACATGACAGCAAGAAGTCAAGAAATTTTCAATTTAAATTTTTCTTGCCTGAATAACACTTGAATCGTAATACAAAACTAATTGTTATTTTGCATGTTTTTTTTTCTTTTTGGATGATATCGGAAGCTAATTAATACACATGTTGCAAGTAGTATAGGGAATTAGTCTTTTTTATCGGCAATTAGTTGATCATAATCATCATTATGATGTAATGGTATTGCAATCATGGATTTATTCAATAAACGACGCTAAAATGCCATAAATACAACTACAGCAATATCTTTTTATTTTCACCTACATTATTTTGGGGCTCTTCTCAACTAGTTATGATGTTTGATCTCCTATTCATTATCTTGTATTTGCCGAAGCTGAGATGCATTTTGTCAACTTTAAGCCCATTTTACCTTCTTTCAAAACGTTACTTTCATTATTTCTTCTTCAGTCAGATCATTCTTATGGGATGTTTCTATGACGCCGTGAAAGGGCTGCAACAGAATAAAAATGGAAGAAATACAAGTTCGTGTGGTCTGATGGGCCTCTGGCAGTAGATGCTCGATAAAGCTGTGGAAACACTCGCCTGCCGCTCGTGTTCCCACAGCATTTCTTGTTCTCCCAAACTTCCACTCGTGTTTCTATTAAACAATTAGATTATGAGCTCGAGATTTCTATCGCGTGGTAGTTGACGAAGGCGCAGCTCGAGTCAGCTATCACGCATAGAAATCGAGAGCGAATAATCTAATTGTTTTAGTATAAATCTACTAGTCGTTCAAAACTTTGTCTTTTCTGGAACAGCCTCGACCAGTTAACTGTCTAAATCTTCTTCACGGACACTTCGAAAACGTGAAGAAGCGGCCGCCATTTTGTTAGCAAGGGCACACTGCTACGCTACTCACTATCTATCACAGAATAGATAGTGGGTAGCGTAGTCAATCAGAGCGCGGCATTTGTGATAAAACGCTAGTAGATTTATACTAAAACTCGATAGAAATACGGTGCATGTTTTCTATTTCTTAAATACTACACAATGTACAAAGTCTGTGGTTGTTCAATATATACATTTCTTTCATTTGTCTCATGACAAAGTCACTTTGGTGTGGATCGCAACGTTTCAACCACCACTGCTGGTCTTCAGACAGTACCAGTAGGGGACGTAGACCCCGGTGGTGTGGTCGACCTTTGTAAAGTTTGATTGTAATTTTAAATTAATAGAAGAAGTGATGTAAAGCGCCTTTGCAGATATCCATATGAAAAAAGTGCGCTATACAAATTCATTATCATTATCATTATTATCATTCAGACGATGAAGACGACCAGCAGTAGCAATTGAATTCGAAACATCATGAGCTGCACCAAAGTGAGAAAAATAAAAAAGATAATTTTACCGGTAACAACTACATTATCCAAGACAAGTAATATCATATTCTATAGCAATTTTGTGGTAGTTACCTAAAGTATACAGTACTACTCCGTCATCCAGATGACTCGCAAGAGAGAATGTATATGTATCATTTCCTCTGGTCCTCCATTCCCTTTTCCTTTGCAGTTGATCACATTAGGATTTCCCTCCCAATGTCCTACCAGCATCCTGTATTTAATGGCATTTAATATTTATCAAACATGGCATTATATCATACCTTATTTTTATTTATTTTCGCAAGAATTTGATTTCGCGACTTTTTAAAAATTAGCGAAATTTAATACGCGCGATTAAAAGATTGCGCGAAATTTACACACGCCAAATTTATTACCATTTTTGAAAACAAAACAATGAGATTTTTGTGTGGGATATTTCATATTAGTATATACCACACAAGTGAATAGTGCATTTCGCGCGTTCTGATTGGTTTAGTCCTGATGTTTCTCTCGACTTCGTCTCGTTAAACATCAGGACTCTCGGAAAAACAAAACTAACTGTTTCCCTCGGGACCATACATTAAGTGTAAACTATACACCTCCATTTCGGTGAACAATTGCTAAATATTCCACACTATTGCTATCGCCTCTGTAACTTGCTAACCAACAGGCAACCATAACAAACATTAGCCGAAGCTGTTCGACAGAGAGCCGACCAATACCCGAAAGTGTTCGACTATATTCGACTGAGATCGAAGATTTCTCGATAGAAAAGTCGTGAGACAAAACGCAACGGTGGTCTGCACACACGGAGACCATACGGAGACACGAGGCTAGTCGAGCGAGGACCGAGATGCAGTCGACCGATATGTAATGCCACATTTCGCGGCCCGTTTCGCTGCTCCCTATAGTTCCTCTTTGGAAGACAGAGAAAGGTGCTTCCTAGCAAGTTTAAATTTGAAATACACACCGCACTTTGATTATGTTTACATTATGGTTAAGCACCATGAGACAGACGTTAACAGATATAAACAAGCTTTTCCCTTATTAGACTTATTATACCTCTGATTCATGTTTTAGTGTTGAGTTTACATTATATTTGTACAAATATAATATTTGTTAAATATTATATTTGTACAGTCAAACATGTACATTTGTGTCAATATGGAAAAAATGAAACGTTGTTTAATTGATGATCAAAATAAAAAGTTCAATTTAGAATGTCGGTAGACAAGCTGAATATTACCGGTATTTCCTATACCATACCACAAGTTCACCTTCAGTTGAATGATCCAAAATCTTCACTGTTGCAATCAAGTCACATTTACACCTATGATCTGTGTACTCCACCAGGCCAACGGAGGTTTACTTCAATATATGGGCTAGCAGGCTATGACGGTGCCACCCAATAACAGGATGTCATTTTTGCCCCTGTTGGCACTGTTTTCCCAATGTAATCCTTCGTTAGCGTGCCTAAATCGTACAAGTTAAAAATTGATCTGCCTCAATGCCCAGCTACATGATATATCATCTGTTCACTAAGAATACTGGGAAACAGATTTAATAAAGTTCTCAAAAATCACCAGTGTCTAGAAACCTAAAACCCAAGCCCTCGAAAACTAAGACCTCGCGGAAAACTAAGAACTCAAAAACTAAGAACTCGAAAACTACGTTAGATGTAGGTGTACAAAAAAAATATCAAATCTCCCAGAGAGTGGTCCAGATCGACCGACAGCAGTAAACATACAAACGTGGAGGCAATTGCGTTCAAAAAGGGACAGGTCTACAATTTTGGAATTGAGCAATTAACAAGGGGGATTTTCCTTGAAAATTAAAGGAAAACGTTCACCGGTTTTGTTTATCAAGCAGCATAACACATATACTGCTTAGAGAATCGTGCATACATTTTTAAGAGCTCAGGGAGCCTGTCTTTTGTTGTTGGTGTTATTGTTGTAACGTTATTACCGTTTTTCCATTTTTTCATCACATCGTTTTCTCTTCTTGGTACTGAGGAAACACAAGATGCTTGGAACATAACCACTTTAAAATTAATCAACCTTTAAGTCTCGTTGTCGATAAGGGTACAGACAACGCTAAACCACATTTGATTTGTTAATTTTACTGTTTTTCATTGTTTTCATTACATCAGTTTCTCTTCTTCGTACGGAGGAAAGAAAGATACTTGGTACTGGTAAATAAAGTTATTAAGAAAAGCATGGCCGCTAAAATACTTTGTTGACTTTTAATCAGGTTGCCACCAAATTAGCAACACATGTTTGCAAAATGATTGCCTTCAGTGAGTGATTTCAGTTTAAATAAAGATAGTAAAAATATTTTGTATTCTTGATGGTTTCACGAGATCATCAAGTCATCACATTTATTGGTTGCAAATTGTAATTTATTTATCTCACGCATGCACACCATTTTCCTACACATCTTGTTCTCGGTACCCTGCAAAAAATACCGCAAATGGATGATACATTATTAAAGTAGATGAAACTAGCAATGGATTTGCGCATATGCAGTTAAGCATCGACATCGCTAATCTCGTCAGTCTCGCTTTGCATCATAAAATTAAACACTGAATCCCACCCCAAACACGTATAGTTTTCGAGGTCTTAGTTTTCTAGACACCCACAATATCACCACAAACTCAGGGTACGATGCACGCTGAGAATGAACTTTGATCAGCAGAATTTGGTGACAATTGTCCTCATATCGGAGCTCTCGAGTTCTACCCGACTAATTACGTACAGTGTCTACACCTTACTGATATTTATTGATATCTTTGTAAGACACGTTTATTAATAAGTTATAGTTAAGGTTCGGAGATAGTATGTTCTTTTCAGCTTCCAAGAAGTACTTGTCCTGCTGGTGTTTCTGAGATAAGCCTGTCTATAGAAAAGTGACAAACACAGAAAATTGACTGCCTCTAGCTAGATTCGGACTGAAAGAGAATATAACTACATCGTATAAGAAAATGGTTCTTGAAAATTTTATTGTGTCCGGCTGTGCTGTCAACATTATTTCAAGTGCCAGTTTGTGCATCCTTTGGCTTTGCAAACAAATAACAGCTGCAAGGTCGCCCATGCCAACATTCTTAAAAATACATTGTGCTATTTAGTGGCTTACCACCTAACTTAACTAACACAAAATGATTGCATGTTTCCTTTTATCACGTGTTCTTTAGTGTGAACTGCATAACAATCGCATTTCCCAAAGCTCCCCTCCCCGAACGCCCGATGACAGCTTTTTGTTACTAAGACGTTAAAAATAAATCATTCACAGTATCAATGAAATCCACGTCATTTTTTAATTAAAACTGGTCCAATGTTGATTGAAAGTCATTGCCAAAAGACGATTCACTTGACGTGGGACTTTGATCCACTAGCATTCTGGACTTTGGACATGATTAGTTCTTCAGAGATCTCCCCTGAGGAGGTAGCATATATAGGTACGTGTGCAGGCTAGAAAAACGTGGTTAAGGAACTAACACAGTATCAATCCTTAAGTGAAAGCACGTATTGGCAAAGCAAGACACGCATTCACTTCACTGAAGCCTATATGGGGTTCAAAAAAGATTTCTCAAGACCAAGCTAAAGCTTTATAACTCAAATGTTACGACAGTGCTTCTCTACGGCTCGGAAACCTGGAAAACAATATAGGAAATAGTTAGGAAGCTGAGGGTTTTTACCCATAAATGCCTTCGCATTGTATTGGGCATAAGATGGCCAAAGAAACTAACAAACTTGGAAGTGCGTAGGATTTGTAATCAAGAAGACATCATGGTGAGCTTAACCCGGAGGAAATGGATTTGGATTGGATACGTTCTGAGGAAGGACCCCAGCGACATTGCTAAAGAAGGGCTATGTTGGACACCAGAAGGGAGAAGGCAACGGGGAAGGCCTAGAACAACATGGCGGAGGTCAACAGAAAAAGAACTCAAGACCATACATGAGTGAAACCCTGAAGGCGGCACAAGATCGTTCGCGCTGGAGAGAGACTGTGGAGGCCTTATGCGTCCAATGGCGCGATGAGGACAGATGATGATGAATCCTTAAGTTTAGAAGCAAGATTAAATATAACAGTTTCAAAATCCGAATAAACAGGTTAATACCATTCCCACTTCCCAGTTTGTAGTCTTTGACAGTTCTCTATCCATGCAAAAATTTGAAAAAAAAGGTCACATTTCCATGGAAAAATAACAACAATTGGCTAACCAAACTTATACAATGAAAAGAGATAATAAAACTTAAAGGGACATCTATATAGTATCTAGAAAGCGCACCTTATCTCCCTTTATTAGTCGGGCAACCGACTATAGGTTTACCCTCGAGTTTCATCGCAAATCGCAGTCACGTGCAATGGGGAGTACCGCAGACACGTAATACGGGCGCAAACTTCTTTCTATGATGTCGAAATCGATGGCGAATATGTTGAGAACAAATGGTGTCATCTTTACTACGCTCAAACATACAGACCCACAAACCGTTCGCGGTAGACCCACTCTAAAAGATGGCGTGTGTAACGGGTCGTTCCGGAAACTGAAAATAGCAAAAGAATCAAATGATTTAGCGAATGTCTCACTAGAATCAAACCAGAAATCAAACGAGTTACCAGTGAACAGAAAATGTGGACAGAGTGACAGAAGAGCATTTGCTGATAAAGACAAGGTGCCTCGCGATGAAACTCGAGGAAACGACAACAAAGATGCCACGTTGGAAACCAGGACCTTGGTACCCTTAGCATTTCTTTTTTGGACCACTTCGCACCATAAGTGGTCAACACTCATAACAGCACGTCTACTTGTTGTCCGACTTACGATCTTAGATCGTCTTGTTTGGTTTAAAATACATGAATATTTATAACTCTCGTTGGAAATTAGTTTTTCCTCGAAACTCTCAGTTTCCCTTGAGCCTTCAGCTCTTGAAATAACTGTTCGCCTCTTGGAACATATAAACGTCCACAAACAAATATCTAGGTATATTTACTGATGAAGGATACATGGAACGCCTTCTCGATTGTGGATTTATGAGTGCTTATCTTCCCTTTGGTCATTGGTTTCACGTTCTCGCCAACCCACGAAATAAAAACAAACTTTACTGTTGGAATGCCATCAAAAACATCTTTCTGAAAGAGAAATTGTAACTCAGGATTACGATCAAAAGATCAGTCAGGTTGTTAATTCTTACACAGATCTCTCGCCATTCTTTCCTTATTTCCATTATGAGCTCTCCCCATCCGTAGAAGTAGCTACCGAAAATCTAATAATTCTAATCCTGAATATTATGATTTTGATGTACAGAGTTCAATGTTTAGCATTGCTTGAAATGTTACATGATACATAAAGATACTTACTACTCTTAATAGAGCATAAGCCACGACATCATTTTCCAGTAAAGGTAGTATTCCCTCCAGCCCATTGGTTCCTTGTCCAACAAGAACAACAGGGTTCTTTGGACTCTTGTCTCTATAGCAACCAACACACCTGACCACGTGACAAACGACCGATTAAAAAAATATTTTTTTATAGACACTTCATTTGTTTTCAAATTATGAAATGTTGCATGAACAATACCAATATAAAATGGCGTCCTTGAAGCAAATAAGTTGTGCCGAGTCCAGAGTATGCATCAAATAATAATAATAAAATAGAATAAAAAATAAAATAGAAAAATGATAAAAATAAAATGAACAATTGTCCAGCAGATCAATTACTCAGCTTTACACGTTACTTTTGCTACAGGAGAGAACTGATAAAATGTTTCCATCAGAAATCAGATTTTTGTGCTAATAAACTGTTTTAACCGAATGCCTCATCATTATCATTACCAATACTAATATTATCAATGGATTAAAGGCCGCCATACCAGTCAGTGGGCGATTCGTCACTGCGCACATCAGCTATGGCCTGAATCAAGGAATCATCAATCTTAACTGCGACTGAGGGTAAATTAAACGGTTCGTCAGCAAACTACACTAAACCAAGCAAAAGTTGTAGATTCGTCGCAAACGTATGACCAATGCTCTATAACCTCAGACATTACTACACTTCAGTTCGCACTGAATTGGAACAGAAGGGTTCTGCCTTTGTCTCGGGCGTTTACCATTTGCACGGAAAATCCGGTTGGAATGGAACTCTAGTAATGGTACTAGATTTTCCGGGTATGGCACTTCCCCAGGCCCGAGTCTCACGCGGATGAAGAAAACAATAACAAATCAAAATGGCGTTGTCGAAAGGCGGGAAAAGGGGTCGAGGTGAACCGGGTCGAGTGGGATTTTACAAATGGTACAGGAACTTTCCGGTCATTTCGGTTGTAACGGGAAAAGAGGAATACGTCTGAGGGGTTGTTTACCATCTACGTGGGAAAACCGGTCAGTGTACGGTTCTGACAAATGGTAAACAAAATTCAAAATTGGGAAATTTTGTTTGGGATGGTCGCTTACCATTTGCAAAACCCACTCCTGTTTGCACGAAGAATCTAGAACCGATATCAACAGGTATCATACACGACTGTGAAAGAAATGGAACACGAAATTCCATTTGGTATATTTCGATCGGAAAAACAGGACTACCTTTTAAGACGTTCTGTTGCTGCCGGAAAATTCCCATCGGAACGTCCAGGAAAATTGTTCCATCTACTTTCTGACCGGATATTCCGGGAACTTTTTGTAAATGGTAAACCACCAAGATTTCCATCTTTTCCGGAAACTTTTCGGTAGAATGAGCTGTACCATTGGAATTTCCAACCGGGATTTTCGTGTTTTGTTGACAAAAATGATGAGCGCTTACCATCTGAATAGAATTTTCGGTGAATTTTTTGCGACAAATGGTACTGTACTTTTTCTCGTCAAGGAAACGGAACGGATTGATCTGTACCATTTGATTCGAAGTCTCGGATGCCCGTAAACTGGGACATAGTATCAATGTTTTCCTGCGCTACTTAACTCAAAAGCGCGAAACGTCAGAACAAAAGAAAAACACAAATATCAACAACCATAACTCAAAGCTTTCACACCGATAGGTGTGTTGGAGAAACTGGAAGAGATTTGGCGAGGAGAACAAGCAGTTTTCGCATCGATAAACTTGTAATACTTGATCATGATCATTTGCAATATCCGCCATGCTGTCTTCTCGAAAATATCAACGTGAGGAACCTGGCACTGGTATTTTCAAATGGTACAGAAATTTCCGGATATTCCGGTACAACCGAGAAAAAGGTAATACATTGGAAGGTATTACTTTTTTTTCCAAAAACATTCCACCGGAATAAACTGTACAATTTGAACTTTTACCGGAATTTCCGGTTTTTCCTTACAAATGGTAAACGCCCAATGGCAAACACTCCTCGAGTCTACCCCTACCCCGTGGGGGTGGAGAACGAAGTTAAAACCGCTGGCTCCTTTTCCTGTAACCAAATGACGGACTGACGCTGACTGCAAAGGGGCAGCCCTGCAAAGGCGGGAAGACTGGGAACGTCTGAGCTTAAACGGCGCCCTTTTGATTGCAGAACCCTGTTAGTTAAAGCGCAATCCACGAAAAAAGTTGGAAACATGAACGATGAAAGACGTCATCTCAATTCCAGGTAAAATCAGTCACGCCTTACCATGTGAATTTAAATGCAATGAATTGTGCATAACTCTGTGCCACAAAGTTTGGTTCTGTCCTCGTGTACCGGTACACAAGAGCTGATATATAGAGGATATTACACCGTGGCGCGAAGATATTAATTTTATTTTCGAGTGGCAAAACAATATTTTACGAACGAGCGCAGCGAGTGGGTAAAATAGGAATGATTTCCGCACAGGTCCCTACTTCATTATGCATGCTGTAGTTGAATTGTCTTGGGAAGTGCGCGTGCAAACATTTCTGAGAACGAAACCGTACGGCTGCAGCATGCATAATGAAGTAGGGACCTGTGAGGAAATCATTTTCTTCAAGCCGCCGTGTAATGTTCTTTTTATTATATAGACAAAAAGATCGATACAAATTTCGGAGGGAAATTACCGAAATTATGTCATCGATAAACTCACGTGTGAGATTATGGAAAATAAACCACTCGGGTCCCGGATGTAGTTTTTATGAATTTTACGAGTGGTATATTTTCCAGTAAAACACTCGTGTCTATATAATAAAATAGACTAAACAATACATTACACCTAACCAATGTCTCCCAAACAAAGAGAATACCATGGTTATTCCCTCGTGTACCGGTATACGAGGACAGAACCCGAAGTTTCCTTTCCAAGGAGATTTCTTCAATGAATGTTGTTGTAAAACATAAGTTTGGTATCTTACCAGCACCGGGTGTCTGAAAACCAGCCTGAGTTTTCCCTGTTCGGATGACATTACTGCTGCTTGTGAAACCACGATCCTGTTAATAACAAAAAGATCCATCAACACGGTCTTATTAATCTTCTTCCAATTGACTAATAAAGTATTACTACTACGGCTACTGCTTAACTACTACTGCTGCTAGTGATAACAATAACAATAGTAATAAAACAATAGTAAAAGATAATAACAATAACAATAATAATTATGATTACAGTAAAAACATGACAGGTGACCCATTGTGCATGTCCACGCTTGGAAACGACCTGGCTCTAAACTTGTACCAGCCATAATTCTTTGTATAATGTACACTATACATTTGAAAACAGAGAAGTGCCATTTCTTGTGCACATTTCTTATTGAATCAAGAGTTTTGACTTACAGAATGGTTGAGAAAAAAAAATTTCAGGAGGATCCTATTTACACGTATTACCGGTCTTTGTGCTGCATCTTTCACATCTAGGACTTTGTTTTTTCTCCCACTGTTAACATAAATGTTACATAACAGAATTACCAAGTAAACATCAAAATTATCAAGGTCATTATAATATATCTATATATATATATATATATATATCTATATATATAATTATTATAATTTATAATATATATTAAATATATTAATTATTATATTAATGGTTATATATATTTTGATATTATCAGGTTTCATTAGTACTCGTAGTATCAGGAATTAGCTTTTTTATCGGCAGTTAGTTTAGCATAATCGTTACAATGTAATAATTGTTATAATCATGGATTTATTTGATAAAACAACACTAGAATGCCACATACACAACTACAACAATATTTTTTTTACCTTGATTCATAAAATTTTATGGCTATTCTCAGAATTATGATATCTTTTAGAATCTAGCCAATGTTTGATCTTCAAACGATTACCTTGTACTTGAAGAAACTGAGATGCATTTGTCAACATTAAGCTTACACTTATATTACCTTGTTTCAGAAATTACTTTCATTATTTCTGCTTCAGTCAGATCATCTTTATGGGATGTTTCTATGATGCAGTGAGAGGGCTGTAAGGGAACAAAAATGGGAATTACCGTAAATGCAATTTTGTTTGGTCTGACTCTGGTAGAAGAGATACCTCAAGTAAAAACAAACTTCATAAAAAAATACTATTTTTTTTCCAAACGTTTAACAACATTGATCTTCTAAGAGAAAATCTCGCTCTATTTTGGTTTTCAAGATGGGCTATCTGAGATGCACTGTCTGTACAGGAACAAACCCAGCCATATTTGAGTGAGTGAGGGAGGTGAGTACTTTTAAGTACATTTAAAAATGTAAACTGCAAATGAGTGTAGCTGATTGTCTCCTGATTGATGTACTTAAGTATTAATCTAAGTTCAGTGTGGATACCTGAAAATGTTTCTCAACACTGCCATGTACTACCCCAAATTTGCCTTTCTTGGAAAATGGCACCTTGTCCCCAACCCAATGGACATACACAAACTTTACAGTTTTCTCCACGTAGTTGTCAACCAATTCTTCCATGCGAACTATGAAATGACATTAAAAGTAACATTTCCATTAAAATCAATAAGCTTTTTAATTTTGAGAATCAATCTAATATCTAAGCAGAACATGAGCTTAGATCTCTACCAAGAGAAGCATTCAGTGTTTAAGTACAAACAACACACAATAGTATATTATATAATATTTATCAGTAATTATTTTACTTCATAAATAAAACATTCCTAGGAAAGCGCTAGACTATCCAGATGATGAAAATTCAACACTGGAGCCCTGTTCATGCCACCATTGGCAATCATTTTTATCCTCACATACATGGTAGGAAGGGCACATAATGATAGATCAAGAAGGGTTTTCAATGAAGCACCACCATAACCATTCAACAAAGTAAATAAAGGAGGGAAAAGCAAGAAACACTTAAGTATTGGAAGGATACAGAGAAATTAAGCCCAGCTGCAAATCAATATTAACAGGCACAGTAAAATTCAATACTGACTGAGAGATAGAGGTGACTATTGAGGTCATTTTGACTATTGCAATAGTATTGCGATAGTTGAAACACTATTGCGATAGTATTGCGATAGTAGGGATACTATTGCGATACTATTGCGATAGTACTGGTCAGAAGTTTTTAATCACTCAACAGTAGTAGCTAAAGTGTATGTTATATTTAACACCACCAATCTCTCCAATTAAGTTGAGAAATAAATTGACTTTGTAGACTCTGCTAAAGTCGAATCAGTCGATGGCTGCTGCAAATACGTTGCGTTTTTCCGTCGTACGTGGTCAGTTAGATTTGTAGTGTTTCCGCAATACTTGAGTACCATTCTGCACAACTTGCATCCAACTCTGGTTTTATCAAAGGGCTTGTCAGGCTCCTTTATAAACCCGAAATGTTCCCATATGTTTGCCTTTCCCTTTCTGTTAGGAACGATTTCAAAACACTCCGGTTGGCTCTTATCCGCCATCTTTGTAGAACAGCAACAATCATTACTATGTACCCCCTTTATGAAATAGGAGAAGACAAACATGGCGGAGAAGTTTAAAGTTTATATATTTCGTGCTCCTTTTGTTGTGACAGCGCAAACAAGCAGCGAACATGGATTCTGACGTGTTTCTCTGTTAAAGAAGAAGGCTACAGTGGACTATTTTAATTTATTCAAAAACTATCGAAACTATCGATAGTTGTCGAAACTATCGCAATTGTTATCGATAGTTGGATTTGCAATCGATGCGTCGCTATCGGGACACTCGCTATCGCGATACATCGATATTTCGATGTATCATTACACTCCTACTGAGAGACCACTGTGAGTGAGTCTGGAAGGATGGTGGTGTTAAGGAGGAGGTGGTTGGTGGGAAACGTTAGTAAACCTGTGAGATTAGAGAACAAATAATTTACAGGTAGATACTACACAATGTACAAAGTTTGAAATTATATAAATTTTGTTAATTTGTCTTATGACGTGGTCATTTTTGAGTGGATCACAACGTTTTGACTGCTACTGCTGGTCTTCTGCAGGGGATGAAGAAGATGAGCAGTGGTCGAAACATCGCGATCCACACCAAAGTGACTACATCGTGTGACAAATGAAAACGAAAATTATAACTACATTATCCAAGATAAATAATATCATACTCCATAACAAGTTTGTGATAGTTACCTAAACCATACAGTACTTCTCCATCATCCAGATGACTCGTCATTTCCTCTGGTCCTCCATTCCCTTTTGCTTTGCAGTAGATCACGTTAGGATTTCCCTCCCAATGTCCTACCAGCATCCTGTATGTAACAGCATTTAATCTTTATCAAACATGATACTATATTATAGTCCTTAAGTATTTAAATGAGCCCTGTTATCAACATTCCTCACGTTTCATATCTACGAAGCAAAATTGAGTAAAGGTAGTTGTTCTTTTTTTTGCATCACGATGAAAGCTCTTAAACCAACATGCTAACAAAATTCAATAACTTGTAGGATGCTTGGAAAAGAATTACTAGATTACAAATGTCATATTTATGAAGAAAATTACAAATCATTATATTTTTAGAAATCATATCGTAAAATATAAATTTTTCTAACATTGTTTACAAAACAATTTATTTACAACTACAGCTGTGTCAACTTGTGGTGATCATTTACAGTCACTACTACATTGAGAGAAGCTGTAAAATTTTAACCTACATGTATATCCTTTGAGTAAATAAATATGACTTGATTTTGTAGGAGGTAAGAATATTGATCACAGTTCTCAAAAGGATAGAGGATATGCAAATTTAAGAGGCCAATCGTAGTATAAAGTATATCAAACTTATAGATGAAACTTAAATCTTAAATTTGTCAACACCACATATGACCATCGTGGCAATTTTTAGTTTTGATATTTGCAATATATTGCTCCACCAATTAATTCACTTTTAAAGTATCAGACATTTTCATGTGTGATACAGAAATCGATAGCTTTGTAGGTTAAATTGTTCTGGTTCGTAATGGCAAGAGAACAGAAGAAGTCGGGAGCCTTCACAGTTGGCTGAATATGATAAAAGCTCCACCACTTACATGTATCATGACATTGCTATGTCCACAAGGAAAACCCCTAACTCCCCCCAAAAACACAAGCGATTCCACAAACTAAATGCGGGCCGTAGATAAAAGTGAAAGAAAAGAAGAAACAAATGTGAAGTTTAGAAAGCAAATAAGGAATATGAAGCCCTCGTCAGAAATATTGTATCGATCTAGTCAAAATAACATTTCCTGTCGATTTCTATTGTTCACGAAGTAAAGCACGAATATGTTCGAAGGTAAACGCCTACCAACATAGCACGGAATCTTCATTGCTCACCAATTCGCGGAGGACTCGTCACTTCTGACATCTGCTGTTGCTTGTTGCAATACTTCTGAGTCTTTTACTTCCACTTCCGTTGACATACTGATGATAAATAACTGAAAACAAGAAACTGAACTGATATCTCGCATCCACGTTACAAAAGTTACACAGATGGTCCCTGCGTGTGTTATGATCGATGTTCCTTGGAATGTAAATCTTTCCCACGCAGAGAAGACTTGACAAAGGGGACAAGCAAACACAAGAAGTAAAAAGTAAATCGTCACTTAACCAACCTATTAAGATCGTATAGTGAAAGTTCTAACATAAAGCCTTGAAGTCACTACAAAATTACAATACGGAGGTAAAACGGCGGCGGTGGCGGCGATGGCCTGGGGATAAGTACATGTATGTCACGCAAGGTAATTTTGTTACGTCGTAAGAAGTGTGGGTGTGATGTGGATTGTCACGGAGTCTTGGTTAAAGGTTGTCGATCTGAAATGCTGAAATCAGGGCAGTTAATAGCCAATCAGATTTGAGAATTTTGTTATAGTTATGATTAAGTAAGTTATACCACCGTAAGGTAAAGGCTAGGTGCTAACGCCCGAAACGTCAGCACCTCCCTTTTACCTTACGGTGGTATAACTTACTTAATCAGATGGTTTATCCAGTTTCTTGTGGTTCATTAATGAAATAGTATAGGGTTTAATATCCTTATCTGAGACAGTTACGTGCTCCTGTATAAACACGTCACATCGACATTAAATTTGAGTTTGTAGGTTTTGGTTTTTATGATGAAAAAAAAGGTAACGAAAATAAATCAACTGACGTGAGACCACGTGAATGGAACCCGACTCACAGAGGCGAGTGCTGTCGATCTGACCACTACGCCAACCTTACTTTTCGATGACTACCACCGTGACAATACTGTTAGCCGGAAAAAACAACTTTTATTTGCAATATTTTTTGTAAAAACGGATACAAGCAATTAAATTAGCATTAATTTGGAGAATGTTCGCCTCCCAGAACGGTCTTCTCCAACTAAGTCACTATTGATGCAAAGGGATCAGGCCTTAGTTTTTTTCAGTTAAGTTGTGGGCATAACTAATACTTTTTTTCAGGCTTGAATTTCACAGCTGCTTAAGTTGTGTGCATAACTGCGATGATCAATTAATGTCATTAGTCATTATTGTTATGGTTTTTCATATTTATTTTTGAAATCAAGCACATGTGTCCACCACTCACTGTTAATCTCTCCGAGCTATATATATTTCACGTCCGTTCTTATTACAAAATTCGATTACAAAAATCTCAAAGGAGCTCGTCAGTTAAAGTGTCAGTGGTGACAAAAGTTATTTAGTTTTAAACTTGAGATAGCTTGTTAGCGTATATTTAAGTTAAGCGATCGCTCCCTATGTAGACTACTCTAATTTCAATTGTCAGTTTCAAATAAATAGTTGACTTCGTAGCGGAAGTACGTTTGTCACTCTTTTTGTCTCGTAACACAAGGCAGGGGGCTATCTTGATCCATAATCATTATTATCATCGATATCAGCAGCACCATTATCATTATCATCATTATTATCATTATCATCATCATCATCCTCATCATTATTATAATGATAATAATAATCATCATCATCATCGTCATCATTTTCGGTATCACAGGCCGATAAATTTCATATTCTGGACCCTCGCAATGCTTGGTTTTGCCTTCTTCTACTTCAATCCCTGTCTTGAAACCAAACGAGGCAAGCTTGATCCATCATCATCATTGTCGTCATCAACATTAGCATCGGTTTCATCATCATCATTATTATCATCAGCAGCAGCATCATCATCATTATTATCACCATCATCATAATCATCATCATTTTCGGCATTACAGGCCAATAAATTTCACTAAATGGACCCTCGCCTCTCCGATACATACATACATACATACATACATACATACATACATACATACATACATACATACATACATACATACATACATACATACATACATACATACATACATACATACATACATACATACATACATAAATTGTAAAAGTTGATTAATCGTAAAACAGTGCTCAATACGTGAACGTAGAGCGAAGTAGTTGTTGCGGGAGAAAAAAACACACAAACAAACTACAGGTTTATCCCTACAAGCCTGTTTCGTGGTTGCCCACTCATCTGATGAGTGGGCAACCACGAAACAGGCTTGTAGGGATAAACCTGTAGTTTGTTTGTGTGTTTTCTTCTCCCGCAACAACTACATACATACATACATACGTACATGCATACACTTGCAACTTAATTGATGAACGATTAAAATCAAAGCTTACAGCTTGCGAGGTCATGTAAAAGTAAATTAACACACTATAAAAATATTCAACTGCAATTACAAGCTTATAATAAAAAAACGAAACATATTCATTAATCTAGCATCTATGGTTTTTGACAAAGTCAAAAGTTAGAGTTGTCACATCTAAGTCTTCATTGAAGCAAAACTTAACTGGCATTTGATACGTTTGATATTTGATACTCGTAATTCCAAATATTTTTCGTGTTGCCTACTCTGTCCATGGAGTGCATATTTTTGCAATGTTCGAAGGAGATTGATCCATTCTTAAGATCAGTTTGGCAGTGTTCCTTGTCTCCTTGCGAATCCCTAATGTGCTTACGTTTCTGCTAAGTATCAAAGATTGAAAAAACAGCCGATTTGTCATTCACTTTTTCGAAAGTAACTTAGAGCTCAGCGGTATCCACAATTATTTTGATAAACATGGCGTCATCTCGAACGTAGGCGTGGTTACTCAACTCTGACAGCGGACAGAACAAAGGACAACCGCTGGCCACATTCATTTCTCTTCGTGGTCGCTGGAATGAGGAGCTGTTGGGATCAGGTCTGAAGGCATCGATCACGTGTTCTACATTATCCTGGTCCAACAGCATCATGGTCACCTTCTGTCTGAATGGCCAGCGGAGTAACGCATCAAAACGCCCTCTCATGATCACGAAGAAGACTGAGATGTGTGTTCCTCGACCCATGCCGTCGCCGTTTAAGTAGATGCGCGCGCACATCTTGTAGCCATGGTGACCTGTGTAGAATATTGGACTGTAATGAGACGTCGCTTTTCCAGTAACTGCATCCTGTCTTTTTCGAGCAAAATCAGGTATTTTCCAAACCAAGACGCCGTTGTGGCTAGATACTTCCCGTTGCTCTAGGATTTCCTCTAAATCCGCGAGCGCCATATTGCGTAACGCCGAATTGTGCTGTAGTGAGTCAAGCTGCCTTTGTAGTCCTCCAACAGTTTCCATTAGAACCTGGTCTTCCCTTTTCAACTTTACCATTTCTCGTTGCAGTTCTTCTGTAGCTCGGTGCCCTTCCACGATCAAAACTTCTAAATCTGAAGTTTTTGCTTCTTCGTTGTTGATTCTTCTTGTAATTTCCCTTAAAGTTGATTCTGTTTGAACTGGTCCAGCCGCCATCGATCCATCGTGTCTTGCTCTCTCGAGTCGTTTTATCCGATCTTCTTGTTGCTGCACTCTGGATTTCAGTTCTCTATTCTCTAGTGTCATTTCTTCCAGTTGTTTAAATGATCTCTCAAATTCTCGTTGGAGCGGTAGATAAGTTCCATTTGTGTGGAAGCTGATAGTTTGCTGGTCTGTTGCCTTATCCTTTGCAGAAGACAATCCCATGACAAGTCGAAAGACAAACAGCAGATGTTGTGGGAAATTTTTCTCCAAATGTAATCGTCTGTCTCTCAGTTTCATAACCTGGAACCGAGATAAAACATAAGCTGTATATTAATAGTGGCGTATAATTCATGGTAGGCCACCATATAGTCAGTTTACAGGGGTATACAAGGGTTTACAAGGATATACCTTTGTAAACCCTTGTATACCCCTGTAAACACTATATTTGGTGACCATGAATTACATTTAACATTTTGAGGAGCCCTTGAGCTCCTGACGTTTTCTTTTTTTTGTGAGAAAATTATAGCAACGAGAACGCATTTTGTTTCAGTTAAGAAAGACTTGTCTCAAGGGCTGGGTCTGCTGTTTTTGCGTAACAAATGATCTTAAGATTTCTTTCTTGAAACAAAATAAATATCACTCAAACGAGATTTAACGCTTCGCCCACTAATTTTTCTGTGATTTCGGTAGCAGACGACTGGTTTAGCTCAGTTGGTAAAGCATGCCACTGGTATTCACAAGGTCGCGGGTCCGAACTCCGCACCTGCAGATTATTCCCTTTTCACGCTAAATCACAATTGTTAAAATTGTGGTCATGATTCTGTGATGGTTAAATCTTCAATTAAGCCTAAAAAATATTAAATACTTGGTAACACTGCTGTGGCCGACAGGCTTGCCTTCACTCCTCGTTATGCTGTATCGTCTTTGTTTGCAATCACCTTGCGCGCGTATTCATAATTATTATTTTTAAGTTTGTTTTTTTATATACCTCAGTCTCGGAACATCCAATCTGTGCCATAGGGCAGGGTGCTTGAACCTCTTCACAGTCCCCTATCACTGGATCAATGTGAGCAGCCACCTAATCAAAGCCGGTATCAGAGAAGTAATTAAAACGATAAGATTAGATCAGATCAGAAACCCAAAAGATTTGAAACGTGTTACTTACGTTCATAACTTGTCCAGATTCAATATTTCTTAAGTACCATATTTGGAAACTGCTTGCCCCAGTCTTTGAGCTTGCTGGCACTGACTGGTTCATTTTTAACTCGTGGATACGCAAAGCGTATTTGCGAGTTTTTGTGGGGACTCCGATATGCAAATTGTCACTCACTCACTCACTCACTCACTCACTCACTCACTCACTCACTCCAGTGTAGACACACTTCGTAATTAGTCGGATAGAACTCGGGGGCACCGATATGAAGACGACAATTGTCGTGACCGAAGTCACGGAAGTCTGTTGATGAAAGTTCACGCTGAAAGTGTATCGTACCGTTGCCAGAGTTTGTAATGATTTTGTAGCTTAAGAGGACGATTAGCGAGGCCCTGTTAGGGGGAAATTTCGACAAGCAACATAGCCTTGAAACGGCGACATAAAGGACCTGAAATGGCGACGAACGACGAGCCGCTCACGGGAAATTACGACAGCGACCTTCGACCTTCCGAAATTGCGCCGTGAAAAGGTTTGAAACTCAGACGCGCGACATAAACAACCTCACTAACAGGGCCTCATTAGCGGTCTTACTAAAATCAAAAGGAGTTTAAATGTTTCCAGTAAGGACAATGACCAACTTGGAGACTGAATTTCATGAGCCTTTTACTCGGCCAGGCGCTAAACGTGAACAGATGATAACTATTCGCTTTTCCGACATCGACCGCCATCGACCGCCCCCAAGATTACAAGCAGTATATGAATTTCAGTTGGCTCGAAAGTGATCTGAAGATGAGAAAATCTCTTGCTAATGTAGTAAGCTTTGGTGAGAACTCATAGAGCGAAATTAGCACTTGAATGAGAACTTATATGAGCGAAATGAGTACTCGTTATTGAACGAAACTACTATAAATTGACGAATCCATGATGTGAAACCGAAGAACTTCTGTGGCCAACCTGGATAAGAAACATCGCATGTAGGACTTTTCTACTGATTTAAGTGTTAGTACTAACAGGAATGGAGTTGTAGAAGTATTGGGACGGCCAAGAAGTATGTCAACATTTACTTGTAAATATGGAGGCGGCTGCCGTGACGGAGAACCACGAAGGTTACAATGTAAGAAAGTCATTAAAGGGTTCGAAAACAGTAAGTCATGTAGAAAATGTATTAAGCGTTATATTATATACAATACACCACAAGCCGTTACAATGAAAAGTTTTCTGTCTATTGATTTCCGAATTTACCTTGAAGTGAACTAGATTGTGTTGAAGTAGACATGTTGGAAAAATAGGCTTACCTGTTTTGCTTACTGTTGTGTGACTCATATTTACATTATAAAAACAAGAAGTTATAAGGATAAAAACAAATATGTATTGCTGTATTAATGATGGCAAGTGTGATTTTTTTTAAGTGCAACGCTGAATATATATACCACTGATAACCTAAAATGAGATGGTAATGTAAATAAACTAATTCAACTTGATAAAGGATTGAGAGTCTTAAGGATTTTAAGATCATCACTAACATACTTTGCAAAAATGCAAGAAAGACTTGTTTGGTATGATTCGTCAGCTGGGCTATCCTACATGGTTTTGTTCATTATCAGCTGCAGAATCAAGGTGGATATGATTTCTGTTGAATACATTGAATAGACTTGTAGACAACAAAAACTATAATGATGATAAAATTGACAATGTCATGACAACAAAATTCAGACCTTATTCAGAAGGACCCTGTTACATGTGTTAGAAACTTTGAACTCACAGACAGTGAGCAGCAGGATACCAGAACTACATTTGGTTTCGGTGCCATTTAATCCTGTACCCTTATGTTAAGTTATCAAATTTTTTAACAACTGTATGCTTGCCACCTGCCTTATAACTGATGCCTAGTGTAGTCAAATGATTGGCGTCATGTACTCACTGTATGTTTATTTCAAAAAGCTACTCAGCTCCCTGGTCACTTTTATGTTGTGATTATAGATTATTAAAATTATCTTCAAGTTCATTCAATCACAACTCTGAAAAAACACCTCGGTAATTTTTAAATTATTTCTTTTTTCTCTGTTTTGTAAACATATCCACGAGTTCACCATAGTCCTACTTTGATTAATAGATTGAAAGTGGACAAGCTGTGGTTGAAGACGTTCATAGGCAGTTACATGTTTCAAGTCTTATTGGCTTCTGATCAAATTTTAAGATACAGATAAAGATAAAGGTTATTACAAGGAAAGACAGTAAATCTTCGAGATATTACAAAAAGATCGTAAACCAAATCTTCACCACTTCAGCAAATTAAAACTTAACTAGGCCTTAATATAACTGACAATCTATCTAAATGATGAGGATTCCTTGATGTACACGTCATGAAATCCTGCACTGACCGTGATCGCAGCTCGTTAACAATTCGATTTTCCCATGAGCCAGTTCGATGGAAGAAGCGCATAGTGCAGACTTCACTGTGTAACTCATAGTCAACAAACCGTCTTGCCAAGGAGCCTAACTATTTCAGTATAATCTAACAAGCATTCTCCCATCCAATGTGTACCAATATCTAGTAAGTTTTATCTTATAAAGTACATTGTTTTGTCTTATTAGCACGAGTGTTTTAGTTACTCGCTATCTATCGCTGAATGGATAGTGAATACGATAACAAAACAGATTGCAGAATTCGTACGTGCGAGTGTGCGAATTGTTTTCTACTAATTCACGTCAGTGAGGCGGTTGCCAGCGAGTTGTCAAGATTTTTCCATCTTCATGATCATGTCTGTCATTATTGCCGAATGTAGTGTTACTATTCTCTGACTCAATCTCCATCCTTACCTGTGCTCGTGGAATACCTTGCATGTCGCATTCTGGACAAGAAACCAATACTGACGCACACTCGCTCTGATGGTGGTCCTAACATGGCATCATAAAAACAATTAGTGTTATTTCCGGGACTGAGAAGCGACATACTCGGGCCAACCGGGGTATGGTGCGTGAGGAAAAGGCGGGAAAGCAGAGAGTAAGTTTGAATTGTTCGTGTTTTTGATCGCGTACTTTATAGCTTCGAAAACAACGCCAATTTGTAAAAGGACTCGACTCGATTTGTGTTTTGATCTTCCTAAGCATTCTCATTTCATGCTGTGTTTTAGCGTGGAGAGTCGAGAGTTGGCACATCAATGAGGGTTTTTTTTAGGAGCAGGGTTGGCGCAATGTTGGGGAGCAGGGTTGGCGCAGTGGAGAGAGCGCTCGCTTTCCACCAATGTGGCCCGGGTTCGATTCCTGGCGTCAGCGTCATATGTAGTCTTAGTTTGTTGGTTCTCTACTCTGCTCCGAGAGGTTTTTCTCCGGGTACTCCGGTTTTTTCCTCTCCACAAAAACCAATATTTGATTTGATTTGAATTGTTTCAGATGAAGAGCCACTTCATTGTGGAAATGCTGAAATAAAGTCATTATTATTATTATTATTATTTGCAGAGATTGCACAGCCTTGAAGATGGGGTTCGCGTGGAAAGGGGGTCTCAGTAAACGAATGGGTTCTTGAAGCTCTCTTCCATCAGTCTGCTTTACAATTGTGTCCGTTGAAGCTACAATTGGAAATTAAGGTTATTACCTTCATAGCAGCAAACAAGACTGGATTGTGACAGAACTCGCATTTCTCCATTCTGTAGTTGCATTTGCTTTGTAAATGGTCAAGGAGTTCAGCTCTCGTCACCAGCTCCTCGCATTCAGAATGAACGCAGGGCACTTTCCCAAACTCGCACACAGCATCGTGTTCCTGTTGGTGCCAAGTCTAAGTCAGTTCAAAATAACATTTGTATCTGTTATAGACGTTCGAGCTATGAAAGTTAGATGTAGCCTAATATGCAGGCGTTCTCTGGGAAAGAGTGGGCGAACCGACCCGTTCTGAAAACGCTTGACATATTTTAAGGTGGGTCTACCGCGAACTGCGTGTGCGTTTGTAAGTCGTTTGAGCTCATCCCAAATATATCAATCGAAGTATTCATGGAGGCCACCAAAGAACTTAACGCTTCGGGAGAAAATGATCTTGACCATGTGCTTATGACTCATTCTACGCGTACGCTTAATGAACGATTTGTGACTGAACGCAGAAAAAATCAAAGGCATAGGTGAGCTCGTGGAATAAGAAAGTTGGGTCAGGGATCTTATTTTGCGAATTATCAAGCGTATAGAGTGGTTTCAAATTCCGTGCAATACACTTTACTGAATTACGATTTCATTTCTTTGTTCTATTTTGCTACCTTGAACTTGAGACGATTGAGAATCGATAGAATATTTTTTATTGTTTACGCTTGACATCCTGATGCCCTGACCTTCCCGATAGCTCTCCACGAGTTAAAAATGGCTACGTGGTCATGTCCTGCTTCACGTTTCCGAACCCGAACCGAACACGCAAAGATCACGCGAGTTCCGAATATTCTATTGTTTACGCCTGACTTCGTGATTTCCCGATCCACCATAACTCTTGAGCTAAAGCTTCACGAGCTAAAAATGAAGCCGACTTTGGTGGTGCCGAATGGTCCTTCAAAAACTCTGGGTCTCGCAAATTTTAGTCGAATTTCACGGGTCTCGCAGTCTCGTTGTTTTTTTAGCGGTTGTGTCCGTCTCGCAGTCTCGATTTTTATACGAAAGAGTCTCGCACTCAAAACACTTGGAAGTCTCGGTCTCGCAATCTAAAAGGTCAAAATGTCTCGGGCTTGCAAAGAAAAACGCTAGTCTCGCCGTCTCGCAAAGTCTCGCATTAACCATTCGCCACCCCTGAATTTATACCTCGGGCATTCCTTCGGAAGAAGCCCGAGTAACAAGGAAAAGTCTCTTCATCCGCCTGCAGTCAGAACTGAGGCAGCAAAACGCTCATTTTATTGTCATGGATGTTTAAATAGTTTTAATTAATATTATTTGAAATTTGTTTATTAATTTCATTATTATTATTATTATTATTATTTTGTAGATAGTGTAATTGTGAATATTTGTACACGGGCTCCTGTACATAGCTAACAGTATACATAATTTTTATATACGTTTCCTTAATATTGTAAATTTAGCTATTCTCAGGGCTCCCATTGATAACAGGACCGATCAGGACCTGGGACCGATCCAGGTCCTGACAGGACCACTCTGAGTTATTTTTAAATAAAGTTTTCATCATCATCATCGTCATCATCATTTACTAGAGGCAAGGTGTTATTATTATTATTATTATTATTATTATTATTATTGTTGTTGTTGTTGTTGTTGTTGTTATTGTTGTTATTCGTAGCTCGGAGCCCATTTACTGGCTATTGAATGAGCTTCTACTTCGTTACGTAATGTTTACTGACCTCACGTCTCCTCAGCTCTCCTTCCCAGCTGCAGCCGAGATCGTTCCTAACACAATGAACAACAAGCGACTGAAGCTCGCGCTCAACGAATTTGTCCTGAAAAACCTTCGAATGAAACGAAATAAATACGATTAGTGCGATCACGAGTTTGAATACAGCTGGTACATTGTTGAAGTTTAGTGTTAAACTAAAAAAAAGGGCATTCATTATTGTTGCCTTTGCCACAAAAAGCAGTGTTATAACCACCTCTTCCTCTTTGACGACAGTGCCATCAATGGTGCACTTGCCTTCGCCATCACTAAAAGGGAAAATATGGAAGAAGTATTAATCAGAGCAGTGTTAACATTTAAATAAAAGATTGCCATTTGCCAAAATAGCTCATAATTTCTCTTGCGGGGTTTCGTGCGTGGTCACGTGGGATAGCCCACGCGGGCAAGAAATGGCTCGTGCGAGAAGCCAATCACAGTACAGCATTTGGTTCAACTGGCCTTGTTTCGTACGGTCACCGTATTTTTCCCTGTCGCCCGTCGATCAAGGATCGATTAGTTGTGTTAATGATGTAATGAGATCAGTGCACGTGTTGAAATTTAGCGGATCGTACTCAACAATGGAGAGATGTAACAGTAGCAGTAGTAGTCAACAACGATTTTGTGAGTACACCTAAAGTGTTTCATAGCGGTATCATTTTAATTCAGAGTTTTAACCTACGGTAAGTTTCATGATTGTTGTAACATTAGAAATCGCTGTAAGCTCTATGAATTCATTATAACAAGTTTTCGTTGACGGCTGTGAAGATTGTGTGACCTGAGAATCGATAGCGTATATTTCCCGACGTTGAGAGCATTAAACTAAAGTGTGTTCAAATCAATGTTAAAGTTCTTCGTGCTTATGTGGTGTCGCTTGACTATGATGCTGAGGAATTGACAGCCACACTGAGCCTCGTACTGCTTGCCAAGCGAGGTTTCTAATACAAAACCTTAGAGATAGCCCTGGGAGATAGCAGAGGTATAGTCCTCATAGGCACTATAGGCTTGATATATTGTAGCTAGATACATTCTGGCGATGAACCTTGTTTAAAGACCTTGCTCCCACCAGTCTTCTCAGTTGTAGAGCGTCTGAACTAGTTATCTGAAGGTCGTATGTTCGACTCCTATAGGGAGAACTCGGCTTTTTGTTTTTCTGAGTTTGCCTGTGACAGTGCCGAAAAGAACACTTGTGTCACACAATTTGGTACTCCTCTTTTCAGGTTGTTGTAAATAACCTACAGATAGTATTGATTCTATGATGTATAAAAAGGGGGGTCCTGGCACATTTTCATTACGATTTCATTACGATTTCATTTTAAGCGTGGTGCTAGCACATTTTGATGACCTGTGTACAAAGCTTATGTGAAATTTGATAAGGTATGGTACATTTTAATTATGATTTAACAAAAGTACATGTTGGTTTTTCGGGTAGGTGTGCGGGTACCCCTCCGTGAAATTGTTAAGTTTCTGATAATGATACAAAGATGTTATTGTCGGCTAACAAGCCGATACAAAAACTATATGAAATTGGTGATGGCCGGGATCCGGCACATTTTATGAAACTGATACTAAGCCTATGTAAAGCCCATAAAATCTGATGGGGGGATCTGGCACATTTGAAAAAATGATTTTCAAAAGAAATAAAATATCTATTTAAAAAGGAGAACCAATATACAAAATGGAACAACAATTACGAAGATTAAATGTATTGAAACTTAAATATATTGTTAAAGAGTTGAAAATTACAGGGTTTTCTAGAATGCGTAAATCTGATTTAATTAAAGAGTTGGAAAAATTTACAAATGAGGATATTTATAAGTTAATTGAAGAAGATATTATAATTAAATATAAGTGTATGCATGGGAAAATAAAGTATCATTGTAAGGAATGCGGGGGATCCCAAATATGTGTACATGATAAACAGAGGGCATATTGTAAGGAATGCGGCGGGTCAGAAATATGTAAACACAATAAACAGAAATCGGTTTGTAAATTATGCGGGGGATTACAAATATGTATACATGGAAAAAGAAAGTATCAATGTAAATTATGTGGTGGGACACAAATATGTGTACACAATAAGCAAAAATGTTTTTGTAAAATATGTGGTGGGTCACAAATATGTGTACATGATAAACAGAAGGCGCATTGTAAAGAGTGTTGAAAATTATGTTATGTAACCCTTATTTAGGTTACATAACAGAAGAACTTAACGAAATAAAAATGAATTATGATTTAAAAGATGAATATAAAATAAAAAAAAAAAAATGGAACTAACAATTAATCAAACTGATGTTGGAAAAAGAAGATTTGGTTTTGATTATTATAAAGGAAAAAGACTTTTTGGTTTTAATTATTATAATGAAGAAAAATTAGGTTTTTGTGATTTTATAGAGGTTATAAAAGAAGATTTATTAAAAAATATATCAAAAAATCGAGGTTTTATTTACAAAGAAAAAAATATTCATTTTACAATTAATTATGATTGTGGTGATGATGATGATTATGGTTTTAATTATTACAATGATATAAATTTTGGTGTTAATGGCATATGCGTTTTTAAGTTTGTAAAAGATTTATTAAATTGCGCAAATGAAGAGTATAAAGAATGGTTAAAAGAATATGTTGATGAAAATATTGGGGGCGCTTATCGTTATGTTAATGAAGATTATGTTCGTTTGGACGGGTATGATGAATATTATGGTAGGGTTGATGGTTATGAAGGTTATTATGACAAGGAATGTAATATTAATAAGTTTGATGAGGAATTTACTGTTTACTCATTAGAGGTTGATATTCGTGTAAATCAATATAAAATAAATCATAAAAACAAATTCAACAAAGATTTACATGACGAAATAATGGCTGTAGCATGGCACCCAAGTAGGTATTTAGATTGGTGTATTGATTTTGAGGAGTTAAGAGATTTGAAAGAAAGATGGGGCGAAGATTAATAGAATATATTTATGTTATATAACCCAATAAATGGTTACATAACAAAAGGACTGAAGGCCCAGCTACGCTGAAATTTATCTAAATCTTAAACTAAAAGTTATGGGAGAACCCTTCAGATCAAGTTTTTTCCATTTATTGTCCAAGATAGTTAAATCAAAATGGTTAATCAAGTTATCATATTTTCTAACTGGAATTGTTGGATAATCTTGTGAAGGAATGTTTGCTAGTAAATTAGATGGCGTGAGTTTCACAAGTTCTCCATATTTAGTGTTATTCATATATGACGACTTATTATCCACTATACTACACATAAGTCTTAACGGCTCCTTAATCTGTATATTTATGGGGTATAATTTACCAGGATTTATAACTTCAGGCACTCCTAAACCAACCGCAAATCCTCTCGTAAGTTTTATTTTGAAGTTCTTATTGGAATAAAGATAGTCAACAGTGTCTGTCTCAATGATTGTTATCTTTTCCCTATCATCATCATTAAGAAAGATCGATTGAATATCACGCAACGAATATGTACCAGGTCGTATTATTATTAGGGGCCAATTATTATTGTTTGTTATTTTTTCTTGATCCTTGAAATTAATAAATCTTTTGGTTTGTATATTACAATCCAGGAGCTGTATCTCACGAAGATTTTTCAGCGGCGGATCTAAATAAATTCTAGTTTCTGAATCATACATTGTAATACTGAACATTTTTGTTTTGATTACATCATATTCATCTTTAGATTTATATAATCAAAACATTAACGAAATAGGAACCAAGATAATAATCCTCCGGCAAGCATTAAAACAATAAGATTATTTTGATGAGAAGATGTTTCTATATTACTAACTTCTTCCTCATTGTTTGATTCATCGCTATTGTTTAGTTTAGGTTTTCTTGGTTGAGGGTTGGTATTTAATAAAACCTTTGATGGCCCTAAACTGTGGGGTATTCCAACAGTTTTTGTCTCAACATTTATTGAATTATTTACTCCAAAGGTCATATCTTCTGTTACCTTTTTCAAATCATTATTGTACCCAATAATGCTTTCTGTATTTATTATTAAATTGCTTGGCATTAACCAAACACCAGGAGCTACAGCCAAATCAAGGCGAGATTTTGATTCTTGAACCGCTGTTTGATATCTTTGAATTGATTTGGATGTGTCATTTTCAATCACAGAACTTTCAAATAAAGATATAAAGTTTTGTTGGGTTTCAAAACCACCGCCCCCTTTACTAACAATTGAAGTTCTAGTATTAACTTGTGAGCCTAAAACACAATAAACAAAAGCTTCAATTGATCTATTTATTCTTCCCAATCCCGCCTTTGTTAATCCATGCCCAGATTCTGCTATAAACCAAGCATATTGAAAATCAACAAAATGATCATTTCGAAGCATTGATACTAAATCTCCGTTATTTTTTCTACCCCCATCATCGTAAAATTTATGTTCACTGCTCGGCCAAATATTAGCTTTTATATCATAACCTCTTATAATCCTGACATTTTGGTATCCACCACCCGTTGCTTGCGCGGAAACGCTTCCAGGAACGCTTCCGGGGTCCGCGTATCCTTTTCCATAATCAATGAATACATCCCCTAAACCATGATTTGTACCACCCTTAAATCTAAAATCGGCTAAAGTTTTATTCCATCCCTTATAATCTTGATTATTACTTAAATCAAATTCTGCGCATAAACGATTATAAGCATTTTTGTTATATGGATTATTTTTTAAGGAAAAAGTTTTTTCGTCGGGTAATGGCACGTACAATTCATATAATATTCTTCTTATTGTAAAGTAAATGTGAAATACAAAAAAACTTCTAATAACTTTTGGGTAACTAAAAATATCACTTAAACTTACACCGCATCCAGAAGTTGCACACCAAACCGCCATGTTTAATTGTTGCGGCCACTGATTAATATTTGGTTTACTCAACCAAGCTCTAGCTTCTTTTCCACTAGTAAACCCCACAGTTTGATTTTTAAAAACATTTTTCATTGATGCAGTGAAACTATCTTTTTCTGAAACATATATATTTAGATTGATTAATAATTTTGTTACATTAAGAGCAAATTCATCGAATTTAATCCCAGGTATTGGGTATTTTTTGTTTGTAAATGATAAACTTTTTGGAAACGAGCCAACTTTTGGCTTATTTTCTAAACCTAAATCTGACCATAATAATGTTTTCAAATTAGAAGGAAGATCATCAGTCCATGTTTTTCCAGTAGGATCATCATCGGACATAATTGTTGTCCCATTAACTTTCCATTTAATATATCCGCCATATAAATCGTGTACAAATTTGAATTTAGTAAGATTTGCATTTGGGTAGCGGTTTCTGAAATCACCAAATAACATCTTATTCTTTGTGTTTCAAATAATTTGATCTTTAGACCTTTTAAGAATAAGATGTAAAATTCAATTAATACCTGCAAAACAATTACAACCAACATCTGTTTTCTCGTATGAAATTTTTAATGTCCTTTCCCTCCGGTAAGTTCTTTTAATAGATCTTCGCGAACTTTCTTCCTTATTATACTCATGTCGAAGTTTTTTTCTGAATCTTTTCTGAATTTTTGTCGTATTTCTTGTTTCAGTTTTTGAAACTTTTCCAATTCTGCTAAAATTATGGAAAATTCTTGATCGGATATAACATTATCTTTCAAAGCTTTTGAGACTAAATCGTTAATTGTGTTTAATTTTGATTTTGCAATTGCAACGGTTTGTTCGTGTTTACTAACTTTACCAGAAAGTCTTTTAGAAGCAATACCAAATCCAACCGATAACCCACCAAAAAAACCACCTACAACACCTAAAGGCACACCCACAATAGCACCAAAACCAGTGAGAGAAGTTCCTAAACCGCTTGCTGATAGAATAACTGAAATAAATCCGCCAGAAACACTAATTTTTGTACATATTCCTCTTGCTCTATTATATTTTTTCCTCACTTCTTCGTAATGTTTAATTTCCTTCTCGAGATTTTGTAATACCTCGCTTGATTTTTGTAGTCTGAAATTAATCAAATTATCTCCGCTTTGTGTTTGGAAATTATTATTAGGTAATTGAGGATAAATTCCATTGTATTCGTCCATATTGTATTTTACTGTACGGTATGATATCTTTAAATTTGTTACTTTCTCTTCTTTTTTATACTTTCCACAAAATATAGAACTACGGCCATTATCAAAATCCAAGCATTCTCGCCTAAAAACCCAATAACCTGACCCGCGGTTTTGAATAGAAAGCTAACTATTGCGCCAACCATTCCCGGCAATATTTCACCCAGTTTTTTACCTATAGTTTTCAATCCGCTTCCTAATTTTGATAAACCCTTTGAAAGATTAGAAACTATAACCCCAATGATGGCACCTACCGCACTTAGAACAGCAAAAACTGTAAAACCATACTTTTTGAAGATATACTTTAATCTCTCCCTAAGTGGTAAATTTTTAAGTATTTCATCTTTTCGGCCCTCAATATCTGATAATTGTTCTACTTTTGAAATTGTAATCTTTCTAATTCGTTCATTTAATTTATCAACCTCAGATTTTAATCGTTCATTGCTTTGTTCTAACTTTGATAAATTGGATTTACCCTTCTTATATTTGTCTATTTCTTCTTTGTATAATTTTACCTCTTCCAAAAGTTTTTCTGCTTGTATTTTTAATTCTACATTCTGTTTAACGGTTTGATCGAAAAGGCTTTTATTTTGGGCTTTTTGTACTTGTTGTCTCTCAATGAATTCCCTAAGTTCTTTTTCTCTTTCCACATATCGTTCAATCTCCAGCGGATATACTTCTGCTGTTGCTTTCAATCCTTGCAATGCATTATCTAATTCATTATTTGCTTCAATAGATTTCCTCAAGTCTAACTGAGTATTATTATATTTTTCCAACATTGTTTCATAATCAGCGCCCAGTTCTTTTCTAAATGTTTTTGGTAAATTTTCTATATTACGAACCCCATTTTCATCAACTAATGTATGCCACACATTATTACCTGCGGTACTTAATTTTCCTTCTATGCTACCATTTTCTCCAAACCGCACATTAAATGCGCCGTCATTGGGATTGTAATTTGGGTAATAACTTTTTAGTTTTTGCCTAGCTTCTCTCATTCTATCATAATCCTCATCTCTTTCCCCCAGGTTCATTCTTTCTGGTAGTTTATCCCATTGAGCCCTGTCTATTGATTGGTTATAATCATCATAACCAGGATAATCTTGTTCAAGGGATGTAGATGTGTTTGCGGTTTGATAAAATGGGTTATCATCCCAATCCAAATCATTATCATCATCAGATCTTTTTGGAAAATCTTCTAATGGTATTTCTTCTTCCATGATTTTTTTACTAATCAGTAAGAAATCTTTAGATCCCCTAGAGTTTAAAGGTAAAAATGATTTAAAAAGAAAAAATATAAAAGAAAAAATAAAATGATGAACGAAAATACTCAATTAATAGATATTAATAATTATAATCCTAAAAAAAGTATGATCTTTTCTAAACCAATTTTAGGTGAAGTTCCAGATAAAAAGCCAAAAGTAGAATTTAGGAGAATTAAAATTTCTTCAAAAAATGAAGATGGAACTAAAGGAGAATTAGTTATTCCAACTGGCCGTTTGTATTCATTTGGAGTTTCTGAAAGTTTTTCAACTTATTCTTTTCCTTTATGTTTATGGAGTGGAAATAAACCCACCAATGAAGAGGAAAAATGGATAGAAAAATTTAATCAAATAGTAGATTGTTGCATTGATCATATTATAGAAAATAAAGAAGAAATTGATAGATTTGAGTTGAAAAGATCTGATCTCACCAAAACAAAGGGAGGTTTTAATCCTCTATATTGGAAAATGGAAAAAATTGAAGATGGTAAAAACAAACCTTATATGCTAAGAGTTCCTGATAGAGGACCAACATTATATCCCAAATTAATTTTGTACAAAAAAGGAGAATTTCTTACAAAATTTTATGATATTAGAAGTGAGGATTGCAATGAAACAATAAACCCCAAAGATTTAATCAATAAAGGTTGCCACGCAGAGTGTTCAATCAAAATTGAATCAATATTTATTGGCGCTCGTATTTCATTGCAAGTAAAACTTTATGATGCCCTTGTTGAAACGAAAAAAGAAATTAAAAGATTGGCGCCCCGCAAAAAATATAATCCCGAAGTAATTATTTCTGACAGTGAATCAGCTTCTTCCCATATTGGTTATGATGAATATGAAAATTCTGATTATGTAAGCTCAATGTGGAGTTTTAATTTGGTGGACAACTAATCATAATACCTTATGTTATATAACTAAAATTACTGGTTACATAACAACATAATAATTTATAATATTTTACTTACAGCGTAACCTAAACCCAACATTCCAGCCCCAACATATACCATTTCCCCAGTCTTTTGGTCATCGCTTGGTTTGTAATAATCAGAGAATTTTGGTTCTTGCATTTCCCCGTACAATTCAAAAGCCTGATTTGTAGCCGAAATATTTTTTGATGCTTGATATTTTTCATCTTTTTTCTTCATTTTCCAATCAAGCATTTCTTGTCTTTTTTCCTGATATGCTTCGTAATCTCTTTGATATTTTTCCATTGCTTTATCGTGTCGTATTTTTTCTGTATCCACATTGCGTCCAGATAAATATTTTGCAAGAATATTTCCGCCGGTAAATGCTGTTGCATTCAATATTGCCCCTATCCCCATCATTAATATTGTTGCCATAATTTTATTTTGGTAAAATCTTTTGATCCTCTAAATATGTTTTTAGATACATACTTCCGGATAATACAGCAACCCATTTTGCATAATTTGTAATACTTGTGGATGGGTCGCTCAAAAATGATTCTTTCATTACCTTTTTAACCACATAACCAACCCCAGCCCCTAATCCGATAAGTACCGCTGAATCAGTTACAGTTTTCACAAGTTTATTTTCGCTTGACATGATTTTTTTACTACATCAGTAAGAAACTTTTAAATAACTTTATGTAGTAAAAAATAATTTATAATTATTCCATTCCTAAAGATTTTGAGGTTAAATGCAATGGAATTTTTGAAGGTTGGGGTATTTGTGGAACTTGTGATAAATCAGGTATCCTATTAGAATATTCAACCCTAGCTTTTTCCTGATATCTCATAAAAAGATCAAATGCTGTAAACCCCAATCCAACAACAGATAAAACAGTAGTAAAAGATAACTCTGGCAGCCATGATTTATATTCATTATTTGTCTTTTCTTGATTGTACTCTATTTCTGTATTTTCCCGTTTCATCTCCCTAGCTAATGCTTCTTTTGCTTTTTTATTATATTCAGCTAATTTCTTACCAGCTGCGACTTTTTTAGGATCTTTCTCCCTCTTTTTAGTATCTTTATTTTCAGGTGGTGGGTCAGCCGTAATTTGCTCAACTTCTACTGCAGATTGTTCAGACATTGTTATTTAGATGCTACAAATAAGTTTTTAGATCTGTTTAATATACTGTATCAACACCTTCAGTAGATTGCTTAGTTTCCTGATCAGTTGTTTTATAATTTACTGGTTCTTCTCTTGAAAATTGTTGATTTTTGTTGAATTTAACGTGTTTAGCTACTTGAAATAGTCCGCTAGCAAGTGCTGCCAATCTTCCTGCTTTCAATGCTAATAACCCAACAATGTTTGTTAATTCACGATTAACCAAATCATCATTCTTCAAATCATTGCAAAGAGATTCTATATCATCAACTGGAACTAAATATGAAATAAGTTTTGAAACTAATTGTAGGGATGAATCTACTAATCCACCATTAATTTTCTTACCCATTACTGCTTGATAACGATTAAAATATTTTTCTACATCGCGTTCCGATAATTTTTTTATATCGCCCAGACTCATTTCAACCCCCAAATATTCCTTTGTTGTTCCTAAGGCTGAGAGAATGGCAAGTGATTCTTGTTTTATTTCAAGTTCATTATCTTCCTTTACCTCTTCCTTTTCTTCTATATAATCTTCAAGGTTTGTCATCTTTTGTGATAATAGATTTATTAGTTTTAAATCACTTCTGGTATCTCCAAATAACAATTAAATGGGTAACGTAAAGATAAACAAAGTCTAGAATATTTTTCAGTTTTCAGTAGTTGAACAAACTTTTTACTAGTTTCATAATCCATATCTCCTCCATAATCTTCAAAAAACATCTTCATGCCTTTTTGCGATGGATTATGAAAAGTAACAACGCAGGCAACATTTTCTCGGAATGGTTTTGCAATAGATGTTAATTGTTGAGTTAAAACCCAAACTGATAATCCATGATGCCTTCCAGAGAATGCCAAATCTATAAACTTGTTTGATCGCTTTTTCAGATCGTTAGATACTGCGCAATCATCCAAAACAATTAATGTATTTGTTCCAGAAAAAAAAGTTTGGCAATCATTTAACAATTCATTAATCTCATCAATATTACTTGCATCAGGTAATAATACATAGAAATGTTTATCTCCTCGAGCAAAATTATGATATGTTTTATTTTTAGCATAGGTTGGACAAATTAAAACAATATATTCAAAAACTTTCCGGAAAGGACCTCGAAGCTGTTCAATTAAGTACTTTGTTTTTCCACAATTTGTGGGTCCTGTTATAATACAATGGAATGGTATTTTATCTCGTAAATCTTCCATGATTTTTTGTATCATAACATTATGTTTTTAGATTCTCGGTCAGTACTTATTTGATCTCAAACTTGAATTCATTATTTCCATCATTGCATCTGCTACAACAAACATATGACACGTTACTGTTCCTGAACCGCTTTGTTTCCTTTTAATTTCTATTTTTACGCCATCATGCGTATTATTTAGAGCAAGTCCACCACCATGAATACCATTATCTGGATGAGTTCTAGTATCAACCCAAAGAGCAAACTTATCCGCGTAAAATTCTTTTTCTTTCAATGAAATTTGTAAACCATCATCCCTATGAAATCTTTTTTTCACGGATTCCCAAAGATCAGACGGAATCATTCCCCTAGAGTATATTCTATTTGGTACGCCATCAACATCAATTTCAACGGAAGATATACCTGGATTATAAAAATTTTCAGAATCCCTTGCTCCTACAGCTTGTGGTAATAAAAACAAAAACAATATTCCTGTCATTGATCTTCTCGGTAAATTAATATGCTGATTAATAACACCATCACCACCAATTGAAAATGTAAAAGTTTTGTGTAAGGTAATATTTTCATAAAAGAATCCTTTACCAACTTGATATGTTGATTGCGCCTCGCGGGCTAAGTATTCACTAGAAATTGAAGAATATTCTAACTCTAAGTTTTTGATTGAATATGATGGTGCTTTAGTTGTATCAGAATAAATAAGAATATTAGTGATTGGGGCAAGTGTAAGCTCAAATATAAGATGATTTTCCAACGCTTTCGGATAAAAAACGCCATGATCGTTTAGAATAGGATGATTTATTGGTATTCTGTACTTTGAACCGTGAACATTAGCGAGAGCAACTTCTTTTACATCTTGTGTTTTTGCATCTCCAGCTTTTGTTCTAAGTTTTCTAATATTTAACGAAGAAATACCTTGTTTTAATCTATCTTCGCGCTCTTCTTCAGTTAAGAATAAATCATGATATGTTTGAAATAAATCATATCTTTGGGTATCTTGCAATGTTTCTCCTCCAAAAAGAACTTTTAGTCTGGTTACAAGATTACGGCCCACATTATTCACAAGTGTATTATTTGCATGACCCTCAACATCTAAATCAAATAGAAGAGATACACTTCCGGGTACAATCACTAAATTCTCAGAAAGTTTTGGAATATTTATGTATAATGTTTCTCCTGGGCTGGCCGCGGATGGATTTAGAGTAATTCGATTCAATGTTGATTCTGCTTTCAAACCAAATGGTTCTTTGGGAATTCTGTTTGGATTAATTTTTTCAGACGTCATTGTAATTTATAAGATACTTTGATTAATCTTTAAACCTGTGTTGTTCTATTTTCTAACTTGTTAATATGTTTTAATAAACCTTCTCGCGCCTCAGGAATTAAAATTAAAACATTAAAAATTTGATCACCATCTTCCATATATAGAATTTTTTTTCTAATAATTTTTTTCATAATATTGATTTGGTATTCGCTAAATTTTATTTTTTCTTCCTCCTCCACCATTTGATTTATAAGATAATTGTTTATTTTTAAATGAATAACGAAAATATACTCTCAAAAATATATTATTCAACTGAAGGATATTGGAAAGGATATTCTGCAATTCCTAAATTAGCTGAGAAAGCGAAAGTAAGTGAAAATGAGGCAAAACAGTGGTTAGAAAAACAAGCAATATGGCAAATCTATCTTCCAGCACCAAAATATATACCTAGGCCTCACTGGGTTGTGGATAAACCCAATCATATTCACCAAGCAGATTTATTATTTTTGCCGCATGATAGAGTTGGAAGAAAAACATATAAATATGCGTTAGTTGTGGTTGATATCGCCTCGAAATATAAAGATGCGGAGCCATTAACTTCAAAAGAAAGTCGAGAGATATCAGAATCTTTTACAAAAATATATTCTAGAAGGTTAAAATACCCAAAAACATTAATGGTTGATCCTGGGAAAGAATTTATGGGTGAAGTTAGTAAACTCATGAATTACCATAATGTAAGAATACAAAGAAGCGACGCTGGTAATCATAGAGCACAAGCATTTGTGGAAAATGCAAATAGAATATTAGGCGAAAGATTATTTAGTCATCAATATGCGCAAGAAATGGTGAGTGATGAGCGATCAAGGGTGTGGGTGAAAAGATTACCAGCTATTCTAAAAACTTTGAATAATACAAAAACAAGAATAACCGGTAAAGAGCCTGATGAGGCTATAAAAATGAAAGAGGTTGATATTGTACCCAAAAAGTATAATCGAGTTGTTGGCCTTGAAGAGGATAGGCCGCCTTCAATCGTTAAAGTTAGATATCTATTATTTCCCGGCGAGCTTGAAGGTGGTGAAAAAAGAAGGTCTACAGATCCTATTTGGAGTATCAAAGTTTATGATATTTATAAAAGTATTATTACACCTAATCAGCCTGTTTTATATTATTTAACTGATGGGCCAAGACGCGGTTTTGTAAGGGAAGAATTACAAGTTATACCTTATGATACACAATTACCGCCTGATTCTGTTTTGGTAAGATAATATCCATATGGCAGAGTATGTATTCCGTCTTTACAAATTATTCTCTTATCATCATCGGCCGATAGTGCAACTTTATTAACAGTTTCAGTATAAACAAAATGTTTGTAACTTCTTATTACTTGCATCTCCCTCATCTGCTTTACTTTACTATCCAAACATTCCTTGTAATCATTAAAGCTTATTGTCTTTTTTACTACTGATGTCTTTACCCCCTTGTCCTTTTTTATCTCTTCACCCCCATCCATCCTGTATGAGTAAAGCTTGGCTCGTAGACCGACAAATTCGGTGATAATTTTACCATCAGCCTCATCTTTAAACTTACCAATTACTTTTTTGTTTTTATCAGTCCAAATACCCGATCTATGTTTTTTAGGAAAATTACTTGTATCAAACCTTTCCATCACATCTGGGGCAATATCCTTATAGAAATCCTCAGTTTCTATATCATATACAAGACTATCTGTATCTGTCATAAGTAATTTAGCTTTTTCACCATATTTTGGTTTAATATAATTATAATGAAAGTCATACATCATTGCTTTACTTATATCTAAAATACACATTCCTAAGTAAATAGGTTTGTTGTATTTTATATGTGTTTTATTCATATGTACGGCCATAAGATTTTCAGAAAAAATAGTTCTTCGATTATAGTTAGCTTTTGATATTAATTTTCTTGCTTCTTTCTCATTAGTAACCAATCTTATATCAACCCTTTTTCTAAGATTTTCCATTGTTTTACCAAATACAGAGTTGTTCATGAGTTTGAAGAAATCTTTTTCAAAATCATTCTTTGCTTCAGCCCTGCGTTGGGTATTCAAATCTATGTAAGATTTTAACCATTTTGACTCTTCAAATTTAATTCCTCTATGAATCTTTGTTACTTCTAATCCTAGACTTTCATAAAGTTTTAATGTTTCATGATGAACAACATAATTTTTCTTATTGTTAAGATTTGGTATTAATTTCTCAACCCTATTTACCTTAATTCTTTCCGGAGCAAGCGGATAGTCACTATGTAAATCATGAAGATGTCGCGGATATTTTAAATCAACCTCTACTATACATGGAATATTTCTCCAATTTGTTTTCTCATTTTCACTCATCCATTTTAAACCATGAGTTGGTAATGCTTCACTCATTGCCCCACCATATAAGTTGTTTGCGTCAAGATATTGTATATAATTTGCTACCATTTTAGGGTCATATTCTTTCATGTATTTGTTGTTAGCTTTAGCATATCTGTTTGATATCTGAGATATACCCCCTCTAACACCTTTCTCAATCATAATTAGCATATCAATGTCATTTATCATCTCTAATTGAACCTTAGTTTTTTTTAACATAGCATCCCAAGCAAGCCCTGGCGCCGTATAATACCAAGCAGGATCTAATCTATAGGTATTTTGACAAACATCTCTAAAGTTTTCAAATACATCAGCCAATAATAACACATCAGACTTGAGATATAGATCAAGGTAATCTCGCATTGTTTTCATATTAAATGTTTCCCATACCTTTTTAGCATGTTCATAATCTTCATCTAAAATATCTTCGCCTCTAAGTTTTGAGTAAAAAGCTTCCTTTGGTGGAAGTTGGGTTTCGTTTAATTTAACAAAATCATCAAGCCAATCATATGGGAATACTCCCTTTCTCAATAATAACTTTAATTTTTCACCTACAAAATACTTTGTAGTTTCATGTAGGTTTTTATCTGTTGGATTAAGACACCTCCCTTTTATTTCACCTTTACAAACATCACACTTTCCACATTTAGTAAGATTGCAGGACAAATTATCAAGACTGGACGGCATAAATTTTAATGAATCTATGAACCTGATATCCCTGATAACATCTTTCATCTCACCGCTTTTTTTATCTTTGAAGGTATCAACCACAATCTCTTTTGAGAAAGAAATATACTTTTCCTCGTTATTTGGTATTAGTTTTATTTTACCTTCTGTTTTTGCAAGATTATTAATAAATAGATGAGAATCATACCCCGATAAATTGTGAATTATGACCGGGAAGAATTTTGGGATCTTATAATTTAAATTGCATTCCTTATGTGCTGCACCTCTGTACTTTCCTGTAAGATGGCAATGATCTATTACCTTATCTTCATCCAATTCTTTCTCACAGATATGGCAATGAGTTGCGTTTTCATAGTTTATTTTTTCATCTTCAGTCATATTCTTCTTATTAAACTTTTTGAATCTTTTTTTATTATAACTAATGCAATTTTTATAAATTTCCTTAAATTCTTTCTCTAGATATTCCACAAATTTCTGTGCAACATCATCTTCGGGTGATTCAGCAGTAAATCTATAAAATCGGGATTTGCATATTTTTTCATTAAAACTCTTAATATAACATCCGAATGCGGCCGGTTTGTGCATCTGATATTTATTAGTGTAACTCTTATTTTTATCTAGCAGGCCCGTTTGTTTTATTTTTTCCAAAATACACTCAAAGTCGGCGTATGCTACAAAAGGTATTCTCATTTTTTTAACAAAATTTCTAAAAGAAAGAAAACATGGACTTCCATCTTCATTTTTTAGCATATCAATCCTTACTTCATTGTACAAATAACAATATCCTTCATGCTTTTCTAATGATCTTTTTAAGTGAAAAGGATGCAAACAATTATCACAAAAATACAACTTACATTTACGTTTAGTAACTTGCCTGCATATAAGTGCGCTAATATTCTTTATTAAAACGAAGTGTTTCTTTGGTTCTTCATCTTCAGTTTCTTCTGTTAATAAAAGTAATCTGATCAATTTAAATCCCCGTTTACTACTTCTTTTTATAGGATATACCCCTATTTTCTCATCATATCCATATATAGCAATATCATAATCATTTTGGTTTTCAAAATTAACAATATCTTGAATTGTGCTCGGGAAATTAATTCCTTTCCAATTAAATTTCTTAGATTGTTCTATTAATTCTTTTGTTATTCTTTGTGGATTTTTATCAGTTGGATAAACTGCTCGTGATACACACCACTTGAAACATTCTTCATCATAATTCTTAAGGTTAATAATAGCATTCCTGTTTAACGATTCTTTTGGTAGCGGAATATAAAATCCGCCCAAAAGTGGAACAAAACGATCAATGAAAATGTCAAAAAATAGTACTCATTCGAATACCCAACCAGACCCATTATTTATAAAATTTTCAAATAATACAAGTTGTTGATTTGTTAATCTATCAAATAATTCTGATAAATCTGTTGCCTCAAGAACAATTTCTGATTTTTCAGAAGGAAATGGTGTAACACAATATTCAATTTCCCCAGTGCTAAGATTTTTTTTCTTGAACTTGCATGAAAATATAAATTTAGTCTTTAATGATTTTTGTGATTCAACTCTCTTTCTAATTAAATCCATAACTTTTGGTTTTATTTTATGTAAGAATGTCTTTTCATCATTCTTTTCATTTCCTTCAATCCTATAGCTTATATAATTACCATTAATAGCTGATTCATATTCCCTTGGCGTAAAATCTTCCACATTCTCATTTCTTTTTGTTTTTGGCCTTGCTCCCTCCTTCTCATAATCTCTTTTTGGCGGTTTTATTTCTTTGGGCTTATTTACTTTTTTGTATCTTTCTATAAATTTTTTAGCTAATTCTTCTGTTTTATTTTTTGCTTTTTCTGGAATGTATGGTTTCACAAAATTCCAAAACTTGTTTAATACATTTCCCAAAAAGGGGGTTTGTTTTGTTTTTGGTTTGGGTGGTGAATGTCTTTTTGATTTATATTTATTAATATTTATTCTGGGTTGGTTTGGTGGGGGTGGGCCTGGAGGTGTTTCCGGTATAAATCTATCTGGTGATCCGGGTGGTGTACCAGGAATTGGTCTTATTTGCGGGGGTGTAATATTCGGTATGGGAATTGGAAGAGGCAAATTTGGTTGGCCTCTTGGTCTCTTTGGGGTATTACGTAGCGCCCCAACAATTCCGGCAATATTATCAACTATTTCTTGAATATTATTAGTTATTTCGGGTATATTAATCAATGCACGAATACGTTCTGCTTTATTAAACGCAGATCGTCCTTGAATATTATACCATCTAACTAAAGATTTTAATTGTGGTACATTTAATCTTCGTAATTGTTGTTCAATTTTGTATATTGGTTCTCCTTTTTAAATAGATATTTTATTTCTTTTGAAAATCATTTTTTCAAATGTGCCAGATCCCCCCATCAGATTTTATGGGCTTTACATAGGCTTAGTATCAGTTTCATAAAATGTGCCGGATCCCGGCCATCACCAATTTCATATAGTTTTTGTATCGGCTTGTTAGCCAACAATAACATCTTTGTATCATTATCAGAAACTTAACAATTTCACGGAGGGGTACCCGCACACCTACCCGAAAAACCAACATGTACTTTTGTTAAATCATAATTAAAATGTACCATACCTTATCAAATTTCACATAAGCTTTGTACACAGGTCATCAAAATGTGCTAGCACCACGCTTAAAATGAAATCGTAATGAAATCGTAATGAAAATGTGCCAGGACCCCCCTTTTTATACATCAATTCTAGGATCATTAGATTGCTCCAAACCAAGCAGTAAAGTATTTGTAACACCCGATGAAAATGGTAGTAAGATGAGCTAGAAACCTGTAAATGCACGTGCCTCACCAATTGAAAATCGTTTAACCATCTCTAGAGCTACAATAGCTTATGACCTATTTACCTACCTCAGTATAAGCGCAAAACATGTTTTACAGAATCGGTGTCCGCAGGTTATTGTCTGTACAGCTTCTCTGAGGAGGCCATCACATTTAGGGCACAAATCTTTCTTTTTAACTCTCGATCGATCGATCGCAGCCAGCTGATATCCAGGCATACTTAATGTTTCTGGGAAAAGAGAGAAATAGTAAAAATACAATTTTAATTTGATTAAAACATTTTTGGTTATGGCGATCAAGAAAAAAACACTGCATTGCATAGGGGATCGTGTAAGTTTTTTTAAAAATCGCAGGATCAAGCATTTACCCCACCATCAACGATTGCAAACACGTTTTAGTTTTTATTAGAACTGTGACTCCTAACATCAGCAATAATTGCGCACAGCTTCGCAATGCTGACTCAGCTGTTTACGACTGCTGACTCAGCTGTTTACGACTGCTGACTAGCTCGAACTGACCAAGTTGCCCAAGATATCAGCCTGTTGAGCTGAAAAGAGATCTGTACGTAAAATCTAAATTAAATCAAAAGGCTGATTCTTAACAATATCCGAAAGAAGTAAACTATGGTCAAATATTTCCCGACAAATAATTTAAACTCATTAGAAGGAAGTCTATCATCACTGCTTTAACTTATGATGCAACAAAATAGAATGTTCTAAATAACCTTTAGTTTGTCACGCAATATTTACGTTAGCCAGATTTGAAAATTTTCAACTATTCAAAATGCGGGATTCCCTAACATTTTCTCTTTTCACATTATTCATTAGACATATTTTCTCTAAAGAATATTTGCGTTAAAATACATTTTCATGCCGCGCGAGAAAATTGTTGATGTAAACGACCCTTACGTATGTTAGTGTTTAAACGTGGGTTGTCAAGACAAAAGTGGCCCCGGTAAAATTCACGAAGTGATTCTCGTTTTATTTTTATTTTCGTATCTCTTACGTTGTGTGGCAGAAATTGTTTTAGGAATTTTGATTTGCCTTATTTTTAATGCAAAGGTCATTGCACTCTCCTTCAGCGCATCGATCGAAAATAAAACTCATTTCGGTTGTCAATGAAGTTATAAAGGAACGTCATGCAGTCACGCGTGATACCTTGCAAAAGTGTGAATGCAGTACGCGGGTAATTTTCTGATAATTGCGGAAATGGACCTCCATAATTTAGGGAATCGCAGAATACTTCATAGTAAATCTACGTGTTTTAGATTATACCATTGTCCTCATTTCCTACGTGCTGTAGCACCAAAACTGAATAAAGCTCAAGGCATGTAGTTTGTCTTATTAATAGACCGTTTGGCAGGCACAACGTTCGAGAAATTCCAGGAAAATTCATTTCCGATGCTTGAAAACATTCGACTATAAGACGCGCCCCAATTTCACAACAAATTTGTAGCGAACAAAGTAACTTTTTTTCTGAAAAAAAGTTTCGCCTTTTCACCGAGAAACTGCAGCACATAGAGTGCTACATATTCAACTCACCTCACAGTTCTGTTTGGGATTCTGACCTGCTTTGGCTGTGATGTTATCTCAACTGCAAAGGAACTCTGATAACTCTGCATTCTTGAAGAATTAGTTGGAGCAAAAATGTACCCACGTTTTCCTGTGAAATCACTTCTCATCTTTTTATCATGTATGTAGTCGATGAATGGTCTTGCAACGCGTGGTTTCACTGCATAGAAGCTCAGTGAATGTAATCAATCAATCAATCAATAAACTTTATTAATGTGTCAAGGCCACATAGCCTGGGAAAATCCCATACTAATTTGGGGACACAATTAACAAATATAATAATATGTAAAAAGAGAGTTTAAGATACTTAAACCTATATAAAATATATTTATTTTATTTTATATTTATAAGTAAAGTAGGCGTAGGAAATAATCAAGTTGACAGAATTTTTGGCAAATTTTGTAAATGCATTTTAGTTCGTATATTTTATTTTCTGAAATGACGTAAAAGTCACCGGCCACTGTTTACTAACTATGGTTTAGCCAATCAAGGTCAATTGTAGCGAAAGATTATGCATTGTTTATAAGTTGCTGTTCACTGTGACTGCATAATAGTGGAGAAATGTAACCGTCAAAAATACACAGCTTTTATGACGGTGAAATATTGCTATTGTTGACTAGTGGTATTTTCTTGATATGACCTCACATATAACATTTCACTAACATGTCTGATTCACTGGTTCAGCGTTTATGAGCGCTTAGAAACAGCATAATCGTTTACCAAAATTTTCCAGCATATATAATGAGTTGGTTACTCAAGCAGAAGCAACGACGATAAATAAATACATGCTTAGAACATACGGTCATATAGAGCTTGGCCTACTGGCTATTCTTCTGCTCAATAAAGAAGACAAAGCAATTTTTTCGACAAGTGTCAGAACTCTAGCTTTACAATACACTGACAATTGCGCTATTTAAATGTTTTTAAAGTAGTTGATGATGTAATACTATGGAGCGGAGGGATTTCCCCGACTGTGACTTCGCCCGTTAAGAATCTACAGAAATGAATTAATCTGACTACAGCTTCCTTCACAGGAAAATGACTTGTAACTCCAACAATTCGCTATTTAGCCAGCCACAAGTTGAGAAGAACATATCTAAAAAATCCTAACAAAGTTGTTTAACTTCAAAGAGGGTTCGGCCAGTAGGTTAGCCGGGATGCGGGATTAGGCCTTTTTTCGTGGTGATATTCGGGAGTAATATGAGTAATATGCAGTGCAAAATAAATTCAAAACTTTCATGCGATTTTCGATTTCACGCTTAAAGAATGAAGTATCCATATATTCTCTATATTATGCTTTCTTTTTGTAGGTTTTTTTAACAAACGCGCAACATATTTCAATTGAATTAATGTATTCACTGAGTTCCGCATAGCCGGCTACGCAGAAGTTAATCGATGTGGCAGGTTATTCTGTAGTTAAGCCCAATTTAGATGGTCCGTTGGTCGAGGCTCAATTTCTCTCAACTTGAAGTGCCGTCATCGATGTAGTTATAAGATGACAAGGCTTTGTAACATGACGGGCCCGGAAAGCCATTTTATGAACGCAATATTTACAACAGGAATTATAATTTTATTGGTTTTTTAAAGCCAGGCCATTCTAAGTTACTCGGTTGCACGTAATGGGCTGGTTTGTACGTCAAGAACTGCACTGACATGAACATTCGATAGACTCCGATTTAAAAATGGAACTTTGGGCCTGTAAAGTTAATGGGACCCTCGAGAAGCGGGGTCCCAAATACGGGCAATTGAACGAGTCATTGTCAATGTTTTAGTCAAAAACAGAATCAAAGGACGAGAGTGCTAGGCCTATGAATGAGAATTTTATTCGGTTATTGAAATATAAGTTAATAAGTTTTTACATAATGTATTCTATCACAGAATATTTTTAATGTTCTTAGTATTTCATTTTACATTCAGTATAAATATAAGTCAATTTTATTTTTACTTATCGTTTTAATCTGTGCTAAGCTACAGCTGCCTGATGAGCTCCTCCAGTCCTTATAAGGAGGTCTGCGGCTGCTCTCCTACACAGCCAACAGCAGGTAAGTACTTGGTGTAGGCACTCACATAGTAAGGACACTAAAGTAAGCATGGGCTAGGTATGATTAAGAACACTGAAGTACGGCTAAGGGTGAGTACGGCTAGAGTACAGCTGAGGTAAAGCTTGGCGACTATATTAATAACGCAGACCACTCTTTTAATGGGTGAACCTCTCAAACCACAGCGTACACCAAGTAGTTACCCAACTGCATTACACTATTTATTACATTCATTTTGAAATCATAGGTGATCACGGCCTGCATTTTGATTGGCCCATAGCAGTGTGATTTATTCACGAGTAAGTTTGTGAATGCTACCTTTGCACACCTTGCATACTCGTTGATTTTTTAAAAAAAATATACTTGTTAATATACCTTCACCAAGAGAGAATGAGGTAAGAGAGCGAATCCCCCATACATGCCCCTCTTCCTATGAAAATTTTTTTCAATCTATTTTTGTTTCTGCGTCATGCGGCGTGGCTATTTTAATGTCGACATCTTATTGGTCAGTTAGAGTGATGTCATTTTTAAATTTTAAACTCTGTGGCGGATTATAATTTCTCAGCTGATCATGCAGAAAACAACATGGCGTGTGATGTGAGCATCACTTTTGTTGATGAGTTGAGAAATTTCGACGTAAAAAAGTCCGGTAAAAACAGGCCCCGACGAGCAAAGTGGTCCTGGTTTGCTGCAATTGCCGAAGAAAACGGTTCCGATGTTAACCCGAGGGAGATAGTTGCCGAGCCAGGATCCCAATCAAACTCTTCGGCCAGTGAATCAGAGGCAGTAGAAAGTGAAGATGAATCGATCGAAGAAGAGTCAAGCGAAGATACAATTTCAAGCGAAAATTCCACCGAGGAAAGCGACGAATCTGACGAAAGCTTGGAAAAGCCCAAAGGAGATAGGAGATCTAGCAACGCAACGGTTATAGCGAGTTTCGCCCATAACGAGTTTCGCCCACATCGTTTCGCCCAGAACGTGAATGGCTTCGCCCAGAAGTAAAACGTCTACAATCTAACTCAAGAAACGTCAACCTAAACGTGCGTATGCACAGAATGAAGGTTTTGAAACGAACACGTTATCGCTTTCACTGTTGAAACGTACACGAAAGATAAGTTACGAATACGGATTCGCGAATACTAAAGAGAGGAATCGAGAGTTTTTAAAGATTGTATTTCTGACATAGGTAATGGCAACATATATTTTGAAATAAGATTAAAATCAGTATAGTTCATGAGTGCGCGCGCGTGGAATAGCTTACTCCGACAAAGCGTGCAAGTTTTCACTCTATTGTTTCCAAAGTGAAGTCAAATGTAATTTGAATACGAATAGCAATTGTGTTTTTAATTACGCTGCGGCTATATGCCCGGCAGCCGGGCACGGTCTTAAATAGACTATATACTAAATGCCCGGCAAGGTTCTTTTAAACTTCTTGAGAGTATTAGATGTGTTCTTAGAATTGTTGAGCGATTCCAAAAACCATGTTGATTTTCTAGTTGACGAAATATCTGAACTTGCGCTGTGTTGTCGACACTTAGAAAATTTTGGCTCAGCCCGGCATTCAGAAATAGTCACCAAATTCCGGCAGAAAGTCTCATTCAAACCTAACGAGAGTATTCGATGTTTGTTAAGATATGCCAAGCGATTGTAAAAATTATTTTGGTTTTGTAGTGGACGAATTTTCCGAGCTTGTGCATACCCTGAAATCGCTTGTTTCTCCACACTTAGAAAGATTTGTGATCCGACTGCCGTGAAACTAGACCGCGCGGTCATGGGAACAAAATTCAAAAATAACCCTCGCAGCATGGCGCAAACTAAAAAAAGATTGAAAATAATTATCATGGGGCACAGGGATTCGCTCTCTTACCTCATTCTCTCTTGACCTTCACTGATATATGCACGTGAAGTAAATACCTAACATTATTATATGGCTGCTTCTGTAAGCACCGGGGTAAGATGAGGCGAATTCTGAGTTCTGATTGGCAACCCGAGCAGGGAAAGTGGGCCTGTCTTGCCGTTCGGGATTCCTCGCTTTGTCCCGCCAAACAAAACCGACCAAAATGGTTATATAAGGGATGAAAAATGGTAGAGTTGTGGGATGTGGCTTGAAATGACAACGTCAAAATGTAATAAGGGTAAGTTGAAGCCACGCATATGCGCACTGAGGCGACAGTGGTAGAAGGGATAAAACCCTGTTGCTACCAAAAAAAGATGGAAATTTTTCAGCTCAATTTTTTCATCTTTTTTTTTTTTGATAGCAACAGGGTCTTATCCCTTCTACCACTGTCGCCTCAGTGCGCATAAGTGTGGCTTCAACTTACCCTTACTACATTTTGACGTGGTCATATATAGGACCGTCCATTTTTTACGAGGAATGGGGGGGGGGGGGGTGGGGATCATGTGAAAAAATTAGGGAAAAGGGGGGGTCACGTGAAATATTTAAGCGATACTTTTATGTCATGATGTTAAAATCCAAAATTGACTTCTCTTTCTTTTGATTAGGGGGAGGGGGTCATGTGAAAAAATTGGCAAACTGAGGGGGGCCGTGCAATTTTTGAATGGTGCTTCCCGAATCACACCAGACCCCCCCCCCTCCCTCATAAGAAAATGAACGGTCCCTAATAAATCTTTTATCGACCAAGCATCTTCTGTCAAGATGGCTGAGTAATGGCATCATTCATTTTGCATTTTTATGGACCGCGAAACATCGTTACGGGCATTAAAAACGCAAAAAAACTCACTTGGCCAATATGTAGCAGCCATCTTGATACCTGGCGTGGTCAGTAACGCGGCTTGTATACAAATTGAATCATAGTTGGCATGGCCTTTCCTATTTTTTTCGCACATATCTATTACATTACCGATTCTATCGTTACTTATTTTGTACTGATACAGTACGCTACATATCATTTGTCATTTTATACCTCATGCACACTTCTGTTAACCTTTCACTCCCAAGATCTGAATAGCAGTTCTCTTAAGGGACTGCCATACATTTGGTTAAAAGATAGTTTGGAGAATTCGATGTCAGATCAATTCACGATGTCCGAGTTGATCATTTCTGCAATTCTCATTAACAGTTAACCATTTATTGCATTGTTCTTGTATGGAGAAGTACCATGCTGATCACCTCTGGGAGTGAAAGGGTTAAGCAACTTATAAACAGATAAGGAACCAACGAAAAAAACCAATATGATTAATCTGTGCTAACTTAGCATACAAGTTATTTAATGAGAGATTTATTTTTTCGGCATTGTCACAAACAATGCAGACAAAGCAATTCGAGTTCTCATGACAGGGGTCGATTTTACGCCCTTCTGATTACTTGTTCGGACGCTCTACCACTGAGCTACAGGAGACTGATGGGAGCAAAAAAGCCATAAAACTAGGTTCATGTGACCAACATCCTGCATACGGCTAGCTTAATCTTTGCTGATTTGTATAAATTAATTAAAGATTATAAAATAAATAGACCTAAAGGCTTAAATAGAAGATTTAAGTGTATACCAGTCCGTCCTGTCCTTTCTCTCTCACAAATCCGATACGTCAACGATAATTTTAAGGAACATCGCGTCATCTCGAACGTAGGCGTGGTTATTTAACTCTGACAGCGGACAGAACAGAGGACAACCGCTGGCCACATTCATTTCTCTTCGTGGTCGCTGGAATGAGCTGCTGTTGGGATCAGGTCTGAAGGCATCGATCACGTGTTCTGCATTATTCTGGTCCAACAGCATCATGGTCACCTTCTGTCTGAAAGGCCAGCGGAGTAACGCATCGTGCTGACCACGCATAAGAGCAAAGAACACTGAGATGTGTGTTCCTCGACCCATGCCGTCGCCGTTCAGATAGATGCGGGCACACATCTTGTAGCCGTAACGGCTTGTGTAAAAACACGGACTGTAGACAGAAACTTGCCTTCCAGTGAGGGAATCCTGCTTCTTTCGGCTGAAATCAGTGATCTTCCATATCAAGGTGCCATCACAACTAGAATTCTCTTGCTGTGTTATATACTCCTCCAAATCAGCCAGTGCCATATTGCGCACGCCTAAAGTGTGCTCCAAGGAGTCGTTCTGACGCTGCAGTTTTCTTATTGTATCCTTCAGTTGTTCTTGCTCGTTTTTTAAAGCGATCACTTGTCGCTCAAGATCATCATCTCGCCTGTTTCCCTCAACCACAAAAACCTCTAGGTCGGCGGACTTAGCTTCTTGATTGTGTACTCGTCTTAGTAATTCGTTAAGTGTTCCTTTATCTGCAGTGTTCCTTTCTGCCATCATGCACACACAGGGCTGCATGGTTAGTTGTTGGTCTTTAGCTTCAAGGTCTTTGATACAGGATTCATTCATATCTACCCTGAAACTCAAAGCCCTCATTTCTGCAAGACCAGCACCAATTTGCTCCACTGCCTGCTGGACTTGTGTTTCTATAGAAATCAGTGTAAACCCATTCGCTGGTGGGTGACCTGTGGTGCTGATCCTGGGCAGCTCTTTAACGTGTTTAAGTAGTAGATGCAGATGCGTCGTAACGTCTTCCTTGAAGTGCTCCATTCTCTCATTCAGTGCCATTACCTAAAGGGAATTAATGGAGAAAACGCGTTTAATTTCCGCCTTACATTGGACATCAGAGGGAACGTGAAGGAGTAGTCGTCTTAAATCACATGACGGCGGACAGTAGTGAAGGAAATGAGACAGATGCAGGGGAACTGACAGCATCCGGATAGTAACAAAGGACCAGTAGCATCCAGGACATAGCCAAGTACTGACAGCATCCATCGGGATATGGCCAAGGAAAGGTAGCATCCGGGACATGGCAAAGGACTGGCATCACCCGGGACATGGCAAAGGATAGGCATATGTGGGGAGATCACGTTACTGCCCTACACGCCACGTGGCGTTATTGAACATTAGTGAATCACTGTGTTACTTCAACTCTCCGGACCCAGGATATAATTGCAGGGCACGATTGGTTTCTTATTTTGTCGTTATCATTGGTTCACCTAAATTTTTGCGGAATTTCAACTCTTTTCGTCCTTATATCTGAAAGCAGGAGCCCATTACCGAAACCTTAGTAATCCAGATTATTAACTGGACCCTCCTGCTGAAAGTCTAAAAGCATCAAGTCCAGCGCTGTGGTTTTACCTTCGTTGTTTTACAGCCGATTCCCTCGAAAGGGCACAGTGCTTTGACTTCTTTACAGTCGCCAGTAGTGGAATCGAGATGGAACGGCAGCTGAGACAAAGAAAGACAACAAACAGAAACATTAATATTTAGTTTAATTAAGATTAGCATCACAGCCCAACCTTGCTATTTCAAACGCACGAAGTTGAAAAGTAAAACGTTTTGTAAAACACCTTGCATCGTGGGATGTCTGCTTTGCCACATTCAGGGCAGGTCTCTGGATATTTAGGGCAGCTCGTCTGATGGTGTTGCTGGTAAAGAAAACGAAAACATGAGACTATTCAGATATGAGCTTCTTTATGAATATAAGAATGTAATGAAGAAAACCGTGATATTATTTCAGTAATGCTACTGCTGAAATGATAATTCGCACTTTTGAAACGCGCATTGTCTTGCCCAGTGCTTTGTGGCTCCATCCAATATATTTACAAGCATTAAATCAGAATTATCAGGGGCACCCAACGAGCAGATTGAGCCAAAAACCTCTGAGAGACATTTCTAGGCTCCTTGTAATGTTTAAAGACTGTCTAAAGAGTTGTTTTTATCACCTAGAAGAATTTGATCTGTTCAGATATCTTAGAGAAAATTTTAGGGAATGATATTGATATCTTAATTTCAAAAATTGCTAGCCGAACGTCACATTCTAAGATTTTTTCCAACGAACCATTTGCTCATTGAAATTGCTAGATGACCTTTTTAAGTGCCGAAAATTGCAAAAAATATCCTTTCCGAAAACGTCAGGGACTACTTTGCTTTGTTGCGAATCTTTCAGGTGATGTTTTAGGGACTGAGAATCTATTCAGATACACGGTTCGAAAATCGGAGGGCCTGTGTGTTCGATATTCGAAAATTCTAGCTCACCTTGCTTCCGAACAGATTTTTACTGAAAATAATCGTTGGGTGCCCTTGAATTATCTGCGTGATGAACATGTGTTGTGGGTGTTTTTATACGTTACCGTCATTGTTGCTATGACAACCATTTCCTGACAGAAGCTGCATGTTTCCTGTCTGTAATTGCACGTGTTCTGCAAGTGATTGGCCAGTTCAGACCTTTGAATTAACGTTCCGCACTCGGGAATAACGCAAGGGACTTCTCCAAACTCACAGCTAATTACGTGCACCTGTCAACAACAAGAGTTGAATTCCGTAAAATAATTATATGAAAGAATAATTAATCTAATTATGTATGATGGTCATGCGCTTTTTTGGCCTTAAAACCTTCCAAGGAGGAGAAACATATTTTACATATTTTTGAATAGTTATATCGTCATGTTTACTCCAGTTTCTTATTATTATCATTGCCTTTCATGATGATATTATTATGAGGATAACTATACTATTATCATATACGATTAATTAACATGTATTAACATATTGATAGTTAACTATGAAGAGAATGACGTTGTAGTGTAGTGGTTAGCGCGTCGGTCGTTCGAGCAGGAGTGCTGGAGTTCGAGCCCTGGTGATGGCACTATGCTGTTTCCTTAGAAAAGAACTCCACACTGTCTCTCTCCACCCAGGTGTATAAATGGTTACCAGCAATGTAATGCGGGTGGTAGCCCTGAGTTGGACTAGCATTCCATCCAGGGGAGGGGGGGTGGGGAGTGACAATACTTCATGCTTCTGAAACCGGGATAAGTTCCGGCCGTGTGAGCTTTGGATCGTGTGCGCCATTATGTGCCTCTACATCACTTTTTTTTTCTTATCTATTATATTATATTTTATTGTATATGTTGTGGTTCAGTTATATCCTTGGTTTAAATTTTATTTCCCTTTGTTTCTAACACATTATCATACATTACCATACCAAAAAACAAAGAGAAATAAAATTTAAACCGAGGAAAAAATTGAACCACAACATTTACATTATATTATGTTATATATTTCTTTCTTTTATCCTAAATAGAAATGTAATTTATTAAAAGGCATGTTATTAGTCTGACCTATATTTTGCCCTTCTCCATTTATCTTGTGCTGGACTTGTTATATAATAAATTGATGAGTTTTAAAGTAAATGGAGGAAATAAAAAATACAAATGCAACACTTGTAATGAGAAGGCTGTCATATTAAACAACAAACATTGATGGATTGAAAAACAAGAAGATATCGACTTCGTACTTCACGATGTTTTAGTTCTCCTCTCCATTGGCATCCTTTGTCAGAATTAACACACTGTAGCACCAAGGAGAGAATTTCACGCTCAACAAACTTATCACGAAAAACCTGCAGAATCAAGGCAAAACAATTTATTGTTAAAAGAAAATGTATAGTTATATGTGGCAAAAAAAAAAAACTTTTTTGGGGGTGCGTTTCTTTGTTACTAGCTTGTGACATGGTTTCAATCGAGTCTTAAGGTGCATTTCTTTGGTATGATCCGGATGAGGACTCCGAGATCGCACGGATCACGGCGCATCAAAGAAAACGATGAATCCGCTCTGGACAAAGATTCATCGGTTGCTTTGAAGCGCTCTGATTATGAGTGATCTCGGATCACAAATCTAGATCTGGATCAAACCAAAGGAACGCATCTCAAGATGTCTGTTACTTTCACTCCTAATCGCATACCAGAAGTATTAAGAGAGGATTACAATATCCTTGAATTTGTAATTTGTACAAAACAAGAGTAAATTTCGTGAAAGACCAGTAACCAGGGATGGTGTAGTGGTGAAAGCATGTCATCACCCAACAATGGTGACTTGGTTTCGTTTTCGGACTGAGTCATATAAATCTGATTCTGTTTTAGGGTTGTTTCCCCAATTGCTAATTCGATCTCAGGCCTACTAAACATCACACTAGGACGTGGTTGCTAACGGGTAACAATTGAAAATCTGGGACATTGTTTTCTATAATATGTTACATGTAGATTTTGTCAGATTGCAGTAGTGTTTGACTTATCGTTAATGTTTATTTTCAAATGTACCTTCCTGTGAGCAAGCAGAATCTGCTCCCGGCCTTATTCTGTTTATCAAGTTAGTCATAGCTCTATTTCATTATTCATTTTAGCCTCGTAGAGCCATGTACTGTGAAGACATAACATATCCCTTACCTCATCTCGAATCAGGACAGCCCCATCAGCAACACACGCACTGACTTCCTGACTGAAATGTGTAAATATTTCTGTTAATGATAACAATTACCTCAAATGTGATTGGTACAAAATTAAAGATTACTGCATGTTCCACCAATCAATTTGCAATGTTGCAATTGGACAGTCAGCTTTAATCGGATAGCTGTGATTGGGTATTTCGATAGCCAACGACTTCAATTCTCTTAACTAAATCAACCAATCACTGTGGTTCTTTTAGCTCAATCAACCGATCATGACAGTTTAAATCACTATAGCCAGACTACCATACCTTTTTTTCCGAATTCACAAAATTCAAATATTAACTTTCAATATATTAAATGATTAGTCGAAAAACGTTTTACCGCTTAAGTTATTCTGCTTCGATAAGTTTTCTATCTCGAAAACGCAGTAATTATGCATAACTTGGATAACACTTCTTGTCATCAACCGTATAATTATACGTGCGGTAGACAAATTGTCAGTTGTTCAGCATTCGTATAGATTGCCGACAAAACTGGACCTCACTCAGTGCTATTAATTACTTAAAACTACTGACTTTTGACGTCAAAAGGGATAGATATATTGCGCGCCGGATTTCTAAAAATGCTTCCATCAGCATTAAAAACAGAAATCTCGATAAACAAGTCCACGAGCGACAATTCCATTCTGAAAATTATAAAGGAGTTAGTTTCTAAAGAAACTGGTGCTGCATGCGTCGGTGGCAAATTGGAAGAGTGCTGACGTTTCGAGCGCTAGCCCTTCGTCAGCGCGAAGTGCTCGCGCTCGAAACCACAATTCCGTTCTGATAACTCCGCTGACTCCGTTGTAGCTCTGTCTTAGCACTTTGCTAGTGGTTGGTTTTATCTCTCAGCGTTGCTCTGGTACTTACCTGAGTATTGAGTCGATACACAGCTTACAATAGCGGTGTCCACAGGTTATAGTTTGCGTTGCCTCACGAAGTAGATTAGTGCATTTGGTGCACAGGTTCTTGGGGTCGATCTTCGCGCGGTCGGCCTTAGACAAACTGTATCCTGTCATATTTTTCCAAACTTCTGAAACATTCAAAATATCAAAGTGAAATAAGCTTCAAACTGTGGTTTCTTTGGCTTGAAACACTTATTTGCCTTAACTGTTCTGTACAAGGAACTCGAGTTTGATGAGCATCGCATATATAAAATTGGTGTTTACTGTCGTACGGTTAAATGCTTAAGTCTTACTGATATTCTGATATCAGACACAGCTGTATGGCGGCTGTTGATTGGAGATGTGGGCTGATGTGGCTGTACATTTCAGAGATTAAAAAAAGACGGTCTTGCGTAAGCTACTAAATTTAACCAGCTTGCTATAAAAGTTTGCCTTGCGATAAAACCCTATCTCAGTTCATACTTCATAACGGAACAAAGGTTGGTAAAAGGGGAGAGTTTGATGATCTCAACATTTTAAGGACAGAAGATGGTTGAATGGGTTTTAAAGTTTCGATACTGTATTCATGTTTCACACCAGTGAACGAAGCCAGAAAATACATTTCGTTTTCAGTTTACGATATCCATAGATTTCGAACCCGGAACCCAAAGTGAAAACACTGTATCCGAATACTTTCAAATCCAGAATGTTTTGTTGACTGGACGATTTTTCGAGATTATCTTGATTCAGTAACCTTTTCGCGGACGTTGGCGTTCACACCCAGATTACGGTTAAATCTACCTGGAAAATCAAAAACTTTTCCAAATAGTCAAAAAAAAATGTGCACATTTCTACCAGGTGGACGATCAGACATGCGCTGGCTGAAAATAATGAGTGTGAATTTAAGTTCCAATTCACCGATCCGACACAACCAAACCGTAATCATCCCTGAAGAAAACACTTGACAGGAGTGTCGAAACGTCGTGTCTGCGGCGAATTTTAACTTTTTAAATTCCTTTCCTTATCCTAAAGCAGCGTAGCAGCAAATATAATGTCTGACAACGATGCCAAAATCTATGACATTTCCGGCCGTTCCAAACATCTGCCTGTGTAGACGTCTATGAATCCGAGCACACAAAACTCATGAAACCAAAAACAACACGAATCCGAAAACTTATCGTTTAGGGTTAACATGCATGGTAAACGTAGTTTGTTCATTTGGTTAGTCGCTTGTCTCTTGCCTGGGCTTTCGTTGTCTTTGTTTTTGTATGAAGTTGTTAAGGGACATCTGTACTGTATGGTTGTTATATAAGACTAGACTATACACAGGAGAATTCCCCTGTCCGGGGGAAAAGCAATATTAAACACATCTTAATCAAACTTCAGCATTTTTATAGAAGACTTGTCTCTGGCAGTATCAACACAATTTTTCAATTGCAATTTAGCCGTAGAAAAAGCGAACAATCTGGAACCAGCGCTATTGCAAATACCAGTAGTGCCGTAGCAGGGTTAAATATATTGGGGGGACACAGCACGAGCGCCGAAGGCGCGAGCTTCTAGGAGGGTCCGGGGGGCATGTCCCCCCGGGAGATTATTATATCCAGGGTCTCTAAATAGCATTTCCAGCCTTCTGAGAGCAGTCTCTACTGTGCTTCTTTTGAATTGAATATTTTAATTTTGAGTTCACCAATTTTTGGGGGGGCCCGGGCCCCCCCGGCCCCTCCCCTTGCTACGACACTGACCAGTGCAATGCCCTACCAGTTTGACTTAACCATACAACCGTCTATGCCTGGAGCAGGTCAAACCTTGGTTGTTAAGGGACATCTGTACTGTATGGTTGTTATATAAGACTAGACTATACACAGGAGAATTCCCCTGTCCGGGGGAAATGCAACATTAAACACATCTTAATCAAACTTCAGCATTTTTATAGAAGACTTGTCTCTGGCATTATCAACACAATTTTTCAATTGCAATTTAGCCGTAGAAAAAACGAACAATATGGAACCAGCGCTATTGCAAATACCAGTGCAACGCCCTACCAGTTTGACTTAACCATGCAACCGTCTATGCCTGGAGCAGGTCAAACCTTGGTATAACCGTGTTTTGTTTTTTAGGGCCCGCTCTGAATTACTTGAAAAATTGAGAGTGAAATAAATACAGAAGCTGGAGTCGTAAGTTGGTTAAGGAAAGTGCCGTAATGAAACGGTTCGAAAACGAAAATATGACATAAAACGTGTGAAGGGAAACCGTAAAATCATGCAAACCGCAAAATACCGCAGAATGGAAAAGCATGCTAAAAAAAACCTCAAACCGCTTAATCTGGTTAAGACGGTCTACCGCTGCCTGAAACTTGCTTTTCGAAAAAGTCCCGCAGAAAATCAAACTGTAAAAATTTAAACAAAATTGGATACTTAACTCCTAACGTTTTAACTTTTCACTCCGCCGTAATGGAGAGGTAAAACAATGATCAAGTGATAGCTGATTGGTTAACACAATAATGGAAAGTAAAGTTCAGGTTTTGCAAGTATTACAGTTCATTGAACCTGGTTTTCACAGTAGAGCATCGAAGGGAATGGATCACTATATAATGATGCACTAAGAACACAATACCTGGGGTCCAGTTTGCTGGGCAGTCGCTATGTGGCCACGTTGTGATAAGCCGAGGGTAAGTTCCTTGTCTATAAAGAGAATACTTATACCACCGATAAACTGGCGGACTCCTAAGTTTGAAACTTTTTGAAAGGCATTACTCCTAGACCACAAAAATCTCATGACTGTACATAGACATACGAGTTAATACCACCACGCCTGGAAGGAAAGATTACGACTACTTGAACCTAACTAAATATGGATTGAAATCTTCGTCAAAGGTTTCGGTTGTTTATTGATAGCGCTATTGTGTTGACACGGTCAATAGCCTCTGTTTAAGTAATCTACGCTTCAGCGAAGTAAATCGAGGAAAGTCAAAGGTTTGAAAGTGACTGAAGAAGCGATTGGATGCCACAAAGTAAAAAAAACTGAAAAGAAGCCAAAATTCCTGATATTTTGAAGAAAAGTTCAGTTAACAGTTTAGCGAAGAATAAAAGTCAACGTTGTGAATAAATTTATGTTGCACCTAAAAATAACTACAAAAGTCAAACTACGTGGAACACGCAGAATCCATGTAAAGAAATATCTGTCTTGCTGATTTCTGCGCAAACATGGAAAATATCCAGGGTGCGTGTTTTTTTTCCAACTTTGGTATCAGCTTTAGGTCGGTTCTGCCGTAAGTAGATAAACATTGCCGTATACGGAGAACTTCTTGGCCCTGAGGTTAACCCGCTATAACAATACAAGTCTTCGTAATAAAGAGACGGGGAACCCCCTTTTGACTTGCGTCACGCAATGGTAACTATTTGTAGGAAAGTTCTTATAGAAATATCTTCAAACTACTCTTTCTAGTATACACGTAGACATCATAGAGCCAAACTCAGAAAAGTGAATTGTCCATTGGCGCTGGCAAGATAAAGTTTAAAAGCGGATTCTGGTAACAAGTTTTCTTAGCCCTCGTTCGCTACGAAAATCAGTCTACCAAACGCCAAATAAGGCACAAATCTTGTTTAAGACGCCGGAAACGGAGAAAACTGAAAATATCAGGTAATCGGAAATCTTTTTTCAAACTGTAAAAAAAAATGAGCACTTTACAAAGCTGCTCCCTACTTAATTTGCACGAGTGCTCCATATTAATTCCGCCTACCTTTTGAGGACGGAAGTAAGATTCTGTATTACTTTATTAAGCTGTACAGAACAAACATCACTAAAATAGCTAAGCCATCCCACGTTGCTTACAGACGACTTTCCTTAAAAGCTATCTACGGCTTTCTATGCTCGGCGTTAACTAAATCCGTCTTCCTAGCTTGCTACACTACATGAAAAAGATTTTTCTGATCGCCTTACCAAGCTATGTGGTCCTTTCAGTAGCAATCAACTCTACTTCTTGATGTCAGTTTGTTTCGAAGAGCCGCTCTCCACAGAATGCATTGGATGAAAACGTTGTTATAATGTAAAGTTATGTCATACATGATCTTGTTTATCAATTTAAATCGGTATTTTACCTGAGGTTAAACAAGAGGAAGCCAATTATTTTCACTGTGTAATAAAACAAGAATAAAACCTGATTGTCTAACACGGAAGCTGTTTGCTTTCGGAGGTAAAGCTGTATATACCATTACGAATATCTTAGATGTGAGAAGTACAAATATTTACAGTGAAGAAAAACACAGAATTAATACTTAAACTCAGATCGGAGCAGCACCTCTCCGAAATAGACTTAGTACATTTTACCTGTGTTGAGTGTTAAACCTGCATTATGGAAGGCCGGGGAATCCCCACACTCTTCGCTTAAACATCTATAATTACATCACAAGGAAATTGAAATAGAACGCTAACCGGACAGTCTCAACGGGACGGACAAAAATCCCGCGATGTCAAAATCTAAAGATACGCATCATAGGAAACTCATTATTTTGCTTCATCAGCTGTTTAATTTCATTATGTGATACATTTTCAATCTGCACCGTACTGCTCGCAATTAGCAATTAATAGCTAGTCGAGGCGAGCAGTGGTTACATGTGTATAAAAGAGAGAACAAGTAGAGAAAGCGACGATATTCAATTGTGTTTTGTAAACTAGTTTGTGACAGCTTAGGTGACGAAAACAGATACCTAGAACGTGTCTTTCACAAAAACAATTACAACGCTGACTTTGTTAGACGAAACATTTACCGACCTACTGAAACTGACGCAACGGACAGGAACCCAACACCGGTTACTACAGTGACTATACCTTACATTAAGGGCACTTCTGAAACCATCTCACGGATCCTACAGCCCTACAGCATCCGTGTAGCCCACAAACCTACAATCACCTTACGACATTT